>WOXC01010814.1:0-706415 GCA_011680675.1 Gymnobelideus leadbeateri
GAAGAGCTCAAATAAGCGCCTGAAGTAAAGTCCTTGTCTTTTTGCTGGCTTCGTCACTCCAGAATCTGCTCAGATTCACCCTTTTGGCCTTAGTGACAGAGGAGCTCCAAGATTCTTTTTTTGATCATAACTTTTAGGCAGTCTAATTATTATTATGTTTTCTTGATCTGTTTTCTAAATTAGTCATTTTTCGTTTCACTTTTTTATTCTTCATATTTTAAAAAAATCATTTCTTGATCTCTTATAACTTCGATGTCTTCACCTTGACCAATTCTAATTTTCAGGGTATCATTTTCTTCTGGATCTTCTAGGGCCAGCTAGGGGGCATAGTGAATAGAGCACTGGCCCTGGAGTCAGGAGGGCCTGAGTTCAAATGTGGCCTCAGATACTTGACAGTTAACACCATATGATCTTGAGCAAGTCACTTAACCCCAATTCCTTTGCCTTCCTGCCTCCAAAAAAAGAGAGAATGATTCTGGATCTTCTTTTCTAATTGGTTGACTTGCTCTTCATAATCTTACTGTTTTTCTTGGATTGTTCTCATTTTTTTAATTTTTTTTTTCCATCTCTCTCATTTGATTTTTAAAGTCCTTTTTTTTAAGTTCTTCTATGAATTCTTTTTGGCCAGGTGACCATTTAATGTTACTCTTTGGTAAAGAAAGAGGGTTTCTTTACAAGATGAACCATGATTTTCTCTATTCCCATAATAATTTTCTATGGCTGTATTCTTTTTCTTTTGCCTGTAATTTTTTTTGTAGTAATAGCTTAATTTTTGTAATCACCTCCAGTCCTGGGGTATAGGGAATGCTGCTTTTTGCCCCAGATCTCAGTTTTCCCCTCTAGCATCGAGCCAAATCCAAATCTCCAGCCTCTTGTAAGTACTCACAGCCAATGGCATTCTGCCCCAGTGCTTCTGCCCTCACTGGACCTGTGCTGGTTACTACTTGGCCCTGTTGCTCACTGAAGCTGGGTCTGGCGTTGCTGCTCAACAATGGTTCTCTCAATCTTCCCTGGATCAGATTCCCAACTCCCCTTATTATGGAGCATGGGAGAAGAAGTTCAGGTGCCCAGGACTAGGAGGTCTCCATCCCAACCCAGCTAATCCCAGGGCTTGAGGTTTGTTACTAAAGTGGTCCCTAGCCTGGAGATGTTTACTCTTCTTGGGGACCAAACCTCATCCTGGGATCTTTCTTCTGCTCTTCTACAATTGTCCCAGGAAGCCATGTGTTGTGCCTCTATTCTTATTTAACTTTTACCCCACCTTCCCCCCACCCCCGACACACACACACTTTGCTTTGTCGGGGAGAATCTTGAGAGCTGGAAATTTTCTGACCTACTCCATCTTCCCAGAATCCATTTTTAGGGCAGATTTTTTGCAATAAAAATCTTGACCCATTGAATTAAGAGAAGATCCATTGGATCCAGAGGATATTTGCCTCTTCACTTTGGAATTGGAGCACCAAAAAACAATGGATGTGGAATGATGTTCATGGAATAATTTACCTATTTTTTCTCACCAATAGAATTGTTTTATGGAGTCATGGGTATTTTTAATTTTTGATGATTCTCCAAAGTTATCTTATAGGCTGTATAAGTGGAATGGGCCCCACAGTCAGTAATGTCTAGGTACATTCACTATATTGTTTAACCACCTTAATATTTCTTTCCTTTCTGGTTGGTTTGAATTTGTAAACAGCCTTTATAAAAATACCCATTGCTCTTGACATGACATTCAGACTTTGAACTGATGATTGTTATTGTCAAAGTGTTATTAACAATGAATTTCCGTGTGTATCTCAATTGGAAATAATCTAGGCCTGATGTTTATAATATAGCCATATCTTTGACTGTTTTTGATATTAATTAATTATATCATTCCTTTCCCACAAATTGTCAGCAAGTATTTTACTGTGATTTTGTAACGAATGTTTAAGAGAATGTGGGAACATAAATCAGTGTCACAGACTGGAAGGTCTCTAGTGAAATAGTATCTTATTTTCTTAAACCCTTTCATCAGAAATGCAAATGAAGATATAAATGACATACTTATATTTGTGGATGATGTGATATTGAGAAGGATCAATAATTTATTAGACAACAGGATCAAGATTCCTTATAATGATTTGTTGTTGTTCAATTATTTCAGTCATTCATTCAAGTCATATTTGACTTCATGATCCAATTTACCATTTCTTGGCAAAGATACTATAGTGGTTTGTAATTTCCTTCTTCATCTAATTTTTACATATGAGGAAACTGAGGCAACAGGGGTAAGTGACTTGCCCAGGATCACACAGCTAGTAAGTGTATGAATGATTTGAACTCTGGAAGTTGAGTCTTCCTGCCTCCAGACCCAGTGTTCTATCCACTATACCACCAAATTGCCCATGTATATAGTGATAGTTTTGCTATACTCTTTGATCAAATGATTTAGAATATTGCATTCATTTTGGGGATCCATCCTTAGGAATGGATGTTAGCCAGCACAAAGTATTCAAAGGAAAACACCCAATGTCTTAAGGGAGAACATAAATTATACATTGTGAGAATTGATTAAAAGAACTTAGAGTACTTAGAAAAGATGTTCAGAAAAGACAGAGGGTGGAGAGTATAACTGTCTTCACATTTTTTAAATATTGCCATAGCAAAAAGAGATTAAGAATGTTTTTCTTGGGGGCGGAGCCAAGATGGTGGAGTAGAAACAGCTCATCCAAGCCACTCTGACCCCACATTCCCCCCAAACGATATAAAAGGGGACTCTGAACAACTTCTGGAGCCCCAGCACCCACAGAACGACACAGAGAAGCTAAACTCCCGCTGAGGACAGCCCAGCAGCCCTGCAGGAAGGACAAGCGCTGTGGTCTGGGACCTGGCAGTGTGCAGCGCACAGAGCGCAGGAGCCGAGCCGAGCGGAGCCCAGGTCCACATGAGCCCAGGCTTTAGCCCCAGGGCGGCAGGGCCAGCAGCCAGCTGGAGGAACCCCAGAACACCAGGAGCTGTGGCGACTCCAGAATTATCAACATAGACTTGCCTGGGACAAAGTAAGAGGTTAGTGTCCTATGGACTTTGGGACTGGTATTAGGGAATGCCTTGGCTCCCTCCCCTGGGGGCTAGAAGCCGCTGAGGACAAACGCCATTTTGTAGTTTTCAGAGGCAGCCCCCGCTCCCAGCCTGCAAATTTGTAGGGAGATCCAGCGATCAGTCTTGGGGGGTAATCGCTCTTGCTTTAACCTCCCTGGATCTGGATTGTGATCTAGGGTGGAAGTTGTGGGTGGGTTTACACCTTGCCAGAAACGGAAGTTGACCCCCACACATTTGGGATGAAAATTCCTCTATCTGGCCTTAAAGCCATAGTGTGACAACAAGCCCAAAAGTCAAGCAATTAAGTAGCAACATGCCAAGGCAAAGGAAACAGAAAAATGCAACCCTAGACTCCTATTTTGGGGGCATAGAGCGGGAAAAGGACTGTGAGGTCAGAAGTCCTGCTCCAAAAGCCCCAGGGAAAAACATGAGCGGGTTGCAGGCCATAGAGGACCTTAAGAAGGACTTTGAAAATCAAATAAGAGAAGTGGAGGAAAAATTGGAAAGAGAAATGAGAAGGATGCAGAAAAAGTATGAAATGAGGGTCAACAGCCTGACTGAGGAAAACAACACCTTAAAAAATAGACTAACTCAGATGGCAAAGGAGGCCCAAAAGGGCAATGAGAAGAAGAATGCCTTAAAAAGTCGAATTTGCCAGATGGAAAAAGAATCTCAGAAGTTCACTGAGGAGATTCATTCCTTCAGAGTTAGACTGGAGCAAATGGAAGCTAATGCCTTTATGAGAAATCAAGATGCTGTTAAGCAGATCCAAACAAACGAAAGATTAGAAGGCAATGTGAAATATCTCATGGGAAAAACCACTGACCTGGAGAATAGATCCAGGAGAGACAATTTAGAAATTATTGGACTACCTGAAAGCCATGATCAAGGAAAGAACCTAGAAATCACCCTTCAAGAAATTCTCAAGGAAAACTGCCCTGATGTTTTAGATCCAGAGGGCAAAATAAAGGTTGAAAGAATCCACAGATCACCTCCTGAAAAAGATCCCAAAAAGAAAACTCCCAGGAATTTTATAGCCAGGTTCCAGAATCCCCAGATCAAGGAGAAAATACTACAAGCAGCCAGGAAGAAACAATTTCAATATTGTGGAAACACAATCAGAATAGCCAGGACCTGGCAGCTTCTACACTGAGGGATCGAAGGGCATGGAATATGATATTCCAGAGGGCAAAAGAACTGGGAATGAACCCAAGGGTCACCTACCCAGCAAAACTGAGTATTTTGTTTCAGGGGAAAATATGGTCATTCAGTGGAATAGAGGACTTTCAAGCATTCTTGAGGAAAAACCAGAATTGAATAGAAAATTTGACATCCAGACACAAGAAGCAAGAGATGCCTGAGAAGGTAATCAGGGAAAAGAAATCAAAAGGAACTTATCAAGGTTGAGCTATTTACATTCCTATATGGAAAAGCAATAACTGTGACTGATGATATCTTTCTCACTATGAAAATAATTCAAGAAGGGGGTGTGGTCATATGAATACATATGTGAATGTGTGTGTATATGGTTACAGTTATATATGGATAGAGGACATAAGTTGAATTTGTTGGGAAGGGAGAATACTCAAGGGATGAAATTATGAGGAGAGAGATGAGAGTGGCAGGGGGAGATGGGGAGAGACAGGGTAGTGTAAACTATCCCATGCGGAGGAAGCAAGGGGAAGTGGTTGCAACAGAGGGGGAGAATAAGGAAGTCTAAAGGGGCAAAACCACATTCAAACTGAACTTGGCTCAGGGAGAAAATGACATGCATGGTAAATGGGATATCTCAACCTGCAGCAGGATAGGGGGAAGGGGGATGGGAGGAGGGATGATGGATGGGAGGACATCCTTGGGGTGAGGGGAAGTTGGAAGTACCCACTATAAAAGAGGGACGGGATCATGTGGGGAGTGGACCGGGTGGGGGGTGGGATGGGTGGGAGGGAATTATAAGCAGTCTTGTGCAATATGTCTACTATGATAATGTTTTGCATAGCTAGACATGTACAACATGTACTGAATTGCTTATCTCCCAAGAGGGAATGGGTGACAAGGGAGGAAGGAAATGGATCTGAAATTTGAGGTCGTGACATTGAATGTTTCAAATATATATAGGTGCTATTGTTAATACTCTTTTGCTTGTAATGGGGAGATAAGATGTGCAGGCATTGGGATGCAAAGACTCACCTTCCTCTAATGGAAAAGTCGATGGGGGTATGGGAGAAGGTATGGGAGAGAGCAGATTGGAGGAGGTGATGTCTTGTGGGATTACTGTTCTGGGAGGTTGGGTAGGGGAATAATGGGGGGAAAATGATTGTAGCTCGGGATCTGGTGGAAATGAGTGATGTGGAACAGAAGTTAATAAAGCATTTGTTTTAAAAAAAAAAAGAATGTTTTTCTTGATCCTACTGGGCAGAATCAGGTAAAAATTGTCAAAAAGTAGGTTTAGCATGAATATAGAGAAAAGTTTCCTTGGATCAGAGAGCTACCCAAGTGTGGAATGAGTGGCAACCACAAATCAGTGGATGCTCGTCCAGGGGTCTTTAAACAAAGCTTGGACAGTGACATGTCAGAAAAGTTATAGAATGGATTCCTGTTTTATGTGGGTTGGCGTCAGACTAAAGCAATAACCTTTGAGTTCTCCTCCAGTGATTAGGGTCTTATTCTTTTTTTTTATACTACTCTCCCCACTAACATATGTTTGTTAACACCAGATGGTAATAGAGAATAAGATGTAGGCTAAAATTTCATAACTTCAGAGATCATCCATTTTAACTAATCCTTTAACTTTGTCCAGTGAAAAAAACTGGAGCTTAAAGAGTTGAAATAACTGGCCAGTACCACAGTTTCTGTAATTATGACTATCATACCATTAAACGTGTAATTAAGGAATTTCAACATTTTTTAACAAGTAAATGTCAAACTACTATAACTCCTATATTTAAGTATCCAACAATATTTTTAATTGAATGTTTTAATTTACCTATTCACTTAATCTCCCTGGACTTTGATTTCCTCATCTTCAGAATCAATAAATTGAATTAGATGACCTCTATAATCCCTTCTTCCTCTAAAATTATTATACTGTGATCCTCTTGGTTAATTTCATGTATTACCCATGAATTTATTAAAATACTTTTTAGTTTCATGACCTTCACTTAGGTCATATGAAATTCTTATCTATCATGATTTACTCTTTTTTTCTTAATAATAAAAACCTAGCAATTCACCTTCTAATATTATTTGTAACATAAAGTAGAACTTATTTATTCACCAAATTTGCTTGATTCACTTAATAAATCACAAGTATCTATGATGCCAGGGACTGCATAAAATACTGGCAATATTGATAGAAAAGTGGGATATTTCTTGCCCTAAGTGAGCTTACCTTCTACTAAGACAAGAATTCTTCAAGATTTGTATGTCCTGGAACCTTTAGGCAGCCCAGTGAATACTATAGATGCTTTCTTAGAATAGTATTTTTAAGTGAATAATATAAAATACATAGAACCACAAAAGAAACCAATTATATTGAAATTGAGAGATTGCCCTTTTTTGCATACACAAAGTTCATTAAAAACCAGTTGGAAATGTAATAAGTTCATACCTAAGTAAATATGAGATATTGTATATAAAAATACACAAGGATGGCTGGACAGAACTTTTACCACAGGGGAAAGTATCCTCAAAAGAAGTAGCACTTGAGCTGTACCTTTAAGTGAAATCCTCCAGGTAGAAGAGGGAGAGTGTTCTTGATATGGGGCACAGCCTAGGCAAAGACACAGGGAAGGAAGATTTAATATTATATCCAGAGAATTGTAAATAGGCTAGTTTGGCTAGAGTAAGAAAAAAAGGGACCATTGTTTAAACCCTTTAGAAGGATAAAGACAGATTATGAAGGATGATAAAATGCCAACTAGGGGAGCTTATATATTATCCTAAAGGCAATGAAGTATATGGTGACTTTTGCTTTGAGAATATTTCTTTGGCAGCTGTGTGGAAATGGAAAGTAGACTGGACAGAGGTGAATCTGGGTTCAAGACCAGTTAGAAGGTTATTAGAGTAATCTAACCAAGACATGATTAGGGTCTGGACTAGTATTGTTTGGGAATGGACAGAAAGAAGGGAAAGATTTTAGAAATATTGAAGAAGGATAATCAATAGAATCTGTCAACTAAATGAATAAAAAGGCATAAGGGTATGGCAAGAACAGTAAGTGAAAGTAAGGAAGAACCAAGGATGATTCTTGTTATACAATCCTGGGCAAGTGCAGAATGGTAGTAGAGACATAGGGAAATTAGGACAAGGATCAACTTTAAGAGGAAAGAAAATGTTTTATATTTTAGAGGGATTGAGTTCTATAGGTGCTCATAGACTATTCAGAGGGAAATGTCAAGCAAGTAATTATAAAACTAAAAACTTAAACAGAATATACTTTGATAGAAACAGAAAAAGAATAGAAAGTTCTTAATGTGTTTCTTCACAATCTTATTCATGTCCAGAAAAATTTAAGAATGATTGCCCTGGAAATGATTCATTGTTACAATACAGGTCTTAGATCTGAAATATGATTTCATATCATTGTATTAATATTCTATCAGCCACTAGTCCTGAAAATGAATGGTTGATTATTTATTTACTATTATATTCCCAAATATGTGCGTCTTTTTAAACATAATATTAAACTTGTATCTATGGACTTTTTTTTACATATTTAGTGGTATGTTATACTTTGAATCGGATTTACCTGTAACTTGGCTAATATAATTATCACTTAAATTTACTCTGAATCTAAACAGGGGACTAGAGACCTATAGGTGGAAGTTACAGAGAGGCAAAATTTACCTTAACACATAAAAGACTGCAAAAAACAGTACAATTTAGTAGACAGGGAACCAACTTAGTCAGGAAAACCTGATACATCATGTCTTTTTATCTTAGTAATACTTCTGCTACATTAGGAAAATGTGGATAATTGCTAATAATGCCTTATTAGTATGGGAGGGATACCTGATATGGTACCAAAAAGAGTCAGGATCCAAAAATCCCCTTAAAATTTAGAATATTACAAAAACCTAGCCGTGTAACCTTGGGCAAGTTACTTAACCCCAATTGCCCTAAAGGGGCGGCTAGGTGTCGCAGTGAGTAAGAGCACCGGCCTCGGAGTTTGGATGACCCGAGATCAGATCCGGCCTCAGAAAATGAGCACCCATGCATAAATAATGACTAGCCGTGTAACCTTGAGCAAGTTACTTAACCCCAATTGCTTTAAAAAAAAATTTAGAATATTGGGCCAGATTTCATAATATAATATTTGATAGGAAGAAATTTGAAGTCCTACATTTGGATTTGCACAATCAACTGGATTAAATACAGAATAGGTGAAGTTTTAGTTCACTGTGAGTTAAGTATGATTCAACAATGTAGCACAACAGCCAAAGAAAAAACCTATCACCAACTTATATTGTATTAAGAGTTCTATATTGTCATGAGTAAGGGAAGTATTTGTCCTGTTGAACTCTGTCCAGTAAATCTCAAGAATCATATCAGTCTTGGGCACCACATTTTAAGAGGGGCATTAACACTAAAATTCAATGCAATGCAATTAAAATTCCTCAAACAAAAATTTCATGAGTAGGAGGCTTTGGAAGACAGTATAAAAATAAGTAAGAACAGATTGAGGAAATGGGAATCTTTTTTGACCTTTTCTGCTTAAGAGCCAAAACAAATCTAGGAAAATATGATTAGGAGGAGGGGACAGGAAAACATATGAGGATCATTTGGAGGAATTAAAGATATTTGTCATAGAAAAGATAAGACTTGAAAGTGAGAGAGTGATAGCTCTTGGTGTAATTGAAGGGAAGAAGAGGGAATCAATTTATTCAGCTTTAACCTCAAAGGGAAGAGCAAGGACCAATAGATGGGAGTTGCAGAGAGATAGATTTAGGCTAAATAGAAGGGTATACTTCTAACAATTAATGCTAATCAAAACTGTTGGGTCAGAGAGCTTTTCAAACTGGATGAATTGTAGAGAATGGATGATTGTTTGTAGAGGATGTCATTGAGGTGATTATCATTTAGGGATAGTTTGGATAGGATATACTCTGAGGCTCCTATCACCTTACAGAGTCTGTAATATTCCCATCGTCAAATTTAAAAGCATCTCATGAACAGTTCCAGATAATTTATTACATGGGAAAGATGGCACTTGGAAAGTTAGTGTCTAGCCTTCATTCAGGCATTAGAATGCTTCCTGAATGTCTTTTGTTTTAGTAATGGTGCTGACTCTTTATGGCCATGCAGATATAATCCCCACAACCAAACTTGTCAGTCATCCTCACTGTTATAATGCCTTAGATTTGGGATAGACAGTGAGGCAAGTTCAAATCATTGTTTTGAAGGACAGGCTTGCTGATATGCCAACCCTGTTGATGCCTGGGGTTCATTGTCTCTGCCTGATGACCCAAAGAGACAAGATCTGAAAATGTGAACATTTCAATATAGGAAAGAACTCTAAGAAACAAACTAACATAACGTCATCTTTTCTTTGTACTGAGTTTGATTTTCTAATTGTTTCCTGGGAAAGTGTTCTAGCTATTATGGTCTTCTGCTAGTGAAGCATTGGTAATGAATGAATTACACTCTTTACACTTATTCCCTACTACTCTTTTCCAATTACAACATAAAATCAGTATAGTAGAAAGTGTCAAGGTGAAAGGATCAGTATACTACCCCTGAGTGTTTGAATAGGAACCAAGAATCTGTGTATTAAGTACACGTTCCACATGCTATGGCAGTACTCTTCTTTATATTGGCAAAATGTACCAAAGATGTTACCACACCACCACTTACACTGCCTTAAAAATTTCCTATGATTCCGTTGCCTCCAGGATAAGACATAAAGCTATCAGTTTATTAATTCAAGACCTCTAAAATCTGGCTCCTCACTTTGCAATTTCATTTCATATTACTCTCCCCTTACCCAGTCTCCACCCCTAAACTAGCTTTGTAGTTTTTCCATGTTCTTCCATATAGTTCTTCCATTTGATGCCTCCATGTATTTGTATAAATGGTTTCTGTGTCTGCAATACACTTCCTCCTTACCTTTGCTTCATAGAATTCCTAGCTTCCTTCAAAGTTCAGTTCAGATGGCAACTCCTACTCAGCCTTGTGACTCTCCTTTCTGTTCATTAGCATTCTCTCCCTCTTGAAATCATTTAATACTTTTCTTCTATTTTGTACTTATTATTTGTGTACATGTTGTATCACCCCAGTAAAATATATGTACCTTGAGGGCAGGTGCTTAATAAATGTTAAGTGGAATTGAACCAATGGATGGATAGATCATCTTAAAATGACCTTTCTCCCCTAAGCCTAATAAAAGTAAAAGGTACTAAGCTGCTTGTCCATATTTTATATACCTACTTCTGCTTAGTACTGGGTCCCAAAGAGACACAATCTCAAAGTTGGAGGACCACCTGAGGTGATATAGTTCAAACCATATCTGAGCAAGATTCTTCTTTATTATGTATCCAAAAGGTGGTCATCTTGCTAATGAGCAAAGACCTAAAAGAAAGGGAACCCATTTCTTTCTGAGACAGCTCATTTCACTTTCAGGTAGTTTAATTAGGCAACTTTTCCTTACTTTTATTTAAACTTTTCATCTCTGTTAATATCCACGCTTTGCTCCAAATTCTGTTTGGAGCAATTCCCATTGTCCAAAGCAGAACAAGTCTAATCTTTTTTTTTTTTTCATAGTAAACCCTTAAAATACATAATGATAATCATGCCCCCACCTTTTTCAGGCTATTCCTAGTTCCATCATGGAGTAGTTTCCAGCCCCCTTACCATCCTATTCCCTCTGATCTGGTTGCACTCTTGCTTGTCAATATTTTCTTCAATATGTGGTATCTAGGACAGAATATAATACTTGAGATATGGTGACACCAATAAGACACAGTCCATTGAAACGAATGTTTCCCTTATGGTACACATTACACTTTTCTTAATAGCACCTAATATTGCATTAACTTTTCTTTGGATACAATATCACCTTCTTGTCCCATATAGAAGTTGTAGTCCTATAAAACTAGCTGTAATGGTAAAAAAACAAACAAAAAAAACCACAACTATTATCTAGCTTTATCTTCTCGTGCAGTTAATTTTTTTAAGTCTCTTGATGATTAGTCAGATATTGAGAATAAGTGTGATACCAATGAACATTATTAATCTCATTAATTATTCATCTTTAACTTGCTTTTACCCCTTTTACCCTAGGTACTATGTTTCTAGTTTGCACATTACTTTAGAGTAGAAAAAGAACTGGAACTCATAAAAGATGAGTTCAAATCCCAACTCAAACACAAACTATGTAACTTTGGGTAAATAAATAATTTATCTTCTTTGAGTCTTTATCTGAAAAACAGGGATGATACCTTCCCTCCCTAACTCCTAAGGAGATCACAGAGGATCAAATAAGTTAGCAGACGTAATAATACCTGGCTTGCTCAACATCGCACAGTTGATCCCTTGGGATCAAATGAGAATATAGACATAAAATGTGTTAGAAGGTACAAAATCCTATGAAAATGTGAGCTGTCATCATTGTTATTAGATGTGTTTCATTATTGGCTAGAAGGGTCAAGAAGAAATTATAGATATGTCTTTGAAAAATGCCATGTATTTGACTGATGAGATAGGTCCTTAATATTATAGCTTTGGGGTTCCTTTACTATGTGATCCCAAGGAAAGGATATCAGATGGCTTGATCTAAGGCAAAATAAATGTCTACTTATTGATTTAACCATCCTTTGTAACTATTAACCAGTAAATAATGGCTGGGAAAGTCAGTCTCTCACGTGTGGGTTCCTTAATTTTGCCCATTAAGCAAAATGTTTAAGCAATAGATCTAAGGTTGTTCGGGTGGAGAAAATTCATTTCAATTTACCAGAGCTATTATATTTAACCAGAGGATGTGAAAATATAAACATGAACAAAATGACCAAGCCTATAAGAATGTGAAATCATTTCCCAAAGCTCTCTAATAGTATGGCTTAAGAACTTTATGTTGCTCAGAGAAACTAGTTGATTAAGTTCAAACCACCCAACATTTACAGTGTTTTTATTAGATTTGAGTCAACAGGATTCAAAGACAAAAGCAATACTGCTCATATTCTCAAAGAGATTGTGGAGATATAAAACATAAAGAAATGAAATAAAACATAAAGAAATGAAACATAAAACGTACAGAAATGAAATATGTAATTTTTTTTAACAAATGCTTTATTAACTTCTGGTTTACATCATTCATTTCCTCCAGATTCTGAGTTACAATTTTTTCCCCATCATTCCCATACCCACCACCCCAGAACAGCAGTCCCACAAGATATCCCCTCATCCAGTCTGCTCTCTCCCATATCTTCTCCCATACCTCCTTCGACTTCACCATTAGGGCAAGGTGAATCTCTGTGCCACAATGCCTGAACATCTTATCTCCCAATTACATGCAAAATAGTATTAATAATAGCATTTATATATATTTGAAACATTTAATTTTAAAACTTCGAATTTCAGATCCAATCCCTTCCTCCCTTGTCACCCATTCCCTCTGGGAAGATAAGCAATTCAGTATGTGTTGTACATGTATAGCTATGCAAAACATTACCATAGTAGATATATTGTAAAAGGCTGCTTATAATTCCCTCCCACCCATCCCACCCCCCCACCTGCTCTATTCCCTACTTTGATCCTGTCCCTCTTCTATAGTGAGTACTTCCAACCTCATCTCCCCTCAGAATGCCCTTGCCTCCATCCTCCGACTTCTCATCCCCCTCCCCCCTATTCTTCTGCAGGGTGAGATATCCCATTTAGTATGTATGTCATTCTCTCCCTGAGCCAAATTCAATGAGAATGTGGTTTTCCCTTTTGTGCCTTCCTGTTCTTCCCCTCCCTTGCAACCACTACCCCTTGCTTCTTCTACATGAGATCATTTACCCTACCCTGTCTCTCCCCATCTCCTCTTGCCACTTTCCTCTCTCACCTCATAACTTCACCCCTTAAGTATCATCCCTTCCAACCAAATTCAACCTGTGCCCTCTATCCATGTATAACTGTAAACATACATACACACATTCACATATGTATTCATATGCCCATATACCCTTCTTCTATTATTTTCATACTGAGAATGGTTTCATCAGTCACAATTATTGTTTTTCTGTGTAGGAATGTAAATAGTTCAACTTTGATAAGTTCCTTTTGATTTCTTTTCCCTGATTACCTTCTCAAGCATCTCTTGCTTCTTGCATCTGGATATCAAATTTTCTATTCGATTCTGGTTTTTTCCTCAAGAATGCTTGAAAGTCCTCTATTCCACTGAATGACCATATTTTCCCCTGAAACCAAATACTCAGTTTTGCTAGTTAGGTGATTCTTGGTTTTAATCCCAGCTCTTTTTCCCTCTGGAATATCATTCCATGCCCTTCAATCCCTCAGTGTAGAAGCTGCCAGGTCCGGTGCTATTCTGATTGTGTTTCCACAATATTGAAATTGTTTCTTCCTGGCTGCTTGTAGTATTTTTCTCCTTGATCTGGGAATTCTGGAATCTGGCTATAATATTCCTGGGAGTTTTCTTTTGGGGATCTTTTCCAGGAGGTGATCAGTGGATTCTTTAAACCTCTATTTTGCCCTCTGAATCTAAAACATCTGGGCAATTTTCCTTGAGAATTTCTTGAAGGGTGATTTCTAGGTTTTCTTTGATAATGGCTTTCAGGTAGTCCAATAATTTTTAAATTATCTCTCCTGGATCTATTTTCCAGATCAGTGGTTTTTCCCATGGTATATTTCTTTTTTTTTTCTTCTCATTGTTTGGTTTTATTTCTTCCTTACCATCTTTCATCCCACCTAGTACGATATGCCTTTGTAATTGGAATAATGTCTAATATGAATGCATTTGCAGACCCTATACTGGACTATATGCTGTCGTGGGGGGAGGGGGGAGGGAAGTAAAGGAAATTTGAAAATCAAGGAATTATGGAATTGAATCTTGTTAACTGAAACTAAACTAATAAATTAATATATTTAAAAAAAAAGAATAATCATCCCTTCCCATCAAATTCAACCTGTGCCCTCTATCCATGTATACCTGTGAACATATGCCATGTGCCCTTCTTCAATTATTTTCATAATGAGAAAGGTTTCATCAAACACAGTTATTGTTTTTCCATGTAGGACTGTAAATAGTCCAACTTTGATAAGTTCCTTTTGATTTCTTTTCCTTGATTACCTTCTCAAGCATCTCTTGCTTCTTCTGTCTGAATGTCAAATTTTCTATTCCACTCTGGTTTTTTCCTCAAGAATGCTTGAAAGTCCTCTATTCCACTGAATGACCATATTTTCCCCTGAAACAAGATACTCAGTTTTGCTGGGTAGGTGACCCTTGGGTTCATTCCCAGCTCTTTTGCCCTCTGGAATATCATATTCCATGCCCGTCTATCCCTCAATGTAGAAGCTGCCAGGTCCTGTGCCATTCTGCTTGTGTTTCCACAATATTGAAATTGTTTCTTCCTGACTGCTTGGAGTATTTTCTCCTTGATCTGGGGATTCTGGAACCTGGCTATAATATTCCTGGGAGTTTTCTTTTTGGGATCTTTTTCAGGAGGTGATCCGTGGATTCTTTCAACCTCTATTTTGCCCTCTGGGTCTAAAACATCAGGGCAATTTTCCTTGAGAATTTCTTTAAGGATGATTTCTAGGTTCTGTCTTTGATCATGGCTTTCAGGTAGTCCAATAATTTTTAAATTATCTCTCCTGCATCTATTTTCCAGGTCATTGGTTTTTCCCATGAGATATTTCACATTGCCTTCTATTCTTTCATTTGTTTGGATCTGTTTAAGAATATCTTGATTTCTCATAAAGTCACTAGCTTCCATTTGCTCCAGTCTAACTCTGAAGGAATGAATCTCCTCAGTGAGCTTTTGAGATTCTTTTTCCATCTGGCAAATTCGACTTTTTAAGGCATTCTTCTCCTCATTGCCTTTCTGAGCCTCTTTTGCCATTTGAGTTAGTCTATTTTTAAAGGTGTTATTTTCCTCAGTCAGGCTGTTGACTGTCATTTCATACTTTTCTTGCATCTTTTTCATTTCTCTTCCCCAATTTTCCCCCACTTCTCTTATCTGCTTCTTAAGGTCCTCTATGGCCTGTAGCCAGCTTATATTTTCATTTGGGGCTTTTGGTGCAGGAGTTCTGACCTCACAGTCCTCCTCCATGCTTTGAGCCTCTTTGCCCCTAAAATAGGAGTCAATGTTGAACTTTTCTGTTTATTTTGTTTCATTTGCCTAGGCATGTTGCCACTTAATTACTTGATTTTTGGGGCTTGTTGCCACAGTAGGACTCTGCCACCAGACAGGGGAGCTTCCGCCCAAATGTGGGGTCTTCACAACTTCCGCCAGTTGGGTGGCCTCTGTAAAGCCTCCACCCACTCTGTCAAGTTGGATACCCACCCCAAACTTCCCCCCCAGACCACAATCCAGATCCAGGCAGTTTAAAGCAAGAGCGATTAACCCCCAGACTGATTGCTGGATCTTCCTACAGTTCACAGACCAGGAGCTAGAGCCACTACTGAAGCTGCAAAATGTCTTCTGTGCAGCTGTTTCTTCAGCAACTTTTTGCCCCCAGGGGAGGAAGCCACGTGTTCCCCAAATACTGGTCCCAAAGTCCATAGGGCACTAACCTCTCACTTTGTCCTAGGCATATCTGTGCTGATAATTCTGGAATCTCCACAATTGCTGGTGTTTTGGGGTTCCACCAGCCGGCTGAAGCCTGGCCACCCTGGGGCTAAAACCGCGGACCTGGGCTTGGCTCTGTGGACTGTGCTGTTGGTTCCCATCGCGTTGTGCTGCCTGCTCTCAGAGTGCTGTGCTGGCCGCTCCCTGCAGGGCTGCTGGGCTGTCCTCAGCAGGAGGTTAGCTTCTCTGTGCCGTTCTATGGGTGCTGTGGCTGCAGAAGTTGTTCGGAGCTCCCTTTCACATTGTTTGAAATTTGTGTGGGGCAGAGTACATTGGAAATGCTGTTTCTCCCCATGATATATTTCACATTGCCTTCTAATCTTTCATTTGTTTGGATCTGTTTAACAGCATCTTGATTTCTCATAAAGTCACTAGCTTCCATTTGCTCCAGTCTAATTATGAAAGAATGATTCTCCTCAGTGAGCTTTTGAGATTCTTTTTCCATCTGGCAAATTTGTCTTTTTAAGGCATTCTTCTCCTCATTGCCCTTTTGGGCCTCCTTTGCCATTTGAGTTAGTCTATTTTTTAAGGTGTTATTTTCCTCAGTCAGGCTGTTGACCCTCATTTCACACTTTTCCTGCATCCTTCTCATTTCTCTTCCCAAATTTTCCTCCACTTATCCTATTTGATTTTTAAAATCCTTCTTAAGGTCCTCTATGGCCTGTAACCCACTCACATTTTCCTTTGGGGCCTTTGGAGCAGGATTTTTGACCTCACAGTCCTCCTCCTGTTCCATGCTTCCATCTTCTTTGCCCCCAAAATGGGAGTCTAATGTTACAGTTTTCTGTTTATTTTGTTTCCTTTGCCTAGGCATGTTGCAGCTTAATTACTTGACTTTTGGGCTTGTTGCCACAATAGGACTCTGCCACCAGACAGGGGAGTTTCCATCCTGAATGTTGTGGTCTTTACAACTTCTGGTCCTGGCAAATTGGATACCCACCCCAGACCTCCCCCCAGATCACAATCCAGATCCAAGCATGTTAAAACAAGAGTGATTAACTCCCAGGACTGATCACTCTATCTCCCTACAGTTTGCAGGCCAGGAGCTTAAGCTGCCACTGGAGCTGCAAAATGGCAAGTGTGCCATGTCTCATCAGCAGCTTCTAGCCCCTGGGGGAGGAAGCCAACGCGTTCCCCAAATACTGGTCCCAAAGTCCATAGGGTACTAACCTCTCATTTTGTCCTAGGCATATCTCTGTTGATAATTCTGGAATCACCACATATGCTGGCGTTCTTGGTCCCTCTGGCCATCTGCTGGCCCAGCCTCCCTGGGGCTAAAACCTTGGCTCATGCGGACCTGGGTTTGGCTCGTGTGCTGTGATGTCAGCTCCCAGAGCACTGTGCTTGGCCGCTCCCTGAAGAGCTGCTAGGCTGTCCTCAGTAGGAGGTTAGCTTCTCTGTGTCATTCTGTGGGTGCTGGGGTTCCAGAAGTTGTTCAGAGTCCCCTTTTACATCGTTTGGAAGTGCTCTCTCTGGGGGGAGAGCACCTTGGAAGTGCTGTTTCTACTCTACCATCTTGGCTCCACCCCCCCTCGAAATAAGTAATTTGATGACAATGTGAGGAGAGATTAGTAACAAGTTGGGGAATCAGGAGGGTTTCACACAGGAGGTGACCTCTGAGTTGAACCTCAGAAGAAGATAGGCTTTCTAAGAATTGAATGAGGAAGAAAGGAACTATTTTTAACAGTAAGTAGTTTCTTAAAATTAGTGAGAGCCTTGTTAGTGTATATAACAGAGGTGAAAAACCAAGGATTAAGAGAAAACCAGTTGCCCAAAGTTAGGATGTCTATTGATCTTAGCATAGTGATTTAGAAGTATCATCAAAATAAAAGGTTTGCAGAACTATACATTTTTGCCTGACAGAGAGTGATCAATGGCTAGTAATTTCCTTGCAATTTGTTCTGTTATCTTGATGAGAAATAGATACTAATTCCTTATAATCTCACCATTTATATATCCATAAATTGCTGCCTCTTAAACATTAGAAATTCCCAGTGTCTTGAATTCAATCACTTGGAAAATATTTGCATATTTCTGTGACTTCTATATAGGAAAGAAAATTCCCTTGAGAACATCCTGCCTATTCTGTCACCCAAATTTTCTGAAACTCTTTTGGCTTCTTTGGACAAAAGATTGTCCCACTCACCATAAAGATTCACATATTTAACATGTATATTTTTGAAAATGAGAACACATACACACAATAACCCATTTGGATTTTTTTTTTACATAAGCATAGTAAGTCACCTAACTGAGTATTTTCTGGGGCCCATTATCTGACAATTTCCAATGTACCCTTTGGGGTATTTTCTTGGAGGCGTTCTGCCCAGTGAAACCAGGCTTTTCTTGCAGACATTTGAAGTTGAGTAAAGATCTCATATATGAAGCATGCAGTTGTTCTTGAGCTTTACCGAAGCTATCCTTACTTCACTTATCTTTGACTGAAGAAGTCATACTGTTGACGGAATGAAGGAGGTAGAAAGTCAAAAATATTATAATAAGTACCTTATGTCTGATGTCTCACATCTGTCACTATTATGAGTTACCACTAATAGGATGCACCAAGTACTTGGGTTAAATGTCATCAACAACTTTTTTGTATTCCTTAGGCATTCTTAGGGACAAAGAGGTGGTATGGTGGAAAAAGTGATATATTTCTCTTTATAGTACCAAGGATACAACACTGGCTCCTGGGCTCACTGTCTTTTGACCTTGGATAAGACTCTGCATATCTCAAGGTCTCAGTTTCCTTACCTGTAAAGTGAGGAAGTTGGACTAGAGGACCTTTGAGGACGTTTACAGCCCTGAAGTCTCCAATGCTGTTATCTCTGAAATGGGATATTTCATGCTAAGTGCTTTGTAAATATTAAATCATGATACAAATGTCAGCTTTTTCCTTTCATATTTCTCTTAGAAATATATTTTATTAAGATGGCGGAGTAGAAACAGCTCGTCCAAGCCACTCTGCCCCCAGATTCCCCCCAAACTATATAAAAGGGGACTCTGAACAACTTCTGGAGCCCCAGCACCCACAGAATGACACAGAGAAACTAACCTCTCGCTGAGGACAGCCCAGCAGCCCTGCAAGAAGGACCAGAGCAGCGGTCTGGGACCTGGCAGCACGCACAGCCCAGGAGCCGAGCTGAGCCCAGGTCCCCGTGAGCCGAGGTTTTAGCCCCAGGGTGGCAGGGCCAGCAGCCGGCTGAAGGAACCCCAGAACACCAGGAGCTGTGGCGACTCCAGAATTATCAACATAGACATGCCTAGGACGAAGTAAGAGGTTAGTGTCCTATGGACTTTGGGACCTGTATTTGGGGAATGCATCAGCTCCCTCCCCTGGGGGCTAGAAGCCGATGAGGAGACACGCCATTTTGCAGTTTGCAGAGGCAGCTCCAGCTCCCGGCCTACATGCTAACTGTAGGGAGATCCAGCGATCAGTCTTGGGGGGGTAATCATTCTTGCTTTAACCTCCCTGGATCTGGATTGTGATCTAGGGTGGAAGTTGTGGGTGGGTTTACAGCTTGCCAGAAACGGAAGTTGCCCCCCACACCTTCGGGACGAAAATTCCTCTATCTGGCCTTAAAGCCATAGTGTGGCAACAAGCCCAAAAGTCAAGTAATTAAGTGGCAACATGCCAAGGCAAAGGAAACAGAAAACTGCAACCCTAGACTCCTATTTTGGGGGCATAGAGCGGGAAAAGGACTGTGAGGTCAGAAGTCCTGCTCCAAAAGCCCCAGGGGAAAACATGAGCGGGTTGCAGGCCATAGAGGACCTTAAGAAGGACTTTAAAAATCAAATAAGAAGTGGAGGAAAAATTGGAAAGAGAAATGAGAAGGATGCAGGAAAAGTATGAAATGAGGGTCAACAGCCTGACTGAGGAAAACAACACCTTAAAAAATAGACTAACTCAAATGGCAAAGGAGGCTCAAAAGGGCAATGAGGAGAAGAATGCCTTCAAAAGTCAGATTTGCCAGATGGAAAAAGAATCTCAAAGTTCACTGAGGAGATTCATTCCTTCAGAGTTAGACTGGAGCAAATGGAAGCTAATGACTTTATGAGAAATCAAGATGCTGTTAAGCAGATCCAAACAAATGAAAGATTAGAAGGTAATGTGAAATATCTCATGGGAAAAACCACTGACCTGGAAAATAGAACCAGGAGAGACAATTTAAAAATTATTGGACCTGGGCTCTGCTTGGCTCGGCTTGGCGCCCCATGCACTGAGTGCTGTGCACTGCCTGCTCCCAGAGCACTGTTCTGATCCTTCCTGCAGGGCTGCTGGGCTGTCCTCAGCGGGAGGTTAGCTTCTCTGTGTCGTTCTATGGGTGCTGGGGCTCCAGAAGTTTTTCAGAGTCCCCTTTTACATAGTTTGGGGGGAATCTGGGGCAGAGTGGCTTGGATTAACTGTTTCTACTCCACCATCTTGGCTCCACCCCCATGAGGGAAGGTTTCTTGACTAGGAAAGTCACAAGTGATATATCTGGAAATTGAGGTAATATAAAAACATAAGGTAACTAAATTTTTTATGTTAAATGATGATGGTGTCTATTATTTTATTATGTAACATTTCAATATAACTGTTATCTTAAAGATTCCATCTGTGTTATCCCTCTTCTTTCCTCTAGTAATTTTGCCTCCTCTTCTCTATTTCCCCCTGGTAACAACCTAATAAAGACCCTTTTTTACTACCCTTAGAATAGTAAGTTTTTTCATAATGCAATAGCTTTCTTACACACTCAAAATTAAAACAAATGCCCCTACTTTCAGAGGTAAAGAACCTTGAACCTTAGTAATAGGGAATCTGAGTTCAAATAATAGCTCTGACATTTACTAGTGGTGTGGTCATTGAGTAGGTTACTTCATCTCTCTAAATATCAGTTTCCCTAGGAAGCTCTTTGTAAATCTTGAAGATCTGTGTATTATTATTTTTCTACAGGAGAGATCAGTAATATTCTTTTACTTTTAGTGCTGTAGTATGATATCTGTCTCTTTACATGATTCAACTATTATACTATAGAGACAGTAGTTTAATGAAATTAGCAGAGCTATAAGATTGCCCCTTGCAATATATAGCCACCCTGTATTGTGTCCATTTTATAAATGTAAAAGTGACATGGAAAATGGAATATGGAAAAAATGTTAAGTGATATTGAAATGTGTATTTTAATTATGAAAGAAGTAGAGCTTACAGGTCAGGGAAGGATAAAGTAGACCTAATTAATGATGATACACAATAATCTTTGACAAGTATACCGGAGAGGTGCAAAATAAAGTGTTAAAGGAGGTCTTGGTTATCATGAAGAGGGCATAGTCATCAACGGGAATGCCAATGGATGGCACCACATGAGTTGAATTTCAAAGAATGGATAGGAATTCAACATTGTATATTACAATCAGGGAGAAGGTAGTTGAGGCCATCCTAGGCATCATGGATAGCATAAGTAAAAGCAGAGGGCAGGAAAATGGAAGGCATGTCTCAGATAATATTTCTTGCTTGATCGGCAATCCCCAGTGAGACTAGATATTAATGGGTATTCTTTATCTATAGGGTAATGGCAGAACTCTGTCTTCTTATATAGCCCTTGAGCCCCAGGCCATGTAAATCAGCTACTTTAAGAAAAGCACTCAACCCATCCACCTACCCACCTCCCTTAAGATGGGAGATGTGCACAATGCAAATCTTCTCCCACCTCACCTGCCTGTGACATATATGTAAGGCCAGTTTAACCCTTCAAACACATTAAGAGATGAATCTTAAAAAGTTGATTGGTACCAAATTGTGAGAGGCCTCAAATGCAAAGAAAAGGACATTGGATGTTACTTGAAAGGCATTAGGGATCCCCTCAGGGTTTCTGATGAGTGGAGCAAGATAGCCAGATAAAAACATTGGGAGAATTATTGGATAGTGGTGTGAAAGATAGATTAGAATGTAGTGTGGAAATATGACCTTTCAATAGTCTATTGCAATAGTCCTGGCTCAAAGGGCTATAAAAATGTGCATACTCTTTGACCCAGAAACATCACTTCCAGGACTGTATCCCAAAGAGATCATGTAAGTGGGGGAAAAACATACAAAAGACCCCCATGTACAAAAATATTTCTAGCAGCTCTTTTTGTGATGGCAAAAAAGTGGAAATTGAGAAGATGCCCATCAATTGCGGAATGACTGAATAGGCTGTGGTATATAAATGTAATGAAATACTATTATACTATAAGAAATGAGGAACAGGCAGATTTCAGAAAAACCTGGAAAGACTTCTATGAACAGATGCTGAGTGAGGGGAGCAGAACCAGGAGAATATTATACAGAGTTATAGCCTCATTGTGCAATGAGTAACTTTGATAGACTTGGCTCTTCTCAGCAATGCAAGGTTCTAAGATACCTCCCAAAGGATCATGGAAAATGTTATCCACATCCAGAGAAAGAATTATAGAGTCTGAATGCAGATTGAAGCATACTATTTGCTCTCTCTCTTTTTGTTGTTGTTGTTTCTTCTTTCTTGTGGTTCATTCCATTGGTTATAATTCTTCTTTTCAATGTGACTGAACATATATGTAGAGCCTATTTCAGATTGCATGCCATCTTGGAGATGTGGGAGGGGAGGAAGGGGGGAAATTTAAAACTCAAAAGCTTGTAGAACTGAAAGTTGTACATTAAAATTAAATAAATTATAAAAAAAATAAAATTATCAATTATCTCTAAAAAATAAAATAGTTCTGGCAGGTGATGATGAGGGCCAACATTCATGTGACAACAGTGGGAATAAAGAGGAGAGGGAAAATGTGAGATGGCAAAGGAAGAATCATTATGGCAAAGGAACTAATTGGGTGTGAAGAGTAAGAACAGGAGAAGAATCAAAGATAACACCAAGAAACTGAACATGAAAGTAAATGATGAGTAAATGAGTAAATGATAATGCTAATGAAAGAAATAGTTAAATGAGAAAGGGGTGGGGGCAAATTTAAAATCCTTCAGTTGGTCAGTAAACATTTATTAAATACCTAGTATGTCCCAGGCACAGATAGCATCAGCTCATCTACAGAGGGTAGAATAGTCCTGTAAACTCATTAAGCTAAAACTCTTCAACCAAGGACTAAAGGTTTGAATAAAGAAAGTAGTTCTCAAATGAGATAGAGGAGTAGCAGTGGCAGAGGTCAAAGGAAAGCCAACAGCATGTGATTTTTCTGAAACAAAGTTTGGGGAAAATAGCAGAATGCATCAAAATGCTCAGGAGTGTCACATACTTCAAACTGACTGAGGAGGACAAGGACTGAACAATGCAATTGTTTTTTATGTTTAGGGTATTGCTAGTGACATTTGGGAGAGAAATTTCATCAAAGTAGATGGAAGTCAGATGACTTGTTTGTACATTGGTTTTTATGTAATAACATGGTCCTTGTTTCGAACACAGGAATTCTTCATCAAAAATGGTTATCAATAATAGTGCTTTTGTTTCTCTATTCATTACTAAAAGCACTCATTTCTTTTCATCTCACCAGTTTGAGAAACCCAATGTGGAAGTTGCCTCAAATGATGCATATTAGCAATTGTAACTTACAGTCTTGGGGAGTTGATCAAGCCATATTAGTTGATTAGCCATATTAGATCAAGCCATGATAGTTGAAGTAACATGTCCAAGGTCATATGGTTAATGTGTCAGTAGAAAGAGTTGAACCTACAGCTTCCTGACTGCTCTTTTGTAGAATCAGCTCTCCTATGATCCAGAAAAGTTGTTCTGGGAAGAGAGGAAATTTCATTTGTGGAAAGAGATATAAGCATCATCGGAAGAGGGTGACAGGGGCACCCCATTCCAGCCTCTGTGAAGTTGCATGCACAAAAGCAGTGTAATAGGAGCAGACAGGAAAGGAATGTGGAGTGGAAACTAATCTTTGGCTAGAATACAGATTAGGTAAATGAGAGAAGTATAAGATCAGATTGAACAGGGAGGTGGGAGGCAAATGAGGAAGGTCTTGACCTTGAATGTAATGAGCTTTGAGACAGGCATCTATAGGCAAAAAGAAGTGGCAAAGGCCTATCTGTATGAGTTGTAGGAAATGCATCTTGAAGGAGACAAAGTTGTCTTCCTTGAACCCTGGAAGAAATTGATGATTTGTGAACTTGTGAAAGATGCTTGGAGACAAGGTAGGAATTTTGAGCTGAACATTAAGGAGATGTCCTGTAGGTGGCAGTGGCAGGCATAACTGGTGGTAAATACATGCTATAAAGAAAAGAGGAACTCTGCAATCTGCTGATTGCAGAGTATACTGGTAGCAAGCAAGCACAGATTTCATCAAGACAATGATTGCATTCTTCCATCAAGGCAATTGAAATGGAATATTCGTTACTTGAGGACAGGCAATGTCCTTTTCTGTGTCCAGGAATTCAAATAGCAAATGGTGCTCCATTTTACCACCTCCTTTTTTTTCTCACTCTTCTCTGTCTGGAAAGATGGGTGTTTAAATCTAGAGTTTTCTGGGCTTTTAAAAAAATTGTTTGCTTGCTTCATTAATTAATATCAGAGTGAATCCATTTGATACAAATGATCAACCCTAATTGCTTTTGCACTATATATTTCCTTATTTTAAGAAAAGAGTCTATAATAGAGAAGAGCAGTGTTTGGACTGATATACAGAGCAATCCAAGGATAGAACCAGGTCAAAAAATGCCAGACTCATTCCTGGCTAGGGGTTGAGATAAATTGAGAGAGAATCATATGTTCTTTCAGATCAATACTTTTTAATAAACATCTCAAAAGACAGAAGCTTGGAAATTTTTCTTTTAACCTAGGCTAAAAGTATGTCTGAGCTATATTTTGCTATCTGGGACAAGACTGGCCTATTGACTTGGATTTTCTCATTCTGACCTTTCCCCCTTCCACTTCCCTACTCCATTGACAGAGGATGTTCTTTATAGTGATAAAGTCAAGGGACATTACAAAGGGATAGAAACCACCCTTGTTGGGGGGACAGGAAGAAAAGATATGGCCAGACCTGGCTAAGAATACCCATATCCCAAAGATTTGGACCAGAGAAGTAAATAGTCCCCTTTCTGCTATGCTAAAACCAGGAATTTGTTGTTGTTGTTGTTGTTTTTACAAAGGAAAAAACTGAGGCACAAAAGACACTTGACATGCCACAGGTCAAACTTGTAGAAAATTTTAATACAAGCTGTGTGACCCATAGAAGAGGCGTACAAAGTGCGCCTAAGACAACATGGAGCCACTGACAGTTTTTGGGTTGGAGAATGAGGTGTTCTTAAAACAGTATTTTAAGAACATTGCTTCTGTAGAAAATTCATTGTAAAGGAAATATATTGGAAAAAAAGTTAGAAACCAAGAGTTTAGGCAAAAAAACAAACAAACCCAAAACCAACACTAGATACTTGGACAAGAGTAGCAATATAAAGTATACCAAACTACCTAGACAGTAAGCATTTTGGCCAAAAAAAGACTATAAATGTTCCCCATTTACCGAATTCCTGAAGCTCAAAGATACTGGAAAAGGTTATCTAATCACTCAAACAGTCAACATTTATTATGTACTTACTATGTGTTAGGTACTGTGCTATGTGATGAGGATATAAAGAAAGGGGAAAAAATAGTCCTGGCCTCAAGAAGCTCACAGTCTAATGAGGAGACAATGTGCAAATTGGTTTTCAGTCATTTTCAGTTGTGTGTGACTTTTCATGACCCCATTTGGGGTTTTCTTGGCTGTAGTGGTTTATAATTTTTCTTTTACCGTAGTGGTTTATAATTTCCCGCTCTCTAATTTTACAAATGAGGAAACTGAGGCAAACAGGATTAAGTGACTTGCCCAGGGTCATACATATCGTGTCTGAGGCTAGGTTTGAACTCAGGAAGATGAATCTTCCTGATTCCAGACCCTATGCTCTATCCTCTGCACTACCTCGTTGTCCCAACATGCAAATAACTTCTAGTTCTTTCTCTCTGTTGATCATTTCCAATTTATCCTTTGTATGTCTTATTTGTAACATGCAAATAAGTGTACAAACAAGATATATGCATGATAAATTGGAAATAATTAAAGGAAAGAAAGAAATAGGAAACACTTCCTGTAGAAGATGTGATTCAAGTCAGAACTTGAAGGAAATCAGGGAAGCCAAGAGGTAGAAATAAAGAGTAAGAAGATGGCTCCCCAGGGGTTCATGAAATGAGACCTTGTGTTCCCTTCACTGTAAAAGCCAGAGAGCATAAGAATGGGTTGGTAGGTTCTTTCAAGTCAGTGACAGTAAGGGATTAAAGGAACTCTGCACTGATGTCTTTTTTTTTCTTTTTGGGGGGCAGTTGGGGTTAAATGGCTTGCCCAAGGTCACATGGCTAGTTTTTGTGTTAAGTGTCTGAGGCCGGATTTGAACTCAGGTCCTCCAAACTCCAGGGTTGGTGCTCTATCCACTGCACCACCTGGCCATCCCACACTGATGTCTTTTGTAGGCTTTGGGCCATATGCTCAGTATGGCACATCATTCTATCCCATAATCTCATTTGTTTTGTTTTGTTTTGTTTTAAGCAATTGGGGTTAAGTAACTTGCTCAAGGTTACATGGCCAGTCATTATTTATGTGTGGGTGCTCATTTTCTGAGGCCAGGACCAATGACCAATCCTGGCTCATCCCGACTCCAGGGCTGGCACTCTTACTCACTGTGCCACCTAGCCACCCCAAACCATAATCTCCTTGGTGACAATACTTACAAATGCTACTTTAGGAAAATGAACTAAAACCTTTAGTTAGATACTATAGATGTCTATAAATACTATAGATAACTGCTAAAAGACTTTTGTGTAACTAATGTTTAGAGAGTATTTTGTGATAAAATTAATCTCATTAAAAAAAAGCTATTTCCTTCACATGTTCTAGTCTTTTAATTTTTCCATTGCTTGTGTTTTCCTCATTACTCTTTCTTCATTTTTGACTTTTTTAAAAACTTTCTTTATCTATTTTTTATCCTAGAACATTTTTTGATGGTAGAGTAGGAAAAAATAACAACACTGAATTTGAAGTCAGAGGACCTAGGTTTCAACCACTTACAGGAATATGTGACTTAATAAGTCTCTTAACCACTCTGAGACTCAGTTTCCTGAAAAATGTGGGTGATAGTACTTGTACTACCTCCCTCATAGGACTATCAAGAAGTGAGTGTGTTGTAAACCTTTGGAGCTATGGAAATGTGGTATTTTTTCATTGTGAGAGCATGGAAAAAAGGAAGAAAGTAATTATTGTTAGAATTATCAAATCAGGAGAACAGAGGCTTAGTGTCCTCCCAGGGGTGTACTGAAGCCAGTTCCAAATAGGTTACAGGAGTAGATGATGATCTAGTCTTTAAAAAGTAATATGGGGAGCCAAGATGGTGCAAAGGAAGCAGTAACCTCTCTAAGCTCCTCCATGAATCCCATCACTAAACATTAAAAAGTGAATCTGAATGGATTCTGGAGTGACAAAATCCACTTGGAGATGGAACATGGCAGAATCCAGCCCAGGAAAGTGTCCAGTGCATCCAGACAGGGCAATCGCAGAGCGTGTGGGGTCTGCACAGCTCAGACTTAAGAGCAGACAAGCAGACTACACCAGAGAGAGAAGAAGCCCCAGCCTACAGACTTACCAAGGACAAATTGCAGCCATCTCGCCATTATCTCACGAAGGAATAGGAGGAATCACTGGAGGCAGGTAGGAGAGTCGGGCCCCCAGCAGAGATAGCAGCTTCTCCTGCAGCAATTAGCCCCCAGCCTGGAAGTTTAGAAATTGCCTGCCTGTATAATATACGGCTAGAATGGCAAAGTAAATTCAAGTTGCTCCAATCCTCCCATCCCTCCTTCATGAAGTAGAAAACCCAAAGATAAGTCTCCCACCCAGACTAAAATCCCAAGCTAGAGGAAATAGCCTCAGGCTTGGGAGTCTCCAAGAAGGGGTGTAACTGAGACAGAAGTCTGAAGAGAAGAGAGGGAGGGGTCCCAACAAGCCCCACCTCACCTGACCAACAAAAGCCTGCCTGAGCTATAGCCCAGGGGTATAGAGGCAGAAATCTGAACTGGCCAAACCACCCCTCCCCCATAGACTACTCTGTGCACATCAACATACCTCTCTGAGATTCCTGCCTTAGGCACAAACAAGACACCCAGAGGCTACAGCATCTAAAGTCAACAACCAGGCCCTTAGCTCACAGCTTGAGAAATTAAGAAATAGGAAATCACAATGGGAAGGAAAGAAGCTGAGAAGGAGAAGGGGAAGGCAATAAAATCAATCCAAGCTTACTGTGTAGGTCGAGAACAACCAAATACACAGGACAATTTGGACTCTTTACCCACACCTGAGACCACAGAAGGAAATATGAACTGGTCTCAAGCCCAAATAGCATTCTTGGAGGAGCTTAAGAAAGATTTCAAAGACTAAATCAGGGAGGCAGTGACCAACTTCGAAAAAAAGTCTCAGTGAAGAAAACAAATCCTTAAAAAGTAAAATTAGTGAAGTTATTGGAGAAAATACTTCCCTAAAAAAGGACCTTCAAAAACTAACTGAAGACTATAATTTGCTAAAAATTAGAATCAATCAAATTGAAACTCAGAATTCTATGATGCGCCAAGAGTCAATCAAACAAAACAAGATGATTGGAAAATTGGAAGAAAATGTAAAATATCTCACTGGAAAAACAACTGACCTAGAGAACAGATCCAGGAGAGATAACTTAAGAATTATTAGTCTACCAGAAAGCCATGATGAAAAAAGCAGTCTAGACAACATCCCCCAAGAGATTTTCAAAGAAAACTGTCCTGAGGTCTTGGAATCAGAAGATAAAATAGTTATGGAAAGAATTCACCAGACTCCTCCTGAAAGAGATCCCAAATTGAAAACTCCAAGAAATATAGCAGCCAAATTCCAGAATTACAAGATTAAGGAAAAAATTCTGCAAGCAGCCATAAAGAAACAATTCAAATATCGAGGAACTACAGTTAGGATCACATAGGACCTAGCAGCTTCTCCATTAAAATATTGGAAGGACTAGAATTTGATATTTCAAAGGGCAAGAGAGCTAGGACTACAACCAAGGATTAAATACCCAGCAAAACTGAGCATAATCTTTCAGGCAAGGAGATGGTCGTTTAATGAAATAAGGGACTTCCAGACTTTCCTGATGAAAAAGCCAGAGCTCAATGGAAAATTTGATCCCAAGAAAGACATAAAAAGGTAAACAAGGAAAGCACAGACTCACACATACATACATGCACATACCCACACTCATACACACATGCTCATTACTTATGATGCAACAAAAGCAAAATGTTCACACCCCTATATGAGGAGCTGATAACTGTCAATATGGAAATTTTTATGATTATCATGACCCTCAAAAGGGTTATACTTAGATAGAGGGTGTGGGTATGAATGCACTAACCTGAAGACATAAAAAAAAACAAACAACTATTAAGGGGATCAAAGAGACTATAATGAGGTAAAAGGAAAGGATGAGATAGGAAAAGGTAAGATATGCCATCTGAAGAGGCATTAAAACACAATATATAAGAGGGGAAAGAAAGAGGGAGAGGAACATCATCTAAACAATATTCTCACTGGTTCTAGTTCAGAGGGCGATCAACTTAATCAGTGAAACTTAAGATTCTAATGTGAATAGACACATAAATTCATTAAATAGAGGAAAAGGAGGGAGGGAGAGGAGCACTGATTGAAATTTACTCTCATTGGTTTGGAGTCAAACGGGGAGTAACTTACTCTGATAAGTATAAAAATTTATTGTGTCCTATAGGTAGTGGGAGGTAAAGGGGAGGGGGGTAAAAAGGAGGAGACTAAAGGGGGGGATTAGAAGGGAGGGAAACAGTAGTAAGGAGAGAGGGTAGGTTAAGAAGGAGGGTCACTGGGTGGGAACACTGAGGGAGGGGGCAGTCAAAAGGGAAAACTTCAAGGAGGGGAAGAGAGAACAGAAACAAAAATATAAACAGGGGAGGGAATAGGATGAAGGGGAAGAGACAGATAGTCATCATTACTGTGAATATGAATGGGATGAACTCTCCCATAAAACAGAGGCAGATAGCGGAATGGATTAAAAACCATAATCCTACAATATGCTGTCTACAAGAAACACGTTTGAAACAAAGGGATACCCACAGGGTAAAAGTAAAAGGTTGGAGTAGAATTTATTATGCTTCAGCTGAAGTAAAAAAAAAAGCATGAGTAGCAATACTTATCTCAGATAAAGCAAAAGCAAAAATAGATCTAATTAAAAGAGATAAGGAAGGAAACTATATCCTGTTAAAAGGCACCATCCAGAATGAAACAATATTATTACTTAATATATATGCACCAAGTGGTATAGCATCCAAATTCCTAGAGGAGAAGTTAAAGGAATTAGAGGAAGAAATAGATAGAAAACTATACTAGTGGGGGACCTTAATTTCCCCCTCTCTGAACTCGATAAATCTAACCTCAAAATAAACAATAAAGAAGTTAAGGAGGTGAATAGAATATTAGAGAGACTAGATATGATGGTTCTCTGGAGAAAACTGAATGGGAATAAAAAGGAATTTACTTTCTTTTCAGCAGTGCATGGTACATACTCAAAAATAGACCATATACTAGGGCATAAAAACCTCACAATTCAGTGCAGAAAGGCAGAAATATTCTCCGATCATGATGTAATAAAAATTATATACAATAAAGGGCCATGGAAAGATAGACTAAAAACTAATTTGAAATTAAACAATTTAATCCTAAAGAATTCATTCAAAATTCATTGGGTCAAACGAGAAATTATAGAAACAATAAATAATTTCAATCGAGAGAATGATAATAATGAGACAACATAAAATTTTTGTGGGATGCATTAAAGGCAGTTCTTAGGGGAAGTGTTATCTCTGTGAGTGCATACATGAAAAATTAGAGAAAAGGGAGGTCAATGAATTGGGCATGTAATTTAAAAACCTAGAAAAAGAAGAAATTGAAAATCCCCAATTAAATACTTAATTAGTAATATTGAAAACCAAAGGAGAGATTAATAAAATTGAAATTAAAAAAAACTATTGAATTAATAAATAAAACTAAGAGCTGTTTTTATGAGAAAAAAAACAATAAAATTAATAGACCCTTAGTCAATATGATAAAAAAGGAAAGAAGAAAACCAAATTATGAGTATCAAAAATGAAAAGGGTGAAGCTACCTCCAATGAAGAGGAAATCAAAACAATAATTAGGAATTATTTTTCCCAATTGCAGTGGAAATGGAGGAATATTTACAAAAATACAAATTGCCCAGATTAACTGAAGAGGAAGTAAATTACTTAAATAACCCCATCTCAGAAAAAGAAATCAAACAAGCTATCAGTGAACTCCCTAGGAAAAAATCTCCAGTTCCAGATGGGTTTACTAGTGAATTCTATCAAACATTTAAAGAACAATTGATTCCAATACTCTACAAACTCTTTGGTCAAATTAGTCAAGAAGGAGTCCTACCAAACTCTTTCTATGACACAAATATGGTACTGATTCCTAAATCAGGAAGAGATAAAACAGAGAAAGAAAATTATAGACCAATTTCCCTCATGAATTTAGATGCAAAAATTTTAAATAAAATATTAGCCAAAAGACTCCAACAACTTATCACAAAAATAATACGCTTTGATCAGGTAGGATTTATTCCAGGAATGCAAGGATGGTTTAATATTTGGAAAACCATCAGTATAATTGATCACATCAGCAATAAAACTAGCAGAAACCACATTATTATCTCAATACATGCAGAAAAGACTTTTGACAAAGTACAACAGCTATTCCTATTAAAAACACTAGAAAGTATAGGAATAAATGGAGCCTTCCTTAAAGTAGTTGATAGCATCTATTTAAAACCATCAGCAAGTATTATATGCAATGGGGATAAACTAGAAGCATATCCAATAATATCAGGAGTGAAACAAGGGTGTCCACTATCACCCCTCTTATTCAATCTGGTACTAGAAACACTAGCAGTAGCAATTAAAGAAGAAAAAGAAATCAAAGGAATCAAATTAGTCAAAGAAGTGACCAAGCTATCACTCTTTGCAGATGATATGATGATATACTTAGAGAATCCTAGAGAATCAAGTAAAATACTACTTGGGACAATAATTAAATTTGGCAAAATTGCAGGATATAAAATAAACCCACATAAATCCTCTGCATTCCTGTATATCTCTAATGAAATTCAACAGCAAGAGATAGAAAGAGAAATCCCATTTAAAGTCACTGTAGACATTATAAAATATTTGGGAATCTACCTGCCAAAACAAACCCAGGACCACAACTACAAAACACTTCTCACACAAATAAAATCAGATCTAACTAATTGGGAAAATATCAGTTGCTCATGGCTGGGTGGAGCTAATATAATAAAAATGACGATTTTACCCAAACTAAATTATATATTTGCTGCCATACCAATCAATTTACCAAAAAATTACTTTTTAGAGTTAGACAAAATAATAACAAAATTTATTTGGAAACACAAATGGTCTAGAATATCAAGGGAATTAATGAAAAGAAACACTAGGGAAGGTGGACTAGCTATGCCAGATTTTAATCTTTATTATACAGCAGCAGTCATCAAAACTGCTTGGTACTGGCAGAGGAGTAGAGTAGTGGATCAATGGAATAGATTGGGCGCAGGAGACCAAGCAGTTAATGAATATGGTAATCTATTGTTTGATAAACCTAAAGATCCCAGTTTGGGGGATAAGAATGCAGTATTTCACAAAAACTGCTGGGAAAACCGGAATACAGTATGGCAGAAACTGGGCATTGACCATTATCTAACACCATATAACAAAATCAAGTCTAAATGGGTGCATGATCTAGGTATAACGGATGATACTGTAAGCAATCTGGGAAAGCAAGGAATAGTTTACCTGTCAGATTTGTAGAGGGGAACGCTTTAGGAATAAGAATTAGAGAGCATTATAAAATGCAAAATGGATAATTTTGATTACATTAAATTGAAAAGCTTCTGTACAAACAAAGCCAATGTAACCAAGATCAAGAGGGAGGTGGGAAATTGGGAAAGAATATTTACAACCTATATCTTTGATAAAGGACTCATTTCTAAAATATACAGAGAATTGAGTCAAATCTATAAGAATACAAGTCATTCCCCAATTGATAAATGGTCAAAGGATATGAACAAGCAGTTTTCAGAGAAAGAAATTAAAGATATCTATAAGCATATGAAGAAATGCTCTAAGTCACTATTGATTAGAGAAATGCAAATCAAAACACCTCTGAGATACCACATCTCTCCAGTCAGATTGGCTAAAATGACAAAACAAGAAAATGACAAATGCTAGAGAGGATGTGGGTAAATTGGAACACTAATGCATTGCTGGTGTCTGGAGAGCAATCTGGAATTATGCCCAAGGGGCTATAAATAATTTAATACCCTTTGACCCAGCTATACCACTTCTAGGGTTATATCCCAAAGAGATCATAGAAGAGGGAGGAAGACCCATATGTACAAAAATATTTACAGCAGCTCTTTTTGTGGTTGCAGAGAATTGGAAATTAAAGGGGTGCCCATCAATTGGGGAATGACTAAATAAGCTGTGGTATATGAATGTAATGGAATATTATTGTGCTATAAGAAACAAGGAGGAGACAGTTTTCATATTTACCTGGAGAGGCCTATACAAACTGATGTTGAGTGAGAAGAGTAGAATCAGGAGAAATTTGTATACAATTACAGACACAACATATGTGTGATGACCAAGTATGACAGACTGGACTCTTTTCAGCAATGCAGTGATATAAGTCAATCCCGAGAGACTCATGAAGGAGAGAAATGTGACATCCAGAGATATAACTAGAAAGAACTGAGCTTGAATCCTGATGGAAGCAAACTAAATGATCTTTTTCTTTTCATCATTTATTTCTTCTTTACCATTTTTCATCCCACCTAGTACAATATGCCTTTGTAATTGGGCTAATGTCTAATATGAAAGTATTTGCAGATCCTAAAAAAATTATCAGTTCAGCCTTTGGGTTACCTTCTTCGATGTTTTCTCCTGTGTTAGGATGTAAGCTTCTTAAGAACAGAAATTGATTTTGCCTTTTTATGCATTCCCAAATTTTAACATGGTATTTGGCACATCTTTGTTGTTGTTCGGTCATTTTGAACATACTACTTGTGTTGATCCTGGACAAGTTACTTAAGCTTGTAGTGCTTCCCCTACCTGACCCGGTCAAACAAATCTGTAAGATTTTAAATGACTAAGTATCTGCTGACCTCTATTGATAAAGAGTGCTTTCTCAATGGGAATTCCGTTGTTAGTCATTTGTCTGACACATTTTGATCCCATGGCATGCCAGGGTTTTGTATCCTCCAATATCTCTCTGTTCCAGTTCATGTTCATTGTTTCCATGACTCTATCTATCTCATTCTTTGCTGTTACCTTTTCCTTTTGCCTTCAGTCTTTCCCAATATCAGAGTCTTTCCCATCTCCTCATAATGTGCCCAAAGGATTTAAGCTTCAGCTTCAGTATTTCATCCTCCAGTGAATAGGCTGAATTAATTTCTCTGAGTATTGACTAATTTGATCTTCTTGCTATCCAAGAGACTTTCAAAAGTCTTTTCTAGTACCACAGTTGAAAATGTCAATTTTGTGGCACTATGCTTTCCTTATAGTGCAACTCTCACAGTCGTGCATTGCTACTAGAAAAGACATAGCTTTAACTATATAGACCTTTGTTGGCAAGGTGATGTCTCTGCTTTTTATTATACTGTCCAGATTTTTCATAGCTTTTTGTTCCAAGGAACATAATAAACACTTAGTAAATGCTTGTTGACTAGTTGATTGATTTCTTAATATGAATTACTTGCAGTCTTCACAATGTAGCACTTTTCCAACCCTGCTGGGGACATGACAATCCCAAGAGTCTCTAAGAGTTGAGTCCATTTATCTTATCTTGTGATATCAGCACATTCAGAACACTCACATCCATTTAAGTGATGGTGTAATGGGCCAGTGTCATAAATTTCAGGTCTTCCAGATTCAGGAACACTAAGTCAAGCATCCTCTAGTGTTAGCACCTATCTGTTCAATTAACATCCTGGTCCCAATGCAGTAAACCTGATTATTGTGAAAAAATCTTTGGCTAAGCCAAAGAAAACATGCCTAGAGTTTAAATTCCGAATCTGATTTTCATCATTATTTTTAAGGTTTTTTTTTTTTTTGGAGGAGGGGAGGCAAGGCAATTGCGGTTAAGTGACTTGCCCAAGGTTACACAGTTAGTAAGTGTGTCAAGTGTCTGAGACCAGATTTGAACTCAGGTCCTCCTGACTCCAGGGCCACTGCTCTGTTCACTGTGCTTTCATCAGTATTTAATGTATCTCCTTCCCCATTTTTCAGAGATCAGGAGACTGTGGCTGTGGAGGATTGCACATACTGTCCAGTTCAATCAATATTTTGCTTAGTTTTACCACTTGCTAATTATATGGCCTTGTAGGGTTTTTTCTCTTTTTTAATTTTTTGGTAAAAGAGGTGTCTAGGGTAAAACTGGGGTCGAGCCAAGATGGCGGAGTAGAAACAGCTCGTCCAAGCCTCTCTGCCCCCAGATTCCCCCCAAACTATGTAAAAGGGGACTCTGAACAACTTCTGGAGCCCCAGCACCCACAGAACGACACAGAGAAGCTAACCTCCCGCTGAGGACAGCCCAGCAGCCCTGCAGGAAGGACCAGCGAGAGGTCTGGGACGTGGCAGCGCGGCAGAGCGCAGAGCGGAGGAGCCGAGCCGAGCCCAGGTCCGCGTGAGCCGAGGTTTTAGCCCCAGGGCGGCAGGGCCAGCAGCCGGCTGGAGGAACCCCAGAACACCAGGAGCTGTGGAGACTCCAGAATTATCAACATAGACTTGCCTAGGACAAAGTAAGAGGTTAGTGTCCTATGGACCTTGGGACCTGTATTTGGGGAATGCGTCAGCTCCCTCCCCTGGGGGCTAGAAGCCACTGAGGACAAACTCCATTTTGTAGTTTTCAGAGGCAGCTCCTGCTCCCAGCCTGCAAATTTGTAGGGAGATCCAGCGATCAGTCTTGGGGGGTAATCGCTCTTGCTTTAACCTCCCTGGATCTGGATTGTGATCTAGGGTGGAAGTCGTGGGTGGGTTTACAGCTTGCCAGAAACGGAAGTTGCCCCCCACACGTTCGGGACAAAAATTCTCTATCTGGCCTTAAAGCCATAGTGTGGCAACAAGCCCAAAAGTCAAGCAATTAAGTGGCAACATGCCAAGGCAAAGGAAACAGAAAACTGCAACCCTAGACTCCTATTTTGGGGGCATAGAGCGGGAAAAGGACTGTGAGGTCAGAAGTCCTGCTCCAAAAGCCCCAGGGGAAAACATGAGTGGGTTGCAGGCCGTAGAGGACCTTAAGAAGGACTTTAAAAATCAAATAAGAGAAGTGGAGGAAAATTGGAAAGAGAAATGAGAAGGATGCAGGAAAAGTATGAAATGAGGGTCAACAGCCTGACTGAGGAAAACAACACCTTAAAAAATAGACTAACTCAAATGGCAAAGGAGGCCCCAAAAGGGCAATGAGGAGAAGAATGCCTTAAAAAGTCGAATTTGCCAGATGGAAAAAGAATCTCAAAAGCTCACTGAGGAGATTCATTCCTTCAGATTTAGACTGGAGCAAATGGAAGCTAGTGACTTTATGAGAAATCAAGATGCTGTTAAGCAGATCCAAACAAATGAAAGATTAGAAGGCAATGTGAAATATCTCATGGGAAAAACCACTGACCTGGAGATTAGATCCAGGAGAGACAATTTAAAAATTATTGGACTACCAGAAAGCCATGATCAAGGAAAGAACCTAGAAATCACCCTTCAAGAAATTCTCAAGGAAAACTGCCCTGATGTTTTAGATCCAGAGGGCAAAATAGAGGTTGAAAGAATCCACAGATCACCTCCTGAAAAAGATCCCAAAAAGAAACTCCCAGGAATATTATAGCCAGGTTCCAGAATCCCCAGATCAAGGAGAAAATACTACAAGCAGCCAGGAAGAAACAATTTCAATATTGTGGAAACACAATCAGAATAGCACAGGACCTGGCAGCTTCTACACTGAGGACTGAAGGGCATGGAATATGATATTCCAGAGGGCAAAAGAACTGAGAATGAACCCAAGGGTCACCTACCCAGCAAAACTGAGTATTTTGTTTCAGGGGAAAATATGGTCATTCAGTGGAATAGAGGACTTTCAAGCATTCTTGAGGAAAAAACCAGAGTTGAATAGAAAATTTGACATCCAGACACAAGAAGGAAGAGATGCCTGAGAAGGTAATCAGGCAAAAGAAATGAAAAGGAACTTATCAAAGTTGAACTATTTACATTCCTATATGGAAAAGCAATAACTGGGACTGATGATATCTTTCTCACTATGAAAATAATGGAAGAAGGGGGTGTGGTCATATGAATACATATGTGAATGTGTGTGTATATGGTTACAGTTTTATATGGATAGAGGGCATAGGTTGAATTTGTTGGGAAGGGAGAATACTCAAGGGATGAAATTATGAGGTGAGAGAGGAAAGTGGCAAGAGGAGATGGGGAGAGACAGGCTAGGGTAAACTATCACATGTAGAAGAAGCAAGGGGAAGTGGTTGCAAAGGAGCGGGAGAATAAGGAAGGCTAAAAAGGCAAAACCACATTCACATTGAATTTGGTTCAGGGAGAAAATGACATGCATACTAAATGGGATATCTCAACCTGCAGCAGAATAGGGGGAAGGGGGAGTGAGAGGAGGGATGATGGATGGGAGGGCATCCTTGGGGGGAAGGGAGGTTGGAAGTACCCACTATAGAAGAGGGACAGGATCATGTAGGGAATGGACCAGGTGGGGGGTGGAATGAGTGGGAGGGAATTATAAGCAGCCTTGTACAATATATCTACTATGATAATGTTTTGCATAGCTAGACATGTACAATATATACTGAATTACTTATCTCCCAAGAGGGAATGTGTGACAAGGGAGGAAGGAAATGGATCTGAAATTTGAGGTCGTAACATTAAATGTTTCAAATATATATAAATACTATTATTAATACTCTTGCTTGTAATAGGGAGATAAGATGTGCAGGCATTGGGATGCAAAGACTCACCTTCCTCTAATGGAAAAGTCGATGGGGGTATGGGAGAAGGTATGGGAGAGAGCAGATTGGAGGAAGCGATATCTTGTGGGACTGCTATTCTGGGAGGTTGGGTAGGGGAATAACGAGGGGAAAATGATTGTAACTCAAAATCTGGTGGAAATGAATGATGTAAAACAGAAGTTAATAAAGCATTTGTTTAAAAAAAAACAAACAAAAAAAAGAGGTGTCTAAATGAATAAGGAGAAATTTGGAAATAGAAGTGATGTTAAAACTAAGAGAGAAAATAGTATAAAGATAGTATTTAATGGTAAAATAAAATTTGAGTCACAGAATTTTGGTTTAAGTACTAGTTCTCCTGGCTGCCATTTGTGTGACCTTGGGGAAAATTCTTAGCCTCACTGTGCCTCAATTTCCTCATCTGAAAAATGATGAGCTTAAATCACATGATCTCTAAGGTGCCTTCCAGCTTTAAGTCACATGACCCTGTTACTTTAAGATTTCAAAGAAAATCTCAGTCATGAGATTAGCACCCAGTATCTTCAAACATTCAGATCAATAGTTTCATTTTTTTCTTCCCTCTTAATATAAATGTCCATTTCCCTAATAGATTGCACTATTTAAAAAAGAGCAGTTTTCCAAAACATTCACATAAACTGCTTTTTTTCCTTACAGTCTTATTGTGGTGGTTAGTAGGTGTAGGTGGCTTCTCCTTTGATAAATGCTGAAGCTGAGGAGCAGAGCATTTTAAAGCCTTTCCCAAGATCACAGTCATTAGCAGAGCATAGAATATCAAACAGGCCTTTATCAGAGAACCTGATATGACAGACTTCAATATTTTTTTCATAGTTACTGTGACTAGCTGTATTTCCCTCCATCTTATCTTCCCCCCCCCCCTCAAGTTTATTCTATTCTCTCTCTCTTTTTACCCTGTCCCTCTACGGAAGTGTTTTTCTTACAACTACCCCCTTCCCAATTAAATCCAATCCTAATATCCTTTAGTCTAAATTGCTTGGATCCTATCTGTGTCACAGATTGAAGAGAGAAAAGCATTTGACAAAACTTAAAATACTGTAGAAAACAGTTATTTTTGTTATTATTGTTTTATTTCTCAACAACTTCTTTCTACAAAAGTATTTCTTCTTGACTGGAACCAGAGTTTTTGTTGACATGGAATACTGCAATAAAACAAGTTTCAGTGTGATAGAGACAAAGAAGCTCTACAGTATTCTGGGAAAATTCAAGAAAGGAGACTTCAATTTCAGCTGGGAAAATCTGGGAAAGCTACAAGGAAAAGTTGGCTTCTAGCATGAGCCTTAAAGGAAGATTCTGAAAGATTACATTGAGAAGGGAATGGTTCTTTAGATCCTAGAATAACAGACCTAGAGCTGGAAGGAACTTCAGAGGCCCCTCATTTTACAGATGAGAATTCTGAGAATTGAGGTTAGGTGACTTGACCAAGGTCATACAGTAAGATGAGGGGTTTCATTTGAACCCCAGACTGCTGACTCTTGAAGCAGTGTTCTTGTCGTTGTGTCACCAGAGGCATGGGAGGTAGGTTATGCTAATGCATGGGAGTATGTTTAGATCACTTGACATGGCAAGTTGAGCAGCAAGTAAGATGAGAAGCATTATTTAGCACTTACACTGTGCTAAGCTCTAGGGGTACAAATACAAGGCAAAAAAATTGATAGTTCTTGTCTTCAAACACCTTCCATTCTAATAGGGCAAGTCAATACATAAAAGGGAGCTGAAAAGTACCAATGACAGGACATAGTTGGAAATTTGTGGGGTCAGAAACACAGGCAAGATGAAAATGAGTATGACCAGCTTGCATTTGTCCTCAAAATGGAGGACCCAAAAGGAACTCACAAATGGGAGAAGGGGCCAGCATGGCAGAGGAGTAGAATGAGAAGATCTCAGGAACCGAAGGAAGATCCCAGTTAAGCAAGTAGCCAATTGATGTTGAAGTCTTTGAGTTTGAAGCACATCCTGAAGGAGAACAGATAGTCCACTTTGACAGGAAAGTAAAGTTTATGAAGTGGAATAACACAAAATAAAACAGGAATTCCAAATTAAGTTTTTATGTTTTTTCCCTTTAGGCAGTATGGAACCATTGAATGTTTTCAAGAAGGGGCATGACATGGTCAAGCCTATGCATTAAAGATTATTCTGTAAACTGTATGAAGAAAAAGGAGTTTTTGTTGGTGGGGAGAGATGGAAGATTAGAGGCAGAGAGAGTTTCTGTAGGAGGCTATCATGATAAGTTAGGACAGAGATGATGAGAGGTATACCTTTTTCAGCAACACTGCCCTGCATTTCATGGTATTATACTCAGGAACGAGTTAAATCCCTCTACCCATCTCTTGTTCTTTACCATATATATTTGTGGATTCATTTCATGTTATATGAAAATAGGTGACATCACTGGGATTTCTGGGGTTAAAAGCATATTAGAAATAAATGTCTCATTTAGAGAAAAAATTTCCCCTAAATCATTTGTTCCATGTTTTCTCCCAATCAGCTTTCCAATTAATTTCAGATTTTGTTCAGTTTTCCCTGCTAATTTCTAGTTGCTTCAAAATGGTTGAATTTAGGGAAATCAAGCATACCTTTCACAAGTGTTTTCTTTTCATCTTATTGTAAGCTACTTAATGAGCATTTAGTTTTAATGTCGTGGGATGCCAAAGAAAGATTTTTCTGTGTACTGCTATCTCCAGATACTGTTCAAGCAGGGGCATCCCCAGAGCTTGTGAAATGCCAGTAATCTTTGTTAGTGCTTTTTTCTTCCTCCTTAATTTCTCTTAAAGATTGCCTTTTTAATTACTACTGTCTGGGCAACTTTAACCTTGCTACCTTGCTATTAATTTAATTGGTTTGTCCTTTCCTTGTTAAGCCCGAGAGTTCCCATTAGTGTTTAGTGATATTGAGCTTGTGGGCCACAAATGAGAAGACTTTGCTGCCATGCTATCATCACCATTTGAAACCTATCATTCATTTGATATCATAATTCATTAGCATACTGTGCCTGAATCTTGTATTTGATTAATTTAATCAAATCCCTCTGACTGCATAAACATACTGTCAAATTATTCACTTTTTCCCTGTAGAAATTTAAGTGAATGGGAACCACTTTTCTACATAAAAGTCACACTGGTTATTAGGATGCTACTACCATTGACTTTATTCTTCTTTGTCAAGTACAAAATCTGTCCTCTGTCTAGAGGAATTGATTTCCTTACTATATAAAGCTCCTGATTTATACACCAATCTCTCAAGTCACTTCATTGTTTTCCTTTTTTTAAGTAACAGACTTTTAATTAAAGTTGTTCCTCTCCAAAGAACATATAAGGAAGTGTTCAGCTTTTATTAATAAGTATTACTATTTCTTACTAGACAATGAATTTCTGATCACTTCTGATCACAGTGGGCACTTCTAAGTGTTTTTCTTTGTTCCTTTGTGATTTAAACTATTCATTGTCCCTGTCTATTCCCAATTAATTGACTACTGCTGTTGCATCTTAATACAAACACATGGACACAGTTCTCTTGCTTTTACTATTTCTCCTTTTGTTTGTAGAACATAAAGTACATTAGACCTATGACATTTTTCTGGTTAATTATAACCAGTAAATGTGGCCAGAATGGATCATTTATTTATTTTTTAAAGTATTTAATTTTTTCCCAATTACATGTAAAAACAATTTTTAACATTTGTTTTTAAAACACTCCCTTCTTCCCTCTCCACTTCTCCCTCATTGATAGGTTATACATGTATAGTCTTGCAAAACATTTCCATAATAGTCATGTTGTGAAAGAAAACAGAAAAAAAAACCTCAAGAAACATAAAGAAAGTTTAAAAACAACGTATGTTTTAATCTGTTCTCAGATACCATCAATTCTTTAATTCTTTCTCTGGGGATTGATAGCATTTTTCATCACATGTCCTTCAGAGTTGTCTTGGATCACTGTATTGTTGAAAATAGCTAAGTTATTCATAGCTGACCATCTTACAATATTGCTGTTACTTTGTACACAGAACATTTCACTTTGTATCATCTCATGTAGGCCTTTACAGATTTTTCTAAGAGCACTCTGCTCAGCATTTTTTTTTCTTTTTTGCTTTTTGGAGGGGGGAGGGTAGGCAATTGGGGTTAAGTGACTTGCCCAAGGTCACATGGCTAGTTTTTTGTGTTAAATGTCTGAGGCTGGATTTGAACTCAGGTCCTCCTGACTCCAGGGCTGGTGCTCTATTCACTGCGCCACCTAGCTGACCCATCATCATTTCTTATGGCACAAAAGTATTCCCTCACAATCACATAGCACAGTTTGTTCAGTCATTTCCCAATTTATGGATATCCCATCAATTTCCAATTCCTTGCCACCAGAAAAGAGCTTTACAAATATTTTTGTATGTATGACTCCTTTTCCTTTTTGTTTTTTTATCTCTTTTGGCATATAGACATAATAGTGGCATTGCTAAGTCAAAGGATATGCATGGTTTTATAGCCCTTTGGACATGGTTCCGAATTGCTCTACAGAATGGTTGAGTCAGTTCACAATTCCAATGGTGCATTAATGTCTCATTTTTCTCACATATCCTTCAACATTTGTCATTTTCCTTTTCTGTCCTATTAGCCAATCTAAGAGGTACAAAGTAGCACTTCAAAATATTTTTAATTTGTATTTCTCCAATCAATAATGAGTTAGATCATTTGTTACTATGGCTATAGATAGCCTTGATTACTTCACCTGAAAACTTTTAAATAAAGTAAAGGTACACAGCAGAGGACAAAAGAAAATATATTAGGATACAAAGACAAGATGGCCAGCTTTGAATGTATTCATTATATACTTTTTCTTGATGGAATTTTATTGCTTTACTTGAATCCTCTCTTATGTTCTCTGTGTACACAGCAATATTTGTTTTCTTTTCCTATTTTGTATTTAAGTTTAAAATAAATTTCAAAACTTAAAAAAGAAAACGGTTTATATCTTTTGACCATTTATAAATTAGGGAATGACTCTCATTTTTATTAATTTGATTCAGTTCTCTATATGTTTGAGAAATGAGGCCTTTATCAGAGAAACTTGCTTCAATATTTTTTTCACAGTTACTATGGCTAGCTGTATTTCCCTCCATCTTCTTCTTCCCCCCATTCTCTCTCTCTCTTTTTTTACCTGTTCCCTCTTCAGAAGTGTTTTTCTTATAACTACCCCCTTCCCAATCTATCCTCCCCACTCCTGTTCTTATCCTCTTTCCCTACTATCCTCCTTTCCTATAGAGTAAGACAGATTTCTATGCCCAACTAAGTGTGTATGTTATTCCTTCTTTGAGCCAGCTCTGATGAGAGTAAGGTTCACTCACGCTCCCTTACCTCCCCTCTCTTCCCTTCCATTGTAAAAGCATTTTGTTGACTCTATTTTGTGAGATAACTTACACCATTCTACCTGTCCTTTCCCCTTTCTCCCAGTACATTCTTCTCTCTCATCCCTTAATTTTATTTTTAGATATTATCCCTTCATATTCAACTCCATCCTGTGTCCTCTGTCTATATATACCCCTTATAACTACCTTAATAATGAGAAAGTTCTTGTGAGTAACAAGTATCATCTTTCCATATAGGAATGTAAATAGTTTGACCTTATTGAACCCTTTGTGATTTCTCTTACCTATTTACCTTTTCATGCTTCTCTTGAGTCTTGAATTTGAAAGTCAAAATTTTGAAAGTCAAATTCTCTATTTAGTTCTGGTCTTTTCATCAAGAAAGTCTTCTATTTCATTGAATATCCATTTTTCTTCATAAAGGATTATACTCAGTGTTGCTGGGGGAGGTGATTCATGGTTTTGTTCCTAGATCCTTTGCCCTCTGGAACGTCATATTCCAAGCTCTCTGATCCCTTAGTGTAGAAGTTGCTAAATCTTGAATTAACCTGACTTTGGCTTCATGATAACTTGAATTGTTTCTTTATGGCTGCTTACAATATTTTCTCCTTCTCTGGGAGATCTGGAATTTGACTATAATACTCCTGGGAGTTTTTATTTGGAAATCTCTTTCAGGAAGTGATCAGTGGATTCCTTATATTTCTATTTTATTCTATGGTTCTAGAATATCAGGGCAGTTTTTCTTGAAAGATGGTTGCTAGGCTTTTTTTAAAAATCATGGCTTTCAGGTATTCCTGTCATTTTAAAATTATCTCTCCTAGATCTATTTTCTAGATCAGTTGTTTTTTCAATGAGATATTTCACATCGCCTTCCATTTTTCATTTCTTTTACTTTTGTTGTATTATTTCTTAATTTCTCATAAAGTCATTAGCTTCCACTTAACTCTAATTTTTAAGGAATTATTTTCTTCAGTGGACTTTTGTACCTCCTTTACCATTTGACCAATTCTAATTTTAAAGGCATTGTTCTTCTCATTCACTTTTTGTAACTCTTTTCCATTATCTAGTCAGTTTTTAAGGTATTGTTTTCTTTAGCATTTTTTGTGTCTCTTTAACCAAGCTGCTTACTCTTTTTTTCCATGATTCTCCTCTATCACTCTCATTTCTCCTTCCAATTTTTCCTTGGTCTCTCTTACTTAATTTCAAAATCCTTTTTGAGCTCTTCCATGGCCTGATACTAGTTTATCTTTTTCTTGAATGTAGAAACTTTGACTTTGTCATCTTCTTCTGAGTTTCTGTTTTGATCTTCCCTGTCACCATAGTAACCTTCTGTCTTTTTTTAGAGAGTGTTTTTCTGTTGTTTGCTTATATTCCCAGCCTTTTATTTGACTTTTAACTCTTGTTTAAGTAGAATTGTACTTCCAGAGTTGAGGGCTTCAGGGATTTTGCATATCTGTTTTCAGAGGTACTTCTAGTGACCTATTATTTTTCAATTCTTCCAAGTTGGTATGGTCTAAGGAGAGATGTTTGCTACTATGGTCTAAGGAGAGATGGCCTGTGCTATGGTCTGTAAGTGACCATAAGCACTCTTTTCTGCCTTAGAACTATAATAAGGCTCCCCCTCCACTGTGGCTATAAGTTCTGGTGTGCTAATGTTCTTCCACCCTGGGACTGCTACCCAGGACTGCAGCCCAGATTTGAGTATGGGCAAAGCAAAGAGTCCTGCCTCAATGCTAGCAAAGAGACCCCTGTAATCTCCTTCTGATAATTTGTTCTATCCTTTACCATCTGTGGGTTGAGAGCTTGAAACAGTTACTACAGCTGCTGTTTCAATGGTTCCCAATTGGTTTGCTGGGGCTGAGTCTGTGCTGGTGCAGCCTGCACTAGACTGTGTTCCACTCTCACCCCAGTGCAACAGACTTTTCCTGATAACCTTCTAAGTTGTATTTGGATGGAAAATTATTTCACCCCATCCTTTAGTGTGTTCTGCTCCTCCAGGAATTGATTTATGGCATTATTTCAAGGTATTTAGAGGGGTTTGGGGGAGAGCTCAGGTAAGGTGCTGCCTTTTCTCCACTATCTTGACTGCCTGGATCATTTATAACATTATAGTATAATATGTTTAGAGTTTAAAGGGATTTTTCTGGGTCATTTGGTCCCACTACTCTTATTTTGTAGATGAAGAAGAAACTGAGAGACAAAGAGAAATGGCTTGCTTAGAGTCATACAATTAATAAGGGGCTGAATTGGAACTTAAATTGAGGTCTATTTATTCTGGATCCAGACCCCAAAGAAGTAATTTTGAACACGTAAAGTGAAAAAGACAGCTAGTTGGTACACTGGAATAGAATGCTGGAGCTGGAGTCAAGAAGGCCTGAGTTCACACTCCTCCTCCCTGACCATGTCTCTTAACTTCCATCTGTTGTCATTTCCTTGTCTATATAATAGGACTAATAATGGCATTTGTTTTCCTGGATTGTTTGGAGGAGGGAAAAAAAGAGAAACTATTTGTAAAGAACCTTACAAACCTAAAAGTGTTATAAAATACTAGTTATTACTAGCATTATATAATAATATTATATTATGATGATGATGGATTAAATTAATCCAGTAACTTTAATAATTTCCACTTCGTTTTGTACAGGATCAACATGCAACAAGTGGCTATAGTAAGTCACTGAAGAGTGAAAAACTCAAGGAAATACCCCAAATAGTTTGGGCTACATGCCTTCAAATGCTACTTTGTTTTTTTTTTCCCCTAGGAAATTAGTCATTTTGACATCAGGAAAATTCTGTTTATATGCTATCTACATTAACAACTACTTCTACTACAGTTTACACAGTGGAAGCATTTTGATTTGCCACTGATGTGCCCTTTAACTTATCTTTCTATCCTGTATTCTCAGGACCATCCTTCCACTCATCTTCCTTTTAAAAACCCTTTGAAGGATTCATGTTAATTTCTGATTATTTTCCTTGTGACCTGTGCCATTTTGTCAGATGAGATTCCTTTCTGTTTCACTAGACTATTCTCTGGTCTGACACGGCTGACCAGAAAACTGCACTTTGTCCCAATCGTTTCATTTGACTCTGATGACTCATGTGCCTTCCTTCACAGCTTGGTGTTTTCTAATAGCAAAACTTCACATCTCTTCTGGACAATTTTCTTCTCTGGCTATGGTTCTTAGTTTCTCAGGCATGTGATGAACTTTGAGAATACAGTGACCTATGCAGTGTAGCATAGTACTTATTTCTCACAAGACAGGAAAATCATTTCAGTTACTACAGCTACTGTATGTGTATAAAATAAAACCCAATTTCCAATTCTAAAAAAAATTCACATGGCACAAGATAAATCCATTCAAAAGTGCCCTACATAGGGGTGGCTAGGTGGCACAGTGAATAGAGCACTAGCCCTGGAGTCAGGAGGAACTGAGTTCAAATCTGGCCTCAGACTTAACACTTACTAGCCACGTGACCTTGGGCAAGTGGCTTAACCCCAATTGCCCTCCAAAAAGCAAAAAAAAAAGTGCCCTACATATAATAAAAATAATTATTAATGTTCTGATTGTACCTCAAGATCCACCTGCTCAGAACACCCAAATGATATTTGTCCTGAGAAAATTGTTTCTTTCATTCCTAGTAAATCAACAAGCATTCATTAAATACCTACTGTGTTCTAGACACTATGTTAGGTACTGAAGATACAAAGAAAGGCAAAAACACAATCAGTCTCTGCTCTCAAGGAGCTCATAGTCTAAGCAACAAATAGTAACAAATGACATTTAATGGTACTCTCAAATCTGCATATTATTTTACAGTCATTATCTCATTTGAGCCCCCCAACAACCTTGTGAGGCATTTAGACAGGTATTATTATCTCCATTATATAGTTAGGAAAATTGAAACTCTGAGAATATGTGTGACTTATCTATCAGATATGCACCCATTTCTTCCTAAAAAGTCCAAAACTCTGTTGGTTTCTTCCACAAAGTATCTCATCTGTGGTGGATACGATTTGGTGTAGAAAATAAGAATTGAGTGTCTATAGGAATACTTCTTTAAAATGGGAGAGCTTCCCCCAAAATTACCTTAACTATTCACTTGAATTTCTGCACTAGAGCCCATGTGAAAATACCAGCTATTTTGTGGACAGATCTGGCTACTTGGGAATGAGCTCTTCAGCCCTGTCTAGACTTAGATGTGTCAACATATTTTGAGGTCTCTTGGTGATAAAGTAACTTTGCCAGCATTTGAGAATGACATCATCAGTGGAAAAAAGGACATTTTTTTCTGTTTTATATTCCCATAATAACATTCAATGACTAATGTCATTCAATAAATATTTCTAAGAAAGAAAGGAAAAGAGAGGAGGTTAATTTTAAAGAATTAGAAGATATCCAGCTAATGTGATCCAAAACAAATTAAAATGTAGTTCCTATCTGATTTTAATGTGTTAATGTGCTAATTTAAAAATAAGAAACACATTAACGTGGTTTTCTAAGTCAAGATGCAGCCTGAATCTACCCCTATTTATGGTTTATGGGGCCCAATTCCTATTTGAGTGTGACACCAATGGCTTAGAGTCAGGAATGGCAACCTGGAGATGTGCCCCCAGTAGTTGTCAAATATAGGCAAGAAGAATGAGGCTGAAATGCCCTCCCTAAAGCATTGTTGTATAACAAAGAGGAGAATGGAAGCAACGGAAAATTGGAGCCCTGGACTGAATTCATCTGTAATCCCAACTTGATTACTAATTAACGATATGAGTTTAAGAAAATTATTTCAGCTCTCTGAGCCTCAGTTCCGTCAACTGTAAAATAAGGGTTGGTGAATTTGAATGATATTGTGAGGTCCCTTCTGGTTCTTCTTTGAACCATCACATATGATTCTCTTCATTTGGGCCATACACAAGCACCCCTATTGCTTTATGACTGTTCACTAGAAAATGATTAAAGCTTTTCTATCAATATTTATTTATTTATTGTCTTACACTGAAAACATTATTTGTCTATTTTGGAGCCTTTCTGTATGTACCAGATCACGACATTTCTTAAATGTCATATCTATTCATTCAATAAATATTTATTAAATACCTATTATATACAAGGTATTGTTCTAGATATTAGACAATTAAAACCAAAAATTAAATAATCCTTAATTTCAAGGAAATTTCATTCAAATGGGATGATGAAACATATACAAAGATAAGCAATTGCAAAATCTTTTAAAATGTAAATACAGCATAACTTGAGGAGGATAACACAATATAGCAGGATTCAAAAGGGCTTATATTAAGTGAACCTTGAGCTATGCCTATGAAGGAAGATAGGGTTTCCAAGAGACAAAAACAATGAAGAAGAACATTTTTGTCATTGGGGTGGAAACTTCTGAAAAGACATGGAGGATGGAGATGAAATGGCATATACAGGAAACAAAAAGTAAGCCATTGGGCTGGAAATCACAGTGTGTGATTGGAAAAATTTATGAATTCCTGGAAAGAGAGGTTAGAACCAGGTAGAAAAATATTTAAATTCCAAAGAAAGGAATTTGTATTTTATTTTATCGGCAATAGAGACCCTCTCTAGTTTCTTGAACAGTGGAATTATATGGTAAAAACTTGTACTTCAGTAGGAACATTTTGGTAACTAGGCAGAGCATGGATCAGACAATTAAAAAACTATTGCAATAGTCCAATCAAGAAAGCCTAGATTAGGGTATTGGCTTTGTGAATAGAGAGAAGAGAAGATGGGAGATCTTTTGCTTTGTGAAAGCAGAATTGACAACACAGGGGAAATGAATGGATACCTAGGGAGTGAAAGAAAGTGATGAATCAAGAATGATTCTGAGATTATAAATCAAGGAATATTGAAAAGATAGTGTTGCCTTCAATATGAACAGAGACGTTTAGAAGAGGAATTAGTTAAAGATAATAAAGAGGGAAAGGCCCCCTCCAAAAAAGGGGGGCAGTCAGGTAGCACAGTGAATAGAGCACTGGCCCTGGAGTCAGGAGGACCTGAGTTCAAATCCAGCCTCAGATACTTGACATTTGACTAGCTGTGTGACCTTGGGCGAGTCACTTAACCCAATTGACTTGCCTTCCCACCTCCAAAAACCCAAAAGGAGTGAAAGATAATGACATATTTGGGACACGTTGTGTTAAAGCTAAATATGGGTCCTGCATAGGTGGCACCATAGATGGAATGCTAGCCTGGAACCAGGAGGACTTGAGCTCAAATATGGTCTCAGATACTTCCTAGTTCTGTGAACCTGGGCAAGTCACTTAACCTAGTTTGCCTCAGCTTCCTCATATGTAAAATGGGAATGATAATAATAATACTTCCCAGGGTTGTTGTGAATACCAAATGTGATATTAATTGCAAAGTGCTTTAGCGCAATGCCTGCACATAGTTAGTTTGACATAAATGTTGTTGTCAATTAGATGGAGGTGTTTAGAAGGCCATTGGCAATGTAGGACTGACATTCAAGACAGAGAGAATGTATGAAAATGGTTATGATATGGATGATAGTACAGAAAACAGAAGGTAGATAAGAAAGATACAAAAAGAGAACCAAGAGAGAAAAGTGTTAGAAAAGCCAGAGGAAAGAGTGTCCAGGAATACAAAGACCATGAAAGATGTGGGCTGAGAGGAGGCTTTTGGATTTGATCATTCAAGTTGCCTCCAGCTCTGAATCCTATCCTCAACATTTCATGTATAGGCTATTGCAGTGGCCTTCTGTTTCAGCTTTCTCCCCATTCCTGTCCATCCTCTTGTAAACTTGACTTCAGATTCCACCTCTGGCCCTTGGGTATTTTGTTTTTTCATCTCTTTAGTTGATTACAGTGTTGTTCAAAGTATGTTATAAAGAAGTTGTTGTACCATTTCCCCTCTGGATTTTCTACATGTTCTGGTCTCTTGTAATCCCCTACAAACTCCCCAAGCTATTCCATTTCCTAGGCTCTGGTGACCACTTGTACCATGAAAGCTTATCTATTAAATGAACTATGTAGCATTTATAACATTACAGTTTCGGGAATTTTCCATTGGCATGAATTTGTACTTTGTCAGTAATATTTTTATCCTCTTTTCAAATAACTGAGAGTCTTAGGATATTATGCATGAGACTTTTTTCCAAGTGTTCCAGCCCCCCCCCCCCCTTTTTAGAGAAAAGAAAAAGAATCCTTTGAAGTAAAGGTTTTTTTGATGTAATCCTTTATAATATTAAGCTTTTCCACTCTGTGTCAATCTTTAATTACTGCTAGTTTTTTAATCTGGCTAAGTCTGCTTTCTCCCCCTCCCCGTTTGCTACTATGGTAACATGATCTGGTTGTATGAGTTTTCTCAAAGTAAATAAGAGAACTGGGACTCTCCACTTCCAGGTCTTGTCAGCACACCCCAGAACTAAATTTTGCCAAAATTCTAGAGAATACCATGAGTTAGCCAAATTGTCTCTGATGATAAATTCACCCTAGATCCAATAACATATATAGTAGAACTCCACCCAAGCATGAGATGGCTGCTCAGTCTTCCTACCTACTTTCAGTGACCTCATCTATCAGTGTGTTGTCTACCCTCTAGACAATTTTAGGCAGCTAGGTTATGCAGTAGATAGAATGCTGAACCTGGAGTCAGGAAGGCCTGAGTTCAAACACTGCCTCAGACATTCACTAGCTCTGTGACCCTGGGTAAGTCACTTAATCTCTGTCTACCTTATTTTCTTAACTATAAAGTGGGGATAATAGTATGTATTTCAAAGATATAAATTGCTACTTCCCTTTGGGGATAATAATAATAATTAGATATGATTATGGCAGTGATATAAAGATAAAAACTTTTTTTTAATAATTACAATCCACATTTATAATACACTTTAAGTGCTTTCCTCATAACCTTGTAAAGGAGTTGATTGAACATAGACATGCAAGATGTTTTTCTTTTTTTTAACGTCCTAAGAAGTTAAATGACCTGTTACCAGATAGTTAATATTAGAGCTAGAAAGTAGCTGATTTCTTCCTTTTCAGAAGACATTAATCCCCCAATGACTTTTCATTTGAAAATCCAAGGCACAGAGATTTTAGATGATCTTCCCAAATTTACACAACCTGTTGGTATTAGAGTGATATAAAAACGAGTTTTAATACTCTTAATTTACAGTCTAATTCTCTGTTACCAAAATCATAGGGAGAGGGATAGAGCTATAAAGAAGGAAGGCAGTAGTTGTTTCCAAATAACCTGACCAGCTCATCATCATCATTCTCATTCTGAAGCTGCCTTTACTTAGTATATAAAAAGAGACAGCTCAAACCTTTTGATTGTTCTTCTGAGAGTGGACCCTTAAAATGTTGAAATATAGCTAATTGAAAAGATTGAAGGAGGGAAAGAAAGATAGTGAAATGAGGTCCCATCATGGCAAAGATTTTCATCTCTGGAGCATCATTATTAGTATGTTTTTTCTTCCATATTTGTTTGTTTCCTTTTGTTATTAATGTCCCTGGGAGAAGTCTGGAACACTGGGCTATGCTATAAACTGCTTGAAGTCTTATGTCAATATATCACTGGGATCCGGCAGTCAACTGTTGAAGCACCCTGGCATCTTCTCCAAGGCTACATTGCCTTAGGAAATTTAGATTACAGAATTATGGGGTATGGAACTACCTTAACAAGCACATTTATTAATATCAACCAAGTTGATATAACTTGGTTTTGATGGAGAACTTTACTTGGAAGTTGTTTCTTGTTAACCATTCAGCAAATATTAATTGAATGATTATGTTTGATGTAATGAATATCATAGGTGCTAAGTATTTAGCGAATTACATATTCCATTGTACCAGCAACCAAGAGATCATGTAGTAACTCCTAACTTTAAATATATGGGTATGTGTATGTAAGTATATTATGTATGTATCTGTGACACATATATGTAAATATATGTTGTTCATTTGTTTTAGTCATATCCAATTCTTTGTGACCCCATTTGGGATTTTCTTGGCAAAGAAACTGGAGGAGTTGCCATTTCCTTCTCTAGCTTATTTTATAGCAGAGGAAACTGAGGCAAACAGGGTTAAATGACTTGCCCAAGGTCACACAGTTAATAAGTATCTGAGGCCAGATTTAAACACAGAGGGATGAATTCCTTACTTCAGGCCTGCCACTCTATCCAGTGTGCCATCTAGCTTGCCACATAAGCTAGATATGATGATGTCATGTGTAAATTAAAAAAAAAAAGTTTCGTAAGGAATAGGAGAAATACCTCCAATCATTAAACTCTCATTAGCTCAAAATATAGACATGATATTCTAACTGCAGTGGTACTGAAGATGACTAATATTGTAAATTAACAAAGAAAGTGAGAAAGTATACAAAAGCTGAAGGCAAAATCTGCCTGATATTTGGAAAAAAAAACAGATATCAGACCCTGGTCATACAAACAGGAAAACCCCAAGAACAGTGATTTTGTAATATGTCTATATTCCCAGTTTTCTAATTAGACAGTAGCTTTGTATCTAGCATTCAGTGACATCAGTAGTGGTACTAGACTTCTAAAAATCTTCTTTGTAACTAGTTCAGTGAGAAGTAAATGATGACTCTTAATGTTGATATGGCAGAGAGGGAAAGAGAGGGAGGGAGAGAGGGAGAAGAATGGAGATGGAGGGAGAGAGAGGAGCCCATTTATCTTAACCAGCTCGTGTTATCCACAAAACTGAAAAAAATCTGCCCAAACTCCTTTTTGCTGAGGAATGGGGAGCTGATAATTACCTCCCCTAAAAAAGAATGGGATAGATACTGTGCAAGAAGAAAAAATAGAGAGATAGGTTAATTCTTCTTCCTCCTCCCCTCCCCAACCCCATGTCTGAGGTTGTCTTCTGCTAAGGCAGAGCACAATAAGGTATGGCTTAGTAAAGTAACCGTTCACATGTATAGAGCCTCATAATGGTAATAACTTGGTGATGTTCACATCTAGTTAATGTGCCCTCTTTTGGCTCCATGGAGCCTGTGAAAGCTTGTGCCAGAGGTAATTAAAGAATGGTTCAAGTGGCATTCTGTAAGGCCTTGAATAGATCCGTGGGAAATAGATTGCTCATTTCTTCATTACCTTAGTAATATATTAGAAGTGACATTAGATTTTTTTAAAGCTCATCTTTCTAGTCCACTAGACAAATTAGAGCATTCACACTTGTCAACTCATGGTTGCACAATTCTTAGGAGTATTTTTCTTGGTATAATGGCTTCAGGGAAACATTCACAGGACTTGGGAAACTCTTCACAAATCAGGCTTCTACCAAATGAAAGGCTGGGTGCATGTCTGTGTGTCCTATGAAGAAGTAATGGAAGGAGGGAAAGAAGGGAGGAAGTGAGGGAGGAAGGAAGAAAGGAAAGGAAAGGAAAGGAAAGGAAAGGAAAGGAAAGGAAAGGAAAGGAAAGGAAAGGAAAGGAAAGGAAAGGAAAGGAAAGGAAAGGAAAGAGGAAAGAAGGGAAAGAGGAAGGAAGGAAAGAAAGAATGGAGGGAGGAAGAAGATAGGAAGGGAGGAAGGAAGGAAATCAGTCTTTTATGGTAGATCATGAGTCAGATACAGAGAATGGAAATGTTTCAAAAACAGGTGTCAAAAGACATTTTTTTAAAAGTGTGATTTACATGGGCTGATCCATTTCCTGAAGTGAAGCTTCAATAAGAACCAAATCTATTGGGCCAAAAACAGGCCAAAACCTGCCAGAAAAAAAATGTTTTGCTTTGTTGTTGAGGTTTTTTGTTTGTTTATTATCAGTTCAGATTTACAAGGAATTACTGCTCTATCATAACTCAGAGAAAGAAGCCATTTATGTTGGCATACATGTCACTGTACAAAATCTTACTACTAAATCTGTATCATATTCCCATTCAAATGTATACTCTGATACTATAAAAATGGAAAATAAAACCCTTGATATTTATCTCTCCTGCAGCATTTCTTGCTACCTCTATAGAGTTTCTAGGGAGGAGTGATTATCTAAGGTTTGTTTGCTAATGTTCCTTTAGAAATAGAGTTTGAATGACTAGCAGCAATTTGAAATTAATATTTTTGGTAAAGAAACAATTGACTCATGTAAGACACATTTTCAAAAGTTAAACACATACCTTCATTTTACTTTTGATTATTTCATTATTGATAGATATGAGAGACCCATGTGATTGCAAGATCCAAACTAGGAACTGGAAGAATGATTATATTTTATTTTTAACAATTAAAATAATCATATTTGTTATATTATCAAATTATAGTAACATATAATAATCATTAAATTATTATAGAGATGCAATATAGTATAGGATATGGAGAACTGACCTTGGAATCAGAAGGACCTTTTGACATGTACTGGCTGTGTGACCTTGGTTAAGTCACACTCTTAGTGTTCTGACAACTTTATAAGAGTCTAAGAAGATACTAGGTTGCCTTGGTAAAGTGAGTATTCTCAGGGGAGTTCCCTCTATAATTGAAATCACAGGTTTAATTTCTATCATTATTTTATTACTAATAACAATAAATGACAATAAAAAGAGTATTTATATAGTCCTTCAGGTTTACATAGTGCTTTATAGGCATTTTCACATTAGAAATAGAAATGAATGCCCACATAAAGGATCTGCGTATGGTCTTTAGAAATGGGTTCTTCCTCATTGAGGTAGAAATCGAGGTAGGTCCAGAACAGGATTTAGAACTGGAACAGGCCCCAGATGTCATCCAGTCCACTACCTTTCATTATAGCTGTGAGCAAACCATGATCCATAGAGGTTCAGCAACTTTTTCATAACTAATGTATAGCAATACTATGTACAAAGGGAGAAGTGACTTTAAAAATACACACAGATATATCCATATATAATTTAAAGTTTTGTTTTCATGTTTTAGGGACAATGCACGATAGATACTTCATAGCATTCAGGCTATTCTGGGACATGGTGAGACCATGCTTCCTCCTTCCATCTAAGACCATCATTTAATTGCCTTCCATTTCCAGAGCAAAGCACTTTGTAAATAAGAAAAGACTTCAAAAAAGTAAGCAGAAGACAATTTCAAACAAGGTTGGGGGGAGAAGAATTGATCTCTTTTTTCCTTGCACAGTACCCCATCCTTTTTAAGGGAGGCAATTATTAACTCCCCATTCCTCAGCAAAAAGAAATTAGGTCAGATTTTTTTTTTCAGTTTTACAGATAGCGTGAGATGGTTAAGATAAATGGGCTCCCGGTGTTACACAAAATGTACTGAGGCCGTGAAGCAAAGCTGGTAAAAGGGAGACAAGCTAATTGTAGCAAATTGCTGGAATTGTTACACACCAAACACAGTAATCACTATGTTTTTACAAGCATTTCCTTCGTTCATTCCTTTACATCTTCAGCAAAGATGGTGATGGAGTATGTACTGTCACTTTGGGGAATCCCTGTTTTCAAAGATAACTTAAGGGGCTGTGCAATTCTACTAAAGGGTCAGAAGTAGATTGATGGGAATGAAACCCTAAATCCTTTCTGTGTTGGGGATCTGTATTTATTTAACTTCTTGTGGTTGTTTTAAAAGTTATTTCAGAAAACAATCATCTGTGGGGTGTTTTAGGATGTCTGCAAACATTCAGTGTTTAATCCTTTTCATTTCTGGCATACATGTAATTTAATTTTAACTTGGTAATAACTCTTTTGTCAGTGGGTTCCATTTTATGTGTCCTAAATATTATTGTCATACTATGAATGTGTGACCAATGCCAAGAACATGAAGTATGGGTGAATATAGGTAATAATATCTAAAGAGATAAATGGAGAGATGGATGGGTGGATGAATGGATACAACAAACAATGCTATTATTATCCCCACTTTTCAGATGAGGGAACTAATCTATGAGGGGTTCAGTGACTTGGTTAGGATTTCACTAAGAGTAAGTGTCCAAGTTAATATTTTAATTTAGGTCTTTCTATTTCAAAATCCAGCACTTTTTCTATATCAAGCTGCCCCAGTGGAATGTAGGCATCATGATGGTCAAGTTTTCTTTGGTTTCAGATCTATAAAATCTCAGCCTAGCATAGAGTCTTACTTATTTGCTGGGAAAGGGCTGCACCAGACCAATGATTTAATTGATATGGCAGCTCCCAAAGAGTCAGTTCCTACCAGTGTAGATCACTGACTACAATATAACTCACAGTCTTAGGAAGTATCCTGAAGCAATGTGAGGTTAAGTATGTTACCAGTGATTCCACAACCAGCTCATGTCATAGGCAGAGTTCCAACATGCCCAGGTCTCCTTGACTCTGAGGCTGTCTTTGTATCCACTAAGCCATACTTCCTCTCTAAATGTTTGTTAAATTGAATTGATGTGATGAGTTCACCTGGATATTGCTTAAAGCATTTTCCAACTACTGAGGAAAAGAAACTGAAAAGAGCCCCCCAGAATATTAGCAGGAGCAAGACCTTAGGTAAGGGAATCCCAACCCCAGTTCTGTCTCCATCACTAAGGTTGAAAAAAATGCTCCAAAAAACTTTAACTTTGTTGTTGTTTTGTTTGTTTTTTAATGCATGCTATTTAGCACCTATCAGAAGAGGTAAAAAGGAGATTATAACGGAAATTTTTGAAATTTATAGATGTTTGAACTCTAAAGAGTCACTGTCCTTCTGTCCAAAGATTTTATTGACATAAAATGCAGGCCCCTCCACTAGTCTAGCAAGAGGAAGGAGCAACTGCCCTGCAGGCCATAGTGAGAACCTTTGCACAGTTTATGCTGATGCGACTTTCTTTGCAGCTCCTGCTGAGTCCCTCAAACTGCCATACTCAGCACTTTCTCAAATGAATAGTTAATGCTGTTGGGCATATTTTCAGCATGGCTAGATTACCCTTTAGAGAAATTAGGCCTTTGTCTAGTTAGCTTGTGGGCAAACCTGATCTTTACTGAACTTATCCAAGGACAAGAGGGATGGTCAGCAAGCCTCAAAAATCCTACTTCATGTCCTGGTAGCATGGGAATTTGCCTAGTTTATGCCTGGTTCTTCAGCAGACAAATCAGAGAGATCATTTCAAACTGCACTGAAAGGTAGAGAATCTTAGGTATCATTTTATCATTAATATCATTACTGATAGTAATTTTAAAATAGCCTCTTGATCATGTATGTGTGTATGTGTACACATACATACAAATGTATTTTTAATCAATAGAGCTGGTTTCTGTGAGGTGATCATTGAGGAAAAAAAGGTGGGGAGGGGAGGTAAAGGGCAGAATATGAAAGTTACTTTAAAGAGACTGGAGCTGGGGAAGAAAATACTACAGCTTTGGCTAGAGGTACAGTATGTAGAGACTGGTATAGTGACTGCAAGAGAGGTTGTGCTTTCTTTAAGGATCAGTGATTCCTGAGAGATAAGTTGAAATTAAAGTTTTCAGCTGGGAAGGGAAAAGAGGAGAAAAAATGTATATATAATGTGTGTGTCTCTGTACACACATATTATGCATAAGCATAGCCATGTAGTCCTTGTGTCCGAGTGTCACTCACAAAGGACCCTCATAAAATTGAGAAGATGAACTCTCAGTTTTCTAGGTACATTATACTGTGCCTCATTGGTTGCAAACATATTAGAGGCAATTTTATGAAGCTAAATTTTAGTGAAATTATGAGAATAAGATAATTCTTTAGTTGAGCATACAGAATCTTGGTTATATCTGCTAATTCCTAGAATCTCCCAATGTACATGTTTAGTGTGTCACTTATAGTTCAAAGCAGGAAGATTCATCATCACACTCCGGAAGTCTTGGTTTCATCTATTGATTTCTGCTGGTTGATCAAGGGGATAGGAAAGAGAAAAGGGAAGGGAAGAATTTTTTTAACTGTTTCCTACTGTTCATGCTCCACTACAGCTGGAATTCTAGTGTCTAGAGCAAACTCATGTGGGTAAAAATTGAAAAAAGGGCAGACAGAGAATTGGGTAGTGTTATACCCAAGGTTGAAGCCCATTCTCCACAATCAATTATCAACTCTCACAATTTGGCATACCCCCTTCCCCACTTCTCAATCCTTGAAAGCTGGTAGAATGGAAGGACAATTACTCACTTGCAGGCCAGGACCCCTTAGGTGGCCAGATGCTAGGGTGTCACAAAGTACCACATTCTTTCCATATAGGCACCTTATGACTATGCCTTGGTCATCCTGTTTTATTTACAAATTTTCTCTCTGGGTGGTTAACAGGGCCATCCGTTTGGCTTCCCCTGCCCCCTACCCCCAAACACCAGCAACCAATAGATGAAGATATGTTCTGCATGTATATGTGTATCTAGGAATTCTTGAGATTAATGGGTATTTGACAAGGGTAGTTTTCTTTTGTTTTCTGTAGCCTTTCAAAAAATGTTGTTCAATAGTGTGAATTGTGTGTTTGCTAGTTGTAATGTTAATGGGATTTAAGATTTTCCCTGCCCATTAATAGGCCTCATGTGGAGCTTATTAAGGGAAGCTTGCTTAGGGGAGGTTTGCTTGTGGGAAGGCTTTCAAAACTTTTTGCTAATTTCTAATTAGGCATTGAGTCACAGAGGGTTGTGATGCCTTCCGGCTCTAGAAGTGTATATATACTCTGAGTTGGTATTTTGCTTTTGGGTCTCACATATGAGAAGGATCTTGTGATTCCCTCGTCCAGATTCTAAGTGGCTATATGTTCAGAGCCCCTACCTGCTCAGATGTAAAGGTTCTCTCAATCCAGGGATGTATGTAAAGTATATAGTTGATTCAGAAAGTCAGAGCCCTGTCTGTTATTCTTCATTTCTCTGCTTGTATTCTCTTTAAAGTTCAGGGTGCTAACTTTTCACCTGAACTAGTGAATGTAATTTAAAAAGATTGTTGACCCCTTAAACAGCTATCTTTCCTAGTAAAGCAGATATAAGAACCTGTGCTGGGTGTGCTAGTGTGGTTGCTGCTATACCAGTCAGGAGCCAGGCTCAGTGTACAGGATAGTACCATGCATAAACTGGTTTGGGGCAGACCCTATGTATGAGAGGAGGTGATGTTGGAAGAATTGAATCTTTTTCTTTGTCTGGCCAGTTACCCACTCACTGTGTATTATGCTATAGCCATGCATGTGCTCGAGCCAGCTCATACCAGCTAACTGGGGCTGATTGTTTTCTTTTAACTGAAATCATTTATGCCTTAGAATCTGAAAAACACTGCATATCAGGACTCCATTTATTGTTTTGTTGATTGTCTAGAATTAAGATAGTAAATGTTAAGGTAGAGAAAATGTAAAGAAGCAGATTAAACTTTAAATTTAGTGTATCTTGTGTACATTTTATTTTCCTGGAGAGGTGGTGGTTAAACATTTACCAACATACCTATTCATACCACCTTAACACCCCTATCTATTTTTTGAGTCCATAAGCCTATTCCCTATGCCACCATTCCCACATTTTTACCTAATAATGAGGCCTTCTCCATGTCATCCTATCTTTAACAAGCAGGCTTAACATGTATACCTGAAGGCCACTAATATGGTCCAATGTCAACTCAGAAAGGGAAAATGAGAATAGGGGCAGATTGAATGCCCAAAACAAATCCTTTTGAATAAATAACACTGAATAAAAAGTAAATATATAAAATATATTTAGCATCAAACCTCCACCATATTTTCAGTATTATGATATTTTCATCATCATCATCATCATCATCATCATCATCATCATCATCACCAGTATTATCAACAAGCCTTCATTAGGTACTTGGTATGTACCAGATGTTGTTCATTTGTGTCCAATACTTTGTGACCCCATTTGGGACTTTCCTGGGAAACATATAGGCATGGCTTGCCATTTCCTTCTCCTGTTCATTTTTATAAATAAGGAAACTGATCCTTATTTATATAGGATCAAGTGACTTGACCAGGGTCACACAACTAGTAAGTATCTGAGGTCAGATTTGAACTCAGGAAGATGAATCTTCCTGACTTCAGGCCTGACACTTTGTGCACTATGGTGCCCCCTAGCTGTCACTATGTACCACACCCTGTGTTAATCCCTGGAAATTCAAAGAAAGGCATTTCTTGTTACTAAACAGAGAGTGTCCATCCAAAGATCCTGCTTTCACTTATACTTCATATCCTTTAGATTTTAAAGTAGCATACCAGATTACAGTAAAGGCTACAGACTTTTTTCATGATCTGAGTTTGATGTTACCTTGGATAGTCCTGTCTTGTGTACTTCAGGATTCTTGTCCTTGCCATTAATCCATCTCTGTGAACAAATACCTATCTCTACATATATGCTGTTTTAATCTTAGGACACACACACACAAAATACAGTCAGAAAAATAATCCCGAAAAATTGAGCTCGTCTGTGGTCAGAATGTTTCTGATGTGAAACAGAATTTGATTTGCTGTCAAAAATTAAAAAGAATAATGGTATCAATAATAGCTAATATTATTATAGTGTTTACTGTGTGCCAGGCACAAAGAATACACAGGTATTCTCTCTGTTCTAGTCTTAGTACTTTGGGGAAGGGGTTTGTCTAGAGGAGAGTAGCAAAACCTGAAGTAAAACCATAGGATTTTAAATCTCAAAACTGCAAGGATCCCATTAAAGTCTAATCCATAGCTAAATAAGAAACCCATTTACTTTAGTAAGAAATTCAACCACCCACTGCTTGAAGACCTTGAATCATGAGAAAAGCATTCTCTTGTGATATTACTCATTCCACTTTTGGACAGCTCTAATTGTTAGATAGTTTTTCACCACCTAGCTTTCATCAAAGCTAGATCTCCCTCTTTGGGATTTTTATCCCCTTGATCATAATTATTCCCTTTGATTCCAGTCAGAACCAGTCAGTGAGTGAATAAACATAGGTTAATCCCTGAGGGAAGGCAGTGGGACCTAGGGAACTAGATATGAAAGTTGAAAGGAGTTAGGGAAATTAAGACATTAAGAGGTACAAGTGGTGAAAGAAAGCATCATAGGCATGCAGAACATCTAATGCAATGGGAAATAGATGGGAGATAGACTATCTTATGAAAGAAAGAGCAATTTGTTCAATGTAACTGAATTGTAAGTATGTGAAGGGAAGGAGGACAGTATAAGAAGACTGGGAGGGTAGGAAAGGGCCGTGTGATGAAAATCCCTAAATGTGAAACACTGGTTGTATATATAATGATAAACACTGGAGTTTATTGAGTGGGGGTGGGGTATATTGGCATTTATACATTTTTTAAATTACTTTAGCACTTGAGTTAGTTGATTGTTTAAAGTGAGAAGAGACGAGGTAGAAAGACTAATTAGGCTGTTGCAATAGTCTGGATGAAATGATGAAGGCCTGAACTATGGTGTTGGCTATTTGGGTAAAGAAATTCCTAATTATGAAAGTACGAATTTTTAAAAATGACAGCTGATTGGATCCGTGGGATAAGAGTGAGGAATCAAAAATGATACCAAGTTTGCAAGCCTGGGTTACTTTGAAAAAGGTGCTCTTGATGGTAGTAGGAAGGTTCAGAAGACAAGGGAGTTTGGGTAATGGGACAGTGAATATAATGAGTTCTATCTTGAACATGTTTAGTTTTAGGTGCTCATGGAGCATCTACTTTAAGAAGTTCAAAAGGCAGTTAGTGATACAATACTGGAAGTCAAGAAAAAGACTAGGGTTCCATATAGAAATTTGGGAATCATTTGCATACACATGAGAGTTGAATCCTTTGAAATTGATGAGATCATTAAGTGGTCTGTAAGTATTAAGGTATGAAAAGAGAAAAGGGCTTAGGACAGAGCCTTGAAGGATAACAATTTAAGAATTTGAGAGCAAAAGGTGATCAGTATTGCTAATGGCTGAGGAGAGGTTAAGAAAGTCAAAGATTGAAAAATCCCATTCAATTCAGGAACTGAGAGGCCATTGGAAACCTTTGGTGAAAACAGTTTCATTTGAATGAATGTAACCTCACTCTCAACTATCAGCTTCAAAATATAGAAAAACATAACAGGATCACAAAGTTGTGTATCCTCAGAATCCACCTAGTCCATCTTCACTCATTTTACTAATAAGGATGCTGAGGCCCATGGAAGTTAAGTGACTTGCTTAAGATCACACAGGTAGTATCAGAAGTATAATTTGGACCCAAGCTCTATGCATTAATAGAACTATAAGGTACTCCCTGCATCTCTTCTTCAGGCTAAATATGTCCATTTCCTTCCATTGTTCCTAACAAAATTTATTCTCCAGTTCCTTCGAATAATATTTATTAATATCAGAGAGTGTCAGAGTTGGAAGGGACTTAGTCAGTAAACATTTATTAAGCACCTGCTATGTGTCAGACACTGTGCTAAGCAATTGAGTTTAGAAATCATCTCACAAAAACCCTGGACTTGAGATCAAAATCACTGGGTTCAGTTCCTGGTTTGGTAGTTTTTTTATCTATAAGGCTTTGGACAAGTCTCTGTGTTTCAACTTTTTCTTCAATAAAACATTATTGGGCTAGATGACTGTAAAGTCCCTGAAAGCTGTAAATCCTATGTGTGATCTTGAGAAGAAATAAACCTGAGATTTATATCTAGCTTTTCTGATTCCAAGTTCATTGTTTGTAATTAGTACTCCAGAATAATTTTTGATCTTGTAGACATTATTAAATGATTAAATGAATGAATGAATGAATGAATGAACAAGAGATCAAGAAAATATAGTATCAAAGAGTTTTGAGTAAGAGAATATAACTTTGAATCCTAATTCTGCTCCTTGCTACGTGTGTGCCCTTGGTTAAATCACTTAACCTCTAAGAATATAAACTTCTTTATCCATAAAATGACTAGATGATCTCTAAGGTCCCTTCCTGTTTTAAATCTCTGGTATTTGTGATTTAGCTTTACAATTGACCCTGACCTAGTTGGGAGCAATCTCAGAATAGAAATTTATAAAGTACATGCTATTGGCTTACATAAAAAAAATGCCATCAATGAAAGTCATATAAATTAGTCTGTCAAAGTTGCTCCTATAGTATATGACTATAATCCTATTTGAACAAAATGGAAAAAGCATTAGACCTGGAGTAAAAAGACCTGAATTTAAATCTCTGCTCTTCCACATAATAGTGTCTGTCTGTCTGTCTGTCTGTCTGTCTGTCTGTCTCTCTCTCTCTTTCTCTCTCTCTCTCATACCTACCCCCTCCATCTCTGTTTCTCTCTCCAGCTCACTCAAATACACACATTATATATCTATATACCCATACTCTATATACGCATATATTAGTAATAATAAATATAGATAACAATTGTGTAGCAATTTATATATTATTTATAAAGTCTTTTACAAATAATATCTCATTTTACCCTCACAACCCTGAAAGGTAGATACATTTATTATCTCTTTTATAGATGAAGAAACTGAAGCAGACAGAAATTATGTGATTTGCCTAGAGTCCCTTAGCTAGTAAGTGTCTATGGCTAAATTTGCACCTAAGTCTTCCTGACTCCAGGCCCAGCACTCCATCCACTCCACCACATAGTATATAGTTATTGTCTATATTTTTCCTTTATTAAAACTTGAGTTTCTTGATGATAGGAATTGTTTTTGTCTTTTTTAAATCTCTAGAATGTTACAGGTTGCCTGGCACATATTACCTCTTTAATAAATGCCTCATAATTAACTGATCTCTTTTTTGAGGTCTCCCTAACCAACGTCCCTTACAAATGAAATACATATTTGGATGTCACAAAGGATAGCTCAATACACAGTTATGGAAATTGAAGTTCTCTGCTCTTTATTGTGAACCATCTATAGAAATTATGGTCTAAAGGAGCCATAGCTATGTGAGGTTCCTTATTAGTAGAAAGAAGAGAAATAATTGTTTTCCTTAGCCTTCCTTTGCTGTGAGAGATCAAGAAATTAAACCAACTAATCCACTTCTCTGGATTGTACTTAATGGAATCTAAGTGTCTTCAATTATCAACAGCTTAATAAAGTCACTAAATCTTCATTAAATGAATTCTTTCATGAAATCACATTGAAACAAGAGTTACATAATGATCTGCTGGACCTGGTGCCATGGCCCTCTGTGAATGGTCAATGGAATGTACTGTATAATCAAATTCCATGACTTTTAACCCTTAGAAAGAACCTGAGCCTTGCAAGTCACGAGTTATGTGTTCTGCTGTTAGGTGTATTCTTATGGTCTCTTTTTTTAATCCAAATCAAATTGGCATTATAAGCATATGCCAAAACAAGAATGTAATTTAAAACTTCTTAAATGTTGCCCCACTTTGAGCCCATTAACACCTACTGCCTACACCTTGAAACTGATTCTGCTTTTTTCATGGACTCTGTGTATTTTAGTACCACAAAACACTACAACAGAAACAAAGAATTTTCTGAGTTTCAAGTAAAATGTGAAAGAAAGAGTTGGAGCTGGAAGTACATAGGGATATCTAGTCTCACATCTTCATAGTACAGAAGAAAAAAATGAGTCCAAGAGTTGTTAAATAGCTTGCCTATGGGGCAGCTAGGTGGCGCAGTGAGTAAGAGCTCCGGCCTCGGAGTTGGGATGACCCGAGATCAAATCCGGCCTCAGAAAATGAGCACCCACACATAAATAATAACTAGCCGTGTAATCTTGAGCAAGTTACTTAACCCCAATTGCTTTAAAAAAATAGCTTGCCTAGAGTCACTGGGGCATATGAAGTGGCAGAGCTAGTATCAAACCCAAGGCCTCTGTACACATCTGGGACTTAATATATCATACTGCTTATTGTTTGTATGAGGCAGGCTACTACATCATGGTGATAACCATTGCTTTTTGTTATTCAGTCTTTTTCAGTCATGTCTGACACTACATATCCCAATTTTGGGTTTTCTTGGCAAAGATACTAGAGTGGTTTGCCATTTCCTTCTCCAGCTCATTTTGCAGATGAGGAAACTGAGGTAAATAGGTTTAAGTGACTTGCCAAACAAAGGTCACACAGCAAGTAAGTGTCTGGGACTGGATTTGAACTCAGGAAGATGAGTTTTCCTGTCTCCAGTCCCAGTGATCTATCTACTGTGGCACCTTGCTGCCCAGTCATCACTTATAATTATGCAATAGTTTTCCTAAGGAATTTGGAATTCTGAATAAAATGTCCATATCTCTGGGATGTAGAGAGAAGACATGATTATTTGCCCAATTTACACATTGGAAAATTGAGTTAATTAATCGTTTTTTTCTCAAATTTCAGTGACCAATATATTCTGGATGATAGTCCCATTTTCTTAACCTACTTAAACAATGTAAATCAGATAGGACATACAATCCAAGATTAGGTTGTCAGAATTAGCATATTCCTTTTGTAACTGAATATTCTGTGTGTCTCTGCTTGGTAGTGACTTGTTCAGCTAAGAATTCCTTTTAGCATCTTCTTAACTTGGATCTTTGCCTATAATGAAATGCTATAATTTATTTGCTGTCAAATATAGCATTAGAGATAAGTAAGGTTTTTTTTGCTTTTTTTTTTTTGGAAGGCAATTGGGGTTAAGTAACTTGCCCAAGGTCACACGGCTAGGTTTTTGTTTGTGTGTGCGTTAAGTGTCTTAGGCCGGATCTGAACTCAGGCCCTTCTGACTCTAGGGCCAGTGCCCTATTCACTGTGCCACCTAGCCGCCCCGATAAGTAACTTTTATGAGTAAGAAAACTTTTACAAGTAAGTTGGGCAATACAGTTTATTAATTTCTTCTCTCTTCTGCATAGGACTTAATCATTTAGCTTTGTCAAAGTTGTATAAATATCTCCTCAGCCTACAGTCCTTCCCCACACTGACCTCCATTTGGGGAATTTGCTTTAAAATATTTCATAAATACAGAAAACATAGAATTTTTTCAGAATAAAATAAATTCTAAGGGAAAAGCATCATTTAAAATAAGCCCGAGGAACAAAAGTTCTAGTTTTTAAATGCTATTTTGGTCTATGCGGAGTTAAAGTTTTTTTTTGTTTGTTTTTGAATAATGAAATATTTTGCATCAGCTTATATGTTCTAAAAAGCTTGGGGGAAATGGGCAAAGAGGAGGTGTAAGGTAGAAATTAAATTAGGTGGAAAATACTAATTGACCTATAATTACATTTTTGACAAAGGGGTATATTTAAATAATGACATGAAGTGACAATAAGAAATGGGAGCTGCTTGACCTCCCCCCGCCAAGAGTATTTATGAGCCAGATGTTTTTTTTTCCCCTGACACTTTTCCCCTACATCATTAAATATTCAAAGATATTGTCATTCCAAGAAATTCTACCAACTCTGCAGAGTTTCAGATGCATAAGACCATAGGTAGATGCTAGATAAAGGAGATACGTTTTATATTTGTCCTTTATGAATACATGTGACATGTTTGTGTGAACTGAGGATTAAGAACATATGGCAATGAGGAACTCATAGACCATGTCTATGAGATAGCAAAATGCTCAATCACCTCAATCAAAAGCAAATAGATCTAAACAGTTATTCTAACATCATGGAGTCCCAAGAAGAAAACAGGAAAAAAGCAGTTACTTAACAGATTTGTTTTTCTTTTCATCTAGTGGTAGTGGTTTTATGTTGATCTTGACATGTGACTACAACAAAATGGAGCTAAGACTGGGTCAAAAAATGATTTAAATAAATTACTTAAATTGAAACAATCTATAAGATACTGTGACTTAAATCCAAGATTAATAGTTCCTCTATGTGAAATCCAGGAAAGGATATCAGATTTAGAGTTGGAAGGGGCCCCAGAAGTCACATAGTCCAACCCCCTCATTTTACAGATAAGGAACCTGAGGTTTAAATAGGCTGACTGTCTAATAATTTAAGACTAAGTGGACTTGTGGTTTAAATCCAAACTCTGACACTTTTAACATCTTTAAGACCCTGGAAGCCATTTTACTGCCTCTAAGCCTTAGTACCCTATCTATAAAATGGAAATGATGATACTCATATGAAGACAAAGACTTACTAGCTTGGGTTGAAACTCAGTGTTATCTAGGGAAGATCCAGGGTCATGGGAAACCTGAACTGTCAGTTAAGATAAGGACTTGAAACTAGATTGGCCTTTATAATTTTGCCCTAATTATTTCTGAATAGCTGCCATTTGTTTTTAAGTTTAGCAAAGCTTTTGGTTCTGTTTTGCATAATTTATATTCATTGATAAGCTGGACAAATGTGTTCTAGACCAGGGGTCAACAATATGTCACAGAATCACATGACAGTAACACCATGAGTGGTCTTTCCCGTCCACTAATGTCGCAGAATAATAGATACCATCATTTCCACAGCTCTCTGTTTCTACTTTACTCACAATAACCCAATGAGATAGGAAGAACAATATTATTATGATTACCATTTTGTGTGTGAATGGGAAAACAGTCTCAGAATTATACATCAATTTGATCAAGACCAAACAAGTAGGAAGTCTCAGAGCTGCAATCCATACCCAAGTCTCTTGCTTCCAAATTAAGCACTTGCGGATCTTTCCATGTACTATGTTTTACACTGCTCTTTTCACTGTTGCATTCTTCTCTAGTACTCCTGATGTTAAAAGATCATGGCACAATTTGATCTGAAAACCTAGCTTCCACATTCTGTCCATTTATATCACTGATCTCTTTAGCTGGGAGAAATCTTAAGGGGAATCAAGTATGTTTTAACCTGTGGGGGTGATCAGGGGCAGCAAGTGAAGTAGATTGTAGACTTCAAAATCAAAGTTTTGAATCTTTTCTCAGGCATTTAGTAACTGTATGACCCTAAATTAGTCAATCTCTCTGGGGCTCTGTTTCCTCATTTCTAAAATGAAAAAGTTGAGCTGAATGGCCTTTAAAGTTCCTTCCATGTCTAAATCTGTGGTGTCTACTGAGGAATGTATATGTAGCAGAATTGCTCACTCCACCGTCCAAAAAAATATAGGAATGAGAAAAGGTCTAAGGGACTTAGTATATACAAATTACACTTGTCTCTTAGTTATTTGATAGCCCTGAAATAGAATTGTAAATTTGTCTTGGCAAACTCAGATGCCTCATTATGCCAATTCTTTTCAGTTTGTCCTCTCTCAATAGTTGTCTGTCCCCCTTCCTTTCTCTCACTAAAACCTAGCAAAATGGAGTAGTGGGGAAAAAATATCAGACATGGTGCCAGGATGGAACCAAGATTCCTGAGTTTATGTTGGGTCTCTGGCGCTTAATTACTCTATAGGCTGAGGTCTATGTCTGCCTTTTACAGATAAGGAAGCTGAGAAGGGAAGTGACCTGCCCAAGATCACACTGCTAATAGGTGACTGAAGCCCAATGCCAAGCAGGGGTTTCTAACTACAAGTCTGGTATTCTTTTCCCTGGATATAATTATCCCCTATAGCAAACTGATAACATGGATGATCAAAAAACTGGTTTCTGGCTGTGAATAAGTGTTAAATATGGGAGCAAATTACTTACAGCTGTAAAACACAATTCTCCCTGGAAATTTAAGCTCAGGAAAGAGTTCTGTTTATAATTATTTAGGAGTGGTCTCGTCTGAAAGAGAAGGATGATGGGAGAGGGAGTGGAGTAAATGACCCATCTGGTTCCTTCCTGTGAGCCTGTTGTATAACTTCTTTAGTTCTCTATTAGTTTTTTCCTGATACTGTGTGTTTAGCTGTCACACAACTCTTTTGTATATGGCAAGATAACTTCTATATTCTGATGCTAAAAAGCTTGGAGCAGGACCTAGAAACATTATCAACACTTGAAATGTGAACGTATTTATGGCATTAAGCTGGCAATTCGAGCACGTATGTTTTTGAGCATTTCCTCTATCTAATGTTTTCAAAATAGTTGCAATCAAAGAAGCATAAAATGTTTATGGTGGAATCGACAATAAGACTTGTCCAGTCTACCCCCTAATTTGATGGATAGAAAATAACCTATTTAATGTGTAAGGGGTAAAGGGCTTAGGGGGAGAAAGTGTCTATCAGAGAATCATGCAGTTGAATAATGTAAAGGTGTAGTTGGCACATTTATGTTCCATTGCATTCTTACCCATTTTCATACTTTTTTATAGATATTGGTGGGGGGAATGGTGATCACTCTAAAACTATTTTAAAACTTTTATTGGTAATCTGTTTTATCATAGACTTTTCTGTTATGCTTTCCTTACCATAGAGCCCTCCCTTGTAACAACAACAAAAAACAAAAACAAAAAACAAATAACAGGCAAAACTAATTGTTGTACTTGTCTCTCCCTAGGAGGAGAAAAAGAGAGAGAAAGAGGGGGTGTTGGTATTTGGTGAAGATACATAATAGGTGATAGTGATACATAGTAGGTGATGGAGATTTTGGTAGAGATAAATGATAGTTGTCATAGATACATAGTTCATAAATATAAAATACACAGTTGGAGATACTGAGAGATGCACACGTGTGCGTGTGTGTGTGTGTGTGCGTGCGTGTGCGTATGCATGTAATATTTTGGTTAAACATTATGAAAGGGAATGGTATAGTGGGAAAAGCACTCAATTTGGCACCAGAAAACCTGAGGTTAGCTATGGGGTCTGACACATTAGCTTTGTGACATGGGACAACTCATTTGTTGAGCCCCAGTAACAACATATCTATTTAAAATGAGAATATTAATTGTACTATCTACCACCATTGGGAACTTACGTGGAAAGTGCTTTGTAAACTCTAAAGTGTTATTTATTATCGTCACTTCAGTTTACCCTGTCCCAATAACTTATCATTGCTAGTATTCATTTGTTACCTGCAGTCTATTATCTAAATCTATCACATGAATGTATGTGTTTATTTATACATATAGTCATATGCATACATATATCTGCGTGTGCCTATGTATCCTGCAGCTTTCAAAGTCATGATTTTGATTTTAGAATGTGCTAAGGTAGTTGTTATTTCTCTTTAATGCATGGTACAGCTTTCGATCTTTTGTTCTTCATGAATCAGTGTTCCTGCAGGGAAGGACCATTGCAATATTCTCTTCAATCTCAACCCTTTCATTTTACAGATGAGAAAACTAAGGCCAAGAGAAGAAACTGGACCAAGTTCACACACTGCTAGTGTTAGATCTGGGGCTAAACTCTTTGTCTTTTCACTGTCCATTTTTTTTCTGATTCTATACAGCAGAGGTGTCATACATATGGCCCACATACCACATACCACCTGTACCACTTTCAAGTGCAACCCAAACCAGATTAAAATATTCCTATCAGGTGTAAATGCATTGATGTATTAATAAAAATGAAATATATAAACATACACAATTATATAACTCAATATGTGGCCCACAGAGTTTATATATGGTTTAGTAGCTCTGTTTCTCTTCAAGTTTGACACCACTGCTGTACCGTATAATCAAGTCTGACAGCCAAATCAATCAAGGTAAAAATTTTGAAAAGGTTTATTGGTGTTACTTGTAAACTTCTCTAGTAGAACTCTCTGCTAAAGGGTTGGGATTTTATTTTTTCATTTTTTCTTTTTAGTAGCAGAGTAATTGGATTGGGATAATTTGCTTGATCACAGTTTTGTTTCCCTTCCATTGCCTGAATGTCCATGTAGCTGAAAGTTAGGTGAGGAAAGATGCAGGAAGGGTGAGGAGGCATTTATTAGAATAGCACTGTAAGGAATGATGAGAGGGAATTATTCAGAGCTCATCTGGGTAACTTCCCAGGTGTGTGATTTTTGTGACTGCTACTCCACTCACATTCTTTTGGTAGGAAAGGGCTTGTTAAATTTAAAAAAAAGCACAGCTTTAAGCACACATGAGCCTCTTCTCTTCATCTTATTAACCATGAAAAAAATATTTTCCTATAAATGCTGACTTCTTGGTTCCCAGTCTCACAGAATATATATAATTATTAAAATTTTGTGCCACTATTTTTCTCTAAAGCATGGCTTTCATGTGCACATATATTGCAAAAGTTAAGTATCATTGCCATAAAACTTGATGAAAAAATAATGAGGCAGTAACATAACAACTCTGTACTTTTTTTATCCAGCCATGGCTTGTCATTTAAGAACCGTTCACTTTAATGGCTAACCACCAAGCTCCGGCTAACACCTGTTTTGAAGAACAATTAGAAAATTCACTAACTGAGATTTATTTTCAGGGATAGTTGCTGGCCCATCTAAGAGCTCTACTTAATTAGATTGAGCATATACAAGTGTTTGCTCAACTTGTCCCTCTAGGATGACATACAAGATCCATGACATGAAAAAATTTCCTAAGGGTTCCATAACTGAAGCACAAGCTTTTGTTTATACAAATAGTTAACCTTAGGAGTAGCAATTAGTAAATATACATACAATTTGTGAATTTCAAAACACTCTTCACTTGTCATGATTGCTGAATATGTATATACATTAGTTGGGGCCATTTCATTAACTTGCCAGCTTGTGACTGTTATTATTATTGCCTACATATATTTCTTATCTTTCTTAATAGATTGTAAGTTCTTTGAAGTTAAGGAATATTTTTATTTAATCTTTGTATTTCCAAAAGCAAGATGTTTTTTCTATAGTAGGCACCTAAAATGTTTGTTGAAATATTAGCCAATAATTATATAATACTTTGTGGTCTGCAAAACATATTACATACTTTTTCTCATTTGAGCCTTACAAAAACCTGTGAGATAGATGGTAAGTAATGGTTTTATCTCAATTTTATAGACAAGAAAGATGTGGCTTTGACACGTATCTCTATTCACACAGATTCTTAGTGTCAAAGGCAAGATTTGAACCCAGAATTTCCTGAGTCTGAATTCAGTACTTTACCTACTACATATTCCTCACATGTTGGTTACTACAATGTATTGTATTACTGGGGATAGAAAAACAAAAAATAAAATACTGGTAATGTAATAGAAATGTAGCTTTTTTGTGGCATGAGTCATCAAGAACAATGTTGTAGTAAAACAATGGAATTCTAGGCCAAAACAAGATGTCACAGGGATGGGAGCTGTCGATGTTGTCTTTCATGATTCTCCCACTGGAGCTGAGTGATTTCAAAAACATCTTTATTATATGAAATATTTACAATAAGGCCTTCCATTATGGTAACTGGGAAAACAATGAGACAGCTAGGTGGTACAGTGGATAGAAAACTGGGCCTAGGGTCTGGAAGACCTAAGTTCCAATTTACCCTCAGACATTTAGTAGCTGCATGACCTGGACAAGTCACTTAGATTCTGTTTGCCTCAGTTTCCTCATCTGTAAGATGGGAATAATAACACCTATCTCCAAGAGTTGTTATGAAAATCAAATAAAATAATTGTGTTTAGCACAGTGCCTGGCACACAGTGCATTGCCATGGGCTGCTCAGTGTCCAGCACTTAGCATGATCTGGAGATGTGAATAAGAAATGACCAAGTTCAGGGAAGAAACTTGAAATCCATTTATTGATTCTCAGGACAAGGTTTTTATAGAGCAATGAGACAAAGGAAGGGGACTCAAGTTTTCTTATCATTACCTTAGCCTGTTGTATCCTGGAGGTAACACAGATTAGATAATTTGATGAGGATTTGTTCTCTAGGAGACTAAAGTCTTAGGGTAAATCCTTTGATCTAGGCCTCAGGTACCTCCTAATGCAGCCTCAGTCATAAACGGATACAATTGAGAGCAGACTTCAAAGCCAAAACTGCAATCCTCAAAAGACTTCACATTTAGAGCTGACCACCCAAAGATACCTGAGTGCTGAATCAAATATTTTAGCTCTTAATAACTAAAATCTTGGGGCAGAGCCTGTTGGTCTCCAAACTCAAACAACATCCTTACAAGTGTAACCCATATCAAAAGAACTCAGGAGCTAACTTGACTGAAAAGTTGCTTCTCTTTGATATTCTGGTCCACTGATATCAAGGTAATTATCTGAAGTCCTGGTTCAGGCCTCTTTGGCTCCCCACAGTGCATGGTATATAATAATTGTTATTGGTGTATAGTTATTGTCGTTTAATCATTCAATTGCATCTGAGTCTATGTAACCCCATCTGTGTGAGCCCATGGACCATGTTGTCCATGGATTTTTCTTGTCAAAGATCCTGGAGTAGTTTGCCATTTCCTTCTCCAGTGAGTTAAGGCAAACGGTTAAGTGACTTGCCCAGACCCATACAACTAGTAAATGTCTGAGTCTGGATTTGAACTTAGGTCTTCTTGACTCCAGGCCCAACACTCTATCCACTGAGCAATCTAGCTGCTCCCATATAAATATTAGCTATTAGTAGGAATAGTAACTGTGTAACACATTTATTGTAGTATTCTATGTTATAGCTTTTTGTGTTGGTATTTTATTTTCACACTGTACTTGAAAACATAGAGAATTTCCTTTTTCAACTCCATAGCTCTCTCAGAGTCTAGTTGGCTTTGTAAGCAGTAAGTGCTTTAGTAAATGCCTAGTTAATTTATGTATTCAGGTCTGAATAGCTTTCCTATTGACTAGGGGACTAATTCTCTAGATTTCTTCCAACTTTTTATTTAGGATTCAGATTTTTAGGAAATCTGACCTCTATCCCTTGCTTTCCTACTACACAGTGACATGACTGAATACTGTAAAGCCTGTTTCACTCAGTTTTAAACCTCTAGTTTTATGGAGCGGTAAACAAAGGGAACTAGATATATCAATCTAGGGTAAATAAACTAAGCAAATTTGAGTAATCTAATCATAAGTAGGGTGTTGTATTGCCAAGGCAATATTCACAGCATTGATGGCAACTATGAATGTGATGGCATAGTTTTAAATTGCAAAATATAACAGACTCTCCATATAGAAGACACCAGAAAGCCAAATCCCAACACCAGAAAAATGAATCCATCATAGCAACAAAGAAATTAATACATATTATCACTGCAGGAAGCAACACCCTCCCAAAGTCTTCCCCCTGCTTGGGCCTTCCAACAAACAAACACTCAGCCTCTCTCTCCCTTGGCTCTAATTGCTCTGACTCATTTCTTGCTCCACCAGTTCAGCAAACTCCTCCCACCACAAGCTCCATGTGATTACATTCAGCCTATTAAGAAATAGGGAATAGAGTGTCGGCCCTGGAGTCAGAAGGACCTGAGTTCGCATCCGGCCTCAGACACTTAACATGCACAAACAAAAAAAAAACCTAGCCGTGTGACCTTGGGCAAGTTACTTAATCCCAATTGCCCTCCAAAAAAAAAAAAAAAAGAAGAAAAAAAGAAATAGGGAAGATCTTCAAATTCCCTTAGGCTTATTTAGGGGCAGGGAAGATCTTCAAATTTCTATTACCATCACAGGTGTATATGGCTCAACATCAAGATTGGTAGATATCCTTTATAGATGAAAGATGTACTTATGGATGTTCATCTGTCTCAATAATAGGGTGAAAGACTTGACTCTGGAAGGGATATTTGAGGCCTTTACTACCAAAAAAAAAAAACAAAAAACCCTCATTCCAGTTCCAGCTAAGGAATCTTATATTCAGAGAGATTATAACTTTTCTATAGTCATGCTAGAAGTAGTAGTGCCAATTCTAACATACGATGTCTGAATCTGTATGTTCCTCCTCATTCCTTTGTGTGCAGGGCCCTAATCAATAAGCCTCCTGTGTCAACAGAAGTCATATCACCAGGACTGTGATGGAAAGGCAAGAAGTTAAAGTACATTATTGTAGATTTATTATAATCATCAAGTGTTCTTATACATAACATGTTACATATAGAGTTCTATATTTTAAAAGTCAAGATGGAGAAATATAGTCATGAATCACTGGGGACACAAGTAATTTAACTATGTCCATCAAAAATAAATCTCCAAAATTATGTCCTGCTCATACTACTGCCATTTTAGAACATTCAGACTTTTAGCTCAAAAGTTACCATATAAGGAGAGTAGATAGTCTTAATCATGAGTAGTTTCCAACAATAATTCCTAATTCCCTCTACTTCCATGCCTGACTCAGAAGAGTTGGGGTGTATGAAGATTTACAAACATGAGAACTAAGGACATTTTGACCAAATTAGATCACAACCATTTTATTATTGTTTCATTCTTTGGCCAGCAAATGGTTGGCCACCAAGCATGGGTTTTAGGGAGGAAATGTATTAGGCCTTTAAAACACAAAACAAGAGCCAATTATTATTTTTGTTCTATTATCTGAAGGTTGTAATACCTACTTGCCACATTTTCTGCTTTTTGCTTGTTTTTATTTTTATTTAGTTTTACATGCACAGGATCACATATTTGGAGCTATTAGGAACCTTAGAGTTCATCTAGTCCAAGCTGTTAATTTTTACAGTTGAGGAAACTGACAACCAGAGGGATTAAGTTACTATCCCAATCAAGGTCACCCCAGGTAGGAAATAAGAGAGGCATGATTTTAACTCAGGTTCTTGAGTTCCAAATCTATCCACTGTATAAGGAATCTTGTTTTTGTGAACCATTTTTATATACTGCAGAAAATGCAGCAAGAGCATTTACCTCATTGAGTCATGTAGTTCTGTCATTCACGGTGTCATTTAGCTCTGTGTGTATGGGCACTTCTCTGTGCCTCAGCTTTCCCATTAGTTGGATGGGTGTATTCATATTTGCCATACCTCCCTCACCAAGATACTGTGGAGATCAAATGAAATAATGTGTTTGAAAGCATTTTGTACAACTGCAAAGTACTACAAAAATATGTTATTTTTGTTTGTCATAAAATTTATCATGTTGCATGATCTGATTTGTTGAAGATACATTTTAGTGTTAGTACTAAGATGTTATTAGTACACTAAGTGTACTAATTAGTATACTTTTAAAAATTTATGAATAAAGAGGATGAAGATTTAGTGAGTAGGATTCACCAACATTCTGAAGCTGGGCTTTATAATCTTCATTTTTTTTTTGGAGGGCAATTGGGGTTAAGTAACTTGCCCAAGGTCACGTGGCTAGGTTTTTGTTTGTGTGTGTTAAGGGTCGGAGGCCAGATCCGAACTCAGGTCCTTCTGACCCCAGGGCCATTGCTCAACTCACTGCGCCACCTAGCCGCCCCCTATCTTAAATTTTTAAAGTGACATCATATTAGACTCTCATAACCTAAGGCTAAATTGATGAGAATGGTTTTGTTTGCTATTGAACAATCCTGTATCTGGGCTTGGGGAAAGATGAATAGCAAACAGAAATCTGTTTATCAAACATTAAGTTTATGTTTGTCTTTGTCTTTTTTTTTCCTAGAGAGAAATGGAGATCATTTTACATTTATATTACTGAACCTGTCTCTTCTAAACTTGCTTGTTAATCAGATTTGTTCCCAGACTCTCAGGTTTTATAACTCTTATAGGAATTGCATCACCTACAAATAGTTCCTAATCCTGACACATTCCTACCTATCTAATCATCATTATTTGCTAATTTACCATTGGATAAAAGGGAAGGGGGAAGTGTCAGATCTCTGACCTCTCTGGATATAGTCACAAGGTCCCCCATCCTTGTACCCAGGAAGGTTTCTAACTACTTCGCCTCCTAGCACAAGGCAACCTGGACACCACATCTTTCTTACTGGCAGCACTGCAAATATTATGAGCTATAGGTCATTAGCTTATCTTAATGCCATTTGAAGCCTTTCTGAAATAAAATTAATACATTAGGCATGTGCTAGGTTACTAAAGAGACTGGTCAGAGTTCTTTCCATAAATTGTTTATTCATTCAAATCTCCTTATGACCTTGGTGCCACATCATGAGGGTAGTTGGCTATTAACCTCCTTTTATGCCTATCTAATGTTTAAAGTCATAATAATATCCTGCATTTTCATAGGACTTCTCACTTTTTAAAGAGTATATATATATACACACACACACACACACACATAGATAGATAGATAGATAGATAGATACTTAGCGCAGTTCTGTGAGGAAGGTAGGATAGATTGTTGCATTATAGGTTTTAGAACTGGAAAAAAACTTAGAGTTCATACAGTCCAACAGCCTCATTTTACAGAGGAGAAAATGGGTCCAGAGAGGTGAAGTAATTTATTGGCAGCAAATAGCAGAGCTGAGATTCAAACATAGATCTTCTGATTGCTAAGTCAGGGCTCTTCCTCATGTACCACACTGCCTCTTGTTTTGTGGATAAGGAAGCTGAGTCACAAAGTGGTTAAGTGATTTACCCCTTTTCACACAACAGATTAAGACATTGTCCCCTAATCAAACGTTATTTCTACTCCTTCCATTTGAATGTAAACTTCTTGAGGGTGGACACTGTGTTGTTTGCTTAGATTTGTATTCCCAACACTTAGCTTGTAGTACCTAGCATTTAAGTAAGCTTTTAAAAATTATCAGTCATCTATCTGTTAGAAAGAATTAGCTTCTTATAACCCTGAAACTAGAGCAACCTGTGTTTCTTGTGCTTCTTCCTTTTTTTTCATCCCAGTTTTGCTGCCTAGAGCATGAAAAGTACAATAGCAAAATCTTCTAGGCCTGAAGCTCTTGATTGTCTTAAGATTTAAACTAAATTCAGGGCATCTAGGTGGTGAAGTGAATAGAGTACTGGCCCTGGAGTCAGGAGGACCTGAGTTCAAATCAAGCCTCAGACACTTAACACAAAAACTAGCTGTATGGGGAAGTCAACCCCAGTTACCCTCCAAAAAAAAAATTTAAGCTAAATTCACTCTCTATAGTCTATAGTCTTAGCTTATTCACTGCTTAGAAGTAATTAATTGACAATTAGGGGTAGCTAGGAGGCTCAGCAGATAGTGTTCAGCCTGGAAGACCTAAGTACAAATCCAGCCTCAGAAATTTATTAGTTGTGTGACCCTGGGCAAGTCACTTAACCTCTGTTTGTCTTAATACACTGGAGATGGAAATGACAAACCACTCCATTGTCTTTGCCAAGAAAATCCCACAGAGTCACAAAAAGTTGGACACAACTGAATGACTGAACAGCAACAACAAGAACAACAAATTGGCAAATATCCCCCATTATTATTAAATTATATATTAAAAATTATTTCATTCACTGATTAGAAGTAATTAATTGTTTGCATCCATCTAGAATATTTCAAGGTTACTTAATGATGAAAAAGCAAAGGTTGACTATATTAACTCTTGTTGTGTTAATTAAGCCTTAAAGTCTCATTCTCATATTAGTAACTGTTTATTCATTCTCTTGTCACCCTTCACAATAGAAGGAATATGAATCAGTCTCCATATACACATCCTTAATTATCACATTAATTCTACATTTGTATGTAAAACACAATTATATACTTGTATGTTCTGGCATATTTCACTGGTCCTGGAAAGATCGGAAATATATAAGAATTAGTTGTGGATAAGAGGAAATCCATAAATCAGGGCTTAAAATGTATGCAACATGCTGATGTAGAAGAAAGATAGCTATACTGAGTTAGGAGAACAGGTGACAGTAATGATTCTACAATTATATACTCATATAACCAAGGCACTTGCCTCCTCTCAGACTCATATGAATAACACATGAATTTGAGTGTAATATCTGCATCAAGTAGCCCTATATTGCTAGATTAAAAAATAAAACAATTTTGGAAACTTATGAAAAACCCTTCTCATTATATAAAACATATAACATTGACATACTTTTTATATTGAAAAAAGAACAATAAAAAGTAAAGAAAAATCCAATTAAAGTCCGATATGTTCCCTAAAGCCAAAAAGTGTGAAGGTGTGGTTTATAGGATAGACATCAATATTGAGGTAATACAGTCCATCCAGGGATAGGCAATATTTCTCTGCTTAAGAATTCAGTGTCTCTGAAAAAGATAACTTTGCGTTGTTTTTATCATTTATATTTCAAATAAGAATAAAGTGGTGACATAGCATGATAGACTCCCTTCTCTACTACTTATTTACTATATATGTGACCCTAGCAAATGATTTAACCTCCCTGCTCTTTAGTTTCCTTATTAACAAAATGAGAGGGTTGATCTAGATAGTTTCTGAAGTCCCTTTCTACCCTGTGTCCTTGAAGTTATGAGCTATGACCTCAAAGGGACCTTATTCATGGATTACTCTAGTTTCTTTATTTAATATCTTCCATTAAGGTCCATAAAGCACATATTCTTTCACTGAGATTGTTATGCCAGGGTCGACTAGGTGGCACAGTGAATAGAGCACTGACCCTGGAATCAGGAGGACCTAAGTTCAAATCAGGCCTCAGACACTTCACTCTTACTAACCATGTGACCTTGGGCAAGTCACTTAACCCCAGTTACCCTGCCTTCCCCCGCTCTGAAAAGAGAGAGAGAGAGAGAGAGAGAGAGAGAGAGAGAGAGAGAGAGAGATTGTTATGCAAAGCAGAAAAGATTCCTAACACCATTGCTAAAAATCAACAAGAGAACATTAGAAAGACCAAACTAGGCTCAATGTAAAATTATCTTTGGGAATTTTTTTTTTTTTGCACTTCATGTCAAGACAATTAAATATATATATCTTAAATGATGGTAATTTTCTGCCTATATCCCCTCCCCCCATCCTGGTTTCTCTAGAACATTATCTTCAGACTCCTGTTTATAGTATGTGGGCTCTTTAAGCTATAAGTCTCTTTAAGGGACATGTCAGGATGAAAACCACATTAAATCAGATAATATCAAGTCTACAATGTCCTGCTACTTAATCCAGTTCCACCCAAAATTCCACACATATCAAGCTTTCACAAGCTTTTTCTTTTTGCCTTCTTGGCTCTCCTTATCACTATCTTCCTCCCACATCCTAAACTATTTTTCCTTTTTCTCTCTATTTCTGAGGAAGTATAGTTCTTTTCCCCTGGCTTCCAGTCCCACCCCATCCCTCCTAGGCAGAAATTGCCTCTCCTCAAAGTTGCCAGAATCTTCCGTCATTTGTTTCCCTGGATATTGCCCATAAAATTTCCCAGATATTTTTCATTCTCCTTCTCCTGTGAAATACAGCAGGAAAGGAAATGTGTATTTTTTTTTCATGTCTATATATTAGGTATAGTGCTAAGTGCTTTACAGATATTACCTCATTTGATCTCCATAACAATCCTGGAAAGTAGGTGCTATTATTGTCCCCATTTTATAGTTAAGAGAACTGATGAGAGAGTGACTTGCCCAGGATCACAGAGCTGGTAAATATCTGAAAGCAGATTTTTACTGAGGTCTTCTTGATCCCAGGCCCAGCATTCCATTCACTGTACCACCAAGCTGCTTCTGTTGAACCTCCTTTCTTCCTGCTAGATTCCTTAAGCTGTCCCTCCTTTTCAATTTTCCTGCTATTTTCTAAACTCAGTTATGTTTAAATCGATCTTTGATCTCACTGACCCAGCGACACAGACTAGAGCCCATCCATGTTTCTAATTCCCTTGTCCATATCTTCCCATAAATCCTTCACTGGGGAACCATACAACATTCTGAGAACCTTCCCAATAGATTTCTTTACATTATGGATTCCAGTCAAACACTGGCTATCTGTGAGTCATCCCCCACTCTGTTTCTCCAAATACCCCAAAGTTTCTTACAATGACATTTTGATCCAGAACTTCCAAACCCTAAATGTGGTTGTTTTTTCTCCCACAAAAGGAAGTTACTTTGTTTCAACTCCTTGATCATTGTCCCTTAGTAGTTCTGGTGAACATAAACAATAGTTTGTAATTCAATTACATTTTCATTACTCTAAATCCAGCTCCACCCATATCACTATAAATCTATATGGTTTAAAGAAAGGTAACTTTGCTTTCTAAATCTTAATTTTTCAGTAGACAAGTACACATATCCTATTCATGACAACCTGACTTAGAAATCCTTTGATGTTTTTGTGGCCTTCTATACTTGCTTTGTTTGTTAATTAATGATTTGGTTAACATCAAAGAGAGGAGGAAATGTTAACCCAGTTAGAATCAGAATTTTTGAACTGGTAGTAGAATTCAGAGATCAATTTGTTGAACTCCCTTATTTTGCAGATGGGGCAACCAAACCCCTACAAACTTAAATGAATTGAAGAAAGTTTTGAGTCTACCATATGTAATAATGAGGGGAAGGTATTTTTTTCTTGGAGGGGGGAAGGTAAGGCAATTGGGGTTAAATAACTTGTCCAAGGTCACACAACTAGTAAGAGTGTCAAGAGTCTGAGGCCAGATTTGAACTCGGGTCCTCCTGACTCCAGTGCCATGCTCTCTATTCATTGTACTACCTAGCTGCCCCAGAAGATATTTCTGAAAATAGTTATTGATGCAAACAAAGATATCTCATGCTTAGTTTAATTTCCTAGTTTCAAAACCAATTTCACTTTTTGACTTCAAATTTTATTGAAACTTTGATTTCTTGATGTGTTTTGGAATTTTCAACCAATAGTAGCAAGATGTAGGAGTCAGAAGAGATTGGAGTTCAGAGCCCTAAAAAGAAAGCAGATCCTGCAAAAAATAAATAAATAAAATCTTACCTGTGATACATACCTCAGTAATATGTCCATAAACAAGTGACAGCCTCTCTAAACTTCAGTTTCCTCATCTAAACATGGGGATAATATTACTTAAATTACTAACCATTCAGAGATATGCTATCAAATGGTATAACAATACACATAAATCATTTTGGCAATGTACGATATCAATGTCTGCTCTTATTGCTCTACTATTGTACAAAAATATAAATGAACAAAATGACTCCATCTTCTTCAGATCGCATTTCCCTTGTGGTATCTTCTTTGTACTATTCAGATTATCATCTTGCCTTTAAATTACTCCAGATAACTGGCAAGGAGCCCTGATTGGCAGTTTTCTTGTTGGATAATGCATGAGGAATTAACCAAGGTCCACATAGACAGTGTGGCCAGGAATTATAAGATCTCTCTGGAATTAATTACTCACCTCCTAATGCAAACTAACCTGAAATCATTCACAGTTTCACATGGGGCTAAGAAAAATGGCTGACATGTTAACTTTGGCTTCAAACTAAGTTCCCCTTGAATGAACAGCCAAGGGCCTTTGGTCTCGATATTTTTGTCCACAGTATGAAGTGAATTACAGGTTCTTCAAGATCTATTTCTTGCTGAATATTTATCTTTATGGAGGAAAAAAAGGCTGAATTGAGAGGATAGAGTGACAAACTTACTATCCAAACGATATACAAATGCCTCAATTTTCTTTCACTGTGGTTAAAAACAAGGTGGGTGAATGCATGAAGGAGGAGGCAAAAGAAAATTGATTTGAAGTCAGCTCTTTTGGAAACTTATCTGAAACTCACTTAGGTTTACACACTGCTTCTGAAATCCATCTTTCTCCATATTCCTGATTTCCATTTCTGTTCTTTTTGTCTCTTTCCAGTAATGATAAACCCTTCTGTAGTCATCCCTAACTTACCCCTGGCACTTTCCTTTCCAAAGCCTTCTTTTGAGGCCCAAAAATCTTCTAGCTCCCTATTTCCCTTAATATCATACTATATGTTCTTGAGTCACATTGATAAAGCCAACTTTTAAGGATATTCAGAGAGGGATTATACAATATAAAATATAAATAAAATTCCACTGAGCCAAGAGCCAGAATGATTTATTCTTTAGTCCAGGCACCTTGCTTCCCAGTGTGTTTATAGTAAGTGCAGCAAACACAACAATTAACCCCATGGATTTTCTAACTTCAGTCTTCAAGGGATTGCCCTTTTTATACATTCGCCATAAGTCCATTAAAAATACACATTATTCCTGTTCGTATATCACATTGTCTTATAGTTCATATGCCATTCTTCACCAGCTAACAAACTCCATTCTCATTGATGGTTAAAGATGCATAGAATTCTTTATCTGACACAAAACTTTCTAGGCCTTCACTGGAATAGGAAAGAAGGGGGAAGATTTTACTCTGAATTGGTAGGCTGATGTTTGTTTTCATTCTCTCTCTCTCTCTCTCTCTCTCTCTCTCTCTCTCTCTCTTTTCTCTCTTTCTTCCCCCTTTTGACAAAGTTTCGTCTGCTGTCCTATTCAAAGCTTGGCTCCTGAAATACCTTTTAAAGTTAAAGTCACCAAATAATGTGTTATTCTTCAACCTCTAAGGAAATATTAGAACTAGAAAGACTGGAAAACTTCAGGAAGTTGTAAGGTAAATCCACTTAGGCTTGAAATCAATCCTGGAAACAGTCAAGGGAAAAGGAGAAGGCCAAGTGCATATGAGAGTTTTTAAACAAGAAGGAATTGTTCCATTAACTCCATTATTATCATAGTATCCATAATAGGTACCCAGAAGCAGACCTAGTAGGTACAGTGGATAGAAATTGCAAAGTGACAATTATTTCAAACACAAAAATTCAGTTAAGAAATAGTTCAAGGACCTGAAATTAATATGGACAAAATTGTAGGTTCAATTTTAAGGCAAAACTACCTAATTAGAGCTATCCCCAAATGGAATGGGCTTACTTAAAAGATAGTAGATTCCCACTCACTGGAGGTCTTCAGATCTCTTGAAGACCACTTTTCAAGTATATCAGAAAGGTGTTATGTAATACTGTTTCAAGTGTGGGTTGCCTAGCATCAGACATATCATGGGCATTAAATAAATACCTCCTTAATTGGATTGGATTATCTAGATGACAAGTAGGTCCCTTCTAAATTCTGAAATTCTCTTGAGTCTTTGATTTCATGAATAAAGAAACAGAAATACAAAAGAAAGAATTCGGAGGTCCTTCTTGCTCATAAGTAGATTATACTTAAGTGTAAGAATGACAAGGGTCTTTAAAATTCAAATTCCGACACTCCAGTATATTACAAGTGTGTGTTTGGGTAAGACTCCTCAAGTCTTCACATAGTGGTGTTCTATAGGAATCTTGGTGGCGAGTATACTTATAGAGCATAAGCTTTGGAATCAGGGAAACCTGAATTTGAATCATCCCTCAGACACTTACTAGCTATGTGACCCTGGACAAGGCATTTAACTGCTCTTGGCTCAATTTTCTCATCTGTAAAATGGGGATAGTAATTAGTACCTACTTTTTAGGTATGTTGTGAAAATCAATTGAGTTTATATATGGAACTTTTGCCAGCCTTAGCTACATAAGTACTACTAGCTATATTAAGAATGCTTCGTAAATAAATGAAGTCTTTAGAAACTATGGACGTCCACATGTACAAATTAAAATAGTTCTCTAGATTGGATGAGATTTGATAGGGGATAGGAATGGCGAACTGATTTCATTTGATATAGGGAACTCACAAGGAAAATCCCTCTACCAGTACAGGTCAGCACATTCTCTGCAATTTATAACCCTAGAGTTATAAACCTGAAGCTTCTTAGCCTCAGGACCACAAATGGGATTTCAGCATATGTGGGTGAATTTGAATGGGAAAAAATATTACATCTTTGTTTTCATTAAACTTTCATGTCCTTTGTAATCCTATGTGCTTTATTTTATGCATTTAAAAACATTTGAAGAAGTGGTCCCTAGGCTTCATTAACTGCCAAGCAGATCCATGACATAATAAAAAGTTAAGGAATCTGTCCTAGAGAACTGCCTAGAGAAACTTGAGTGACTTGGTTAAGGCGACACAGCCAGTGAATGTCAGAAGCAGTACTTGAAAGCAGTACTTCTTGACTCCCCTACTACCAGGCAACTTCTTGAAATTTGATGTGATTATTTTCCTCTCCTCCCCTTTCCAAATGTCTTCACTTAACTGGATCATTGAATAAAAACTGGTTTTGACTGAAAAATTTACAGTTAGGTAATAATTTCCAGGGGAATGACAGACAGGTTCCTCTAAACTGAAGAAACAAATAGCAAAGTATAGTTGATCTTTAATACATGGAAAGATATAGTAAAGGGGGGAAGAGGGTCACTGTTTTCTCAGCTTTTGTGAGAAAACAGAGAAATTAGGTCTATAATTCTGCATTTGAGATTCTTGGGGCAGGGTGCGGTGGAGGAGGGGTGAAGATTCATTATCTCCAGTTTAGGGATTGTGAAGAAGCTGCCAAATGCAACTTGGTCCTGCCTGGATTCTGGTGGAGTATCTGTAATATACTTGAGCACTTTTAGCAGTTTCTCTTTAAGGACACCCTCAGTTCATTCTTTGAAGATTAACAATGCCTTCTTGTGTGCTCAGGGCCCTTCCAGCATTAAAACACTGTTTCTTTTGAAGGATTTGCTTTCCAGAGTTGAACTTTCAGAACTCAGAACACCTTATCACACTTTCACAAGCCTTCTTTATGAAAATGGAGGTGGGAGGGGAGAGGGGAGAGCCTGTCAGGGCTTGTGCCAGTTAAATCCCAACTCTCAGGGGATTTGTTTTTCTTTGGCGTCAGATTAGATGTTCAAATCAAGCAGTGTTTGGGGGCTGCAAGAAATGTCTATAGAGCTCTTAATGAGGCTAATCCCAAGGCAGTGCATTCCGAGCAACTAATGGGCGCAAGTTCATTGCTTACTTGGGTGAAGAGCAGAGCTGGGGCTGGGAGTGAATGACTTTTTTAGTGGGTAATCATGAGTACATTCTTAACAGAATGACTAGCCGTAGCAAAAATGTGGGCGACATAAACTACGGGGACCTTCCTTGACCTCACCCAAATTTGATGCTCAGGTAAAAATATTTGTTTGGTTTTTTTCCCCACCTTGTTCCCCCTGTCTTTCAGCAGCAGACTAGTGTCTCTGGTGGACTGAGTGTGGGACCAAAAGGAAAACCTAGAAAATAATAAGGGAAAGAAAAAGATGGATGTATAAATTCAGACCATTTGCTTCTTCAGGGTTTTCCTCATTAGGACAGGAAGTCTACATTTGTGGTATAATGAGGAGATTGAAAATGGGACACATGTACTTTCTTTGCATTCTGTTGGTTATAAAGGGCTTTTGGATTCTATTAATTAAGCATGTATGGATGTCTTATGAGACTTATTGTCTGTGGAGTTTTAACATCTGATTTCTACTTTGGAGGCTATGTTGAGATGTGTTTTGCTAAAGTGGAGTGTATTCCTTATGTCTTTAAAATGATTTTTTTATACCCTGCACTGTATTTTGAGGCAAAGAGTGTATAGTTCAGCTAGTTCCTGATTCTGGGCTGTACTGCTAATGAGAGTCAAATTTAAGATTAAAAAAATTTTTAGAAGTTTTGTGTATGGCAACCATAATATGAAATATCCCAATGAAAGTGGTAAGCAACTTTAGAGAAAATATTTAAAATATTTTTGAAATAATATTTGCAACTTTCCAATTTGCTTATCATGCTGTTCTCTCCTATAGAGTGCAATCCAAATGTTTAAATTACCTTATTTATCATTTGAAGTTCCAGATTTTTTTTGCTTATTTGAAAAGCAAGTCCTTGTTTCATTTTGCATTAATGTCCTTTAATGTTAAACTGTTTGAAAAAGAGTTCCCTATAGCAATACTTATACCTGCTGGTAATGCAAAAAACCATGGAATCAGTTAACACTATAATTTCTTATGGGGTCAGACAGTCAAAGAAGAGCTGGAAGGAAGCTCAGATAGCATCATGTACAACTTTCTCTTTTTGTGGAGAAGAAAACTAAGGCACAGAGAGATTAAGTGATTCCCAGGTTCTTCTGACCCACTTTATATTTAGGAAAAATATTTGGGTTATACTGTATCTCAGTGATGATTTTCTAAGGAAAGTTGTAGACCATTTTTCTAGGTACCATAAAATTTCTGAAAACTCTTTTAAAAGACAATGTTTAAGGGGACAATGTAAGTGGACTTTTGCATCTAAGGATGAATAGAATCATTCTGATATATGTCCTGTCAAAGCAATTTTATGCTTTTTAGCTGAAGGGATAGATATCCTCAGCATTTCCTTGGATGTTAAATCCTTGTATAGAACTTGAAATAAAGTGGTTTAAAGCATGTGAAAGGAAATTTAGTTTAGAGGTGAGAGAAACCAATGACATAATTCATAATGTCCTTTCTAGGAAATAATTTGCAAGATACCATTTCTATTTTGGGTTACTGAACAAAGACAGTAGAGGCCTTTCTGCAATGTATGAAGTATGTTTAGCAAAACAAATTATACATTGACTGTAATAGTCTAAAACCTTTGTAGTATACTTGATTTTTCCAATATATACTGTATATTTTTTTATGAAATTCAGAATTGAATTTTAATGATAAGTTTTTCCTCCCATCCCATCTTTTTTTTCCTGCTTTGACCCTGAAACATAAAAGGCTAGTGTTCTAATAATTACTAATCAAAAGCTATTTCTAAACCTTATTGCAAATATAGGCTAATAGTGAAAATTACTTTTTGTCCATGAGATGTTGTTTTGGAGGCATCAGTGCAATAAATTTAAATTTGTAATCATGGGCCCCCGATTCACATTCTGATTCTTTGACTTACAGCCTATATAATATTGGGCACCCCTCTGGACCTCAGTTTCCTCAGCTGTAAAACTAGAGAATGGATTAGATGATTTTGAAAGTCCTAGCTGGCTCCAAATCTATGAAACTCCTAAACTGAAAATTAATCAATTTACTTTTTACTTGTAACTCACATTTTAGGAGTTGCAGCTCTCAAGCAGTGATTACTCTACAAATTATTTTATAAAAACATCAAGAATTTTCCATTTTGTTGTCAAGTTTAGTGGGGGGAAAATTCTAAAACTCTATTTTGAAAAAATGTAAGTCAGTTTTCATAGAGTTCTCACAGATCTCAAATCATTCCTATTTAACTAATTCGCCAGGTACCATCATGATTTTTTTTAAACTTCTCTATCTCCTTTCTCATCACTCCCTTGCTTTCTCTTCCCTCTCCAAAATAACAACCAAAAAAAATCCTAAAACTCTGTCCCTTTCCCATAGTCTAATTTTTTTTTTTGAGGGCAATTGAGGTTAAGCAAATTGCCCAATGTCACAGTGTCTGAGGCTAGATTTTAATTCAGGTCCTCCTGACTCCAGAGTTGGTGCTCTATTCACTGCCCCACCTAGCTGCAATGCCCACCCCCCCGCCATAGTCTGAATTTAAAGAGAAAAGAAGGGGATAGTTTAATAGAGGTATAGGGTTCAAAAAAAGGAATATCTTGCATCTTCATAGGACTTCTCACTTTTCAAAGAGTTTTCATATGTATTTTCTCATTTGATTGTATTATGATGCAAAGGGCCAAATTGAATATAGATATGTTTGGCACTCTGGCCAAACTGGTCTACTTGCTGTACTTGTTGCAAAACATTGTGTTTTACTCTGTTCATGGCACATCAGGAATATTGAATTCACTTCTGGCCCTCATATTTCATTGACTTGCCAAAGGACATCCTAAGGAAGGTGGCTAGGGATTGGGGTGGGGGTGGGTGTCATGGGGGAGACTAGACACCATGTAATATGACAACTACTTAAAGGAATGGGGAATATTTAGCCCAGAGAAGATAAAAGGGATGGGGGAAAATTGTTAGGTGTCTTTATGTATTTAAAGGACTACCATGTCAGAGAAATTAGCCTTGATCCACTTTGCCTCTAAAAGGAAGTTATAGAAGCACTGATTGCAAGATATAGTATGATCTTTTACTTAAGGAAAAACTTGATAATAATCAGAGCTGTCTAATAATGAAATGAGCTAACCAGTTGTGAATTCTACCTCACTAGAGGTCTTCAGATAATAGTAGTGGTAGCAGATGAAATAGAAGGAAAAGAAGCCATAGGAGGAAGAAGAGAAAAGAATAAAAGAGGAAGGACTAGCATTTATATAGTACATTATAAATAATTTCATTTAATTTTTGCAAGAATCTTAGCAGGTAGGTGCTATTATTATTCCCATATTACAGATGAGTAAACTGAGTCAGAGAGAGGTTATGTGACTTGCCCAGGGTCACAGAGCTGGTAGGGTTTGAGGCAGGGTTTGAACTTGGGTCTTAATACTCCAGACTGTGTACTGTGCCACATAGGGACCATAAATGCCATCCGATTACCACTTGTAAGAAATGGTATAGAGGGAATTCTTGTTTAGATGCAGTACAGATGCCATAGTTCTGTAAGGCAGATTTACCTCCTCAAAACTATTTCCATTTTCTGACTATTCATTTGATGAATGTAATTCAGTGAAGAGTAAGAAAAGGTGAACGACTCTTAATTTTACACAAGCCTGAAATCACCCTAGTCTCTTCAGCTTTGGATTTGATTCATTTTAGATTTGAAGGTCACTATGAGTCAAGCTTGTGTGTCATAATGCTTAATAAGATTCCCACTAGGGGCAGCTAGGTGGTGCAGTGGATAGACTGCCAGCCCTGGAGTCAGGAGGACCTGAGTTCAAATTTGGCCTTAGACACTCAACACACACACACAAAAACCTAGCCGTATGACCTTGGGCAAGTCACTTAACCCCATCTTGGACTAAGATAGAACTACTAAATGTAGTGTACCCCACATTGGAGAGTCAATTCATCTCAGCCTAAGATGATACCAGCAGAGCCATACTAGAATTGAGGTCTGCTTCAGAGGTGAGAGAGTGGGGGCATCATTCATCTGGCAGTTTTCTGTCTTCTCTTTGGTGTTTGCCCACACCTCCATTTGCCACTAGATAGACAATTTTACCTGTTTCCCTCTAGAGCCACCCTTTGTCATTTACCATTCTGATGAAAACTGGATTTTAAAAGTAAAATACACATTTTCTTTCCTTCTCTCTGAGCTACAAAATGAAAAGAGTTTTAAGTGACCAATGAGGAAAGTTTTACTTTATTTCTGCTAGCAGATATTATCAGTAAAAAGGTTTTAGTGTCTGGAGAAAATCATGGCTTATGAATAGTTTAATTTGAAAAACCTGTTACCAAGATAAAGAATGTTTATCTATATTCCATTGTATTTATTTCTGAGTTGCAGAGATGGAGGGCTTTCCTACATCTTCTGAATCAATAAGAAGATTAAAGTATCCAGCTTGCAAATAGAACAATGAATATTTACTTTTCTGTGTGAATGGATTATTAATTTTGTACTGAAAATCATTAAGGTAGATAAATGGTGGCTCTCTTTTTTATATGGGTCACCACTGGATTCCCATAGGGTACAATGGTTAAATCTGCTTTTGTGTTCCTCCTTAGAGTTCCTCAAAGATTTGAGGAATGCTCTTTAAATGTGCTTCACATTAAATGCTTTTAGATGAATGCTGCCTTTGGTTTTATAAGCCCTAAAAATAATCTCAATACGGGAGATATGTGTGTGTGTGTGTGTGTGTGTATGTCTTTCTTGTACATGGTCACACAAGGACATTATGGTCATTTTACCCATCCTCACAATGGATTCCCCCAAAGTACCAAAGCCATACCAATCGTTAAGATGAGTGAAATGAACATTTCAGCTTTCTTGTGAAGCAATTTGCTCCAGGTGTATAGAAACCACCTTAGTCATTTGTACTATGTCATAATGGGTTGATAACAGATATCATTTTGTAATGCTTTGGGATTTCCATCCCCAAATAATAAAGCATTACTTGATGACTCTCTGTGGCAAAAAAAGAAAAAAAATTGAAATGAGATTTTATAATGGGCTTCTAATTTAGTATCTTTCAAGATAAAGTTAAAAGGGATATGCTTTCCAGTAATGAATTCCGTAATTGGCTCATATTTCCCATGTTGTGTATCTCTCAAGAACTTTATATGATCTAAAGGACACATACAAAGTGAGTAATCCCAATAATGACCACTTAAGAAATACAATTCTTAATTATATAGGAGGTTAGATCTTATCCCATGGAATGGTGTTAAAAGCATTGTGCAGCTATTGATTGTCTTTATATATTAAATCTGCACTTTTGGATTGGCAAACCAGTCTCCCTCCATATTTCTATAAAATGAAATCTTTCATAGACTGTCCTGCTTCATTTCCCCCCCTCCTCATTCAAGCACTACTTACTTAGCTGTCAGAGAAATTGTTATGGTCAATTAGATTTGGCTGATGGTACATTCCCCAAGCATTCTTCTCCCTCTATCAGAACAACATGAGCTGAGATGTTACCCATTTGAGTCCTGGTTTTTCCAGTTTGTATTTGCTCCTTCCTTTGGATATTGCACATTTTCCATGAGGTTTTATGCCTGTTTCTCTTTGTACCCAAACTCCTGGGTTCCTGGGTGAGTACAGTGAACAAATTTTCTGTGCCTCAAAGAAATACTGTGTATTTTCATAGGTTAATGTGAAATATAAGAAAGCTTGGATTCATGTCCCAGCTCTACCACTTTTTATGTGACCTTAAGTAAGTCACTAAGCTTTCCTCAATCTCAGTAAAATGGAGGTGATGATATTTGTTGAAAACTTACATATTAATTAGATTTGTTCTCCGACTCTCAATTTTTGTAACTTTTATGGGAGTTGTATCACCTACAAATAGTTGCTAATTCTAACACATACCTACCCATCTAACCATCTTTATTTGTTATTTTACTATTTAGAGAAGGGGCAATATAGTCTGCATATAGTCACAAGACACTCCATCCTTGAATCCAGGAAGATATCTGACATACATCCTCTTAGCACAAAGCATCCTGGATATCACATCTTTCTTACTGGCAGCAATTACAAATGTTATGAGCCATTTGCTGATCTTAATGACATTTGAAGCCCTTCTGAAAAAGGATTAATACATTAAGCATGTGCTAGGTTACTAAAGAGACTGGTCAGAGTTTTTCCCATAGATTGTTTATTCTTTCAAATCTCCCTATGAACCTGGTGCCACGTGAACAGGGTATTTGGTTTTTAACCTCCTTAACTCTGTCTAGTGTTTAAAAGTCATAATAACATCTTGCATCTTCATAAGACTTCTCACTTTTCATATATATTTTCTCATTTGCTACTTAGAACAATTCTGGGGAAAGATAGAGTAGATTTTTGTTATCATAGGTTTTAGATATTTTATAGATTATATAGGAATATAACATGCTATTATGTATATTCATATATATATATATATAGGAAAAGAACTTGGAGGCCATTTGGTCCAACATCTTAAATCTATAGGGAAGAAAACAGGCCCAGAGATGTAAAGTAATCTGTCTTTTCTTGTTAACCTATTTATTTCAGGTATATAGGAATCATCTTATTTGTACTAGGTCATATTAGGTTGATATCAGATAACATTTTGTAATGCATTAAGGTTTCTATTACTTGATTATTTGATGACTGTGACAAAAAAATCTTTGAAGTAGGATTTTATAAGGGACTTCTAATTTAGTATTTTTCAAGATGGAGAGGGACATACTTTCCAGGAATAGATTGTAGAGTTATCTTGAACTTCCCATGTTTTGTATCTCTCAGGAACCTTTATATGTTCTAAAGGCACCTACAATGTGAGTAATCCCAATAGTGACCTCTTAAGAAATCCAATTCTTATTTATGTGAGAGGTTAGATCTTATTTTATGAGATGGTAATAAAAGCATTGTTTAACTATGGATTGGCTTTGCATATTAAATCTCCCCCTTTGGATGGAAAAACTAGTCTTCCTCCATATTTCTATAAAATGAAACCTTTTATAGACTGCCCTGCTTCATTTCACCCTTTCAATTCAACCTCTGCTTACTTAGCTGTCAGAGAAATTGTTATGGTCAATTAGACTTGGCTGATGGTGTGTTCCCCAGCCACTCTTTTCTCTACTTATCAGAAGGACTTGAGATAAGATGTTATCCATTTAAGCCCTGGACTTTCCATTTTGCACTTTCTCCAGCTTCTGGATATTCTATATTTTCCATGACATATTATGCATATTTCTCAATGTACCCAAACTCTGTCCCTGGGTAAGTACAGTGAGTTGATTTTCTGTGCCTCAAAGAAATACTGTGAATTTTTCATAGATAGACGTGAGTAGTAAGAAAACTTGGGTTCGTGTCCTGGCTCTCCTATTTATTATGTGACCTTAAGTAAATCACTAAACCTTCCTTCCTTTAGAAAGAAATGGCAAACCACTCAGCAACAGCAATAAAATAACTTTCCTTAAGCTCAGGAAAAAGGAGAGGATGATATTTGCTTAACTGACCCAAAAAGGTTGTTTGAGGATAAATGAGATCAAGTAATTGCTTAGTAACAATATAGTTATTTGTATGAATTTATTTTCTCAAGCAACAGTTGACTGGACACATATTTTTTACAGGTACTGAGAATACAAAAACTGAAATGAAATAGGCCCTACACTCCAAGAACTTATTTTTTATTGAGAGGAGGGGCAATAATATATACAGAGATAAATGAATAAAAAATACAAAGAAAATTCTCAAAAATAGTTTCAGGCAGCACTAGCAAGAGAGGAAAATCAGTATGGGCCTCATATAAGAGGTGGCCGTTGAGTTGAGCCTTGAAAGAACCAAGAATTTCTTTTAGACAGAATTGAGGAGTGAGTGCATTTCAAGTCTGAAACATCACCTGTACAAAGCCAAGGAGATCGACTGACTATCAAAGCGGCCTTGCCATCTACCCTACAGCTGAACATTGTTTTGTATGTGTTCATCCCAGTTAGAATGTGAGCTCCTTGAAGAGCAAGGACTATTTCATTTTTTTCTACTTTTATATCCAATAGCTAGCACAAGTTTTGACACATAGTCAGCATGTATTAAATACTTTTTATATTATAGTTTCTAATCAGGGACATTCAGCAGGAAAACAAAAGCTAAAAACCGTGATTATTTGTGATCATCCAAAAAAAGTTAGATATAATTGTTGTTGACTCTAGGTTATTTGGGGACTTTCAGTTGCAAACTAAATTACAAAAAAAAATTTGATGTTTTAACTTATGTCAGGGAAAACATGCTAAGACATTTCCAACAATACTAATGATATTTGGGTTTGTTTATTTGAGGGTTTGTTATTTGAATGTTTATATTCATAATAACTGATATTTTCTTTATATTATCTTTTATTTCATAAGAGTTCTTTTTCATCAAAGTTTTGATCCATTGTGTTTTTTCATCTTTTCTTTTCAGGCGCAGAAGTCCTGGATAGAAAGAGCATTTTATAAGCGAGAATGTGTTCACATCATACCCAGCACCAAAGACCCCCATAGGTAATCTTACTTCCCTCTATTCCATCCAGAAAATTAAATTATAGTTATAGGAATGTGACTACAAAAATCATGACTGTGGCTTACAAGGGAAACCCTTTCCAATTAAAGATAGGTTTGTAGTTGGACCTCTTTGAATGGATTTCAGCTAACTCTTCAACATAATACATGGCAGCTATACCCTGAAAGCGTATTCAGAAAAGCACATGTGCTTCCTTCCCAGAAGGTATTAACAAGTATGTATGAATGTCAGAGATATTTTGTTATTATGAGACCTGTTTCTCTATACTAAATTTTTTTTTAAATTTTTGAACCAGCATTCTGTTATACTGAAGGGGAATATATTGACAAATATCCCAATCAGGATCTCATTTCAGCCAATTTTGAATATCATCTCGAATTTCATATAGACCAACAGTAAGAACTGAGGTCAAGAGATCATTTTGGGCCCAGTAGTATATTATGTCTGGGAATGCTTTCCCCAGATATAATGACCTGTAACATTTTCATGATGATAGGAGTGTGTTCTGCTGTTGTTTTCTTTTTAGTATCTCATGAATGATTCTCTCATTTTCACTGCAAAAAAGTCCGAGGCCTGTGGATGTTTATTCTCAGTGTTAGATATTTCGCAGTGAATATCAGTTTGGAAGAGACAAGAGAGCCAGTGAGTAAGACACCTTATTTTAAATGTGCTTGTTAAAATATTTCATTTATTACTATGCAGCATTAAGGGGAATTAGATGGATGGGGGATATTGGAGAATAGGAAAATAGAGAGACGCTTAGTTTATGAATGTTTATCCCAGAAGAACAAAGCCCGTAGCTAAAATGTTAAAAGTGCTGAGGCATACAACAGGTGAGTCAAGGCCAACGTGGGCAAGGGGCTTAATTGCTCTGCCTTAATTTCATAAGCTATCAAGTGAGGGTAATACATCTGAACTTCATATTTATGAAGGGCTTTGTTGGCCACGAGACTTACAGATATAAATTTAAATTAAGGGAAAATGGGAAATAATTAATTGATAGCTTGCTCATCGAACCTCTCTTTGCTTCCCAGTTTTTATCTTGCTGACTAACCTATGGTATGCTTCACTTAAAAAAAAAATTTTTTTTAATTGAACTTTTCTCTTCAGGTTTCCAAAAGACAGCAGTCTGACAGGGTGTCCTACATATTTGAAATGTATCCAGGAAGTTTTATAACATTTACATCCCAATAAAGTTAGATCATTTGGGTGTTTTTTTTGTATGTGTCATAGGTGTTGCTGTGGGCGTCTAATAGGCCAGCATGTTGGACTCACACCAAGTATCTCCGTTATTCAGAATGAGAAAAATGAAAGTCGACTCTCCCGAAATGACATCCAGTCTGAGAAATGGTCCATCAGCAAGCACACACAGCTCAGCCCAACAGATGCTTTTGGGACAATTGAGTTCCAAGGAGGAGGCCACTCCAATAAAGCCATGGTAATCTAAAAGTAGTCGTGCCTACTATAATGCTTTTATAACTATCAATTCTCCACCTTTCTAACCTCCTACCCCCCATCTTACCTTTGGTCTTTACTAACATTTTACTTATAAAGTCTCAAGAATAAAGAAATCTTGATGTCTTGTTTTGGTAAAGGATGATAATCAATAGTAGACCTTTATAAGGAGTTTACAGAGTGGTTATATAAAAGTAAATAAAGATTTACAGAGTGGTTTCTCCTAACAACCTGTGGGATAGGTACAGCAAATATTATGATTTTTATATATGCATAAACTGAAGCTCAGAGAGGCCAAATTCCTTAGAATCAAAGGTTTAGAGCTAGAAGGAACCTCAGTGACCATCTACCAGGGATGGGAAACCTGCGGACTTGAGGCTATATGTGGCGCTCTAGGTTGTCAGGTGTGGCCCTCTGTCTTCACCTCTGTCAGTCAAATGGACAAACTTGAGGACTTAGAAGCCACATGTGGCCTTGAGGTCACAGGTTCCCCACCCCTGATAGTCCAATGCTTTCATTTTATAGATGAGAGGAAACTGAGAGCAAGTGAAATGACTATCTCAAGGTCACTCAGAAGGTGCATAATAGAGTCAAGATTGAAACTCATGTCTTCTGACATGAGAGATCAGTTATTCTTTCCAAGGAAGTATGTCTGCATGTTCAGAGTCATACTTCTAGTGCTAAGTGTTGGAATTTGGTCTTCCAACTCTAAGAACAGTGTTCTTGACACTATCCCACGGTGAAGATAAGAACTAAGGATATCGGGATATAAGATTATAAGAGTAAGGATTCCAATTCTTCACTTAGTTTCACTGACATTTCACTCAAGACAGGTGATAAATCAATATGGCCAATCATATCTGTCCCTGTCCTAATGGCCTGTCACAATAACTCTGCTCAGTATTTCCCAGCAGGATTTTGCCATATAAAAAAAATTGATTTTTTTCTTGAAGGGAAGCTTTAAGAGACATCTAGTCCTCTTTGAAGAATCATAACTTCTGTACTGAGATTAAATCATGGACCCAACTGTTACCATTTAGTTTATTTTACTTGCTTGCAGAAAACTATACCCTGTTGCACTGGAAAATAGAAATATGGTAGTTTGGTAATATGTTTCCTCTGTGATCTCGATCATTGGATTTGTTTCTGGATTTGTTTTTTTAAATGGTGTTGTACTTAGGTACTATAACATTTTCTGATTTTGGAGAAAAAGGGAATTACTTCTTGAAAAAGTAGATTACAAAGTAAAAGAGTGAGTCATGATACACTAGTTATATTATGAAAGATAGGTAGTGAATTATTGCTTTTATCATCATCTCTGCAACATTTCACTGAACCAGTCACGAAGATGAAAGATTAAGAGATCGTCTAGTCTGTTGTTGCTATTGCTTAGTCGTTTTCCAGTCATGTCTGACTCTTGGTGACCCCATTAAGGTTTTTTTGGCAAAACTATTAGAATGATTTGCCATTTCCTTCTCTAGCTCACTTTGCAGATGAGGAAACTGAGGCAAACAGGATTAAGTGACATGCCTAGGGTCACATAGTGAATTAGTGTTTGAGGCTGGATTTGAACTCAGGTTTGCCTGACACCAGGCCCAGCACTTTATCCAATGTACTATTGAGTTTCCTTCCTCTAGTCTAGCTCTCTCATTTTATAATGAAGAAAACTGAGGCCCAGAAACACTTGCTCAGTTTACATTTCTCTACCATCTAATCTAGGGTTCTTCCTCTACAATCTAATTCATTGCCTTCCATTGCAAATATTAATTCCTCTGTCTTATATTAAGTATCTTTACAATATGGCCCCTTTCTACCTTTCCAGTCCATTTACACTTTTTTTTTGGTTCAGTTGTGTCTGATTCTTCATGCCCCCATTTGGGGTTTTTTTGGCAGAGATACTACAGTGTTTTGTCATTTCCTTTTTATAGCAGCAAGCACCCCAGCATCCCCAGAGTGGCTGCCAACACAGGTTCTTAGATCTGCTTTTCAAAAGGAAAGCAACTCAAAATGGGTTAACAAGCTTACTTTAATCAAGCAAACATATTACCTAGTTCAGGGGGAAAAGGTCAGCACCCTGAACTTCAGAGTATACAGACAGATCAAGCAGACAGGCTTCCAAACTGTCCAACCATTATCAATACCAAAATCACAGTTACCAGAGAGGGAAGCATCAACATCTAGGTTTTCAAAGCCTGGGGGCTCTCACCAATGGCTTCCCAGAGTCTCATCTGGTCAAATCACAGGACACTTCTCAAAGTGAGCCCCAAAGCAAAGCCTCCCATCAGGGATTATATAGCCTTCTCCTGGGTCAGAGAATGTAACCACCCTCTTGACCCACTGCCCAATCACACAGCATCAAGGTGTGATCATTCCTAAAAACCAAGCCTCCTGCCACAGGTTCCATGTGACCACATTCAGCCTATTAGGAGGCAGAGTACATTTTCAAATCAAGGAAGTTTTTCAGAGTCTCTTAAAGCCAATCAAAGTCTCTTAAGCCAATCAAAGGGCCTAGGGGCAGGGAAGATCTTTAAATCTGCATTTCCATTACACTTTTTCAGCTAATTTTACAGATGAGGGAACTGAGGCAAATAGGATTAAGTGACTTACTCAGGGTCACACATCTAGTATATGCCTGAGATCAGACTTGAGCTAGGAAGATGAGTCTTCCTGATTCCAGGCCTAGTGCTCTATCCACTGTGCTATCTGCTTGCCTTCACACTTTATATCTTTCCTTGTAATCTGTGATGAGTTATAATGGTCTATCTACTTGCTCTTCTTTACCCTTATCTCCCATTTCAATGCCTTTGCACTGACTGTCTTCCATTCCTAGAACTCATCTCCTCTTCATCTTAACTTCCCAGAATCCTTCATTTACCTTTAAATCCCATTCAAGTACTACCTTCTACAGGAAACCTTCCATGTCCTCTCTAGCTGCTATTTGGAATATTTTAGAGTAATAGAGAGTAGAGAACTATGTGACTTTGAGAAAACTACTTCATATCTATTTCATACATATTCCAAATAGTACTCCATATGTACATGTTGTTTCCCTTATTTGACTATAAACTTCATGAAAACAGGAATTTTTTTTTTTTCATTTTTGTCTTCAGTACTTGGTGCAAGGCTTGGAATATGGTAAGTCCTTACTAAATACTTGATTGATTGACATGACAGAAGACTGAGCACCTTCTGTCTGTCATGGGAAGGATCACCATGGTTAAAATTTACTCTAATTCATCTTTGCAAAATCCTGCAGAGCGGAAGAGTAGGTTAATTAGGCTTTGTACATGAAGCACCAAGTGGAGTGAATATTTATCAGTTGTCTAGTCCAATGAAAGATGTATTATTGGCCTCCTCCCCTAAAAATGTAGGCCAAGAGACACCCATTCCTTCATCTTTATTTATAATATAAAATAGGTTTTAACTCTACTCAGCTCTCCTAGAATAGTGCATTAAAAGGGAGTGTTATAATCATTTTTCATGAGCAGACTCCCAAGGGTGGAAACTAGCTAACGAAGCAATTTTGGAATATGCTTAGTGCAAGGTGACTCACACATCAGTTTCACAAGGATGGTGTTAGATAGGTGCCATCATCTTTCACAGCCCCTCCCCCCCACATAAATGCCTGCTGTGTGCCAAATGCAGTACTATAAGCATACAAGCTTCACAATAAATATTTTTGATAAATGATGTTGCCAAGTTAAGGTCTCTCCTTTATGAGCTCTGACTCTAAAGTAATGATGGGCTTTTCTTTTAAACAAATATTCCATAATTAATGTGCTCATGTAATATGTCTCAAAGTGGTCCTGCTTTGGGAGGTCCTAAACTCAGCATTTTTTTTTTTTTGCATTAAATAGTATTTTATTTTTCCCCAATTACATATCTAGAACATTTTTAACATTCGTTTTTAGAAGATTTTGAGTTCCAAATTTTTCTCCCTCCCCTCCCTTCATCTGAAAATGGTAGGCAGTTTGATATTGTTTATACATATACATAGTTTATACATATATATACATAGTTTATCATATAAAACATATTTCCATATTGATCATAGTTGTGGAAGAAAAAATAGATCAAAAGGGAAAAACATGAGAAATAAAGTGAAAAAATATGCTTCAGTCTGCATTGAGTCCTTCAGTTTGTTTTTTGTTGTTGTTGTTTTTGTTTTTTGGAAGGGGGAGGGCAGGGCAATTAGGGTTAAGTGACTTGCCCAAGGTCATACAGCTAGTAAGTGTTAAGTGTGTTAAGTGTCTGAGACTAGATTTGAACTGAAGTCCTCTTGACTCCAGAGCCGGTGTCCTATTCACTGCACCACCTAGCTGCCCTGTCCTTCAGTTCTTGATCTGAATGTGGGTAGCATTTTAATTTGTACATCCTATGTACACATATTGGATCATTGTGCTGCTGAGAAAAGCCAAGTTCTTCATTACTGATCATTCTATGACGTTGCTGATACTGTATACAATGTTTTCGTAGTTCTGCTCATTTCACTTTGCATCAGTCTTTACAAGTCTTTCAATGTTTTTTTCTCCTAAAATCTACCTGTTCATCATTTCTTATTGCAAAATTAACATTCCATTACATTCATATACCACAGCTTGTTCAGCTGTTCTCCAATTGATGGACACACCCTCAGTTTCCAATATTTTGCCACCATGAAAAGGACTGCTATAAATATTTTTGTACTTGTAGGTCCTTTTTCCTTTTTTACCCTACCTAGTAGTGGTATTGTGTGGTATTGCTGGTATTGTAGTTGTATTGTTGGATCAAAGGGTATGTACAGTATGTATAGTTTGGTTGCCCTTTAGGCATAGTCCAAATTGCTCTCCAGTTTGGTTGGATCAGTTCACAACTCTACCAAGAATGCATCAGTGTCCCAATTTTCCTACATCCTCTTCAACATTTATCATTTTCCTTTTTTGTCATATGAGCCACTCTTATTGATGTGAGGTGGCATTTCAGAGTTGTTTTAATTTGCATTTCTCTAATCAAAAGTGATTTAGAGCACTTCTTCATATGCCTACATATAGCTTTAATTTCTTAATCTGAAAACTACCTGTTCATATCCTTTGACTTTTTCAATTAAGGAGTGACTTGTAGTCTTATAAATTCAGTTCTTTATATATTTGAGAAATGAGACTTTTATCAGGGACAGTTGCCATAAAGATTGTGTCCCAGCTTTCTGCTTTCCTTCTAATCTTGGATGCATTGGTTTTGTTTTTACAAAAGCTTTTCAATTTAATATGACCAAATTATCTATTTTACATTTTATAATGCTTTCTATCTCATTTGGTCATAAATTCTCTCCCTCCTCATAGATAATGACAGGTAGATTATTCCTTGCTCTTCTAATTGAATTGCTTTGTTGTCTATGGTACCTTTTGGCAAGGTGTAGTTTACTTACTTATTTTCTAGGTAGGTCTATTTTTGCTTTTACTTTGTCTGAGATTAGGATTCCTTCACCTGCTTTTTTTTTTTTTTACTTCAGCTGAAACATAATAGATTCTGCTTCAACTCCTTCCCTTTACTTTGTGTGTCTCTCTGTTTCAAGCATATTTCTTGTAAAAAACATATTTTAGGATTCTGGTTTTTGATGCACTTTGCTATCCACTTTCCTTTTATGGTAGATTTCATCCCATTCACATTCGCAGTTATAATTACTACCTGTATATCTCCCTCCATCCTTTCCTTCCCCTCTTTGTGCTCTCTCTCCTTTCACTCTTTCCCACCTCACCAGTATTTTGCTTCTGTCTACCATGTCCCTTGATCTGCCTTCCCTTCTGTCAGTCTCCAACCCCCTAAACTGGGCATTCTTAACTTGGGATCTGTGGACTTTATAAATGTTTCTATAAAACTATTTCAGTACAATGGGTTTCCTCTGTAATCCTATGCATTTTATTTTATGTGTCTAAAAACATTTTTCCCTCTGAGGAGGGAACCATGTACTTCACCAGGCTGCCAAGATTGATCTGTGACACAATAAAAGTTAACCTCTGCTTTAAACTTGTTTCAAAATGTTTTTGAAACTTTTCAGTTTTCTTTAGATTCCATTTACAAGCCATGTGAGAAGATGTCTCGGGACTTTTTAGATTATATTTTTAGTTATTCTATTAAATATTTCCAATTACTTTTTTATTTTTAACATTCATCTTCTACATTTTGAGTTCTAAATTATCTCCCTCCCTACCATTCCTCCTTTCCCTCCCCTACCCATTGAAAAGACAAGAAATAGAATATCAATTTTACATATCTGAAACATATTTCCATATTAGATATGTTGCAAAAAAAAGCCAATAAACTTAAAGGAAGGTAAAACATGCCACCAGGAATGTTCAGTATCCTTTCAGGAGCCTGTTTAGCTTTATAAATGATCAAATATCAAGAAGAGTAAATAATGATACATGCAGTGTTAATTTTTACTGTATTATCTAGGATGTGACTTTTTTTTAAGGGAATGTAAAGCCAATTAGATTAATGCTGCTTATCTAGCATACCCTTTTCAAGTCCTCACCTCAGTGGAGTAAATAGGAAGAGTGAAGTTATTTGGCAGCATGGTCTGTATTAATAGGTTTGTCACTCTATTTATCTCTTCATCTGTTCATTCTCTTGAATTACTGATGTTTAAATTGCTTCAAAGAAAACTAGTGGTTGAATACCACTGACCTTTTCATGTGGTTCACATCTGTATGTAGTTACTTTCCATGTTTTGTTTTTTTGCAGAGAACTGTCTTCTCAAAAATAAATCTAAATTATATTTTTCTCAATATTGGTGTATTGAGAGGTTTAAATATGAGAGGTTTTCATAATATATAAGTTAGGAAAAAAATAAAACAATTCTGCCAAATGCATTGGAAAGAATTTTGTACAGATGTGCTCTCTTGTATTTTAAGAAAAAAATCCTTACTGAATACACAGTAATGGAGTAAAAGATGCCTTAATGTCATTTAATTTTTTTTTATTGTTGGAGATGTTGATTTTAATAAATTCCTATTTATCTGCCAAAAAAAGCCAATAAAAAGTAAGACACATAAAGGAAAGGAAAAAAGTATATTTAATCTGCACTCAAAATTAATTAGATCTTTCTCTCTGGAGGTAGATAGCGTTTTTCATCAGGGGGCCTTGGGAATTTTCTTGGATAAATGGATCATTGTCTTGATCAGAGTAGCTAAGAATTTCACAGTTTATCACTGTTACAGTATTGCTTTTATTGTGCACTCTTTGTTCTGCTCACTTCACTTTGCATTACTTTGTATAAGTCTTCCCAGGTTTTTTGTAACTATCCTATTCATCATTTCACAATGGTATTCAATTACATTCATATATCACAACTTGTTCAACAATTCCCCAATTGATTAGTATTCAAGATTTTAAAAAACATTTCATTGGACTGATCCTGTGATTTCCTTAGTTTGTGGAACTCCCAAGGAGGAAATTCCCTCTACCAATTCTGATGGGCAACTATTCTGCCTCACAGAGTTGCCTGAGGCTCTGAAACCTTAAAAGGCTTGCTCAGGGTCACCCAATCAGCATATAGCAAAGGTGGGGTATGAGGATATGAACTTATCTCTTTCTGACCACAAAGGTCTCTACCCACTCTGCAGCACTGCCTCTGGTGGGTGGGAAATACACACACATATACATACATAAATGCTCATGCATATATGTGTATGCATATATGTGTATACATACATACATATATAGCTATGTATGTATGCATCTTGTTTCCAAAAGCTATACTTTTCAGTGTGATCAATGTGATCAAGTTCACCAGAATTACTTTCAAAGAACTTTGAGTTGTTTCCATCACGTAAATTTACCCTTCACAAATGAAGATATACCATTATCCAGAATATTCAAAAGAATAAGATAAGGATGTTGAAGGCAATTCCAAGGGAATATTTGCAAAAATATATTGAAGTATTATGGTTTAATTGAAATATATATATAGCTTTTCTCCACAATGGATAGACATATTTAGCTTCTGAAGAATGCTTATTTATATATATTTATATATATTTATATATATATATATATATATATATATATTAAGGCAGTCATATTACACTCATGCCTCATACACTAAATCAGTCAACATTTATTAAGCACCTACTGTATAGCACTGTGTTAGATGCTAAGGGAGTATGGGAGGAACTACAAAGGTAAAAATGAAATAGTACCTGTTGTTATTGTGTTATTTTTAAAAGCCTATTTCCTGGCACTTAGTAAGAACTTAATAAATACTTGTTGAATTGAATTGAATTGATTTCATTCACTTACTTTTCCTACTATAAAAGAGTGCCTTTGTCATAGCAAAGTAATAGAGAGGTCTTTAATTCTAAGTACAGGTTTTCTCAACAGTTTCCAGAAACCTTAAAACTACACTCTAAAAGCCAAAGGAAGCTGGTAGTTTACCACTTTCTTTCACCTATCTGTAATTGTCAGTAGGGTGAGGATTTCTATTGGATATGTATATGTAGTACCAATGAAATATTCACAGTGCCCACAGTTGCTATAAATAAATGCTCATGGTGCTTAATCACAAAATATAACAGACTCTCCATATATAAGACAGAAGCAAAACATTTATTCAGACACCAGAAAACCAAAACCCCAAACCAGTAAACCAATTCCATCATAGTAGCAAAGAAGTTAATAAGCCACAACAGTACAGAGAGCTGCAGCATCCATAACCTTTCCCCCAAACCAACATTTACCACAAGCCTGTCTACTTGCCTGCTGTCCTCTCTTCTTCCACCATTTAACTTTTCTGACTCCCTGTGGGCTCTGCTCCACCCTTCAGCAAACTCCTTCCACCACAGGCTCTCTGTGATTACATTCAACCTATTGGGGGCAGAGTTTATTTTCAAAGCAGGGAAGGTCTTCAAATTCCCTTAGGTTTATTAAAGGGCAGGGAAGATCTTCAAATTACAGAATTTACAAATTACCATTACAGAATAGCAGACATACCAAAATTTTAGGACCTTTTTGTTGGCAAAAAATCAGGATACAATACAGTTTTTGTTGACTGGTCCATTTGGTAAATCTGTATAAGCAAAATGCACTACCTTATTCAAATGAAGGAAATTAATAAAGGTTATAAATGTGTATAATGATCATTGAAATAATAATAAAATGATAATTTATATAATCTAATTTATTTCAATTCAAGAAATATTTGTAGTCATAGGATCATAGCTATAGAACCAGGAGCCAGAACCTTCACTTTATAGATTGAGGAAATCCAAGACCTAAAAATTAGGTAACTTGTCTAAGGTCACTCAAGTAGTAAGTGGCAGAGTTTGCATTCAAATTCAGGTCCCTTAATTCCAAATTTCACAGTCTTCTAACATTGCACCCTACTATATTGTAGCTTTCATTGTTGGGGGAGGGGGATAGAGAATCTCTTTTTGCCCATATATTTTTTCCTATACTTTGGATTCTTCCAAAATGATAAAATAACAGGAGAGACTCTGAGAACCCTGGAAATAGGAGCTTTCTGGTTGGAAACATTATGAAGTATACTTGTGGGTGAATAAACACCAATAAGAAAGAGCACCTGATAAGCATTTCTTTTATTCTGGAAAGTAGAAAAGCCATTAAATCATATGACCATTTAGTGCTTCAGGACTCTTTACAAAAGAACATAATGGTGCCGATATTTCTGTAAGAGTTCATAGGAACAAATGAAAGTCTTTCACTTAGGCCATTAACAAGCTGTCTGTGGGTAGCTGTTTTAGGTCCCTGGTATCCTGATCAGCAAGCAGAAAAGGAAAAACTTTTCTTTTTTGCCAGACATAGAAGCTGAGAGAATCCTTTGTCTTCCCTCTGTATATACTGTAGGATGTAACAAGTAGAAAGGATGCTTTGGTCCTCATAGAGACATATGCTGATTTTTTCCAGATTTGAAACTGGCAAATTGGATGGGTGTTGTTGTCCATGGACAAAGTGTTTGTGATTTTGTATTTTGTCCTTTCATGCCATTTTCTGTTTCCTTGACTTCCCAGTAGCATGTGTGTAGGCATAAAGGTTAGGAATGGTAGGAGTGATCAAAGGCTGAAGCTTGGCTAGTCTTGTTTAGGGATATGCTAAGAGGACATTTGATCTTCATAACAACCTTGGGAGGTAGGGGCCATTTTATAGTTAAGGAAATTGAGGTAGGACTTGCCCTAGGTCACACCATATCTGAGGCTAGATTTAAACTCATGTCTTCCAGCCTCCAGGCCCAGTACTCTCTCAACTGTACCACTTAGCAGCCTTTAGGCAAAAGAACTACTTCCTCTTCAGATACTGGAGCAGAAGTGGAGAAAATAGAGGATGAGGGTATGATGTAAAATAATTTCCTGAAACAGAACAGGGAAGTTGAGTTCAAAACAGATGGCTTCAATTGCTTCAATAAAGTAATGAACCCCTAGGGGGGAGCCGCTGTCCTTCAGAAAATTTTGTGATCTTTTAAAAGAAAGCATCATTCATATCTTCCATCTGACAGGACAGCCCCATAGTAGTATTACTTCTGTTTCTTTCTCTTTTTGCCCTCACTCAAATTCCCTGAATAGATTTGTGAATTCCCTGAAATGCAGTCCTACTTTGCTTTTTTTGCCTATCAGATATTTCTTTTAAACTACATATTGGAAGATACCCAGGTATTCATCTTAGCTGGTAAATTGGTCACAATGGTTAAGGAATAACTCCCTTTGGTTCCTTTGATAGCTAAGCTGACCAAGTAACTTCAGAGGCTTTGGGTATGAATTATTCACCAAGTGAGACACCCCACAGATAGGACTGTCTACTTTGTCCAACAGTTTCTTCTGAAATGTATAGTTAGGTCTGGATAGTTTGTTATTGATGAAAGGGAACAGTTACAAGGGTTATTGAAATCTCTGTGTGTATATGTTTATATATATTCTACACTGAAGAGTAAAAAAATAAAGTGTAAAACGAGTAAAGGAAGTCAAAAAGTAAAAGTAAAAAGTGTGTCACATTTATTGGAAAAGCAAGGAAAATCATGTAATTGTGCCAGTGTCTATGGTGATTTATTTTAAATTAAAACATCCTTTTACACTATGTGATCTCATTTATGCCAAAGCCTAAACTTATGTTCCGAGATGTTCACTATCGATTCAGAAACACAAATTATTTGTAAAGTTAAATCAAATGAGCTATGGAGAATGTTATGCCATGTTTTTAAAGTCAAAGAGTTAGAAACATCTACTTTTATTGTAATTCAGTATCATTGCCTTGTTCTCACGTGATCTCTCTCTCACTCTCTTTTTTAAAATATATGCATTAACCATTACCAGAATATTTTATTTTTTTTAAACAAATGCTATATTAACTTCTGTTTTACATCATTCATTTCCACCAGATTTTGAGTTGCAATCACTTTCCCCCCATTATTCCCCTACCCAACCTCCCAGAATAGCAGTCCCACAAGATATCGCTTCCTCCAATCTGCTCTCTCCCATACCTTCTCCTATACCCCCATCGACTTTTCCATTAGAGGAAGGTGAATCTTTGTGTCCCAATGCCTGCACATCTTATCTCCCTATTACAAGCAAAAGAGTATTAATGTTAGTATTTATATATATATTTGAAACATTTAATGTTAAGACCTCGAATTTCTGATCCATTTCCTTCCTCCCTTGCGACCCATTCCCTCTTGGGAGATAAGTAATTCAGTACATGTTGTACATGTCTAGCTATGCAAAACATTATCAGAGTAGATATATTGTACAAGGCTGCTTATAATTCCCTCCCACTCATCCCACCCCCCACCTGGTCCATTCCCTACATAATCCTGTCCCTCTTCTATAGTGGGTACTTCCAACCTCCCCTCCCCCAAGGATGCCCTCCCATCCATCATCCCTCCTCTCATCCCCCTTCCCCCTATCCTGCTGCAGGTTGAGATATCCCATTTAGTATGTATGTCATTCTCTCCCTGAACCAAATTCAATGTGAATGTGGTTTTGCCTTTTTAGCCTTCCTATTCTCCCCCTCCGTTGCAACCACTTCCCCTTGCTTCTTCTACTTGGGATAGTTTACCCTACCCTGTCTCTCCCCATCTCCTCTTGCCACTTTCCTCTCTCACCTCATAGTTTCATCCCTTGAGTATTCTCCCTTCCCAACAAATTCAACCTATGCCCTCTATCCATATAAGTGTAACCATATACACACACATTCACATATGTATTCATATGACCACACCCCCTTCTTCCATTATTTTCATAGTGAGAAAAATATCATCAGTCACAGTTATTGCTTTTCCATATAGGAATGTAAATAGTTCAACTTTGATAAGTTCCTTTTGATTTCTTTTCCCTGATTACCTTCTCAGGCATCTCTTCCTTCTTGTGACTGGATGTCAAATTTTCTATTCAATTCTGTTTTTTTCCTCAAGAATGCTTGAAAGTCCTCTATTCCACTGAATGACCATATTTTCCCCTGGAACAAAATACTCAGTTTTGCTGGGTAGGTGACCCTTGGGTTCATTCCCAGTTCTTTTGCCCTCTGGAATATCATATTCCATGCCCTTCAATCCCTGAGTATAGAAGTTGCTAGGTCCTGGACTATTCTGATTGTGTTTCCACAATATTGAAATTGTTTCTTCCTGGCTGCTTGGAGCCAGGCCTGGCTGCTTCTCCTTGATCTGGGGATTCTGGAACCTGGCTATAATATTCCAGGGAGTTTTCTTTTGGGGATCATTTTCAGGAGGTGATCTGTGGATTCTTTCAACCTCTATTTTGCCCTCTGGATCTAAAACATCAGGGCAGTTTTCCTTGAGAATTTCTTGAAGGGTGATTTCTAGGTTCTTCCTTTAATCATGGCTTTCAGGTAGTCCAATAATTTTTAAATTGTCTCTCCTGTATCTATTTTCCAGGTCAGTGGTTTTTCCCATGAGATATTTCACATTGCCTTCTAATCTTTCATTTGTTTGGATCTGTTTAACAGCATCTTGATTTCTCATAAAGTCATTAGCTTCCATTTGCTCCAGTCTAACTCTGAAGGAATAAATCTCCTCAGTGAACTTTTGAGATTCTTTTTCCATCTGGCAAATTCAAATTTTAAGGCATTCTTCTCCTCATTGCCCTTTAGGGCCTCCTTTGCCATTTGAGTTAGTCTATTTTTTAAGGTGTTGTTTTCCTCAGTCAGGCTGTTGACCCTCATTTCATACTTTTCCTGCATCCTTCTCATTTCTCTTTCCAATTTTTCCTCCACTTCTCTTATTTGATTTTTAAAGTCCTTCTTAAGGTCCTCTATGGCCTGCAACCCGCTCATGTTTTCCCCTGGGGCTTTTGGAGCAGGACTTCTGACCTCACAGTCCTTTTCCCGCTCTATGCCCCCAAAATAGGAGTCTAGGGTTGCATTTTTCTGTTTCCTTTTCCTTGGCATGTTGCCACTTAATTACTTGACTTTTGGGCTTGTTGCCACACTATGGCTTTAAGGCCAGATAGAGGAATTTTCGTCCCGAACGTGTGGGGGGCAACTTCCGTTTCTGGCAAGCTGTAAACCCACCCACGACTTCCACCCTAGATCACAATCCAGATCCAGGGAGGTTAAAGCAAGAGCCATTACCCCCCAAGACTGATCGCTGGATCTCCCTACAGTTAGCATGCAGGCCGGGAGCTGGAGCTGCCTCTGAAAACTACAAAATGGAGTGTCTCCTCAGTGGCTTCTAGCCCCCAGGGGAGGAAGCTGACGCATTCCCCAAATACAGGTCCCAAAGTCCATAGGACACTAACCTCTTACTTTGTCCTAGGCATGTCTATGTTGATAATTCTGGAGTTGCCACAGCTGCTGGTGTTCTGGGGTTCCTCCAGCCGGCTACTGGCCCTGCTGCCCTGGAGCTAAAACCTCGGCTCACGCGGACCTGGGCTTGGCTCCGCTCCTGTGCTCTGCGCTCTGCGCGCTGCATGCTGCCAAGTCCCAGACTGCTGCGCTGGTCCTTCCTGCAGGGCTGCTGGACTGTTCTTAGCGGGAGGTTAGCTTCTCTGTGTCATTCTGTGGGTGCTGGGGCTCCAGAAGTTGTTCAGAGTCCCCTTTTACATAGTTTGGGGGGAATCTGGGGACAGAGTGGCTTGGACGATCTGTTTCTACTCCGCCATCTTGGCTCCCTACCAGAATATTTTAAAATGCTTGTCTTGTCTATTAAAAAAAAACCTTCCCTTCAGTAGCATCTGTTCACTTTGAATTATTCTTAACTTTTTCAGAAAAAAAGTACTGTGGAATTTATCAGAGAACTTTTTTTGACTTTTGATGAGATAGAAGAATTTGACATTAGAAGTGGCAAATTAGGTGGAAACAGTTAAAAATCAATTATTTAGTTCACCAAGTTACATGCATAGCTTAATAACATTTTCCAGGCCTGGTGCTAAGTGCCAAATTCACCTTTCTCAGAGTCCTCATTCGTAAGAATGTAGGAATTAGGGGGGTTGACTTGATGACCTCCATCGACCTTTCTAGTTCTAAATCTAAGGCACTTTTTTATGAAAAACTTCTTTGTAGAGTTACTGAAGACAAGGAAATGAAGAGACCTTAGAAGTACTGAAGGGGCCTTTTTGCTATGACGTTTTTTTTACATGAATAAAATTTATTTTAAAGCAAAAGAATCAAAGAATTTTAGATGAGGAAGAAATCCCAGTGGTCTAGAATGACCACCATCACCCCACCCCCTACCCCAAATTATTTTAATCTGGTCTCTGATACTTATTAGCTGTGTGATGAAGGGTAAATCATTTCTCCTTAAAATTTTAGTTTCTTCTTTTACCAAAGAGTGATAATAATAATTGGAATAGCTGCATCACAGTATTATAGTGAGGATGAAATATTATAAAGGTCTTTATTAACCTCTCTCTCTCTCTTTCTCTCTCTCTTTTTGCTTTTTGGAGGGGGGAAGGCAGGACAATTGAGGTTAAGTGACTTGACCAAGGTCACACAGCTAGTAAGTGTTAAGTGTCTGAGGCCAGATTTGAATTCAGGTCCTCCTGACTCCAGGACTGGTGCTCTATTCACTGTGCCACCTAGCCTCCCCTTGTCTCTCTCTTAAAAAAAAATTGGAGCTGTGATTTCATCAGAGTAGAAAAATCCTGCTGCAGGAAACTTTCTTCATGGATAACAGATCAGTGGTTCATAGTCAGAGAGTTTTCTCAACAGTGATGATTTAAGTGACTAGTCCAGGATTCAAGTCCAGCTTGACTGATTACTAGTTGTGAGAATCTGGCAAGTCTCTTTATATCTCTGGGCCTCAGTTTCCTCATCTGCAAAACAGAGGAGTTACAAAACCTCAAATGCCTCCTACATGTAGTTTTTTCTGGTCCTCCCCAACTAATGCCCTCCCTACCAAAAATATTTGGCATTCATTTTGAATATATTCTGATGTAGCATATATACATGTTACACAGTGTAGTAGATGGGACTCTGGACCTGGAGTCAGGAAGACCTGAGTTCAAATCCAGCTTCATGCTCTTCATAGCAACATGACCCTAGTCATGTCATTTAATCTGTTTCCTTATCTGTAAATGAGGATAATAACAGCACCTCCCTCAATGGGTTTAGGATCAAAGAAGATCATAGTTGTAAAGTGCTTATACATAGTAGGCACCATATAAATACTTGTTACCTTCACTTTTCCCCTTCCCGATTAGAATATAAGTTCCTTGAGCGCAGAGCCTTTTCTCATTCTATCTATGTATCCCCAAAATTTAGCATGGTGCCTGATACATAGTTGTTTTCAGATGTGTCCCATTCTTTGTGATCCCATTTGGAGTTTTCTTTTCTTTTTTTTAAAACAAATGCTTTATTAACTCCGGTTTTACATCATTCATTTCCGCCAGATTTTGAGTTACAATCATTTTCCCCCCATTATTCCCCTACCCAACCTCCCAGAAGAGCAGTCCCACAAGATATCGCTTCCTCCAATCTGCTCTCTCCCATACCTTCTCCCATACCCCCTTCGACTTTTCCATTATAGGTAGGTGAATCTTTGTGGGCCAATGCCTGCACATCTTATCTCCCAATTAAAAGCAAAAGAGTATTAATAATAGGATTTGTATATATTTGAAACATTTAATTTTAAGACCTCGAATTTCAGATCCATTCCCTTCCTCTCTTGTCACCCATTCCCTCAGGGAAGATAAGTAATTCAGTATATGTTGTACATGTCTAGCTATGCAAAACATTACAATAGTAGATATATTACAATAGTAGATATATAGATATGTACAAGGAGGCTTTCCCACCCATCCCACCCCCCACCTGGTCCATTCCCTACTTGATCCTGTCCCTCCTCTATAGTGGGTACTTCCAACCTCCCTTCCCCCCAAGGATGCCCTCCCATCCATCATCCCTCCTCTCTTCCCCCTTCCCTCTATTCTGCTGCAGGTTGAGATATCCCATTTAGTATGTATGTCATTCTCTCTCTGAACCAAATTCAATGAGAATGTGGTTTTGCCTTTTTGCCTTCCTATTCTTCTCCTCCCTTGCAGCCACTTCCCCTTGCTTCTTCTATATGAGATAGTTTACCCTACCCTGTCTCTCCCCATCTCCTCTTGCCACTTTCCTCTCTCACCTCATAATTTCACCCCTTGAGTATCCTCCCTTCCCAACAAATTCAACCTATGCCCTCTATCCATGTATAACTGTAAACATATATACACACATTCACATATGTATTTATATGATCATACATCCTCTTCCATTATTTTCATACTGAGAAAGATTTCATCAGTCACAGTTATTGTTTTTCCATATAGGAATGTAAATTGTTCAACTTTGATAAGTTCCTTTTGATTTCTTTTCCCTGGTTACCTTCTCAGGCATCTCTTGCTTCTTGTGTCTGGATGTCAGATTTTCTATTCAACTCTGGTTTTTTCCTCAAGAATGCTTGAAAGTCCTCTATTCCACTGAATTACCATATTTTCCCCTGAAACAAAATACACAGTTTTGCTGGGTAGGTGACCCATGGGTTCAGTCCTAGCTCTTTTGCCCTCTGGAATATCATATCCCATGCCCTTCAGTCCCTCAGTGTAGAAGCTGCCAGGTCCTGTGCTATTCTGATTGTGTTTCTACAGTATTGAAACTGTTTCTTCCTAGCTGCTTGTAGTATTTTCTCCTTGATCTGGGGATTCTGGAACCTGGCTATAATATTCCTGGGAGTTTTCTTTTTGGGATCATTTTCAGGAGGTGATCAGTGGATTCTTTCAACCTCTGTTTTGCCCCCTGGATCTGAAACATCAGGGCAGTTTTCCTTGAGAATTTCTTGAAGGGTGATTTCTAGGTTCTTTCTTTGATCATGGCTTTCAGATAGTCCAATAATTTTTAAATCATCTCTCCTGGATCTATTTTCCAGGTCAGTGGTTTTTCCCATGAGATATTTCACATTATCTTCTAATCTTTCATTTGTTTGGATCTGTTTAACAGCATCTTGATTTCTCATAAAGTCATTAGCTTCCATTTGCTCCAGTCTAACTCTGAAGGAATGAATCTCCTCAGTGGACTTTTGAGATTCTTTTTCCATCTGGCAAATTCGACTTTTTAAGGCATTCTTCTCCTCATTGCCCTTTAGGGCCTCCTTTGCCATTTGAGTTAGTCTATTTTTTAAGGTGTTGTTTTCCTCAGTCAGGCTGTTGACTCTCATTTCATACTTTTCCTGTATCCTTCTCATTTCTCTTCCCAATTTTTCCTCCACTTCTCTTATTTGATTTTTAAAGTCCTTCTTAAGGTCCTCTGTGGCCTGTAACCCGTTCATGTTTTCCCCTGGGGCTTTTGGAGCAGGATTTCTGACCTCACAGCTCTCCTCCTGTTCTATGCTTCGATCCTCTTTGCCCCCAAAGTAGGAGTCTAATATTTCATTTTTCTGTTTATTTTGTTTCCTTTGCCTTGGCATGTTGCCACTTAATTGCTTGACTTTTGGGCTTGTTGCCCCAGTATGACTCTGCCACCAGACAGGGGAGCTTTTGTCCCAAATGTGGGGGCAGGGGCAACTTCTGTTTTGGCAAGCTGGAAACCTGCCCCACGACCTCCCCCCCAGACCACAATCCAGATCCAGGGAGGTTAAAGCAAGAGAAATTACCCCCCAGGACTGATCGCTGGATCTCCCTACAGTTCGCAGGCCAGGAGCTGGAGCTGCCTCTGAAAACTACAAAATGGTGTGTCTCCTCAGCAGCTTCTAGCCCCCAGGGGAGGAAGAGGATGCATTCCTGAAATACTGGTCCCAAAGTCCATAGGGCACTAACCTCTCACTTGTCCTAGGCATGTCTATGTTGATAATTCTGGAATCGCCACATCTGCTGGTGTTCTGGGGTCCCTCCAGCCACCTGCTGGCCCTGCTGCCCTGGGGCTAAAACCGCAACTCAGGCGGACCTGTGCTTGGCTCCCCGGACCACACTCCCCGGACCTGTGCTTACCTCCCCGAGCACTGTGCGCTGCGCTGCCAGCAGGTCTGCTGGGCTGTCCTCAGTGGGAGGTTAGCTTCTCTGTGTCGTTCTGTGGATGCTGGGGCTCCAGGAGTTGTTCAGAGTCCCCTTTTACATAGTTTGGAGTTGATCTGGGGGGAGAGTGGCTTGGACGCACTGTTTCTACTCCACCGTCTTGGCTCCACCCCCGCCATGGCTTTTTAAAATGCTCTATTTTTTTAAAATAAAATGGGGCATGGGAAATGCCAATAACATTTCTCATCTAAATTTTTTTGTCTGTTACAAGTTTATTAATGAAGATAATGAAACATATTTGCAATTAAAAAACAATTTATTTTATGTTTTTCCCAACAAGGCAGAACAGAACACAAAACAGCACATTATTTTTGAGAATGTTGAATAATAGTACCTAATGTTTCTTGATATAAAAAATGCAAATTTGCTTAGATGAAGTTCTCTCATCTACAGTGCTTTGCTCCCTTTATCTTACAAAAGGCCTACCAAGCCCTAACTCTGGGTTAATTCTATCTTTTACACCTTCTTCTGTGGAAAAAGTTGCACAATCATTTTATCTACATGAATTTAGGTCATCTCAGGTGGGCCCTCACTGTAAAGCTAGTCTTTTAGTTCCTTCCTAGTTGATTCTCTATCCTCCTCCTTCCAGAGGTTGTTTCAAACTTTCACTTCTTTCCTCAAGGCTCTCACTTACTCTGCACTTACCTATTCCAAAAAAGAAAACAAAACAAAACAAAAGTCAAAATTCTTTACTTGGATTTACCCTCTCCCTAAGCTGTATTATCCAATATTTTTTTCTCCTTAAAAAAAATTGCCCCTCCTTCCTCTTCTCCCACTCATTTCCCAACAATTTGCAGTCTGCTTTTCATCTTCACTCAAATGAAACTGCTTTCTACAAAACTGCCAGTGATCTCTTAATTACCCAATTCAGTGGCATTTTTCTCAGTCTTCCTTGTTCTTGACCTCTCTGTGGCATTTAATAGTATTCGTTACCCTCTCCTCCTGAATACTGTCTGGGTTTTCATGACAGTGGCTACAGAATCAAAAGACTTAGATGCAAATTTTACCCTTTACACTTACTTTACCCTTACACTTACTATTTGACCTTGATCAAGTCACTTTGCTTTCCTTGCCTTAATTTCCTCATGTGTAAAAGCCTAGATGACCTTGGTGGTCCCTTCCAACTCTAGCTCTATGATTATATGATTATCTGAACTTTGTAGGCATTCCTTTGGATTCTCATTGTTGAATCATTGAATCTGGGCATTCTTCTTTCACTGTGAATAAAGGCTAAAGGCTCTGTCCTGGGCCCTTTCCTTTTTTCTTTTCCTCTATGAATCCTTTCTCCACCCAGTGATCTCCTCAATGCCCATGCTTTCGAACACCATCTCTATGCAGTTGACTTTCAGACTGTACAGTTTTTATGGTCCTGGTCTCTCTTTTAAAATGCACTCCCATATCCCCTACTGCTTTTTGTACACTTTGAACTAGATGTCCCATAGGTACTTCAAACTCAACAGGACCAAAATACAATTACTTTTCCCTCCCCTCCCAATTTGCCCCTTTTATAACTTCCCATTTTTGAAGAAGGGTACCAACAACCTTCCCAACAGTTAGTTTTTCAATCTAGAACTCATTAAAGGTTTTTACTCTGGAATCTATGATTTTCCTTTTATTTTGATAACTTTATTTCAATATAGTTGATTTGCTTTGTAATCCTATGTATTTTAATGTATGCATTTAAAAACATTCTGAACAGGGCTTCACCAAACTGCCAAAGGCATGTGTGTACAAATTAGTTTAAAAATTCCTATCCTATACTTTGCATTCTCCCTCATCACTTTTTTTCAATCAGCTGCCAAGTCTTGTTATTTCTTTTTTTAAATTAATTTATTAGTTTAGTTTCAGTTAACAAGATTCAATTCCATAGTTCCTTGATTTTCAAGTTTCCTTTACTTCCCTCCCCCCTCCCCCCACAACAACATATAGTCCAGTATAGGATCTGCAAATACATTCATATTAGACATTATTCCAATGAAAAAGGCATATTGTACTAGGTGGGATGAAAGATGGTAAAGAAGAAATAAAACCAAACAATGAAAAGAATAAGATCATTTAGTTTGCTTCCATCAGGATTCAGGCTCAGGTCTTTCTAGTTATATCTCTGGATGGTGCATTTCTCTCTTTCTTGAGTCTCTTGGGATTGACTTATATCACTGCATTGCTGAAAAGAGTCCAGTCTGTCATAATTGGTCATCACAGATATGGTATGTCTGTGATTGTATACAAATTTCTTCTAATTCTACTCTTCTTGCTCAGCATCAGTTTGTATAAGTCTCTCCAGGTAATTATGAAATCTGTCACCTCCTCGTTTCTTATAGCACAATAATATTCCATTACATTCATAGACCACAACTTGTTTAGCCATTCCCAACTGATGGGCACCCCTTTAGTTTCCAATTCTTTGCAACCACAAAAAGGGCTGCTATAAATAGTTTTGTACATATGGGTCTTTCTCCTACTTCTGTGATCCCTTTGGGATATAACCCTAGAAGTGGTATTGCTGGGTCAAAGGGTATGAAATTATTTATAATCCTTTGGGCATAATTCCAGATTGCTCTCCAGAATGGGTGGATAAGTTCACAACTCCATCAGCAATGTATTAGTGTTCCGATTTGTCCACATCCTCTCCAGCATTTGTCATTTACTTGTTTTTTCATCTTAGCCAATCTGACTGGAGAGATGTGGTATCTCAGAGTTATTTTGATTTGCATTTCTCTAATCAAGAGGGATTTAGAGCATCTGTTCATATGCTTATAGATATCTTTAATTTCTTTCTCTGAAAACTGCCTGTTCATATCCTTTGACCATATATCAATGGGGGAATGACTTGTATTCATATAGATTTGGCTCAATTCTCCATAAATTTTAGAAATGAGTCCTTTATCAGAAACACAAGTTGTAAAAATTCTTTCCCAATTTCCCACCTCCCTCTTGATCTTGGTTACATTGGCTTTGTTTGTACAAAAGCTTTTCATTTTAATGTAATCAAAATTATCCATTTTGCATTTTATAATGCTCTCTAATTCTTGTTTGGTCCTAAAGTCTTCCCCTCTCCACAAATCTGTCAGGTAAACTATTCCTTGCTTTCCCAAATTGCTTACAGTATAATCCTTTACACCTAGATCATGCACCCATTTAGATTCGATTTTGGTATATGGTGTTAGATAATGGTCTATGTCCAGTTTCTGCCATACTGTATTCCAGTTTTCCCAGCAGTTTTTGCCAAATAATGCATTCTTATCCCCAAAACTGGGGTCTTTGGGTTTATTTATTTATTTATTTATATTAATTAAACAAATGCTTTATTAACTTCTGGTTTACATCATTCATTTCCACCAAATTATGAGTAACATTTTCCCCCCATTTTTCCCTACCCACCACCCCAGAATAGCAGTCCCACTAGATATCCCCTCATCCAATCTGCTCTCTCCCATATCTTCTCCCATACCCCCTTCCACTTTGCCATTAGGGCAAGGTGAATCTCTGGGCCCCAATGCCTGGACATCTTATGAAACATTTAATTTTAAAACTTCAATTTTCAGATCCATTCCCTTCCTCCCTTGTCACCCACTCCCTCTGAGAAGGCAAGCAATTCAGTATGTGTTGTACATGTATAGCTATGGAAAACATTACCATAGTAGATATATTGTAAAAGACTGCTTATATTTCCCTCCCACCCGTCTCACCTCCCAGCTGGTCCATTCCCTACTTTGATCCTGTCCCTCTTTGATAGTGGGTACTTCCAACCTCCCCTCCCCCCCGAATGCCCTCCCCTCCATCATCCCCCCCTCATCCCCCTTTCCCCTACTCAGGAGAGTGAGTGAGGGTAAGATATTCCATTTAGTATGTATGTGATTCTCTCCTTGAGCCAACTTCAATGAGAATATGCTTTTGTCTTTTTGCCTTCCTGTTATTCCCCTCCCCTGCAACTACTTCCCCTTGCCTCTTCTACATGAGATAGTTTACCCTACCCTGTCTCTCTCCATCTCCTCTTGCCACTTTCCTCTCTCACCTCCTGGCTTCACCCCTTAAGAATCATCCCTTGCTTGGGGTGGCTAGGTGGCGCAGCGAGCAGAGTGCTGGGCCCAGAGTCAGAAGGACCCAAGCTCAGATCCGGCCCCAGACACCCAACACATAAACAAAAACCCAGCCGCATGACCCCAGGCAAGTCACCCAACCCCAACTGCCCTCCAAAAAAAAAAAAAAAAAGAATCATCCCTTCCCATCAAATTCAACCTGTGCCCTCTATCCATGTACACCTGTGAACACATGCCACATACCCTTCTTCAGTTATTTTCATAATGAGAGAGGTTTCACCCATGTAGGAATGTAAATAGTCCAACTTTGATAAGTTCCTTTTGATTTCTTTTCCTTGATAACCTTCTCAAGCATCTCTTGCTTCTTGCATCTGAATGTCAGATTTTCTATTCAACTCTGGTTTTTTCATCAAGAATGCTTGGAAGTCCTCTATTCCACTGAATGACCGTATTTTCCCCTGAAACAAGATACTCGGTTTTGCTGAGTAGGTGACCCTTGGCTTCAATCCCAGCTCTTTTGCCCTCTGGAATATCATATTCCATACCCTTCAATCCCTCAGTGTAGAAGCTGCCAGGTCCTGGGCTATTCTGATTGTGTTTCCACAGTATTGGAGTTGTTTCTTCCTGGCTGCTTGTAGTAGTAGTAGCTCTGTGCACTGGGCTGTCGGTTCCCAGTGAGCTGTGCCTGCTCTCAGAGTGCTGAGCTGGCCACTTCCTGCTGGGCTGTCCTCAGCAGGAGGTTAGCTTCTCTATGTCGGTCTGTGGGTGCTATGGCTCCAGAAGTTGTTTGGAGTCCCCTTTCACATTATTTGAAATTTGTGTGGGGCAGAGCACATTGGAAATGCTGTTTCTACTCCGCCATCTTGGCTCCGCCCCATGGCTTGTTTGGGGGTTTATTGAACAATAGATTACTATATTCATTAACTGCTGGGTCTCCTGGACCTAATCTATTCCATTGATCCACTTCTCTACACCTCTGCCAGTACCAAGCAGTTTTGATGACTGCTGCTGTATAATAGAGATTAAGATCTGGCATAGCTAGTCCACCTTCCCTAGCATTTCTTTTCATTAATTCCCTTGATATTCTAGACCATTTGTTTTTCCAAATAAATTTTGTTATTATTTTGTCTAACTCTAAAAAGTAGTTTTTTTGGTAAATTGATTGGTATGGCACTAAATATATAGTTTAGTTTGGGTAAAATTGTCATTTTTATTATATTGGCTCGACCCAGCCATGAGCAATTGATATTTTTCCAACTATTTCAATCTGATTTTATTTGTGTGAGAAGTGTTTTGTATTTGTGATCATAGAGATTCTGGATTTGTTTTGGCAAGTGGATTCCCAAATATTTTATAATGTCTACAGTGACTTTAAATGGGATTTCTCTTTCTATCTCTTGCTGTTTAATTTCCAATTAGTTTTTAGTCTATCTTTCCATGGCCCTTTATTGCATATAATTTTTATTACATCATGATCTGAGAATATTTCTGCCTTTCTTCACTGAATTGTGAGGTTTTTATGCCCTAGTATATGGTCTATTTTTGAGTATGTACCATGCACTGCTGAAAAGAAAGTAAATTCCTTTTTATCCCCATTCAGTTTTCTCCAGAGATCTATCATATCTAATCTCTCTAAGATTCTGTTCACCTCCTTAACTTCTTTCTTCTTTATTTTGAGGTAAGATTTATCGAGTTCAGAGAGGGGGAGATTAAGGTCCCCCACTAATATAGTTTTGCTATCTATTTCTTCCTCTAATTCCTTTAACTTCTCCTCTAGGAATTTGGATGCTATACCACTTGATGCATATATATTAAGTAGTGATATTGCTTCATTCTCGATGGTGCCTTTTAGCAGGATATAGTTTTCTTCCTTATCTCTTTTAATTAGATCTATTTTTGCTTTTGCTTTATCTGAGATAAGTATTGCTACCCCTGCTTTTTTTACTTTAGCTGAGGCATAATAAATTTTACTCCAACCTTTTACCTTTACCCTGTGGGTATCCCTTTGTTTCAAATGTGTTTCTTGTAGACAGCATATTGTAGGATTATGGTTTTTAATCCATTCTGCTATCTGCCTCTTTTTTATGGGAGAGTTCATCCCATCCACATTCACAGTAATGATGACTATCTCTCTTTCCCTCCATCCTATTCCCTCCCCTGTTTATGTTTTTGTTTCTTCCTTCTCCCTTCCCCTCCTTGAAGTTTTCCCTTTTGACTGTCCCCTCCCTTAGTGTTCCCACCCAGTGATCCCTCTCCCCTTACTACTGTTTCCCTCCCTTCTGATACCCTCCTTTACTCTCCTCATTCCCCCCCCCCCTTACCCTTCCACTATCTATAGGACACAATAAGTTTTTATACTTATCAGAGTAAATTACTCCCTGTTTGATTCCAAACCAATGAGAGTAAATTACAAACAGTGCTCCTCTCCCTCCCTCCTTTTCCTCTATTTATGAATTTATATGTTTATTCACATTAGAATCTTAAACTTCACTGATTAAGTTGATCCCACTTTGAACCAGAACCACTGAGAATAGTGTTGAAATGATGTTCCTCTCCCTCTTTCTTTCCCCTCTTCTATATTGTGTATTAGTGCCTCTTCAGATGGCATATTTTACCTTTTCCTATCTCATCCTTTCCTTTTTCCCATTACAGTCCCTTTGATCCCCTTAATAGTTTTTTTTTAAGTCTTCAGGTTAATGCATTCATACCCACACCCTCTAAGTATAACCCTTTTGAAGGTCATGATTATCATAAAGATTTAGATTATTGACAGTTATCAGCTGCTCATATAGGGATGTGAACATTTTGCTCTTGTTGAATCCCAAGTAATGAATGTGTGTTTTTGGGTGTGGATGTGTGCACTTATGCATGTGTGAGTCTGTGTTTCTCTTGTTTACCTTTTTATGTCTTTCTTGAGTCTTGTAATTGGAGATCAGATTTTCCATTGAGCTCTGGCTTTTTCACCAGGAAAGTGTGGAAGTCTCTTATTTCATTAAAAGACCATCTCCTTGCTTGAAAGATTATGCTCAGTTTTGCCGGGTAGTTAATCCTTGGTTGTAGTCCCAGCTCTCTTGCCCTTTGAAATATCAAATTCCAGTCCCTCCGCTCTTTTAATGTAGAAGCTGCTAGGTCCTGTGTGATCCTAACTGTAGTTCCTCGATATTTGAATTGTTTCTTTCTGGCTGCTTGTAGAATTTTTTCTTTAATCTTGTAATTCTGGAATTTGGCTACTATATTTCTTGGAGTTTTCAGTTTGGGATCTCACTCAGGAGGAGTCTGGTGAATTCTTTCCATAACTATTTTATCTTCTGATTCCAAGACCTCAGGACAGTTTTCTTTGAAAATCTCTTGGAGGATGTTGTCTAGGCTGCTTTTTTCATCATGGCTTTCAGGTAGACCAATAATTCTTAGGTTGTCTTTCCTGGATCTGTTCTCTAGGTCACTTATTTTTCCAGTGAGATATTTTACATTTTCTTCCAGTTTTTTGATTGTCTTGTTTTGTTTGATTGACTCTTGCTGCATCATAGAGTTCTGAGCTTCAGTTTAATTGTTTCTAATTTTTAGCAAATTATGGTCTTCAGTTAGTTTTTGAAGTTCCTTTTTTAGGGAGGTATTTTCTCCAATTCACTGAGATGTTTTTCCAAGTTGGTCACTGCTTCCCTGATTTGGTCTTTAAAATTTTTCTTAAGCTCCTCCAGGAATGCTATTTGGGCTTGAGACCAGATCATGTTTCCTTCTGTGTACTCAGGTGTGGGTAGAGAGTCTATATTGTCCTGTGTATTTGGTTGTTCATGCCCTGCATAGTAGGCTCAAATAGACTTTCTTGCCTTTCCCTTCTCCTTCTCAGCTTCCTTCTTTCCCATTGTGACTTCCTGTTTCTTAGTTTCGCAGGCTATGAGTTTAGGGCCTGATCCTTGACTTTGAATACCTCTGAGTGGCTAATTTATGGCTAAGTCAGGGAAGTCAGTGAGGAATGTAGATGTGTAGGTGGGAGTGCATCTGACCACTTAAGATTTCTGCCTCTATACCCCTGGGTTATAAGTCGGCTTTTGTTAGTGAGGTGAGGTGGGGCTTGTTGGGACCCCTCCCTCTCTTCTCTTCAGACTCCTAGCTGTCTCATTTACACCCCTTCTTGGAATCTCTCAAGCCTGGGGCTATTTCCATTAACTTGGGATTTCAATCTGGGTGGGAGACTTATCTTTGGGTTTTCTGCTTCATGAAGGAGGGATGGGAGGATTTGAGCAGCTAGAATTTACTTTGCCATTCCAGCCCCTGTATTATACAGGCAGGCAGTTTCTAAACTTCCAGGCTGGGGGCCGAATGCAGCTGGAGAAGCCACTCTCTCCCCTGGGGGCCTGACTCTCCTACCTGGCTCCAATGATTCCTCCCGTCCCTTCTTGAGATGAAGGGGAGATGACTGCAATTCGTCCTTGGTAAGTCTGCAGGCTGGGGCTTTTTCTCTCTCTGGTGTAGTCTGCTTGTCTGCTCTTAGGTCTGAGCTGTGCAGACCCCACACGCTCTGCGCTCGTCCTGTCCGGACACGCTGGGCAACCTCCTGGGCTGTACTCTGCCACGCTCTGTCTTCCAGTGGGCTCCATCACTCCGGAATCCACTCAGATTCACCCTTTGAGACTTAGTGACTGAGGAGCTCAGTGAGGTTACTGCTTCCTTTCTGCCATCTTGGCTCCTCCCCCACAGTCAAGTCTTCTTATATCTACCTCAATATTATCCCTCTCCCTTCTTTTAATTCATAAAAGCACTACCCTAATTCAGGTTTTCATCTCTTCTTACCTGTACTGTAAAAATAGCCTCTTAATTGGACCCCCCAACCTAAAGCCCTCCCTATTTCTAATCCATCCTTTCACCTATCAGAGTGATGTTCCTAAAATTTAGGTGTGGACATATCATTCCTCTGCTCAAACTGCACCAATGTTTTCCTATTACCTATATGATCAACCACTGATTCCTCTGGCTTATGAAGTCTTTACTATTTTGACGTTCCAGCCTACTTTTCCAGAACTTCATGCATTCACATTTAAACCAATTGTTAACAATCCTCATGCACTACATTCCATCTCTAGTCTCTCTGACTTTGCCAAGGCCATCCTCCCATCCTGGAATGTCCTGCTCCCTGTGCACTTTTGCCACTTAAAATGTCTGTCACATATTTATTCCTCCTAGATAAAAATTTTCCTGATCCTTTTAGGAACTCATCCTTTGCTCTGCTGAAATTACATTATATTTACTTTGTATATACTTTGTATATATTTATCCATTTATATATTATTCCTCCCAATATAATGTAATCTTTTGTATGTCAGGAACTTCATTTTTTTTGTTTGTTTGTTTACTCATTACCTAGAACAATGCTTGGTACATAGTATATGCCTAATAAATTCAAATTGATACAAAATATCTTTACTGCATTATCAACATGGGAGAAAGTTAATAAATAAATTTATTTAATTAAAAGAGATTCTTCTTTATCACGAAATCCCTTTTCTTCTTGAAAGAGCTAATCAAAGGACAAAGTATTATCAGATGCAATGTGTTGCTCTAATGAAAAGATTAAAGGTTACAAGTTGTAGTTAGGCTCCCTTTAATCAAATCTAAGGGTCTTACTGCAAAAGATACATTCCCAAAAAGTCGTGACCTCTCTGAATTTTGAAAAATCAACTTACCTTTTAAAGGCCCGACATTTAAAACTCATAGTTTAAAGGGACCCTCTTTAAAGACAATACATTTTTAAAGTGAAGCTTATCTCGATGATATAAATAATCACTCTCTTATTCAATCTTTCTTGTCAGGATTTTGACACTAAATTCTCTAAAATGTATGCACTTCTAGCAACAACCCATACTTATGAGATGCCCCAGTCATGACTCTCCCTTTCTGACAATACTTCCTTTTACAGTATGTGCGGGTGTCCTTTGACACAAAACCTGATCTTCTTCTACACCTGATGACCAAGGAATGGCAACTTGAGCTCCCCAAACTTCTCATCTCTGTTCATGGAGGCCTCCAGAACTTTGAACTCCAGCCAAAACTCAAGCAAGTCTTTGGAAAAGGTCTCATCAAGGCAGCCATGACCACTGGAGCATGGATTTTCACAGGAGGAGTTAACACAGGTAAATGCAAGCCATGCATAGTCCCATAGCTACTGGCCATGAGCCTGCTCTAGTCATTTTGATTTAAAGATTATGGTTAATATTAGCTTCTCTTAAGGTCAGATCTTGTTAAAATCCTCATATCCTGTCCTTTATACATTTGTATATGTATGTATGCACAAGCACGCACACACACACACACACACACACACACACACACACACACACACACACACACACACACATACCCCTCAATTCTTTTTTCTCATTCCCTCAAGAGGAAATTCAAATGTTAACTAAAAATCATCTCCAAAAAAGTAAAAGGATTATTTTAAGCATGAATGACAGGTTGGAAAGCTGAGTAATGAAAAATTCACTTTAAAACAAATTGAGGTGATTTAACAAGAAGGATTATGAGGATACTTTAAGTTAACACAAACTGCTATGTAGCTTCACATTCTAGTAGCAATCTTTTTTTTAATTTCAAGGAGCAACTAGTTTTAATGAGGATGTTGCTTTTTTTTTTTTTTAGAAGGAAGTCTTCTATTGTGGTCTCAGAATGACTCAAGCTTGGATTTATGCTATCCCTCCCATTCCTCAACCCAAATTGCTTTAGTCTTTGTGAGATTAAACAGTTTTAAACAACTATTTTCAAAATTTTACTCCATTTGGGGCACTAGGTGAATAGGGCACCAGCCTTGGAGTCAGGAGGACCTGAGTTCAAATCTAACCTCAAACACCTGACACACTTACTAGCTGTGTGACCTTAGGCAAGTCACTTAACCCCAATTGCCCTGCCTTCCCCCCCTCCAAATTATTTTTACTCCATTCTAGATTTAATGGAATGTTTTTCCTCCCCCCAAAAAATAATCAATGCCATTAACAATATTTTTTTCACTTGTTAGGTATCATATAAACAGGAGTTATTTTCAACTTTGTTTTTATTGTAATATAGAAAGACAGTCAAATCACTTCCTCCCCACCCTGCTCCACTTCACAGACACTTATACAGGGTGCTAAGTGCTTATCTATTGTGCATTATTAATAAATAAAAATTAATGGAATGATTGCCTCTAAATTTTTCTGACATATTGTCCATGGCTGAATCAGCAGGGTTATATATTGGAGTAAATCAGTGCTGCTGCTGCAAATGTAAGTGTTGCTTGCTAGCCTTTCTATAACAAGTAGTATTTAGAGTTTATGGAAGATTATTTACTATAATACTTTATCAGGTTTTTGTAATCTAAATTTCAGTATAATTAAAGACAGCTTTCACTATTCATCATTTCAGAGGGTTTTTTTGGCTTTTGTTTTTTAAAGAATAAGCATTTATATTGCACCTGTTTTTTAGCAAGCACTATGATGAATACTTTACAAATATTATCTCATTTGATCCTCACAACAACCCTATAAGGTAGGTATTGTTATTATTTCTATTTTATAATTGAGGAAATGGAGGCAAGACTTGTCCAGGGCCAAACAGATAGTAAATGTCTGAGGTCGGATTTGAACTCAAGTCTTCCTGACTCCAGGTCCATTGCTCTATCCACTATGCAATCTAGCTACCCTTTGAGTAGCATTAAAGTAAAACAATTTCGGAACTCTCTGGACTACCTTGAATATGTGACTTGTATACCTAATACTTGCTTACACTGTTCTTCCTAGGCAAGCATTTAAATAAGAATCTAATTGGCTGCTTATCAGAATATAAGCTCTTTGAGGGCAGGAATAATCTCCTTTTTCTTTCTATCATTCCTGCTGAGCACAGTGTGGGCAACTAGGTGGTGAAGTGGATAGGGCTTTGGCCCTGAAATCAAGAGGACTGAGTTCAGATCCAGCCTCAGACACTTACCAGCTATGTGACCCTGGGCAATTCACTTAACCTTCTTTGCTTCAGTTTCCTCATCTGTAAAATAAACTGAAGAAGGAAATGTTAAACCATTCCAGGATCTTCACCAAGAAAACTCCAAATGAGGTTACAGATACAACTAGAGGGACTCAGAAACAGCAATAGTGGTAGATGCTTAATAATGGTGTATTGAATTAAATCACCAAACTTAACCTGACAAATTTTCATTCAATTTGTCACTGAAAAACAAATATTGATGACTTATATTAGTTCATTATTTTTCTTGGAAGTGGTTATCTATCTCCATCTATCTATCTATCTATCTATCTATCTATCTATCTATCTATCTAATGAGCAAGATTTAATACACACATTTGTATATTCTATTCCTTTCACTTTTATAATAGAAATCTCAACTAAAATGAATGGAAATATTTTAGTTAGTTTAATTTAATTAATAATATATTTAACATTGTTAAAGTAAATTAATCTTTCCAGTAATGTCTTTTACTAGCAACTACACCCAATTTACAAATTCCTATTAAGTTGCATGGATTTCTATGTGAGAATGCTTCATAAAGGAGAGTTGAAGGCAGTTTCTGTGTGCATTAGAACTGATAGGAATTTGTCAAATGATAATCAAAGACAAATGCAAAAGGCATAGTCATAGTTTTTTTTTAAATTTATTAAAGCGTCAGTCAAGAGCACTAATTGAGAAATTCAGAAGACATGGGTTTGAATCCAAACTTTCTATTTATTAGATGATCTCTAGGCTATTTTTCTGCAATTATTGCTGTGTCACCTTGGACAAGTTGATCCACATCTTTGAGCCTCAGTTTCCTTCTCTGTTAATACAAGGAACAAGTTCAGTGGTCTGAACAACATGAGAGTAATGTTTGAGAACTACTGAAATATAATGGCAGAGGACTGAGGAGCTTGTTTTTAGCAATAAGAAGATCAAGGAGAATTTGCAGATTATGTGTTATGTTTATGTGTAATAACCTCCCAATTAGAAGGATTGGACAGTTTTATGTATGAGGAAGGAGACATGTCTCCTGCTTGACTAGAAGTACTTTGAATCTTGATGCTTCCAATAGCTTATGGAAGAGGGAGAAAAGAAGAAGCAGAGGTAGAAAGATGGAAAGAAAGAGAAGACATGAGTTTTGGAATGCCCATTGAAAGATCCAGAACCACAGTGGTTCCCATTCATAGGTCCCTTAATGGCCATTATTTAGAGCAGTCCATTCCCAGACACTAATTAGACTGAACTTCTCTGGTGAGATTTTGCTCTTATTGTTTGGGTTGAGATTTTATCTTGTTCCCCAATCTTAGAACCTTCTTGTTTTCTACTTATTTTCTACCTTAATCTGTACAATTTACCTAATTTCTGTTCTTAGAGAAATATATTTGCTTACTAGCCATAACTGGGGTAGCTAGGTGGCACAATGGATAGAATGCTCACCCTGAAGTCTGGAAGATTTGACTTTGTGAATTTAAATCTGGTCTTAGACACTTACTAGCTGAGTGACCCTGGGCAACTCACTTAACCCTGTTTGCCTCAGTAGTTCCTCATCTGTGAAAATGAACTGGAGAAGGAAATAGTGGGCCACTCCAGCATCTTTGCCAATAAAACCCCAAATGGGGTCACAGAGAGTTGGACATGACTGAAAAATGACTAAACAACAACTATGATTATCTTTTTTATAACAGGTGTTTGGTGGGAAGGAGCTAAGTTGGCTAAGGACAAGCTGTTGCCTTCTCCTTTTGTATAACCAAGAAAAGTAGTTTTTATCCTGAACCAGCAAAAGGGCATTGTACCACCAAACTGTTACCTATCTGATGAGGAATAGATTTAATTCTTGCCCCAAACTCCCTTCAGACATAGTAGACTGAAGAAGTGATCACCCAGTCATGGTCCCTCTCTTGCTCCCCATAACAAGAAAAAGGATAAGTAGAAAGCCTGAAATTCCATAAGGACAATTAGCTCAAGAGTAATAAAGTCTTTAAAAAACTGATAACAATTCCAATGTGGAAACTAAAGGGCACAGAAATCATCTGAAGAAATCCTTGCTCAAGCACAAAGACCTCATCAGCCAACTTTGATATTTTTTTAAGAATATATAGACAATAAAAGAAAGAACAGGAAACAGAGGATACATAGAAAAACATTTCATGATCCTCAAAGAACAATGTTAGTGGCACTTGAATCCATCATGACCTAAGGCTGGCTATGAATGATTAGGATAATTTGAAAGTATGTTTTAATGTTAATTTATTCTTATTTTGCAACATTTACTTCCATAAGATTTTGAGTTCTAAATTTTCTCCCCCTCTTTTCCCTCCTCCCTCCCCAAGATGGTGTGCAATCTAATATAGGCTATAGTTGTACATATTTTTCACTTTAATCATGTTGTAAAGATGTGTTAGAAAGAAGAAAATAATGTTTGTTTTTTTTTAAAGAGAGGGAGAGCAAATAGTATGCTCTGATCTGCATTCAGACTCCATAGTTCATTTTCTGGATATAGATAGCATTTTCTACAGTCTTTAGGAGTTGTCTTAGATCCGTGCATTGCTAAGAAGAGTTAAGTCTTATCAAAGTTAGTCATTGCACAATGTTGTTATTACTGTTTACAGTGTTCTCTTGGTTCTGTTCACTTCACTCAGCATCAGTTTATATAAGTCTTTCCAGGTTTTTCTGGTGTCTGCTTGCTCATCATTTCTTATGGCACAATAGTATTCCACTGCATATACCACAACTTGTTCAGTTATTCCCGCAATTGATGGGCATCTCCTCAATTTCCAATTCTTGGTCAAAAAAAGTATCTTTTTTTTTTTGCTTTTTGGAGGGCAGTTGGGGTTAAGTAACTTGCCCAAGGTCACACGGCTAGGTTTTTCTTTGTGTGTGCATTAAGTGTCTGAGGCCAGAACCTAACTCGGGTCCTTCTGACTCCAGGGCTGACGCTCTATTCACTGCGCCATCTAGCCGCCCCAAAAAAGTATCTTTTAAGCTATGCTGAGGTTAAGAGAAAGACCAAAGAAGGAATAGAACTGCCTCTCAAAGTGTATTATATGAACAGAGGACTAAGAATTAATGAGACTTTGCTTCTATCTCTACTGAGAAGAATGATCTTTGTGTTGAAAAGAACAGAAAAATAATGAAATTTTCTCAATAGGTGGGAATGAAATTGAATGTCCCTTTTAGTAAATGGGCTTTATCAGGACTCTTGGAAAAACTGTAGAACAGATTATTAATATAAATATCTGTGGACATTATGATCACTAATGAGTCAGCAAGGCTTTCTCAAGAGTAAATCCTACCAGACTAATCTCATGTCCTTTTTTTTTTGGAGGGGGGAAGCTGAGGCAATTGGAGTTAAGTAACTTGCCAAAGGTCACACAGCTAGTAAGAGTGTCAAGTGTCTGAAGCCAGATTTGAAGTCAGAACTCCTTTCTGTTGGGCTGGTGCTCTATTCACTGCACCACCTAGCTATTCCCTCGTGTCCTTTTAAACAGGCTTGCTAGAATAGTCAATTAGAAGAGTATTACACATAGATTTTAACTAGATGTTAATAAAGCATATGACAGAGTTTCTTATTCAGTCCTTATGAGGACAAGAAGCAATAGTACATATGTGAACTGGTTGAAGTATTGCAGTGAAAAGCTATTTAATTCAAAGTTAGTTAATTAATTAATTCAGTTCTTTTTATCTTGGAGAGGAGACTATAACAGACTATCCCAGGTATATGTTCTTGTACTTGGGCTATTCGATATTTTAATGGATGGTTTGTAAAAAGGCTTAGATAGATAGTATATTCATGAAATTTGCAACCCACTGGATGCTGAAAGGGTTACTAATATACTGAATGAGAAAGTTTGGATCTAGAAATATCTTGCAAAAAAAGAATAATGGTCCAAATCTAATGAGATTAAATTTTAAATAGATTATTGTAAAGTCCTACTTTTTTAGTTTTCAATTCAATTACACAAATATAGGATAGAAGAAGATAACCAATCAAGTCTATTTAAAAATCATCTGGGATTTTTAGTGGACTGACTATGAGTCAGTCATGCAACATGGTAGCCCAAAAAGCTACCAAAAATAATTTCAGATTGCACTAGAAAGGCATCATGTCCAGACTCCATAGTCCCATAATCCTTTGGATTGGCCAGAACATAATTGGAGTATTGTGGTGAGCCCTGAGAACAGCATTTTAGAAAGAGTATTAACAGGCTAAAGGCTCATCAAAGGAAGGTCAATGGGAATGGTAGTGGAACTAGAGACCATGATAGCACCAAGATGAAGGAATGAGAAGGTTTCTACAAGAGAAAAGAAAAGTTAGGTGGCCTCGATATTTAAAAACTGTCATGCTAGAGAAGGAATAGACTCATTTTGCTTGTGTATAAAAGGGTAGACCTATAAGCAAAGCAGAAATTGTAGAGAGGCAGATTTGGTCTTAATGTGAATAAAATGTCTCTCACAGTAAAGTGAGTTACCCTCAGTGATGGTGGTTTCCCCTGTACTGGAGGTCTTAAAGCAATAATTGGCAGGAACTACCACTTGTCTGATAAATTGTACAAAGGAATCCTTTTTACATAAGGATTGGACTTCTGATAGTCCTTTACAGCTCTGAAATTTTTTGAAACTTACCTAAATATTGCTCTTGAATCAGAAGATTAATGTACCAAATATTAAATTTAAACAACAATGTGAACCTTTGCCTTATGCTATTTTAATGTTGAATCACCAGTTTCTTGTCATAGAGAACATATTTCATATCGTCTTCTGTGTAACAGTATGATATTTGCAAAAGAAATTAAAAAATTTTAAGGCAAGTTTTCTTTGCTATGGACTTAAAATTATTTATATAAGGCTCCAGAGCCATATTCCTCCAATTGCATAATCTGTCCTCTGTCATATTTAATAATGTGATACAGATGAGTAGAAGACACAGAACAAAAGAAAAATAGGCTAACAGATTTTTTCAAAGAATCTTCATATCTGTACTTTTTAAGGAAAAGTCACTCATAACTCAATTAAAAAACAGAAACAAAGTAGTGTCTATAAGAAGATAGAATGTAAATTATCTGTATACATTATAGGATCATAGATTTAAAGATGTTGTGGAGATCTTAAAAGGTTATCTGGTCTGACCTCCTCCCTTTACAAATGAGAAAAGAAAGTAAGGGCTTACCCAGATCACATAGGCAGAACTGGAAGTTGAGCATAGGCCCTTCTACCTTGAAACCCCATTGTTCTTTCTACTATACCCCATGCTATTTCTATATAGAAATCTCAGTATTTCAAAAGACATGTCATTTTATTTATTTGTAAAAAGACATGTCATATTATTTAGTTTAGATTGAAGCTCTTTTAATAGATAGCTTTAGAAGGTCACAGCATCACAGATATGGGTCAATAAGTAATCACAAAGTTCATCTCGTCCAACACCCACATTTTACAGATGAAGAACCTGAAACCAAGAGAGGTTCAGTGACCTTCTTGAAGTCACACAGATACTAAGTGTCAGAGGTAAAATTTCAGACTACCTTTAAATTGATGGCTTTTTCTATTCCAGTGTAATGCCAGTGCAGTATTCACATCACTGACAGTGACTGTCAATATGACAGCATAATTGTGAATAGCAAAATATAACAGACTCTCCGTATAGAAGACAGAAGCCAAAACATTTATTCAGACACCAGAAAACCAAATCCCAACACCAAAAAGTTGTCATCATGGTAACTAGGTTTAGCCTCTGCCATCACTGTATAAACCTTCCTCCTGTTAAGTTTTTTTTCTTCTTTTATCTGAGCCAAACCCACAGTAGCAACCTTCTCTTCTACCACCTGAGATTCTCCAGCTTCCTCTTCTAAAAGAGAGCCCAAATACTGTGACACAGAAAAATTCTCATGCAATTCAGCTAACTTCCTTTCCATCTGAGTTTTTTCTTGTAGCAGCTTAACTCTGCTTGTACATATAATATAGTACATATAATTTAGTGAAACCCAACCTCTTTTTCATTCTCCTTCCAGTTCTTTCCCTGGCTTCATTGGTATTCCTTGCAAACATGTTTCTCAATCTCTAGGATTCTCCATTCTGTAGCCTCAGTTCCCAGTTTTCACAGAGCCTTGTACTTTCAGCCCATTCCCTTGCTAGGGAGGAATAAGGTAAATCCTCCCATCCTGGAATATCCATTTCTTCTTCTAAATCCCTTTCACCTCTAAATAGAGGTCTGATATTTCACAATCCCATGCTCATTGACAAATGTAGCACCAATAGAATATTCATAGCACCAATGGCAACTGTGAATATGCTGGCATAATTCTATATAGTAAAATATAACAGACTCTCCATACTGAAGACAGAAGCAAAACATTCATCCAGACACCATAAAACCAAATCCCAGTACCAGAAAGTCAACTCTATCATAGTAACAAAGAAGTTAATACATCATAGTACAGCAGAGTCACACCATCCTTTAGCCTTCTCACAAGCAAACACTCACAAGGCTAGCTGTCACTACAGGGGGCAAACAAATGCTCACAAGCCTAGCTGTCTCCTTGAGTGTATCCTCTCCTCCCTCTAGCCCTAACTGCTCTAACTTCCAGGTTCCTGTGGGCTCTACTCCATCCTTCAGCAAACTCCTCCCACCACAGGTTCCATGGGATTACATTCGACCTATGAGGGAGCAGGGAAGATCTTCATATACAATCATGCTGCCTCTATATGAATAATGCTTAAAAATATCTCTGGTTTCATCAATTTGGATTGAAATGTTCTTAGTACATAGTTTCACAAAGTGGTAGAATGGAGGGAGGGGGAAATTACCTGGCAGTCAATGAACTAATCAAACTAATCAGCAAGAATTTAAAGGAGAGAGAGAGAAAGAGAGAGAGAGAGAGAGAGAGAGAGAGAGAGAGAGAGAGAGAGAGAGAGAGGAAGAAAGAAAAAGATGCAACAGCCAACCTATCTCTACTCTCAAGGAGCTTCTCTCTTCTATCACTCTGCCTTTTGGTGATGAGCCTCATGAAACTAACTGGGCTTATCCTTAGATGAGAGAGACTGTTGATGGTCCCTTCCCAGTTTGTTACGAAGTTGTAGAGCTTGTACTCTATTTTAATTTTTGAGGCAAATTCACCTCAACAATATAATAAGACACTAGAATAAGATTTTCGTTAGAAACTGGATCATAATATATTTTATATAACATGCATACAATAAGCATTTAGTAAATACTAGAACTAACATATATACATGTATTATAATAAGCCCAGCTAAAGATGAATCTATGGCTCCAAAACAAGATGTATTTGTGTATCTGTAATGCCATGCACAAGCAGCTTTCCATAAAAATGCTACTGTGAACAGCTTTTAAGATTCTGATTACACAGTATAGTGAACACTCTATTCCATAACAAATCAAAGTAAAACATTCACAGAAAGTCAAGGTACAGCATTCACAGTATCACAACTTATCACAGAAAATCACAATATAGTATTCACAACAGCTTATCATTAAAATGGCCACATAGTTTTCACCTAAGTGGTCACCATATTTAGAACAAAGAACAATCATCTCAAAGTACAATAGTCAAAGTCTTCCACTCATGGGGCACACCATATTATCTCAATCAGTCACTTATTCAGTCATCAGTCACCAATCATCAGTCACTACTCATTCATTAGTCACTACTCAATACCCTCTTAAGGGGTAGTAGAAAATACACAGGCCATCCACCCCTTGGTCACAAGTAAATCACTATCTTCTCAGTCAGTACACAACATCCAAGTAAAGTCTTCTTTCAGCTTGACTCAAGGCTGGTTCTCAGCTTCAATGGTCCCGGCTCCAACTGTCACCTGGATTCAAAGGCAGGCAGCTCCCAGTTCCTTGTCCAGTTATTTGTTCAGTTCCCATTCCATAATGAAGTTCACAATGTCCAGTCCACCTAAAGTCCTTCACAGTTCCTCTTTCTGGGAAGACAAAGCTTAACAGAGCCACAATAATATTTATACACATTGCTGGCACCATCATCAGTTCACTATCTGCCTGTGAAATCAACTCAGACCCACCAACAAGGTCTGAGAACTCAACACAAATCATCAACATAGAAATCAACACAGACCCACAAACAATGTCCATGAGGTCAGCATGAATCATCAGTAAAGTCCCAGGACCTCCAAAACCTCCTCCAGGACTTCTGTACACATACAACCAGAACATCCTCTTCCAGGGCTTTCAGTAAGGTCCCAGGGCTTCTGTACAGAGCATCACAAACATCAACACAGAGCAGATAGAGTGCTGGGATACCACAAGTATTCCCTTTTACTCTGTCACCACAAGAGTCCTCTTTTCAGCTTCTGCAGTCTCTAGCCCTGGGGCTCTCCTTAGTCATAAGCTCCTCCCCAGAGGTCCACAAGTTGTGGAGTTCACATGTTCTATTTCTTAGCAGACTAAAACAAAGTGGTTAATTCAGTAGCTGAAACAAGGTATGAACCATTTCTATGCTTGCCATTACATTATCCATACACAGAAATCTGTTTAATTACATGTAAGTGTATATGCAGATGGCCAGGGGGTCCTTGCTTATATGAGCAGAACTACTTGTTGCTACTATCTCTGCCTTGAGTCAAGAAGAATAAATATAACACCAGCCCAACTGGATTATTGTTCCTCTTCCTTTTAAGGTCATCAAAGATAACCTCTCTGAATGTTTACAAGTACTTCCTAATGTAGTAGTTCTCAACTCCTTTTGTACCCCCAAACATCACAACAACAAAAATTTAATGTTAATCCCCAGGATAGTTTTTATATGCTATTCATAATAATCTTTAGATTTATTGCTTAAGGTTCCATTAAAGGATTTTGAGCACTAACCCCTTGAACCACTGCAAACTACAAAAATGGAAACCATTGAATGAACTTTGTTCTACTCATTCCAAATAATCTACTGACTACATATTTGTAATAAAATAAAGCTTTTTAAAAAATTTTCCTTTAAGAAAATTTTACTTTTAACAAAATTTATTTTTTTTCTCTCTATCAGATCCTTTTCCCTACTCCCACTAAAAGAAACAAAACCTTTGTAACAAATATGTAGCAAAACAAATTGTAACAAAACAAATTCCCACATTGATCATGCCCAAAAATTGTATATTATTCCATATCATGAGGAAGTCACTTCTCTTTCAGGAGGTGGGTAGTAGGGTTTTCTCTTTCATAAAAGGTTGAAACTCTAATTAGTTTTGAAATAATACTTACTGAGATCTCTGTCCTTAAATAGTTTTCCATATGGTCCAGTTTAGCAAATTTATTACAGTGAAGCCTGTTTGCACTTCTATTTTCAAATCTAATCATGGCTAAATAATTATGATCTCTTAAGTGATAATATGTTTTAATAGCTACAAGTATCTTTGAAGTTTACATGTTCTGATATTTCATTACTAGACTACAAACCTAGGATGTTACTTTCTTATGATGACATCTATGAGAAAGTCGAAAAGTCTCATTTAATATAATAAATAATATTCTTTACAATATAAATAGAAATGGAATTCTAATGAAATTTTTCTTTGATTTTCCCATTTAATTTTTTCATGTGTGTAGCTGGCTTTTTTATATTTTATGTGCATTTCCCCCCCATCCCTTTGCACTTACTAGGAGCTTTGTTTGTTTGGAACAAGGGTGGATATAGGCTATGGGAATACTAATATATTTACTTCATGTTACACCAGAAATGTTATAGTTTCTGCCTTTGATATATATAGTTGTATTGAAGTTGTCAGAATGTCACATGACATGTATTCTTGACTTTCAGAGAAATAATAAATATAATTCATCATTGGATGATGGGGAGCAAACCTTTTAAAACACAAGCTTATTAAAGCTCTCTCCTCTTTTTTAGGAGTTATTCGACATGTTGGAGATGCTTTAAAGGATCATGCATCAAAATCTCGAGGGAAGATATGTACCATAGGTATTGCTCCCTGGGGAATTGTAGAAAACCAGGAGGACCTGATTGGTAAAGATGTAAGTTTTGTTGTATTGCCCTCATAATTTTTAAAGGGGGAGGGAAGCAGGTTGAGTCTTTGTTCATAGTGGGTTGTTTTTTGGGTTTTTGTGTGTGTGTGGTAGAAGTTAATTTTATAAGATTTTTTTTTTACTTCCTGTAATGAAATGATTGGTAAAAGTCAGTGTTTCTAGACATATTCAAAATTTCTTGATCTAAACAATTATTTCTAATTTGCTTCCTTTTCATTGTATTAGTTATTAATGAACTCTGTCATTTCTTCTCTGATTTAGATGACGTCTTTTTTTTTTTTGCTTTTTGGAGGGCAATTGGGGTTAAGTGACTTGTCTAAGGTCATATGGCTAGTTTTTGTGTTAAGTGTATGAGGCCAGATTTGAACTCAGGTACTCCTGACTCCAGGGCCGGTGCTCTATTCACTGTGCTACTTATCCACCCTTAATGAGGTCTTTCAACTAAACATTTGTCAATGCATTTTATTTCTAGTATAAGCTCCTAAGAATTAAAAGTTATCAGTCTTCTGAGGAAGTATCATAGTAGGGCAGGCTTAGTTCTGTTCCAATGAACAATTCTGCTTGTATAATATTAGCTTGAACAAATGAATTTTGCAGTCCAGGGCAAACACTTCTAGAGTTCATCAAAAAGCTTTGCTTTAGTAGCAGGCAGCAAATAACTGATCCATCTTAGATTCAAAATTTCCTGTTTATCTAGAATGTTTAAGATGAGGAATGGGGAGTCTGATTTTGCTAATGGAATATTCTGGTTAACTAAGTTATCATATATTTTATGCCATACTCGAATTGTCCACCATCACATAATAAACATTTGGTAAGTATTGTTGATGAGACGAATTGTCAGTTTTTAAAAACAAATGTCATTGGAAATTATACTTGAGCACTATTTGAACATATTGAGCATTCCATACATTTTTAAATTAATGTATATTGGGTTTTTTTTTAAGATTTGGAAGTTTTATCTACGTCTTTTAGCACTTCAGGGTCTTTGTTATGGGCATCTTATACAGTATTATGAACTGATCTGTTTATTTGACTTTCCTGGTTGTTTGAGTTTCTGCCTCAGAGTTTATTGTGTTTTCATTTCTGAAATAGAAAATAATTATCTATCTGATTGAGTCAGATAAACAAGCATACAAACTAACAGTTTGATTTCTTTCATTTAGCTGTGAAATGAAAAAAGATAGAAAGGGACAACAAAATAGAGGTATTTCTATAATATATAAGGTTTTGTTAATCTCTGTTTGCCTTAAAGGTTTAGATTCATCTAAAACCTCATTGACTTTGAATAGTTATTCCGTATAAATCCTTGAGACTTTTGTAGGAATCTTTGAAATTCACTTGTTTAGATTGGAAAATCCATTCCCTGCCCTAATGCACTTTTGTCCCACACTGCTGTTAACTTTATTGGAATTTTAACAGCAAAATAAATATTGTGAAATCAAATTTTTCTCTCTATATTACCTTAAGCTTGTATTGCTTAACTGTATCTAAGTTCATTTTTAGGTTATATAATACAATCCAGTATGGTGCTTAAAATAAAAACTCAAAGTTTAAAATTTTATAAATAAATGATATGATATGATGGAAGCTATGTCAGTCAAATCTCTTGAAAACATCTGAATAATTAACTGTATTTTTTAAAATGTATCTGGATGTTTCACATATATACATATATATGCCTAGAAACTAAATTTAAAATGCCTGCAAAAGAAAATTAAATTGCACGAGTTTATTATTGATCTCTTTCCTGTTTACAATTAACTTCGAAGAGTAAAAGGTGATTTGCCATGCTTAACTCTGTTTGGATATGTTTCTATGTGAAAGTGCTGTTTCAGTTTGATTCCCATATTAGAAAGGCAAGTATGCTTATCAAATGCAACCAGTTTCATTAATGCTCACTTAACACCTGTTAAGCCCTGCTCCATAAATGAATTGCTTTAGTTTGTCTAAAGTTTAACCAAAAGATAATTCCTGAATTTGCCAACTGTTCTTGCTTAAGTTGATATTACATGGATAGCCTTCTATAAGCATAGTAGATTACCTGCTGCTCAAATTTAATATGAGCTCAGCCATTCAGTAAATATTTATTAGATGCCTACTACCTGCAAGGCATTCAATAAATTTGGCAAATACAAAGACAAAAAGGAAATCATCCATGCCCTCAAGGAACTTACATTCTATTGTGTAAAAACTGAAATATACCTAGAAAAATAATTACAAAATGTATACAAAGTAGTTTCTGGGGTGGGATTGTGGGACCACTAGCTACTGAGGGAAATAGTAAAGGCTTTCTGAAGAAAGTGGCATTTCATTGGATTGGATAAAGGGGTATTTCATTCCATGCCCCTTTCCTGGAGCTAAAGCTCCACAATTCACAAAAGTAACAAAAGTGACCATTAATAAAAATAAATAAAATTTTATAGTGCTTTAAGATTTGCAAAGTTTTACAAATATTATCTCACTTGATTCTCACAATAACTCTGGGAGGTGGGTAATTTTCCAAATTTTACAAATGAGAGGGCTGAGGCAGACCAAGGTTAAGTGACTTATCTAGGGTCATAGAGCTAGTAACTGTCGAGGCTCAGTTTGAATTAAGGTGTTTCTGACTCCTGCCTTCTTCCATTTCTCCATTTCAAGCTATTGCTTCTCTTCTTGGGCTTACTATCTTTTCTTTTCCGTCTCTATTTTTTCCTTTTCTTTCTTTAATTTTCCCAATAGAACGCAAGTTTCATGAGAGCAAGTTCATTTTTGTCTTTATATATCTTAAGTACCTAGCAAAGACATATCCTAGGAATTTAAAGAATAATTGTTTATTGATTGGTTTTCATATGTTCCAGTTTCTTATACTATGGTATCACAAAGACATTGATGAAGTACAGTGCTGATTCTGGTTGTTGATATTGACATAGATGGTAGCCAGTGTTTTTGGTATGGTCAGTAAAAGTCCTAGTACAGTGTAAATAAACATTGTTAATGGTCATGAAAACCTAGGAAAAGAGGAACATGTCATATCAGGTTTATTATAATGCTGAAGCTTTGTGTGATTTCTTCTTGGGAACAATTGATTTGAGAAAGAGAGGGAAAAGCAATGAATTTGCAGTCTGAGGTCCTGGATTTAAATCCATGTTCTGCTATTTGCCACCTGTGTGACCTGGAAGAAGCCACTATAACTGTCTATATATTTTTTCTTCTGTGCAAAATAAGGAGGTTTGACTTTGGTTCCTGTAATGGTAAGAGAATTTGAAGATCTTCCTTGCCCCTTAATGGGACTCACTTGGAGTCCAACAAGAAAAGCTTGTTTAGGGGAGGCTTTTTTTCAGGAGGGCCTATACCTTTTGTTACAAAGGCAATGGGTCACAAAGGTTGTGATGTCCTCTGATTCTGAAGGCTATATAAACTCTGAGTTGAGGTTTTGCTTTGTGGCTCATTTATTGGTAAGAGTTGTGTGATGATGAGACTCTGGGCAGCTGTTGAGCACCTGGCTTTGAAAACCCAGTGATTAGTGCTTCTCTCTCTGGTAACTAACTAACGAACGAACTACCTATGTATGTATGTATGTATGTATGTATGTATACATGTATGCATGCATGTATGTATGTCTGTAATGGTCAAACAAGGTAGAAGCCCTGTTTGTTGGTCTGTTGAATGGTGTTATTTTCTCTGCTTGTATTTTTTTTTGTCTGCTTGTAATTTCTGTTTGTATTTCCTGAAATTCAAGGTGCTTTTTCCCCTGAACTATGTGAATGATATATATGTTTGATTAAAGTAAGATTGTTAGCCCTTTTGAGTTGTTTTCCTTTAGAAAAGCAGATCAAAGAACCTGTGTTGGCAGCCACCCTGGGGATGCTGGGGTGCTTGCTGTTGCAGTTCTCAATGAGTGGTTGGCAAACCCCTTAGGAATTCATGACAATGATCCTAGTGATTCAAACTCAAAATTATTTAATGATAACTTAAGGAATACATAATTACAGAATATTATGAATAGTGCATTAGATTACCCTATGAGTTCAAAACACATTGTTGTTGCTCCTGCTACAAAAACACTGGATATCTCTAGTCTATGTGTTCTCTTATCTTTCTACCTCTAAATTCTATGAGATGTAAAAGAACCCAAAGGGAAAAGGAGAAATTAACTTGCATAGGAGAATTTTCCTCAAAAACACAGATGACACTGAATTATTTTAGTTGTTCTTTGAATGAGACCTCTATACAATCAACCCATATTATACATAATCTCATGGAAGTAAATATACATACATATATGTGTATGTGTGTGTGTATATACATATATACATATATATATATATATATATATATATATAGGTTTATTTTCAAGGTATAATTATTTGGAGTAGAACTTTAAGACAAAGAAGGCAGAACTGAACATTTTAATATGCCACTTTTTTCCTGTAGAACAAAGAAACAGCTAGGTACAAAAGCAACTCTGTGATGTAGTGGATAGAGCTCTGGGCCTATTATCAGGAAGACCTGAGTTCAAAATCAGCTTCAGACTCTTACTGTCTGTGTGACCCTGGTCAAATCACTTAACCTCTATTTTCCTCTGTTTCCCTATCTATAAAATGGGGATGTTAATGGTACCTATTTCCCAGGGTTGTTGTGAAAATCAAATGAGATAATATTTGTAGAATGCTTAGCACAGTGGATTGCATATCATAGGCACTTAATAAATGCCTCTTCCCTCCCCCCATTCATTCTCTCCTTTAAGTTTTTTGTCATTATTTAGGGAAGATTTCTATTTTATTCATTATCTTAGAGAAGCACTTAAAATAGTGACTCCTTTTTAAGTTTTACCCTAAAATTAAACATTCTCAGAACATACCTACTGAGCATTTTGGATTGTCCTTAAATATCATAGGGTCATACAGTAAAAAGACTTCTTTATAGGCCCTGACTTGGAATCCAAGATCTGCTACTTATTAATTGCATGACTTGGGACAAGTCAGACATCCATTCTAGGCCTCTGTTTCCTCATCTCTCAAATGAGGAAGCTGGTCTAGATGACAAGTAAGGTACCTTCCATTTCTTATTCTAGTGATGTATTTAGAATGAGGGGATCTTGGACATCATTTAAGTCATCTTAGTGAAAAGTGAACCACATATGACCAGGTGATGCTGAGCAGGTCATCTAATCCTTCAGGACCCCAAGCAGCTCTCCATGACTACTAATTGCAGAGTAGGTTGCTGATCTATATATGTAGAAGGAGTTTCCTCCCTGGGAATAAAATCATAGATCCAAAGTGGGGGTGAAATGAAGAAAAGTCAACCCATTTTTTACCGTAAGTGGTTATAATAAATGATTATGGCTGAAGTGATGTCCCAAGGTTGTTTTGAATATTTATTCTTATAATGAAAATGACATGTAATGAAAAGAGAACCTTTCTACCTCCCTCAAAGGAAAAGGTGCCTACCTACTACCTTCAGAATCAGATTTAAAGTTGGAAAGTATAATGGAGATCATCGAACACCCTTATTTTCTAAAGGAAGAAAATAAGACCCAGAGAGGCTAATAATCTGACCAAGGTAAAGCAGGTAGGATTAATGAGACAACTGGGATTTGGACCTGCATCTTACAATACAATATCAAGTGTATTATATACTAGAACTCACTGCCTCATACTTAAAGTAAGAGGAAGAAATTATATATTATTAAAAATCTTAACCATTCATATATTCTTTCAAAATGTAATTATTTAGAGATATAGAATTGTGTTGCTTTTGGTCAGAGGGAAAATCAATGGGGCCTATCAATATACTAGATTTATTAAATATTTTAAATAAGGTTCAATCAGGAAACCTGAGGATTTCATTTTAAGTAAGTATAACAAAAAAGGCATTTTTTCTGATGCCTGATGACATTTTATGATGCTAGCTTTATTACCAATGATGGAAAATAAAGATTTTTTTGTTTCTTTGATATTGACTTAGAGATCTTTTGAGTACTGTTCACCGCTGTATACACAGGCCATTTTATTGCTTTATTTTTTTATTTAAACAAATGCTTTATTAACTTGTGTTTTACATCATTCATTTACGCCAGATTTTGAGTTACAATCATTCCCCCACCCCGATTTTCCACTACCCACCCTCCCAGAATAGCAGTCCTGCAAGATATTGCTTCCTCCAATCTGCTCTCTCCCATATCATCTCCCATACCCCCTTCGACTTTTCCATTAGAGGAAGGTGAATCTTTGTGACCCAATGCCTGCACATCTTATCTCCCAGTTACAAGCAAAAGAGTATTAATAATAGTATTTATATATATTTGAAACATTTAATCTTAAGACCTTGAATTTCAAATCCATTTCCTTCCTCCCTTGTCACCCATTCCCTCTGGGGAGATAAGCAATTCAGTATATGTTGTACATGTCTAGCTATGCAAAACATTATCATAGTAGATATATTGTACAAGGCTGCTTATAATTCCCTCCCACTCATCCCACCCCCCACCTGGTCCATTCCCTACATGATCCTGTCCCTCTTCTATAGTGGGTACTTCCAACCTTCCCTCCCCCCAAGGATGCCCTCCCATCCATCATCCCTCCTCTCATCCCCCTTCCCCCTATTCTGCTGCAGGTTGAGATATCCCATTTAGTATGTATGTCATTCTCTCCCTGAACCAAATTCAATGAGAATGTGGTTTTGCCTTTTTGCCTTCCTATTCTTCCCCTCCCTTGCAGCCACTTCCCCTTGCTTCTTCTACATGAGATAGTTTACCCTACCCTGTCTTTCCCCATCTCCTCTTGCCACTTTCCTCTCTCACCTCATAATTTCACCCCTTGAGTATGCTCCCATCCCAACAAATTCAACCTATGCCCTCTATCCATGTATAATTGTAAACATATATATACACATTCACATATGTATTCATATGACCATACACCCTTCTTCCATTATTTTCATACTGAGAAAGATTTCATCAGTCACAGTTATTGTTTTTCCATATATGAATGTAAATAGTTCAACTTTGATAAGTTCCTTTTGATTTCTTTTCCCTGATTACCTTCTCAGGCATCTCTTGCTTCTTGTGTCTGGATGTCAGATTTTCTATTCAACTCTGGTTTTTTCCTCAAGAATGCTTGAAAGTCCTCTATTCCACTGAATGACCATATTTTCCCCTGAAACAAGATACTCAGTTTTGCTGGGTAGGTGACCCTTGGCTTCATTCCCAGCTCTTTTGCCCTCTGGAATATCATATTCCATGCCCTTCGATCCCTCAGTGTAGAAGCTGCCAGGTCCTGGGCTATTCTGATTGTGTTTCCACAATATTGAAATTGTTTCTTCCTGGCTGCTTGTAGTATTTTCTCCTTGATCTGGGGATTCTGGAACCTGGCTATAATATTCCTGGGAGTTTTCTTTTTGGGATCTTTTTCAGGAGGTGATCGGTGGATTCTTTCAACCTCTATTTTGCCCTCTGGATCTAAAACATCAGGGCAGTTTTCCTTGAGAATTTCTTGAAGGGTGATTTCTAGGTTCTTTCTTTGATCATGGCTTTCAGGTAGTCCAATAATTTTTAATTGTCTCTCCTGGATCTATTTTCCAGGTCAGTGGTTTTTCCCATGAGATATTTCACATTGCCTTCTAAACTTTCATTTGTTTGGATCTGCTTAACAGCATCTTGATTTCTCATAAAGTCATTAACTTCCATTTGCTCCAGTCTAACTCTGAAGGAATGAATCTCTTCAGTGAACTTTTGAGATTCTTTTTCCATCTGGCAAATTCGACTTTTTAAGGCATTCTTCTCCTCATTGCCCTTTTGGGCCTCCTTTGCCATTTGAGTTAGTCTATTTTTTAAGGTGTTGTTTTCCTCAGTCAGGCTGTTGACCCTCATTTCATACTTTTCCTGCATCCTTCTCATTTCTCTTTCCAATTTTTCCTCCACTTCTCTTATTTGATTTTTAAAGTCCTTCTTAAGGTCCTCTATGGCCTGCAACCTGCTCATGTTTTCTCCTGGGGCTTTTGGAGCAGGACTTCTAACCTCACAGTCCTCTTCCCCTATGCTTCGACCCTCTTTGCCCCCAAAGTAGGAGTCTGGTGTTGCATTTTTCTGTTTATTTTGTTTCCTTTGCCTTGGCATGTTGCCACTTAATTACTTGACTTTTGGGCTTGTAGACACAGTATGTCTTTGCTGCCAGATAGGGGAATTTTCGCCCCAAATGTGTGGGGGGGCAACTTCTGTTTCTGGCAAGCTGTAAACCCAGAGCGATTACCCCCCAAGACTGATTGCTGGCTCTCCCTACAGTTCACAGGCCAGGGGCTGGAGCTGCCTCTGAAAACTACAAAATGGAGTGTCTCCTCAGGGGCTTCTAGCCCCCAGGGGAGGAAGCCGAGGCATTCCCCAATTACTGGTCCCAAAGTCCATAGGGCCCTATCCTCTCACTTTGTCCTAGGCATGTCTATGTTGATAATTCTGGAATCGCCACATCTGCTGGTGTTCTGGGGTCCCTCCAGCCAGCTGCTGGCCCTGCTGCCCTGGACCTAAAACCACAACTTAGTCGCTTGGCTGTGCTCAGCTCCCTGAGCTCTGCGCACTACACTGCCAGCTCCCAGACTGGTGCGCTCGTCCTTCCTGCAGGGCTGCTGGGCTGTCCTCAGTGGGAGGTTAGCTTCTCTGTGTCGTTCTGTGGGTGCTGGGACTCCAGAAGTTGTTCAGAGTCCCCTTTTACATAGTTTGGAGGTAATCTGGGGGCAGAGTGGCTTGGACGCACTGTTTCTAATCCACTATCTGGGCTCTGCCCCTACACAGGTCATTTTAGGGGACCATTTTTTTTCGTGAGTAGAAGTAGGAGCTGGTATTGATCTTTTAACATAATTAGCTCTGTTAGAATCAGAAAGAATAAGCACTGTAACCAATCCTTCCCATGAAGGAAAATTACCCTTCCCTTTTTATCTGGATTCTGAGTCAGACAGCCTTTTCCCTTATCACCAACTACTCCAAGGGAACTACATTGCCATTTGGTAGATGTCCTATCTCCCCCACTAAATTATAAATCCCTTTAATGCATGATCATACCATATATAGTGTTTACTAAGTAAGAAAAGTTTAACAACTATTTTTATACATTCATTCATTCGTTCAGCTTTACATCTTTGTTTTCTTAGCCCCTAATGAAATGCCTTATATTAATTTGAAAAATCCTTATACAATGCATCAGAATCATTGGAAAGAACCTCAGAAGCCATCAAGTGCTGCCTATTCCTAATCAAGAGTTTGTCTTACCACATACCAATTAGTAGTCATTCACCTTCTGCTTGAATATGTACAAAGGCAACCCATTCTTCTTTCATTTTAGGAAGGTTTTTTTTTTGTTTGTTTTGGTTTGTTTTGGTTTTACATTATGCCCACATCTGCCTTTCTCTAACTTCTATCCCTTTACCCTAGTTCTGCCATCTGTTGTTCAGTTGTTTTACAGTCATGTGTACCTCTTTATGATCCCATTTGGGATTTTCTTGGCAAAGATACTGGAGTGATTTGCCATTTCCTTCTCCAGCTCGTTTTACTGCTAAGGAAACTGAGGCAAACATGGTTAAGTGAATTACCCAGGATTGTATAACTAGTAAGTGCCTGAGGCCAGATTTGAACTCACAAAGAAGAGGCTTCCTGACTTCAGAACCAGAACTCTATTCACTATACTACTTAGCTGCCCTGCCCTCTGAAACCAAGCAAAACAAGTATAATCCCTCTCACCCATTAAACACTTCAAATATATGAGCACAACTATAGTGCCCTAATTAAATCTCCTCATATTCAAGACAAACAATGTACTCTCCAATCTTTTAACCAGAATGTTCACTCTCTTCCGGACACATTCACGTTTTTTTCCATGTCTAGGGTAGGTGCTGTCTTCTCATTTATCTTCCATTTCCATTCCCTATTAACAATTTTTGTGCTATCCTTCCTATTCCAAAGATCATTATTCCTAGAAGAAAAGACCTAAACAAACTGAGATTTGAGCCTAATCATCACCATCATTCCTTAAAAACATCCCAACCACTTACTAAATACCTAGTGGTACTCTGGGAGTGCTTATTTATGATAATGATATTAATTCCTTCAAAACCTCTGAATAGAATTGCAGCCATAGCATCACTCACACCTTCAAATGGAACTCCAAATATTTGTTATGAAGTGACATATGAGGATGTGAGAGGGAGAAAGGTGTATCTGACATTAGAAATGGCTCTGGAATATTTCACTAGCTTGAGAACTACATTGGATAGAGTATGTGAGGAGATGTCATGGTATGGGAATTTGAAGATCTTCCCTGCCCCTTTATGGACCTCACTTGGAGCCCAGCAAGAGAAGCTGGCCTAGGGAAGGCTTGTTTTTCAGCAAGGCCTACCTTTTGTTACTTTGTAATTAGGCAGTGGGTCACAAAGGTTGTGATGTTCTCTGACCCTGGAGAAGGCTATATACCTCTGAGATCAGGTTTTACTTTGGCGCTCACTTATGGGAAAAGTTGTGTGATTTGGCCAGATGAGACTCTGGCCGCTGTTGAGTTCCTGCTTTGAAAACCTAGATGATGGTGCTTCTCTCTCTGGTAATTAACACTATATATAGTATGTATGTGGTGGTCAGACAGCTAGAAGTCCTGTTTGTTGGTCTGTTGAGTTGTGTTTATTTTCTCTGTACGTTTTGTTGACTTGTAATTTCTGTTTGTATTTTCTGAAGTTCAGAGTGCTGACTTTTCCCCCTGAACTAAGTGAATGATATTTATGTTTGATTAAAGTAAGATTGTTAACCCATTTTGAGTTGCTTTCTTTAGAAAAGCAGATCAAAGAACCTGTGCTAGCAGCCATCCTGGTTATGTTAGGGTGCTTTCTGTTACAGGAGAGAAGGCACTGGAGAACAGTTCTTTCCTTTCTTTCAAATGTCCCATCAGTGGCAGCTTCTGCAAGGAGAGCCACAGAAGGGAAAGTGCTGAGAAATAGAGGTTAAATGAACTTCCTCAGAGAAGTAGCATAGTATCTTTCTTGCAGTGACCCAAGGAGGTTCCTATGGCCCTTTCCTCTTTTTCTGTATTCTGTGCTGCCTAGACACCAGTCCCTTGAAAAAGGTGGTGGGGAGGGGGGCAGAGCCAAGATGGTGGAGTAGAAACAGCTCATCCAAGCCACTCTGCCCCCAGATTTCCCCCAAACTATGTAAAACAACTGAACAACTTCTGGAGCCCCAGCACCCACAGAACAACACAGAGAAGTTAACCTCCTGCTGAGGACAGCCCAGCAGCCCTGCAGGAAGGACCAGCATAGCACTCTCGGAGCCTGCAGAGCGCAGGGAGCCGAGCCGAGCGGAGCCCAGGTCCCCATGAGCTGAGGTTTTAGCCCCAGGGCAGCAGGGCCAGCAGCCGGTTGGAGAGACCCCAGAACACCAGCAGCTGTGGGGACTCCAGAATTATCAACATAGACATGCCTAGGACAAAGTAAGAGGTTAGTGTCCTATGGAATTTGGGACCAGTATTTGGGGAATGCGTCAGCTTACTCCCCTGGGGGCTAGAAGCCACTGAGGAGACACTCCATTTTGTAGTTTTCAGAGGCAGCTCCAGCTCCTGGCCTGCGAACTGTAGGGAGATCCAGCAATCAGTCTTGGGGGGTAATCGCACTTGCTTTAACCTCCCTGGATCTGGATTATGATCTAGGGTGGAAGACGTGGGTGGGTTTACAGCTTGCCAGAAACAGAAGTTGCCCCCCAAACATTTGGGACGAAAATTCCTCTATCTGGCCTTAAAGCCATAGTGTGGCAACAAGCCCAAAAGTGAAGTAATTAAGTGGCAACATGCAAAGTCAAAGGAAAAAGAAAAATGCAACCCTAGACTCTGAATTTGGGGGCATAGAGCAGGAAAAGGACTGTGAGGTCAGAAGTCCTGCTCCAAAAGCCCCAGGGGAAAACATGAGCAGGTTGCAGGCCATAGAGGACCTTAAGAAGGACTTTAAAAATCAAATAAGAGAAGTGGAGGAAAAATTGGAAAGAGAAATGAGAAGGATACAGGAAAAGTATGAAATGAGGGTCAACAGCCTGACTGAGGAAAACAACACCTTAAAAAATAGACTAACTCAAATGGCAAAGGAGGTCCACAAGGGCAATGAGTAGAAGAATGACTTAAAAAGTCGAATTTACCAGATGGAAAAAGAATCTCAAAAGTTCACTGAGGAGATTCATTCCTTCAGAGTTAGACTGGAGCAAATGGAAGCTAATGACTTTATGAGAAATCAAGATGCTGTTAAGCAGATCCAAACAAACGAAAGATTAGAAGGCAATGTGAAATATCTCATGGGAAAAACCACTGACCTGGAAAATAGATCCAGGAGAGACAATTTAAAAATTATTGGACTACCTGAAAGCCATGATCAAATAAAGAACCTAGAAATCACCCTTCAAGAAATTCTCAAGGAAAATTGCCCTGATGTTTTAAATCCAGAGGGCAAAATAGAGGTTGAAAGAATCCACCAATCCCCTCCTGAAAAAGATCCCAAAAAGAAAACTCCCAGGAATATTATAGCCAGGTTCCAGAATCCCCAGATCAAGGAGAAAATACTACAAGCAGCCAGGAAGAAACAGTTTCAACATTGTGGAAACACAATCAGAATAGTCCAGGACCTAGCAACTTCTACACTGAGGGATTGAAGGGCATGGAATATGATATTCCAGAGGGCAAAAGAACTGGGAATGAACCCAAGGGGCACCTACTCAGCAAAACTGAGTATTCTGTTTCAGGGGAAAATATGGTCATTCAGTGGAATGGAGGACTTTCAAGCATTCTTGAGGAAAAAAACAGAATTGAATAGAAAATTTGACATCCAGTCACAAGAAGCAAGAGATGCCTGAGAAGGTAATCAGGGAAAAGAAATCAAAAGGAACTTTTCAAAGTCTCAACTTTGAAACTCTCTTTACATTCCTATATGGAAAACTCTCAACTCTCTTTACATTCCTATATGGAAAAGCAATAACTGTGACTGATGATATCTTTCTCACTATGAAAATAATGGAAGAAGGGTGTGTGGTCATATGAATATATATGTGAATGTGTGTGTATATGGTTACAGTTATATATGGATAGAAGGCATAGGTTGAATTTGTTGGGAAGGGAGCATATTCAAGGGATGCAATTATGAGGTGAGAGAGGAAAGTGGCAAGAGGAGATGGGGAGAGACAGGGTAGGGTAAACTATCTCATGTAGAAGAAGCAAGGGGAAGTGGTTGCAAGGGAGGGGGATAATAGGAAGGCAAAAACGGCAAAACCACATTCTCACTGAATTTGGTTCAGGGAGAGAATGACATACATACTAAATGGGATATCTCAACCTGCAGCAGAATAGGGGGAAGGGAGGTGAGAGGAGGGATGCTGGATGGGAGGGCATCATTGGGGGGAGGGGAGGTTGGAAGTACCCACTATAGAAGAGGGACAGGATCATGAGAGAGGGAATGGACCAGGTGCGGGGTGGGGTGAGTGGGAGGGAATTATAAGCAGCCTTGTACAATATATCTACTATGATAATGTTTTGTATAGCTAGACATGTACAACATATACTGAATTACTTATCTCCCCAGAGGGAATGGGTGACAAGGGAGGAAGGAAATGGATCTGAAATTTGTGGTCTTAAGATTAAATGTTTCAAATATATATAAATACTATTATTAATACTCTTTTGCTTGTAACTGGGAGATAAGATGTGCAGGCATTGGGACACAAAGATTCACCTTCCTCTAATGGAAAAGTCGAAGGGGGTATGGGAGAAGGTATGGGAGAGAGCAGATTGGAGGAAGTAATATCTTGTGGCACTGCTATTCTGGTAGGGGGGAATAATGGGGGGAAAATGATTGTAACTCAAAATCTGGTGGAAATGAATGATGCAAAACAGTTAATGAAGCATTTGTTTAAAAAAGAAAGAAAAAGTTGGTGGGAAGCATATGAATGGCCTAAGTGAATGAGTGTCTGTGTGTGTGTGTGTGTGTGTGTGTGTGTGTGTGTGTGTGTGTGTATGTTTTCCTTAGATTTCTTTTTGTTGATTTGTAACAGAGCCTACATACAGATCACATTAAAAGGGGTGTTTTTTGGGCTCAGATTCAAACTAACATATTAGTATTTGATTTTGCCAACAAGCTCACTCGCCTAGAATCTCCAGAAATCAGTATCCTGTGCCAGGCATTGAAAGATTAAAAATTGTGTGACCATGTGTATATCAATGTTATATATGTATGTGTATATGTATAGATATGTTTGTATGCGTATGTATATGTATAGATTTGTGCTTATATGTGTCATAATGCATGTGTATGTATAACATGTACATTAATATGGTATCTATATGTGTATCTATATATAGTATGTTACATATATAGCATGCATGTGGATATAACATGTATATATGTTGTAGTATATGTGTTCACACATGTACATGTATGAAGATATAGCATGTTGGTATGCATATGAACAAAAACATACATGCATGTAGTGCACTGCAGGCTATGTTCATATGAATGTTGTATTGCACATGTGCATGCATATATAGCACACATATAAAATATCTATTCATATACACATGTGGGGACACACATATATACACAGAGATATATGGTCATGTGTATATATGCACATACATACATCCACATGTACACATACTGAGAGAGATTTAAGGGTGAGAGAGATTTAAGGGTGAAATAGTCTCTCATGAAACTCACAGACTAAGAGTTGGGTCCAACAAGTACAAATAACTATAATATAAAGTGATATATAGGAGGCATAATTAGAGCTAGCCTTAGAGCCAGGAAGACCTAGATTCATGTCCTACCACTAACACAGATTGACTGTATGACCCTGAGTCAGTCACTTAATTTCTAGTGCTAGTCTCAACATCTCTTTAAAACTATAAGGCACAGAGAAGGATCCAACCCACATTGATAAAGGAAGTTTCCTTCCCTGGGATTTCTCTATCCCAGTGAAATCATAGTTTCTATCCCTATCCCAAGAATATAGGGTTATCCAGTTGGGGGGGGGGGGGCGGGTAGATTTCCCTTATGGAAGTAGGAATTATTCTTTCATTGTTTAACCTATGCATCTCTGTTCTGGCCAAATGACCAATAAGCTCCTAAAGTAAAGGGGCTGGAATTTCATTTTCTCTCATTTGTCCTATGGTACCCATTACCTATGCATGAAGTAAACATTTTCAGCTTGAGCTGCAGCCCATCATTTTTTGTCTGTAAATTAAAATTTCAATTATTCTCAGTGATTCTGGATTTTAACTTGTTATTATCACCTCCTTTTGTCTTTTTAGCTTCAACACATATGTTATGATTATAGTTGTGTTCCCATTCTTATGCAAACCCCAAACTCTAATAACAACTTTTCATAATATTATGGGTTTGGAGCTGAAATCTTGTACTCTTAAGAGCAAATCAAAATCAGCATTGAATTGTCTAAACTGAATAGAAAAGAAGAGGTGAAATACCAAAATGACTGCACATTTTCACAATTTGTCCTAGCAGTTGACCATATCCATGATGACAAATTCAAGTAGAAAATTATACATTTAACCTAATCCTTATAAGAGGCAGGGAATCTACCGGAATCAGCCCTGAGCAACTACGAACCAAGGGTCAGGACCATACTGGTAGGAAATGTACCTCAGTGGCCCTTTGAGCTTTTGAGCTAGTTTCTAGTTCCTTGTACACAGGAGATGCTTAATGAATTTGCTGAATTAAATTAATCTTTTACTTTCTAAAGAACCACTCAATCTTATCCATTATTACTGCAGCCAGCACATTTGGTGGGCTAGCAAATGGTGAGAATAATGAGACAGAGGTGTAATCAATAGTCTGTTTATTACAGGACCATTCATACAAAGTCCAAGATGCAAGGAGCTCACAGAGTTTCTATGCCCCCAAGAGAATGTAGACACCCCAAAAGAATGCAGACAGTATAGAAAGATCCTACATCAAAGGAATGCAGATAATGTAGAAGGAGCCTCCCTTAATCCTGTTCACTATAGACCCTTGCTTAAGATTACTTATTAGGGTATTATTCTAGGACCATATCTGGAGGCATAAACAAAAAAGTTTACACACCCTCTTGCTAATCTGCCCAGTAACCTTTGTAAGTAACTGTATAGGACAGGGGAATATGCCTTAGTGAGGTCAAGGGACCTCAAAACTTCCCCTACATAATACATCCTCCTGCTTGTCTGCCCTGTAGCCTTTCAGATAATAATATAGGGGAGGGAAACATTTCATTAGTGAAGCCAAGAGACTTCTGAAAGTTTTCTACACATTATACTATGAGCTCCTTGAATAGGGAGTATTTTTTGCCTTTCTTGGTATTGCCAACATTTAGCACAATATCTGAAATATCATAGATGATTAATGAATGACAGCTGACTAACAGTGTGCTATGAGGACAGAACTAACCAATTTCCAATCATAACTTTTATCCTTAGAACAATTAAGACATTTATACTTGAACCATAATAACTTGCATTTATATAGCACTTTAAACTTGACAATATGCTTTCTTCACAACCATCATGGGAATCTAGTTACTGGGATTTCCTTATTATTCTCATTTTGGCAGAAGAAACTAAGTGCCAGAGAGGTTATGACTTACCCACGTAGTTAAGTATCTGAATCTGTATTTTAACTCAGGTCTTCCCTGAATCCAAATCTAGGACTCTGTCATATTTTCTCCCATAGTTCTAGATGAAATATTCTAAATAACACTCACATGGCTTAAAAGTTAATTCTAACTCCAGAATATCCTCTAACTTTTACCAAATGAATAAACAAAAGGACTAGAAGAATCTGGTTCAGTATATATCAAGTTTAGTCAGGTGCCGTACCATTTTTCTTTTCCCATGTTCTCCTTGGTAGTTAATATATTTGGCACATAGTAGCTTCTCCAGCAATACTAATTGAATCAAGTGGTTGCAGAGAATGATGAGTTATCACCATAATACTTCATCTACTCAAAGACTCAAAGTCCTCTTCCTTTTCTTTCATGTTTCCTATTCTAGAAACTGAGGCAGCATAGTACAGTGGAAACAGAGGATGTAATAAATATCCCCAAGGATCTGGGATGATTGTAAATATGGAGGAGGGATAATTTTTTTTCTTTTTTTGTATAATAGAAGGTAGAAAAAGAAGCAATGGGTAGAAGTTTCAGGGAGGAAGATTCAGGCTCAAAGTGAAGAAAAAAAATGTCCTAATGATTACATCATAATTATGTCATGAAATGAACTTCAGAGGACATCTCATCTATATCCTTCATTTCACAGAAGAAGAAATTGAAACCCAGAGAAGCTCAGTGAATTGTTGTAATGAGAAATAATGGGCTCCCTCTCATTGAAGGTCTTCAAGTTGAGGCTGGATGACCAATTATTAGACATTTTGTAATGGGGATTCTTTGCTAGGTATGGGTTGGACTAAATGGAAATTAAAATTCTTTCCAACTCTATAGTTCAGTGGGTCTATGAAATACACTAAATTTTATTTCAAATGATTTTGTTTGGAATTCCATCTTCACCTACTTCTATGACCTTGCCCCATGGAAAAAGAAGAGTTGGACTAGGTGACCTATAAGGCTCCTCTATTAAATCTGTGATACTCTATGATTTTTAAATTTTAAGGCAAAAAATACTTAAGGCTCAGGATGAACATTTTCTGATGTAAGTTGAGGATACAAATTATTTGAAGGTAAGAAGACCTCTGAAATTACCTTCATTTTAAGTGTGATTTGCCAGACATTTTCCATAAATCATAATGTGATTTTTAAAAAGCACAGAAAAATTTTAAACCTTTCTTTGTTGTTTCTTGTTCATAAGTTGAAAATGTTTTTACTATATCATCTTTGCCTTTCAGGCCAAGAAAAATCAGGCTTAATAATATAGTTGATAGCCAGTTCGGATATAGATAGCAATAATGCATATCTCAGTCTCTGAGGGCTACCAACTGTGACTTCATTTTGCAAAAGCTCAGAAAATTATCTAGGATTCCTCTTCCCACTGTTTATTGGATTCCTATGATTATTCTCATTAAGTCTAAGCCCAATGGCAGTACCACTGGGAATTGGAAGCAAAAAAACAGGAAGGCACAGAAGGAAAATGTTTAGTGAGCCATTTCTGCTCTTTCAGTTGCATCTTCATGTTCAATTTGCTTCAGATACCTAATTTAGGAATTACCATAGGCAGAAGTGCCATCCAAGCAGCCCCTGAATTATAGAGAGCCCCATAAAAGAGAAGGTTCCCCTTTCCCTAGAAATTTTGCAGCCAGGTTAAAAGGTAAAGAGCCATAGAAAGTTTAGAAGATGACCAAGCAGGGCAATTCTGTTACTTTGCTAAATTGAACATACATATTTTTAAAAATATATACTCACAGAAGTTCAAGTTTCACATTCCTCTGTTTTTATTCTTCTTTGTATATTGAAATATAGATGAAAGCAGTTTTTGAAATTTTATTTATGGAAACACTATGGGATTCTGCACTAGCTCATCTAGAAGGAGAAACTATTTTTTAACACTGGCTATTCAGAATAAAGGAGAGAAGTTTTACCTGTTAATACTCCAAAAGAAGATAGAATGATATTCTAATGAAAGGATTCCTAACCTGAGGTCCATGAACTTGGGGTTTTAAAAATAAATGTTTTAATAATTGCATTTCAAAGTAACTGGTTAAATAAGTAACCCTTAACATTCTATAAATTTAGAAAAAAACTTCTGGAAAGGGGGACTATAGGCTTAACCAGACTGCCAAAATGGCCCATGAAATAAACGAAAAACATTAAGAACCTCTGAACTAGTGGTGTTCAAAATAGTATTTAAATATCTTAGAGAAAATAATTGCTCTCACAAATAACAAAGATTCTTTGTTCTCCCCTCCCACTCCTTACTTCTATATGTAAAGGATGGTTGGTTAGGATTAGGGTAGGTCACAGAGAGGTGGGTTTATTAGAATACAAAGCACAAAAGGATACAGCATTAATCTCTCCAGGGTAGGGGCTAAGGAATCCATTTTCAGAATACTGCAGAGAGTTGTAATTGTGCCTCCTGTTAAGTTTAATGGGATTCACACTGCTCCAATATCTGTGCACTGTTTGGAAAAGTAAGCCTTTGGTCTGCAGGTTTCTTGTTTGGATAACTCAGCTGAGAGGCAGCATCTGGATTTCAGTGAGAGCTTTCCTTATACCTAGCATTACCACTGGCTCAACAGAAAAACACTTAGCCAGAATCTTATTTGGCTTACACATCTGTATCATTACTAAGACATCTAGAGTCAGTCTTCACTGTATCGACTTAGCTGATATATTCCTTTATCTCAATAACATTTCTTTCCTTTTGCTCATTGATGTCTCAGCAGCACCGGAAGCCTTCCTTCTTCCATTGCTGATTCTGCCCCATAAGGTAACATATCCCCTCACTGTACCTTTATTTTTCACACTTGATCTCCAACACATGAGCCCCATGCCTTGCCTACTAGTTCCTTTTCTTGTTTTTGGTCTCTGTACACATACAATTCTGCATGACATACTATCCAAATACTGTGATCATTAGTCAAGGAAACGGGCCATAACCATACTGTCACATGGCCTCATTTGGAAAACCTGGACCTCAGACAAAATCCATCCATCCCACCAGTTGCTTACACAATGACAAAGCATCAGTCCAAGATTTTAGTAGTGTTTTCTTTTGTTCCAACACTTCCATAACATTAACAGAAACTCTCTACCCACTGACTGCTATGCAAACCTTTGTGTATTTTTGTTTTGGAGGGGGGGAAGGCAGGGCAATTGGGGTTAAGTGATTTGCCCAAGGTCACACAGCTATTAAGTGTGTCAATACACAAAGTTTGGGGCAGATCATCATCCTTGGTATACCTGCTTCTGAAGAGGAAAAGGGTTATAAGGGTAGGGAAGGGTAAGAGGTTCTGCCAGGGACCCACCCTGGCATCCAGTCTGGAAGGAATTCACCAGGCTCAAGCAAACTTGGAGTCGAGATTGTAAAGTTTATTGGTACGCTGTGCAAGGACAGCAGGCTAGATTCTTATGGAACCTGCAAACTTCCAGGGGTCACAGGCATAGTTTTATGGAGTCAAGACAGTAGATCAGGTGCCAATTATGCTAACTAGGTGAGTAAGGGTGGGATCAGGGAGGAGTTAAGGAGTGGTCAGTGCTTAAAGGACCATGCACTTTTAACATCAACTGCAGGTGTATTGCCCATGATTCACTGGGAAATAGCCCAAGGGGGGGCTACCTGGAGGTGTGGTTTTAGGCCTGACACTTCACTAAAGTCAATCCTCGGTCATGGCTACTGAGGAGTGCCCAGTCTGCCACCCATCAATGTCAAGCTTGACAAGATAGATGTTGGGAACCAAGGCCATCAGAGACACAGTGTGGGTATAATTGGCTAAGGAGTTACCCTATAGATAGGGTACTGAAGAATTCATGGTGCACCTGGCCACTCTAACTAAGGGAGATAACATTTGCCTAAGCTAAAAATGTTTATAGATAGTTTTGTGAAGGATTCATAAGTAGCTTATTGTTTCAAGCAGAGATAAACAGTTCATGAGTTGTTGCTGGGCAGAGTGCTGGCAGGGGGAAGGGGCAGAGTTAATGCTTTGAGACTGGGTGGGGGGAGTGTGATTTTACAGACTGCTTTTACAAATTGATTTTATAGATATAGATCCCAAAGCACCCCATTTACAAACTGATGTTACAAATGGATATTACAAACCGATGTTACAAACATATATGCATCCCAAGGACCCCATCACTGCCTCTGTGATTGACTAGATCATTCCTTAGTATCATGTATCAAGTCTTGTGGGAAGCCTAATCTCAGAGAGCTGGGATTCTTTTCTCTCATATATCTACACTCATTTATGGCCGCACACAGAGTTCTAGGGAAAACCTCTTAAACAAAGCTTAGGTATGACATGTCTGGGATCTCCCCTAAGCAGATTAACAGTCATTACTAGAAAAGTTATGGAATTTACACAAATCATATCAGATTTAGGACAGGTGCAAAAGAAGTGCTTGAAACATAAGACTCATAAGCACAAATTGACCAATATTTAAAACATACTCTGATTTTATTGCATGGATATTTTGACCACAGGGTAACTCACTCACCAGTGCTAACTCTCACTTCATATATAATAAGATGGCATCTAAGTACCAAGCTTGAAAGGATTACATATGTGACTTTTGATGAGTTTTATCTTCATTTTTCTCAGTGTTGTCACCTGAAGTAAGTTACTTTGCACCCATGGTGAATAAAAGAGCATTAGAATTGAAAATATGTTTGTTGCATTGAAATCACAAAACTGACTGAATACATAAATTAATTTAAATCCTTTGGAAATATGCCTCAGCCATATTATTAGTTAGGTTCCTTCAACTTATCTCACTGCCAAAATCTCCTGTCACGGAGTAAATTAAGACTCAGTAGATGTGGTGAAATTCACAGTTTCATTATCAGTAAACACTTTGATGTGATTTTAGCTCCTAAGACCTCAAACATCTTGCAGCATGGCCAAGCTCACAGTGACATTCACATAACAAGGGAAACAAACATATAGGAAAATTATCTGAAAATAACAAAAACCCATACTTCTCTTCACCTTCACAAAGGTTTCTCATCTGGCTTTCTGTACTCATTTAAAGACAGACACTTCTATAGTACCATGGACTAGTCTATAAACTAGTAATATTTGTAATATCTTCTTGTCTTGGATTTTTTTAAGCCAAAGAAAAGCAAAGTTTATTAAAGATTTTCCATAATGGGTAGACTCTTAAGGAACCTAAGTATTTATGATGCTTGTATTGGACAAGCCGGCCAGAATAATCTGACACAGAGTGACCCTGTACTAGATTAATTTTAGCATTTCTCCTGGATTTTATCTTCTAGATGTAAGTAGCCTAAGATTGCCATTTTTAGGGATATTAGCTACTTTTTTCCTCCTATTGCCACAGCTCAGCTACCTTGCCTTCTTTATTTTGGTCAAGTATCCGATATTTCCTGTACTTGGTGTGACTTTTAGAACAGACAAAGGCATGTGTTGAGGGAACAAAAGCCTTTTTCAGGCATAGCATACATGTAAGGAAACATTCTCAAGTAAGGAACAGCTTGGTGAATACCTTTGAGTAGAACAAAACAAAACAAAATCAACAGCAACAAAAAACTTTTCAGAGCCTGCTAAAGACAGGTTTCCTTAAATTAAATTAAAAGGGAAAGGGAGGTGGGGTCTTATTTAATTATTTTTTGCTGTGAATTTGCTTAAAGTGGAAAAAAAAAGTAGTTATGAGAATGTACTCATCCTTGTGCTCAAAAAGACAAGCTATGATATTCTATGTGTGAAGAATAGATGGAGCAGTGCTCAAAGATAAATGTTCTATCACCATAATGATAAAGAAAGAGTATTCAAGGCTTGCTGTGACACTGGTTAAGTCACTCAATTTCTCAGTGGCCCCAGATAATTCTCTAAGATATTTAGTAAGTTAGATATGAGTTTTCTATATGTGTAGGTGAAGCAAAATTTCTACAGAGTTCCCTGCATCAGTGAAATCACAGATCTAGACACCTCCCCCCATACAAACATATACACACACACACAAAAAAAAAACACATACACACACACAAACAAATATACAGAGAGAGACAGAGAGAGAGAGAGAGAGAGAGAGAGAGAGAGAGAGAGAGAGAGGAAGAGAGGAGGATGTTGTTTTAAACATAGGTCTTTTGTGGGATCATACCATCTTGATATTTATACTCTTGTATTATAAGACATTTCACTGACACATAAAGTATGTATATTTTTATCTGCACCAAATTTGAAGGGGTAAGCAAAAAGTTCTGGCTGGCGGCCATGGTATCTTATTAAACAATTACTGAAAATGTGATGTCCAGAGCCATAGTGCCCTTTAAAGTGTCAGTCACTGAATATAGCTATACCTGTCCTTTTTAAGACCAGACTGTTAACTTCTTAACCTTGTGATAAAAGTTATATATATATATATATATCTGTCTTAAGAAAGAGGTGGGAACTTTATATTCATCCCCATACAAATGGACAATGGTATGTACCTTCCCCTTCCACACATCCCCCTTCCCTGTTACCATTGTGACATTATCATTGGTTTGCAAATCAAAGGTCAGTAGGGTGTGGGACTTGGGAGACTACCATGCAGAAAGCCTGCTTTTCCTTATTCTTTCTTCAGCATAAAAGAGATCCCAAGTGACTCTATTGCTAACTCTCTTAAAGATTTTTTAAAAATCATTTTAAAGTTTAAAGAGATTCAGGTCAAGCTCATGCTACCTAAACCTGAAATGAAAGATAATCCCACCTAAAAGAAACAGAAAAAGCTTGTAGAAGAGGCCCACATCTCTATGGTATTGTGGTGCAATGGGGAAAGTACTGGCTTTATAATCAGGGTATCTACTTTCTAATCTTCCTGCTACTTAATACTGATAGCCTCTTGGGCAAGTCCCTTAACATCCCTAAGTCTTTTGTTTCCTTATCCCTAAAAAGTGGGAGTTGGCCTAAGTAAAGGTCCTTTCTAGTTCTAATCTGTAACCCTACGACCCTGATATTCCATCTTACAAAATCCTCATTTGCTGATTCCATGGTCCTGATCCATATACCTTCCTAAAAATATAAAGAACAAAGCAGCAGGTCATCAAAACTTCTGTTATTGGTGATGATGATAGTGGTGGCAATACAAATGTACAACCCAAAAGCACAGGATGCCTCTTTACTAGAAATACGTCCTTCTTATATACAACAAAGGATGTATCCATTTTGGAAAGTCCATTGGATTCTGCACCAAATGCTTTATAAGAAACAAATGTAATCTATCACTGGCTGACCAACAAAAAATCAGAGACTGTTAGTTTTATAAGTGGCTTTAGAGAGTATTAAGTTCAACCTTATTTGGGGGAAGAAGAAACAAGTTCTGAAAGTGTCAGTGACTTACCTACAATAAATAAGGACCAAGGACTAGAGATCAGATCTTCTGACTTCCAATCCTGTGTACTTAAGTAGAGCCAGAAACCATTTTAAGACGTATTTCTATCATATGCAGTGCCATGGAAACTTGAAATAGGCTCTCTAGGCTCCAGATCCTTGTAGGATCACAAATTTAGATCTAGGAGAGACCTTCCAGGTCATCCAGTACAACTCTTTCATTTTACTAATGAAGAACTGAGACAGGAAAGTTAAGTGACTTCCCCAGTCACATAGGTACTAGATCCAGGATCAGACCTCAATTCTCTGACTCCAAATCTTGGACTTTTTCCATTGATGAGAATTCATGCACTGTGAATGAAAGTAGAAGGTCACTTAGCAATTGTATCAAATGGGGAAGTGTGAGATAAAAGAGTTCAGAGTCTGAGATCAGAAAAGGTCTTTATTCTTTCTCATGAGAAAGGGCCCTCTGCCCCTGGTGCTCAAATGGCGTCTGCCAGGGAGAGAGCAACAGGTAGAAGCAAGCCCATGGTTATATAACCTTCTAATGCAGAACTGGCCTTCACTCTCATTGGTAGGGAGGGTGGCTCACAACCTAAGTGTGGGAATCTATCTTGGAGACAAAGGACATGGAAACATGTGGGTGTCCAGTGCAAGGCCAGGAAGGCAGTTTTATCCTTATTTGGCATATCTTGTGCTGAGGTGGCCTGGGGAGGATCTCCACTGCTCTAAGTCCCAGATTCCTGTAAGGTCAGGTGACCTCTAAACTTAGGCCTAGTGGATGTTGAAGCCATTCTAGATTTGATTTTTCAGAATGGGGGAACTTCATTGCAAATTATCCCTCACAGGGAGCATTGGAATTGATGATTCCCAAGATCTTTTTCAATCCTAATATTTTATGACTGTATAGATGTAATTCTGAAAGTATTTGGCTTTATCATCATACTTCATATTTTATAGCACCTTCTTTCTTCAGATTTAGGAGGTAGAGAAAATGACCACCAGTCATTTTCCAGCAAGTCACAGAATAATACAAGTGAGTCAATGAAGACCATTCATATTTCAAGCTTGAGGGAATAGAAAGGAAAGGGGCAGTATGTAAGTATAAAGGTTAGCTAGTTAAGAACTTCTACAAAGTGCCTGCTACTGAATTTTTCATGATCCTAAGTGTTCTTTCATCTAATTATGACTTCTATCTTACTGATCTCAAAAGATATTAAAATTCTTCCTTCTTTGAGATATGAGGCTATCTGAAGACCATATACTTTATTCCTGCCTATGACAAATATGTAATAGGCACCTGTTTAGCTCTCATTTATATTCTCCCCACCCCACCCCCTCAATTTCAAAGGCTTTTGAATAAATATCAGTTTGTTTTTTTTATTAGTGCTTGATAAGAAAGCTTGCATTACCACTGGTCCTCCTCTGCCCCCAAACTCAGATACTTTATCAAAAGGAAAAACTCATTAGTATTCATTGAAAGCAAATATAATTTTTCTATTTGGAAAACATAACAGGATGGACAGCATATCGTTTTGTAGATATGTAAATTGTAATAAGGCAATAATAACTGTTCATCTATTCATTGTGAAGAACACTGAGGGAATATTTGAAAGCAAATCTATCTGAATGCCTTATTACAGATATAAAGCAGTTTGTCAGCAAGTGTTCAGGGAAAACGTTTGGAGAAATACATCTTTCTTTTTAAGTGACTAGAAGACAAAGTATAAACAAACTTCTCAAGACCAAGGATTGTTTCTATGTCTGCATCACCCGTACCTACCATTACCTAGTAGCCTAGCACATAGAAAATGAATAATGAATACTTGTACATTAATTAATTGGTTGGTGTTCTATGGGTTAGTTGCCTTTTTTTACTCTTGTTGAATTCATTAAATTTTTTCTTGGAGAATATAAATTCCTTTCTCATCATTTCTGTCTCCTGATTATTTTATAGTTGAAAAGATTTTGAAGATAAATTAAAGGTATTTTACTTACCTCTTAAAGATGTTTTTCCTTTACAGTTCATGATACACAAATTCTAAAGTAGAATATGGGTATTTGTTACTTGTGTGATGCCTAAGGTCCAAAGAAATGAAGATTAAGAAGAAGACATTGAAACTGTTTTTGTTACTTTAGAACAAAGTGTTGTTTCCATTCTTGATTCAGAGTTGTCTTTCATTGTTGAAGAGGACCAAAATGATATCGCCGTGTTAGAATAAAGTTCTGTTTATCTGCCTGTGTGATCAGATGAATAAAACAGGACTGTAGGACTATAGGGCTAAAAAATCATGTTTTTCAAGAAGAAAGCCTCAGAGCTTTAAAAGTATGAAACATCTCTTTCCTTAGATTAGAGGTCAAGGTAACACAACTATAGTATTTGCTTGATTTAGCATTATTCTTTCTTAGATTGTGAAAATTCATTTATTTACTTATTCTTCTCTTTAATAAATTATCTACTACAGTTCAGGGAAATGATTAAGAAAAGAAAGGGGAAGTAGCAAACACTTTAAATAGTATTTTCTGAAGTATTTATAAATTTAATGATAAACACCAAGACTAAACACCCAGTGGAATGGTCAGTGTTGGCTATACCTTAGACATGAACTCAATTACCTTTGCTAAGAATTTGTAAACTAATCATGACTCATAATCCTTTGGTTCCATCCTTTAATGTCCATTTGATGACTTCCTTTTCTCTCTCTCTCTCTTTTTGTGGCTTTTTGGAGGGGGGAAGGCAGAGCAATTGGGGTTAAATGACTTACCCAAGGTCACACAGCTAGTAAGTATTAAGTGTCTGAGGCTGGATTTGAACTCAGGTACTCCTGACTTCAGAGCCGATACTCTATTCACTGGGACACCTAGCCTCCTTGATGACTTCCTTTTCAAAGTCAATGCCAGAAGGATGATGTACTAGATTTTAATTGTACAAACGTATTGATCCATCCATCTTTCTCTCTCTCCTTCTGTCCTTCCCCCCTGTTCTCCTTGCCCTTTTCTCTTTCTTTTTCTTCTAAATGATACAGGTGGTTCGGCCATACCAAACCATGTCCAATCCCATGAGTAAACTCACAGTTCTTAATAGTATGCATTCCCATTTCATTCTGGCTGACAATGGAACTACAGGAAAATATGGAGCAGAGGTGAAACTGCGGAGGCAGCTGGAAAAGCATATTTCACTTCAGAAGATAAACACAAGTAAGTAGCGATCTGTTTGTTTTTTTTTGCTTTAGTGACTTTATGGGAAATATACTGAAAATGATTCCCATTAAGCCTACCAAACAACAGCCCTGTCTACAGTTGAGTAAGTATCTGGCAGGAATCATGATTGATATTAGTACTTTCTAGAACTAGAGAAAGTTACTTTTCTAGAGGATGATTGGAGGAATAAGAGCTGATTATGCAGTTAAAATTTAGCTTATTTACCCAGATTGAGAATTCTACTCCATCCAAGGACTGTGCATTCAAAGAAGCTTTTCTTTCAAAAACTATTTCTGTGTCCCAGACCCAGCCTTCTAAAGAAGAAAAGCACCCTGGGGAAATGACTTTTATTTATTAAGCAATTTTAGTGGTGTTAACACACAAAAAAGGGCTTTTGATCTTAGCAGAGATCTAGAAGCGCAAAGATTTCCCAAAGGCTTGGAGTACCCTGGGGCATCACTTATTACCTGTCTTTGTAGAAACTTTGTTTTTTTCCATCTCCTAATGAGTGAGCATATATGTAAACATTAGGCTTTCTGTGAATATTTATGTATGTTGTGTTCATTAATTATGTGTGTTCAGTATGATGCTACCTTAAGAAGAACTACTTTTATGACTGGAGGGAAAGCCAGTTTCTTTCTTATTGATATTCATAAAGTAAATTATTTTTCACTGAAAATAATGGGAGGAGACACAACAAAGCTAGGATTATACCAGAGAGCATAGCAGTATGTTTTAGCATCTTCTTTCCCTGGAAAAAAGACATGAGCCAAGGTGAATTTATAAAAATAGAATGACAAGTGAAGGTTAACAATGAAATAAATATTCCCATGGAGAGGGTAGCAGAGGGAAAGGAAGGAGAAGGAGGAAGGAGTGCCTGAGTATGTGGTCCAATTTTTTTTTTAATTCAGGTAGTCTCCTCAATGATAAAATCACAGAATTTGGTGACTTGGATATAAAACTATATGGACTGTGTCATTTATTCTTTTCCTATGTTATTTTTTCTTTGTCTATATTTTAAATAAATAAACCAATCAATCAGTAAGCATTTAGTAAATGCAAAATAATAATAAAATATGGTATTTAGGTAGCACTTTAAGATTTACAAGGTATTTTATGAGTATTTTAATTTTATCCTCATGACCACCTTGAGAGGTAGGTGCTATTATTATTCTAATTGATGAGGAAATTCAGACTCAAAGAAGTTGTGACTTGAACAGGGTCACACATCCGGTCAAGTGTCTGAGGCATAATTTGAACTCTGGTCTTCCTGGTTCTAGAATCAGAGAACTATGCACCCCTGCCCTCAAGAGCTTACATTCTATTGGTGAAGAGAGAGTTTACTGATTGATTAGATTTCTAGAACCTAAAGTTCTAGACTATATTTATTAAATAGGCTTCCAGATGTTCCAATAGAGATTTGGAGTCAGAGCACCCATCTGAATCCCAACTCTAGAAATATTGGTTAGGATTGTTATAGGGATCTGTGACACATAGAAAGTTAAGAAAGTGTGCTTTAAGACATCTGATTTTGGTCTGGCCCTTCCCCATACCTGCTTAGTCCATTGTTCTTTTATTTTATTTTTTTTAATTCACTGGGGCCTTATTAGCCTATTATTTCTGTTCTTTCATTCTCTTACTCATGGTTCTACCTTATAAAAGACTAATGCCTTTAAATCATCTCTATTACACCATTAGACTTCATGTAGAATAATAATAATAAATAATGCAATATCATACCAATTATATACCAGGAACTGCATTAAGTGCTTTAAAATATTATTTCATTTGATCCTCACAAAAACCCTGTGAGGTAGGTGCTGTTATTACTCACATTTTATAATTGAGGAAACTGAAGCAAACAGTGGTTAAATGACTTGCCTGAGGTCATACAGTTAACAAGTGTCTGAGGTCAAATTTGAACTCAGGTCTTCGGACCTAAGGTTCAGTGCAATGTACTCTAAGTCACACAATTGACCATTTGCTGTTCTACAGAACACCCTGGGATGCCAAACCTTAGTATAAGTGTAAAAGTTTAGTATTGGGAAAAATCTCTAGCATTCAAATATAACCTTATAATTTTTTAAGAACAAGCGCTATGTAATTTGATAAGAGAAGAGGCAGCTGAGTGGTGCAGTGAGTAGAGCACCGGCCCTGGAGTCAGGACGACCTGAGTTCAAAACTGGCCTCAGACATTTGACATTTAACTAGCTGTGTGACCGTGGGCAAGTCACTTAACCCCAATTGCCTTGCCTTTCCTTCTCAAAAAAAAGGGAAGAACTTCAGAAAAATAGAGAATTATACAAAGATAGATGCCAGAAGAATTTTAATGTTTAGCTTAACCCTTAGATAGGAACCAAAATTCACCCCAAAGTGCTATAGTAAATGTTTGTTTCTCCAAGAAATGCAAATATCTCATTCATTTATCGTAGAGTAAATAAATGTTATACTGTCCTGTAAAATCTACACTGATACCTCATTGAATCTGCTAGTTCATGCCAGGAAAATGTGTGAAAGCTCTGATAGGTCTTATTAAAGTGGCAAAACTTTAAGTACAAGGTCAATGATGACTTGTATCTCTGCTGTACAAGGACCAACTTAGCTAAGTTATGTCAATAACTATTTATTGACTGTTATGTTATGTCAATAGGTATTGTGCTTAGCTCTGAAGATACAGAGGAATACAAAGAGGCTTATTACCAAAATGTTGGCCCCTAGATGATTTTTGTTTCTTTGTTGGTTTTCTTTTGTTTTTGTCTTGCCTCACCAATACACTGTGAGGTAATGATATAGTGGGAAGAGTTCTTTGGATTTTGAGTCAGAGACCTTGAGTTCAAGTCTTATTTATGCTACTTACTATTTATGTGACCTTGGGCAGGTCCCCAAATTTCATTGAACCCCAATCTCTTCATCTATACAAGAAGTAGGTTGGACTAAATCATTTCTTGCCTTTCTTTTAGCACAAAATTTATCATTTTAGGAGAGCAATCTACTAAACTATAAAAAGGGGTTGTAATCCATGTTAACAAAGGGAGTACCCATATGCACATAAAAAATCACTGATCCCTACATTTTTGAGCAACATTATGTTAAATGATATAATGTGATTTTGAAGCATATCATCAATTCATTCTGTAACAGGAAATATTTGTCTTTTAGATTTTGCTTCAAGAGTACCCACCTTAGGGCTTTAGTTCAGGTGCCTTGATCTGTAGATTTTAGGAAGGTTAGATTTTGCTGAGATCAAGGTGTTTCTTTGATCAGACCTTGGGATATTTGTAGTTGGGGAGGAGCTTTGGTGTTTCTTAAATCTCAGGTGCTCTACCATGTAATTGATACTGGTGAATGAAATGCTGTGATTGGTAACAGTCAACTTAGAATGTGTTCACTAATTCCTGCATCTGTCCCATTCTAATACTCCACTCACAATTTCATGAGAGCACAGAGAATCCCCTGAGGAGACAACTCTCAGCTTTGAGAATGAGGTGCAACCTTCTGTGCATCCATGCCTTGTTTTACCTAGGAGCAAAGAAAGGGCTCCTGGGAAACATAAAAGCCTTAGAGACAGAACTAAGGAAGAAAATTGAATACATTTCCCCAGTCATAAAGTAAAATAAGGATGGAAGAGGTATCATAAGTCCAGATTTAAACCCCAGTAAATAGGTGGACATTGCAGTCGTATTTTTCTCTTAATGACAAGACTGTTGTATTCAGATCACAATTTCAAGGAATGGAATTATAGGATCATTTATTTGGAACTGGGACAGATCGCAGAGGCCGTCTAGTCCAACACCAACATACTGTAAATAGAAAAGTGAAGTGTCAGGAGGTTAAGGGTCTCACCTAAGGTACCAGAATAAGCATCAGTGGAAGAATGTAGACTTAGGTACTCTAACCCCACCCTTTCCAGTACCAGGCGATTTCTTTGGGGACAAAAGTTAAGGACGCTCCATAACTTATTGGCACTTTACTTACTTATTCATTTTCCCCAAAGAAAGTTTAAGAAATGTAATTTGAATGAAATTGTATCCCCGAATCGACGGGGTGTTGCTGATTTAACGAGTTATCCAGTGAAACACAAATTTTCCCTACATCAGGGAATCTCGGTCTTCTTCCGTGGGATTAAATCAGGACCCCCAGGACATATGGGGGGCATATAGTAGTTTTTTCATTAAAATCTTGATTTTAATCTTGATTATTCAGTGGTGACCAGTATTATGGTAATACCCTGTAAAATATGATTATTCATATACATAAACCAAATCAACTGAAGGAATATCTTATTTAGGAATTAAGGGAAAACTGCCCAGAAGACACATAAACCCTTTCCTGTGATTACGTTTACCAGTTCTATCCTCTCCCACACCCTCTGCCACTGCTCCAGATTCAATATTTAAGCATAGTCATTTATTATGCTGGTGATTTGAAAAGGAACAGAATTCTGTCAAGCTTGAAGAATTACTTAGTAGAACTCTCTTGCATCTACCACTTTCAAACCCAGAATCTGACAGTCAAGGTCTTGTATATCAGGATGTTAATAGTGTCTCGGCATGAAAGAAGAGATTTGACTGCCCCATAAAAGGAAGGAACAGCTATGGAATTTTATTGCTAGCAGAGAACTCAAAGATCATCTGGTCTAACCCTCTTATTTTGCAGGTAAGGAAATTGAGTCCCATAGCAGCTTAAGGAAACTCCAAGGTCTGACAAGGCTTTGGTTATTTTATTTATTTGTTTGTTTGTTTGTTTGTTTATTTATGCTTTTTTGGAGGGAGAAAGGTAGGGCAATTGGGGTTAAGTGACTTGCCCAAGGTCACACGGCTAGTAAATGTTACTTGTCTGAGGCCAGATTTGAACTCGGGTCCTCCTGATTCCAGGACCAGTGCTCTGTTCACTGTGCCACCTAGCTGCCCCAAGGCTTTAGTTATTAATGCAAAAGCACCTGTGTAAATAAACTAGTTAGTAAATATATCAGTTTTAAGATACCAAAAGTATAGTATTTTTGTCATTTTGAGTATCATCCCTTATTTTGTTCCAGTGATGAAGAAAATGCAACTGAATCATGGGATAGACCAAAAGACATAGGCTGGATCACATGGAATTTAAATTACCTGAGAACAGGGACTATTTAAACAGGGACTATTGTTTCTTCTCCTTCTTCCTTTTCCTCCTCCATCTTTTCCATCACCTCCTCTTCTTCCTCTTCCTCCTTCTGCTCTTTTCCTCTCCCTCCTTTCCCTCCTTTTCCTTTTCCTCTTTCTTCTTCATCCTTGTATAACCAAAACCTAGAACAAAATCAGGTAAATGGTAGGCACTTGAATTGGATTAGATAGAAATAATTAAACGTTTTAGTGTGGCTATATATTGCTATCTGGACCTGCACAATACATTGCTTGTATTTTTAAGGCAATTCACACAGATGTACTGCAGTCCTGCAGGAATTTGTAATGTTGTTCATATGCACACTGCCTCCACTGATAAGATTGCAGCACCTCTGTACCTTAATCGTTGAGAGTTTCTGAAGACAAAATATTAATGACCCTTTAGCTAAGGAGCATCACTAAACTTAATTGATCTATTTCTCAGACAACAGATTAGTTAGACACAAGCTCTATACTCAAAGCCTTTCCAGCAAAGAACCAACTCTTCCTAGCTTAGTCTTCAATGACTTGAACCAGTGCCATACTACAGAGAGGCCTCAGACCAATACTATAGAGAGCTGACTTTGGAATTAGGAATAACTGGGAAATATATTAGAATATATTATATTTATAGTTGCTATATATTATATATTCTAATGTATTCTATAATGCTATATATAATATATAAATATATTAGAAATATATTATCTGTATGACTGATCCTTGAAGTTAGAAATTCTAAGAGGGTAAAATAAGAGAAAGTGCATTCCAGACATGGGGGACATCCTTAGCAAAGGTATGGATTTGTGAAATGGACTGTTGTAGATATAAATCAGCAAGTAGGCACATGAAAGAAAATAATGTTCAATAAGCCAAGAAAGGAGGCTGGAACAAAATAATGAAGGGTGTTAACTGTCATCAAAGGAGTTTGCATGTTTTCCTGGCACCCATCTCAAACATCACTTCTTTCATGAAGCTTTTCTTGATTAGTTCAAATGGAGATAAACTTTCCCCATATCACTTTATTTGGTTTCCTCAGTCAGCCTGAAATTTCCCTATTGACTAAGCCCATTCACTCATGAATATACTCATTTAGTTAGAACAGGAAGGTAGGTTTTACATCATATCATCTAACATTTTGTTTTTAGATGAGGTTCAGAGGAATGAGAGAACTTGCCCAAATTAATACAAATAATTAGTAACAGAGCTACAACTCGAATCACATGTTGCCTCTTGTCTACTCCTTCTACTGTATCATGGCAGGTTTGGTTTAAATCAGTTAAGATTTTGCATAATTCAAACTGTACATAACTATTTTCTGAAAGGGAACAAGACTTTATGAATAATATTTTATCTTTTCCCAATTATATGTAAAAGCAATATTTAACTTTAAAAAAATTAGTCCTAAATTCTTTCTCTCCCTCCCATTCTCTCCTCCTCCATCCCTGAAATTATAAGCAATTTCATATAAGTTATACATATGTAATCATGTAAAATGTATTTCTGTTTTGTATAAATAGTATATTATTTTCCCAATCAAATGTAAAAATAATTTTGAACATTAATTTTTTGCTTTTTTTTTGGAGAGGGGAAGGTAGGGCTTTGGGGTTTAGTGACTTGGCCAAGGTCACATGGCTAGTTTTTTTGTGTTAAGTGTCCGAGGCCAGATTTGAACTCAGGTTCTCTTGACTCCAAGGCCAGTGCTCTATTCACTGCACCACCTAGACACCCCATGAAAATTAATTTTTTTAAAATGTTGAGGGCCATGAGTTTTCAGTGTAGGTAGCCACCTAGAAGAAAGGCACAAATCAGAAAATATTAGACTGTACTTGAAGTCAGTAACACCTGAGTTTGAATGCTGCTGTTAACATTTATTAGCAATATGACATCAGCCAGGTGACTTAAATCTCTCATCCTCAATTCATTTATTTATTTTGGTTTACATCATTCATTTCCATCAGATTTTGAGTTACAATTTTTTCACCATTTTCCCTACCCATCACCCCAGAATAGCAGTCCCACACGATATCCCCTCATCCAATCTGCTCTCGCCCATATCTTCTCCCATACCCCCTGTGACTTTGTCATTAGGGCAAGGTGAATCTCTGAGCCCCAATACCTGAACATCTTATCTCCCAATTACATGCAAAATAGTATTAATAATAGTATTTATATACTTTGAAACATTTAATTTTAAGACTTCTAATTTCAGATCCATTCCCTTCCTCCCTTGTCACCAACTCCCTCTGGGAAGATAAGCAATTCAGTATGTGTTGTACATGTATAGCTATGCAAAACATCACCATAGTAGATATATTTTAAAAGTCTGCTTATATTTTCCTCCCACCCATCCCACCCCCCCCACCTGGTCCATTCCCTACTTTGATCCTGTCCCTCTTTGATAGTGGGTACTTCCAACCTCCCCTCCCCCAGAATGCCCTCCCCTCCATCCTCCCCGCTCTCATCCCCCTTCCCCCTACTCTCCTGCAGGGTGAGATATCCCATTTAGTATATATGTGATTCTCTCCCTGAGCCAAATTCAATGAGAATAGGGTTTTGCCTTTTTGCCTTCCTGTTCTCCCCCTCCCTTGCAACTACTTCCCCTTGCCTCTTCTACATGAGATAGTTTACCCTACCCTGTCTCTCCCCATCTCCTCTTGTCATTTTCCTCTCTCACCTCTTAACTTCACCCCTTAAGTATCATCCCTTCCCACCAAATTCAACCTGTGCCCTCTATCCATGTATACCTGTAAACATATATACACACATTCACATATGTATTCATATGTCCAAATACCCTTCTTCAATTATTTTCATAACGAGAAAGATTTCATCAGTCATAGTTATTGTTTTTCCATGTAGAAATGTAAATAGTTCAACTTTGATAAGTTCCTTTTGATTTCTTTTCCCTGATTACCTTCTCAAGCATCTCTTGCTTCTTGTGTCTGAATGTCAAATTTTCTATTCAACTCTGGTTTTTTCCTCAAGAATGCTTGAAAGTCCTCTATTCCACTGAATGACCATATTTTCCCCTGAAACAAGATACTCAGTTTTGCTGGGTAGGTGACCATTGGCTTCAATCCCAGCTCTTTTGCCCTCTGGAATATCATATTCCATACCCTTCAATCCCTCAGTGTAGAAGCTGCCAGGTCCTGGGCTATTCTGATTGTGTTTCCACAGTGTTGAAATTGTTTCTTCCAGGCTGCTTGTAGTATTTTCTCCTTGATCTGGGGATTCTGGAACCTGGCTATAATATTCCTGGGAGTTTTCTTTTTGGGATCATTTTCAGGAGGTGATCAGTTTATTCTTTCAACCTCTATTACTCCCTCTGGGTCTAAAACATCAGGGCAATTTTCCTTCAGAATTTCTTGAAGGATGATTTCTAGGTTCTTTCTTTGATCATGACTTTCAGGTAGTCCAATAATTTTTAAATTGTCTTTCCTGGATCTATTTTCCAGGTCAGAGGTTTTTCCCATGAGATATTTCACATTGCCTTCTATTCTTTCATTTGTTTGGACCTGTTTAACAGCATCTTGATTTCTCATAAAGTCACTAGCTTCCATTTGCTCCAGTCTAATTCTGAAGGAATGAATCTCCTCAGTGAGCTTTTGAGATTCTTTTTCCATCTGGCAAATTCAGCTTTTTAAGGCATTCTTCTCCTCATTGCCTTTCTGAGCCTCTTTTGCCTTTTGAGTTAGTCTATTTTTTAAGGTGTTGTTTTCCTCAGTCAGTCTGTTGACTGTCATTTCATACTTTTCTTGCATCTTTCTCATTTCTTTTCCCAATTTCCCCCCACTTCTCTTATCTGCTTCTTAAGGTCCTCTATGGCCTGTAGCCAGCTTGTATTTTCATTTGGAGCTTTTGGTGCAGGAGTTCTGACCTCACAGTCCCGTTCCATGCTCTTTGCCCCTAAAATAGGAGTCCAATGTCGAATTTTACTGTTTATTTTGTTTCCTTTGCTAAGGCATGTTGCCACTTAATTACTTGACTTTGGGGCTTGTTGCCACAGTAGGACTCTGCCACCAGGCAGGACAGCTTCCGTCCCAAACATGGGGTCTTCACAACTTCCACCAGTTGGTTGGCCTCTGTAAAGCCTCCACCCTCTCTGGCAAATTGGATACCCACCATCGGCCTCCCCCCAAGACCACAATCCAGATCCAAGCAGGTTAAAGCAAGAGCGATTAACCCCCAGACTGATTGCTGGATCTCTCTACAGTTCTCAGACCAGGAGCTAGAGCTGCCACTGACAATGCAAAATGGCCTCTGTGCTGCGTTTCTTCAGCAGCTTTTCGCCCCCAGGGGAAGAAGCCTACTCATTCCCCAAATACTGGTCCCAAAGTCCACAGGGCACTAACCTCTTACTTTATCCTAGGCATATCTGTGCTGATAATTCTGGAATCGCCACAGCTGCTGGTGTTCTGGGGTCCCTCCAGCTGGCTGCTGGCCCAGCTGCCCTGGGGCTAAAACCTCGGCTCAATCGGGCCTGGGCTTGGCTCCCAGAATGCTGTGCTGTTGGTTCCCAGTGCTGTGCTGCCCGCTTTCAGAGCACTGAGCTGGCCGCTCCCTGCAGGGCTGCTGAGCTGACCTCAGCAGGAGGTTAGCTTCTCTGTGTCATTCTGTGGGTGCTGGGGCCCCAGAAGTTGTTCAGATTCCCCTTTTACATTGTTTGTAGGTCGTGTGGGGCAGAGCACCTTGGAAGTGCTGTTTCTACTCTGCCATCTTGGCTCCACCTCATCATCAATTTGTGTTTCAAGGTAAAACTGCTGAGAGAAACTCAGAGATATGAACTTGCAAATGATTTACTCACATTAGGAGATTTAGAGGAGAAAGGGAGGGAGGGAGAGAAAGAAAGAGGAAAAGAGGAAGAAACAGAGAGAAAGAGAAGGGAGGGAGGGAGAGAGACGATAAGAGGGGAAGAGAACAGGCAGGAAAGAGAAATGCTCTGTCTTTTTCAGTAGCTCTTTGCTCAGCTTTCAATAACATGTTTACCTGTCCTGCAATCTCTTACAGTTCTTTTGTTATTAATATCCTGTTTACTGCATAATTTTCGTTATGTCACTGAAGGGTTTTCCCCCAGTTATTTTGTTAGAACTGTGTTCATTGCCTCATTTTGGCATCATGTGATTTGTCTATATCCAGGGGCAAAAAAGCAGAAAAGCAAGTAAAGAGTTGGAAAATGTAATGTGTACTCCTTTCTGGAGTTGAAAAGCTAGCCCCTGGGCCAGCTTCTCTGTGTCAAGATATGAGGAGGCTTCATAAAGCTTATGTTAAGTTTGATAAAGTCTTTGGAAGACACACTGAACTGAGTGGTCTTGTGTCCAGTGACCTTAGACCATCTAATCTAGTGGTTCTCAGTGTGAGGACCAGGTATCCCTGAGAGTCACTGAGTACCTTTCAAGTGGTCCACAAGGTCAAAACTATTTCTATAATGATGCTAGGCTATTTTAATCTCTAATGTTTTAGATATCAGTAGATGTAATTCATATAAACAAAATCTTTTGGGGGATCACCAGTCATTTTTAAGGGTATAAAGGGATCCTGAGATAAAAAAAAATTTGAAAACCTCTGATCTCGTACAATTACTTTCTAAAATCACAAATTTGTCTATGTAAAATCTATCACAAGTTATGTGGTAGGATGGAAAAAGTACTTGATTTAGAGTAAGAAGACTGTGGCTCATTCTTGGCTCTGCCTCTCATTACTGGACATTTTTGTGACATCTGACTAGTCACTTAACCTCTCAGGGCCTAAGCAACTATAAAATGACTTGGTGACCTCTAAAGTCCTTTCCACTGCTACATCTCTGATTAAAGGTAGGCATCTAGTTTCTGTACAAAAGCCTCCAGTGAAGGGCAATTCTCTCCCACCATTCCATTTGGGGGACAATTCTAATCATTACGGAAGTTTTCCCTTTCATTGAACCAAAATATACTTGTCTGCCGTTTTTACCCAACTGACCTTAATTCTACTTCCTGGGATCAAGCAGACAAAGTCTTAACTCTTCTTGCACATGATGGCTCTTCATGTATTTGAAGACAGCAGTTCTCTTCCCCCTAAATCTTTCCAGGTGTTTCCCTGCTTCCTCAAATTGAATTTCAAATCAGGTGAATGAAATTTTTTTTTTGGCTTAGATGTCATTCTTGTGGAACATGAAATTAGAGAATTGGGGTTCTAGTGATGGCTGCTGTGTGACAGTGGCTGGGTCATTTAAACTCTCTAGGCCTCATTTTTCTTAAATGTAAAAATGAAAAGTTTGAATGGAGATTTTTTAAGGCACCTAGCATAGAAACTCATAAATGATCCAATAGTTCTAATGGTAGATACAACATTATTTTAACATTGAATTTGAATAGAGTGCTGGGCCTGGAGTCAGGAAAACTCATCTTCCTGAGTTCAAATCTGGCCTCAGATACTTACTAGCTGTGTGACCCTAGGCAAGTCACTTATCGTTGTTTGCCTCAGTTTTCCTTGTCTGTAAAATGAGCTGGAAAAGGAAATGGCAAACCATTCCAGTATCTTTGTGAAGAAAACCCCAAATGGAGTCATGGAGAGTCAGACATGACTGAAACTGAAACAACTGTACGATAAGAGGTATGGTTAGAGAGATAGCCATGACATAGTGTATATAGGTATCTATCCTGGAAGTAAGAAAATCATTTTTCTTCAAAGAGCCATGACTCAACAGTCAGAACTAACCCAGTAAGGAAATCCAATCCGAATTCCAGTTCAGTAATGTGATCTATTAGCATGTCTGGTTTTAGTCATTTCTGCTTTAGTGACCCTAGAAATGAGCCTAATACTATGTTTCTTGTTACCACAGACCATTCTTTGAGAATTATAAACCCAGATGTATTAGATAATTTGAAGTAACAACTAGGGGGAAATGGTTTTACTTTATATCTGAACAACTGGAAAATTTAGGATCCGATGCTGAGGGCCAATACTGGAAAGTAAAGGGAAAACAATTGAATAATAACTTTGCAAAAAACTTGAATCTATAAGCCATCTCACTCTTGTAGATCTTTGGCAGATGCATACATGTATATATCACATAAATGAATAAATAATATCTTGAAGAGTTGGTTTTTGGTTTGGTTTTGTTTTTTAAAGTTGCTATATTCTATGCCCACTGTTATATCTCACTATACTGCAGAGTTACATATGTAAAAAAAAACCCTTCCTGAATATACTTGATATAATTCAACTCAACAAGCACTTCTTAAGCAATGTGCTTGCCTATATTCCAGATGTTATCATGTGCAATGGAAAAACAAAGACAATAATAAAATAATCATTATTGTCAAGGATTATAATAATGTAAGAATTATAATAATAATAATTCACATTTATATGGAACTTTCCCATTTATAAAGTACTTTCCTCTCTATGAGACTGTGAAGTAGAATCATAGGATTAGCGATCTGAACTTTAAGAGACTTCATCTGACACCTAGGGAAGATGAAACCAGGCAAGTCACACACAGATAGTAAGCATCCAAGATGGAACTTGAACCTCACTTCTCTGACTCCAGAGACAACATTCTTTCCACTATGCCACATTGAAGTGAAAATACCATTATTTCTATTATATAGATGAAGAAACTGAAACTTCAAGGTTGAAGTATGACGCCCAGCATCACACAGCTAATAACTGTTGAAGCCAAGTCTCTCACTACACCAATCCATTCTCTATACAGCTGGCAAAGTGATTTTCTTAAAGCACATATCTAATCATATTGCCATCCCCTCCCCAACCCTAGTAGCAGATGGAAATTTCTCTTTGGCAGTTAAAAGTTTCATAATCTGACTACTTTCTACCTCCTCCATGGTCCCTATTCCATGGTGAAGCCCTACTGACCTAATTACTGTTCCTCATACATACAACTAGTATTCTGCCTTTGTGCCTTTCCACAGACTGTCCCCCACACTTAGAATATGCTCCTTCTTCTCTCCCGCTCCTTATAGGTTTTTTCTGATCTCCCTCTCCTGCCCTCCCACTTTCAAGTTCTCATGCCTTCCCCTCCAAATTTACCTCATATTTAATTTCTATATATCTTGAATTAGAGGCAATATTGTTTGTAAATAGAATAAAGGACCCTCATAAAAAAGACCTAGGTTCAAATGCTCCCTTTTGACACATACTAATTGTAACATTGGGCAAATCGTAATTTCTTGGTGCTAGATAACTTTCTCTAGTACTGTAATTTGCAGAGAAAATGTTGATATATTTATAGATTTGACTATTAGATAAATTTATATGTTTATCAATGAAATCCAGTGAAATGAGGTCCTGTCCCTCTTTCTATCACTCTGTTTTTATATATCTATATCTATCTATACATATATTATTATTTATGCAATATACATAGTGTTTTGCATATTATATATGCAATATACATATGATCTCATGTCAGTGAACCGATGTCACTATGGGATGCTGAGGCAACTCAATGTATTAGGAAGAGCACTGGACAAAGAAGTGGGAAACCTGGGCTCAGGTCTGATTCTGTCATTAACTCACTCTGGGATGATGGGGAAAAATCACTTTGCCTCTCAAGGCTTACTTTCTCATTTTAAGATGAGAAAATTGTCCTTACTGATCTCTGAGACACCTTTTATGTCTAAAGTCCTATGATTCTATCACATGTCAGTCAAGGAAATCAAAGAAACATCATTGCTGTATTAAGCATTCATATGCCTTTGTAGCTAAAGTCCTTGAAAAGGCCGTCTATAATAGGGACCTCCAATTCTGTTCTTTCACTCTCTTCTGAACCCCTTACAATCTGGCTTCTGACCTTATTACACTAAAATCGTTCTCTCCAAAGTTATCAGTGATTTCTTAATTGGCAAATCCTCTTTCTTGTTGCCCTCTCTGCAGCCTTTGGCACTATGGATCACTCTCCTGCTTGATACTCTCTTCTCTAGATTTTCAGGACCCCACTCTTTCCTGGTCTTCTTCCTATATATCTGATCAATCCTTCTCTTGTCTCCTTTGCTGGATTCTACTACAGATCACACCCTCTAACCTTAGATGTCTCCTAGGGCTCTGTCCTAGGCCCTCTTCTCCCTCTATAGTACTTCACTTGATGATGTTAGCAGTTTATGGATTTAATGACTATGTTGGTGGTGCTCAAGTCTACCCAACCTACTCCAGTCTCTTTGACCTACAATCTTCCATTTCCAACTGCCTTTTGGACATCTTGAACTGAATCTCTAATAGAAATCTTAAACTCAACATGTATAAAATTCATTACCTTTCTCTCTAAACCCTCCCCATACCTTCAACTTCCCTATTACTGTAGAGAATAGCACCATCCTCCCAGTCCCTTACACTCAAGCCTAGGAATCATCCTCAACTTCTTACTATCTCTTACCCCCCCAAAAAAATCCAAGCTGTTGCCAAGCCTTGTCTATGTCTCATCCATTTCACCTTTGCAATATATTTCAAATATATCCCCTTTACCACCACTATAATGCAGGCTCTTATCACCTCATACCTTAATTATTGAAGTAGCTTGTTGATGGGTCTACCTGCCTCAAGTCTCTCCCTACTTCAGTCTACCATTTTCATTCACCCACTAAAGTGGTTTTCCTAAAATTCAATTCTAATCATGTCACCCCTCTAGTCAAACTCCAGAGTCTTCCTATTGCCTCCCAGATCAAACACACAATGTTCTGTTTGGTATTGAAAGCTCCTCATAACTTAACCCCCTCTTTTCTTTCTGGTCTTCTTATACTTTGCTCCTGGACATATACTTTTCAGTCCAATGTTACTGGCCTCCTGGATGTACCACAAGCAAGAGATTCCATCTTTTGACTCTGTGCATTTTCTCTGACATATTCCCCAAGCCTGGAATGTTCTTGTACCTCTGCTTCAACTACAGATCTCCCTGGGTTCCTTGAAGTTTCACCTAAAACCCCATTTTCTATAGAAAGTCTTCCCCAGCCCTTATTTACCCTGTGTATTTTTGTCTGCATGTTATCTCCCCCACCCCTAGATTGTAAGCTCTTTGAGGACAGGAGCTATGTTCTGTCTCTTTTTGTATTCCTGGCACTGAGTGCTTGACATAAAGTAGGTATTTGATAAATGTTTGTTGATTGATACTTATAGAATGTCCTTCTCCATCTATAAAACGGGGACAGTGATGCCGCAGAGGTCTGATGTGAGGAGGACGATTTTTAAGCTCCTAAGGACTTTATGGATGTTAGCAGTTAATGATGTTATTAGTGTCATCAACATCAGCGTCATTGTGGGGAGCTGCCAGTGTAAAGGTTCTCTTGACCCAAGAAGAACTCAATCCTTGTATAACTCAGGGCCCAAATTCTAAGGAGTTAACTGAGAAAGATGCACAAAAGTTAAGTGACTTGCCCAGGGTCACACAGCTAGGAAATGTTAGAGACAGGATCTGAACCCAGGCACTCCCTAATGCAAATCTAGCCTCTACCCACTGCCTCTTTGATAGAAGAAGGAATAAGAATAATGTCAGTAGTAGAAGCAGTAGTGGTTCTAAGGTTGGCCATTAGTGTTGGAAACAAATTCTATATAATAAATATATTTATTTCAGTTTTGGTTACTTTCCAGACAAGCTTTGCTATGTTATATATCCCCAGAAGCAATCTCTCTACTTGGCCACTAAGGAACTATTTATTATGTTAACTAAAAGCAAGTTTGTTTCCCTGCAGTTACCTTTACCTTCTTCAAACTTGAAAATTTAGTCAATAGGTACCTTCCTTATTTTCTGAAGACTTTTCAAATTATCTCCCTTGGAAGTGCAACTAAAAAACTCTTTCATCTGGAACAAAAATAGCAAAAGCTACCATTTTTCTAGACTTACCAGTATTTGAGAGGAAATGAAAGGGGAAGAAGAATTAATTATTTTAGGAGATATGAATTTCAAATAATTTGAACATGCAACAATTTACACAATGAAATGAATGTTTTCCCCTTCAAAGAAATCATTTTTGGAAGCTTATTTTAATGATGGGACCAATTGCTTGAAACATTTGTGTAACTCCTCTTTTGGAGTAATCTTCAAAGGCATTGGTGTATTCTTTTGAGTAAACTCTGTGGAAGCAAAATTTCCTCCTTTGAAGGTGTGTTTGATTTATTTTTGAAAAAGTAAAAAATCATTCAGAGCCTAGTCTGGTCAATGAGGTAGAAAATCAAACTAAGAATGATTGGTTTTGGTCAAAAATGAGTTTCAACTATAAAGTGATCAGGCTGATTTTCCTCACGTGGTTCATTCCTTAGCTCTGAAGATATCTTGTCTTTGAGAGCCTGCCTCTAGGCATTATCCCCCAGGGATACTTTGTTTATCACAGATAGTGTCCCAGTTCTGCTACTTCCTTTATTTTTTTTTTTAGGAATGAGAGCCCACTACCCCTTCATTTATCCTGAGTTTCTTTCACCCAATTATCCTTGGGAAAAGAATGTAGTTTTCAGACTTTTCCCCTACCCTGCTATGTCTAGAATAAACACTTCACACATCATCTTACTTCTAAACACCACATCACCCTGTTTGTTGAGCTCACCAGATTTCTGCACCATGTTACTTAGGTGTATTCAACCATCATTTGCCCATTACAGATCAGAGGGTGGTTTATCTGATGCCTGCTCCCCCGGTCCTTCTTCTGTGTTTGTATACTCTTCTCATGCATACCAGTTATAAAAAATAGCACTTTCTGCCTTATTCCTTCCTCCTTTCTATATTCGTATGTTTCATTTATCCTTTCTCTTATTCAAACTCTCAGAATAGAACCAATTTATTTAACCCCTTTGGTAACTTTTGAAGTGAGTGAGGTTCTGAAAGGACATTTGTTTCTTCTCTTCTATTAGAATGCTAGCATAAAGTAGCACTACATCATCTTCCAATAGTTCAAACAAATGTACCTCTTTCAGTTCCTCTTGACTGTTATTTCAAAGTTACTGCCCAGCTCTGGTTTTCTTATCAGAAATGTTTGAAAGACTTCTATTCCATTAAAGATTCATTTTCCCCCTCCTTTAGGATTATATTCAGCTTTGCAAAGTACATTATTCTTGGCCACGAGTCTATTTTTTTGTCTTTTAGAATATTTTATTCCAAAATCTCCTCTCGTTGATGGTTGAAGCTGCCAGTTCTTGTGATATCCTAACTGTGCTTCATTGGTACTTAAGCCACTTTGTTTTAAAATATTTGCAGTATTTTTTTCTTCAGCTTGCGAGATCTAGATTTTGGCTATGACACACGTAGGTGTTGCTTTAGGACTGGCAGATTGTTTCAGTTTTTGCTTTGTCCTCTGGTTCTGATAAATTTAGACAGTTTTCATTATGATTTCTTGAAATATAGTGACCTAACTTTTTTTTTATCTGAGTTTACAGGGAATCCAATGTTTTCTAAAAAATATTTTTCTTCTGTCAAGTGACCTGTTTCTAAGGTCAACTTCATTTTATTCTTTTTATTTTTTTTATTTTTATCTTTAATTTTTATTCTAATTTTTCTGCATGTCTTATGGATTCATTGACGTGTTTGGTATGTTCTAGTTTTCAGGAATACTGTCACATGGGTAAGATTTACCACCTTTTTATGATAGTTATTCTCCTTCAAATTCTTTTCAAGGGTTTTTCTTTAATTTTTAATCCTTTGCTTTATTTATTCCAAGTATTCTTGCAGTTCACTTTTTAATTTTGATGGTCTGCTTGTAGCTGCTACTTTATTCTCTCCTTTATGGGGACCTTTAAATTTATAATGTTATTTATATTTGCTTATGTTTCCTTTGATTTACTCATCTTTCCAGCTTTAGTTTCTGAGTTAGGGCTTTGTGCCAATGCCAGCCTCCAATCCCCGCTTTGCTTTTGAATAAGATGGTTGACCTTGTCTAGTCTCACCCTGGGTGCCCTGAGTTTTGCCACCACCTCCATCTCCCAGGATTAGACACCTTAGAACTTTGAGTGCTGGTTCTCCAGGACCCTTTATGGCATCTCATGACAGAGTGCCTTGAGATTTTAGATACCTGAGATATCCCAGTCTGAGCACTGCCACCATGATGTGTGTTGCTACTGCTTTTCAGGCCTTTTGAGGAATCTGCCTTGAAAAAGGGCTTTTCGGTGGAGGTCCTTCAATGATGCAACTTTGGTCATTGACCCTTGCTGGCTACAAGTGTCTCTGGTTAAGAAGTTGGACTTCTTTGTCTGAGCTGGCCCTGGTTTTACCAGTAGCCCCATTTTCTATTTCTTATAGTCTTCTGAATTTCTTTTATTCAATGCCCAAGTAGAATAAATAATTATAACTTCTCACTGAATTTCTTGAACATTATTTTGTCTGATGTAAATTTTTTTTGCTTTTTTTTTGGAGGGCAATTGGGGTTAAGTAACTTGCCCAAGGTCACACGGCTAGGTTTTTGTTTGTGTGTGTGTTAAGTGTCTGAGGCCGGATCCGAACTCAGGTCCTTCTGACTCCAGGGCCAACACTCTACTCATTGCGCCACCTAGATGCCCCCTGATGTAAATTTTTAAGATTTTTCTGGAGTAGAAGTGGGAGTTGGGGAGCCTGCCTACATTCAGGCAGCAATCTTAGCCCCAAAGTTCCTTCTGTAGGTTTTGAACCTAAGTGGATCTATGATTTCATCGGTGGGGACAGTACCTTTTTCTTTTTTCTTTTTTTATGTTTTATTTTTTTTTACCTTCCTTCCAACAACAGGGAAACACCTTATATTCCAGAAGTTAGAAGCCTGGTCAGAAGCAAGCAGACTCACAATATGCAACTCATCCCTACTGGAGGCAGTTAGCTTAGCTTATCAGATTCATAAATGGCACAAGGCTTTGATAAATACGTAACACTTGTCGTTCAGGCATTTTTCACTTGTGTCCAATTTTCTTGATTCCATTTTGGGTTTCCTTGGCAATGATATTGGAGTGGTTGGCATTTCCTTCTCCAATTCATTTTACAGATGAGAAAACTGAGGCAAACAGTATTAAGTGACTTGTCAGGATCACACAGTTATTAAGTATCTGAGGCCAGATTTAAACTTAATCTTCCTGAGTATAGCCCCAGCACTCTATTCATACTGAATGACAAAATCAAGATTTGAAAAATATCTTCAATCTGGAATAAAGTTTCTATTTCAGTCATCTTTTCTCTCTTACTCCCATCCAGAACGTTGGATTTTGCCCTTGTGATGGTGTGGTATGTGAATTTGCCCAGAAAGAGGCCAACACAAAATTTTCCAACAATCTCTTAACTCTGTCATGAATCCCTGGGTCTCTTCAGTGCTGTTGATTAAATCTACTGCCTCCTATACTTTTGCTATGATCTCTAGGAAAAATATCATTCTTCTTATAATCATATCATCTGATCTAATAACCTGAGTCCAGTTAACATATCTTCAGGTCTGTCAGCAAAAGTGCCATAGTCCTTGTTGCATAGTTATGGAAAAAAGACCATGCAGTTGGATAATGACCAGGCTCACCTTTCTCAAAAGAAAGACCTTCTTTTTCATCCCTCACTGAGTTAGGGTGATTGAGAGTCTTTCATCTCTTTCTCATATCTAGGTATAGGCATCTCTATTCTCGCATTCCCCTCCCCAAATCATCACTGTTCAAAGAATCTCTATTTCTTTGGGAATAATCTTCTGCAACCCTTTCCATGTGCCCCTTTTAAATTAGCATCAAGTTCCTACTATTTAGTGTCCTGTCATACAAATGGCATTGGAATCTTTTTTTTATGTTTTCCTGTACTTTAGTAGATAAAGATTAATCAGGGAAATTTTTTAATGAAAATCAGTGTCCCACTTAGCCTTCATGAGCAGCTCAAATACACTAGAAACACTGAAAGTGAAGAGGTAAACAAGTTGCCTCTGTTTGTTGGCCTTACCAATGAGTAAGGGAGAGAGAAGAAAAAATTAATAAGAAGGGGTAAAGCAAGAAGTACTGTTGGGGATCTATTGCTTTTCTGAGGAGGGCAGGAATGAAAAGATGGTGGAAAATTAGAACTGTAGTGGAAATTGCAGTGTAAGGATAGTTATATGCCTCTATATAGTACATGTATCATATACTGGAATGGTAGAATAAATGAACAAATGACCTGGACAGAAAAATGCTTTTAAAAATTAAAATTCTCATTGGATTCCTAAATTAGCAAAAGGTAGACATTTCCTTTAAAAGATTATTGCCTGGAATAGCTTTAAAAAGTAATAATAAAAAAGAGTTGATGTTAAATGGAACAAGGTATTCTATTTCTTTTTTTTAATTAAACAAATGCTTTATTAATTTCTGGTTTACATAATTCATTTCCACCAAATTTTGAGTTACAATTTTCCCCCATTTTTTCCTTACCCACCACCCCAGAATAGCAGTCCCACTAGATATCCCCTCATCCAATCTGCTCTCTCCCATATCTTCTCCCATACCCCCTTCGACTTTGCCATGAGGGCAAGGTGAATCTCTGAATTCCAATGCCTGGACATCTTATGAAACATTTTGTTGTCGGATCCTTTCACGGGGCCTTCCGGATGCCACGTGGCGGGGAGCGCCAAGCAGAACTCTTATCTCACGATTTCTACCTGGAGCAAGGATATTCCTTGTGGACCCAGATGTGCTTTGCTCCTTAGAACAAGGCAGGGTCAGCTGGGGGCCTAGAAGTCCCTCAAGTGCCTAGAGGGTTAATGGGGGCGAGAGGCCTTGCCATCATCACCTAAGCCCGGAGGCAGTGCCATCACGGGTCCAGGGACCTCTCAAGGGCACTGAGGTAAATCCTCATTGGCTCTCCTACACATTTAATGTTAAAACTTCGATTTTCAGATCCATTCCCTTCCTCCTTTGTCACCCACTCCCTCTGATAAGATAAGCAATTCAGTATGTGTTGTACATGTATAGCTATGCAAAACATTACCATAGTAGATATATTGTAAAAGACTGCTTATATTTCCCTCCCACCAATCTCACCTCCCACCTGGTCCATTCCCTACTTTAATCCTGTCCCTCTTTGATAGTGGGTACTTCCAACCTCCCCTCCCCCAGAATGCCCTCCCCTCCATCCACCTCCGTTTCATCCCCCTTTCCCCTACTCTCCTGCAGGGCGAGATATCCCATTTAGTATGTATGTGATTCTCTCCTTGAGCAAACTTCAATGAGAATATGGTTTTGCCTTTTTGCCTTCCTGTTCTTCCCCTCCCCTGCAACTATTTCCCCTTGCCTCTTCTACATGTGATAGTTTACCCTACCCTGTCTCTCCCCATCTACTCTTGCCACTTTCCTCTCTCACCTCTTGACTTCACCCCTTAAGAATCATCCCTTCCCATCAAATTCAACCTGTGCCCTCTATCCATGTATACCTGTAAACATATGCCCATATAACCTTCTTCAATTATTTTCATAATGAGAAAAGTTTCATCAGACACAGTTATTGTTTTTCCATGTAGGAATGTAAATAGTTCAATTTTGATAAGTTCCTTTTGATTTATTTTCCCTGATTACCTTCTCAAGCATCTCTTGCTTCTTGTGCCTGAATGTCAAATTTTCTATTCAACTCTGGTTTTTTCCTCAAGAATGCTTGAAAGTCCTCTATTCCACTGAATGACCACATTTTCCCCTGAAACAAGATACTCAGTTTTGCTGGGTAGGTGGCCCTTGGCTTCAATCCCAGCTCTTTTGGCCTCTGGAATATCATATTCCATGCCCTTTGATCCCTCAGTGTAGAAGCTGCCAGGCCCTGGGCTATTCTGATTGTGTTTCCACAATATTGGAATTGTTTCTTCCTGGCTGTATTTTCTCCTTAATCTGGGAGTTCTGGAACATGGCTATAATATTCCTAGGAGTTTTCTTTTTGGGATCATTTTCAGGAGGTGATCATTGGATTCTTTCAACCTCTATTTCCCCCTCTGCGTCTAACACATCAGGGCAATTTTCCTTGAGAATTTCTTTAAGGATGATTTCTAGGTTCTTTCTTTGATCATGACTTTCAGGTAGTCCAATAATTTTTAAATTATCTCTCCTGGATCTATTTTCCAGGTCAGTGGTTTTTCCCACGAGATATTTCACATTGCCTTCTATTCTTTCATTTGTTTGGATCTGTTTAACAGCATCTTGATTTCTCATGAAGTCACTAGCTTCCATTTGCTCCAGTCTAACTCTGAGGGAATGAATCTCCTCATTGAGCTTCTGAGATTCTTTTTCCATCTGGCAAATTCGGCTTTTTAAGGCATTCTTCTCCTCATTGCCTTTCTGAGCCTCTTTTGCCATTTGAGTTAGTCTATTTTTTAAGGTGTTATTTTCCTCAGCCAGGCTGTTGACTCTTATTTCATACTTTTCTTGAATCTTTATCATTTCTCTTCCCAATTTTCTCCCACTTCTCTTATCTGCTTCTTAAGGTCCTCTATGGCCTGTAGCCAGCTTGTATTTTCATTTGGAGCTTTTGGTGCAGGAGTTCTGACCTCACAATCCCGTTCCATGCTCTTTGCCCCTAAAATAGGAGTCCAATGTTGAATTTTACTGTTTATTTTGTTTCCTTTGCTAAGGCATGTTGCCACTTAATTACTTGACTTTGGGGCTTGTTGCCACAGTAGGACTCTGCCACCAGACAGGGGAGCTTCTGTCCCAAAAGTTGGGGTCTTCACAACTTCCGCCAGTTGGGTGACCTCTGTAAAGCCTCCACCCTCTCTGGCAAATTGGATACCCATCCCAAACTTCCCCCCCAGACCACAATCCAGATCCAGGCAGTTTAAAGCAAGAGCGATTAACCCCCAGACTGATTGCTGGATCTCCCTACAGTTCGCAGACCAGGAGCTAGAGTCTCCACTGACGCTGCAAAATGGCTTCTGTGCTGCGTTTCTTCAGCAGCTTTTCACCCCCAGGGGAGGAATCCGACGAGTTTCCCAAATGCTGGTCCCAGAGTCCATAGGGCACTAACCTCTCACTTTGTCCTAGGCATATCTGTGCTGCTAATTCTGGAATCGCTACAGCTGCTGGTGTTCTGGGGTCCCTCCAGCTGGCTGCTGGCCCAGCTGCCCTAGGGCTAAAACCGTGGTGGGCCTGGGCTCAGCTCCCAGAGTGCTGCACTGTTGGTTCCCAGTGGGCTGTGCTGCCTTCTCTCAGAGCACTGTGCTGGCCGCTTCCTGCAGGGCTGCTGGGTTCTCCTCAGCGGGAGGTTAGGTTCTCTGTGTGTGCTGGGGCTCCAGAAGTTGTTCAGATTCCCCTTTTACATTGTTTGGAAGTTGTGTGAATCAGAGCACCTTGGAAGTGCTGTTTCTACTCTGCCATCTTGGCTCCACGCACCCCGCCCAGTCCCTTTTTCAGGGCAGATCACTACACCTGGATCACATGTGCTTCTTTCTCTTTCTGTTTCATCATTTATTCATAATGATCAGCACACTGCAGTCTTTCCTCTGGTCCTTTGATTATTTTCATGATATCAACATTGTGCTAAGACTATTCAGCTTTTTTGTCTCATTTCTACTATGTAATGAACTTGCCTCCTTTTCCCATCACTCCTTTCCCTGATGTTGTCTGTCATGATACTTCTTGTCCCCAAGTAATGTTTGGAAATTCGGAGGATGTGGGCTCTTATCCCACCTCTGAAGTTTATTCTCTGTGTAACCTTGGGCAAATTCTTTAGCCTCATTAAACCCCCATTTCCTCTCCTATCAAATGATGGAGTTGTATAACTCTAGACCTATGGTCTTCTGACTACAAATCTTTCCACTGTACCATACTGCTACCCTCATCTCAGTGACTTATTTTGGATGACTCATTTCTTAAATGCACCCTTCTCCCTCCAAGAGTGGTTTACAATAGGAGAATATTTTCCACATAAAATTACATTAGGAAACCTTGCAAGGAGAGTAAAGTAATTTTGTGATAATTTTGTGTAATTTTGTGATAAAAGACAATTCCAAAAGATGTCTTCGAAAAGCATCTTGAGAAATAGCAAGATAATTAGAATAAATGTTTAGTTTTTCAAAACATCTACTTAGAATGATAATTCATATGTGTGTGTGTGTGTGTGTGTAAGTGTGTGTAGAAAAGCCTCCAGTGTGCTGATCCCTTATGAAGAAATGATGGAATAGAAAAACAAATAATTTTATGGGATCCCTGAAAAAGGGACTGTCCCCACTAATGAAATCATAGATTCACTTAAATATCTAAGTGTTTTACCCTCTAAGTTCTTAGCTTTTCAAAATGTACAGAAGGCACTTTGGGGATAAGATGGCTGCCTGAATGTAGCCAAAATCCCCTGCTTCCATTTTCACTCCAATCCAAGAGAGAGACAGAGAAGAGAGAGAAACAGAGAGAGAGAGAGAGAGATCTATATCTGTATAGATATGTTAAGATAGAAATAGGGACTGCCAATGAAGGGTCAGTGCTCTTATTATTCCCATTCATATAGATAAGGAAACTAGGACTTTAAAGACTTAAAATGACTTCTCTAGGATAACAAAAGAAATGTCTGAGGCATGCTCTGAACTGGGCCTTCAAGACTCCAAGTTCCTTGTGTGTGTGTGTGTGTGTGTGTGTGTGTGTGTGAGTGTGTGTGTGTGCGTGTGTGTGTGAGTGTGCGTGTGTGTGTGAGTGTGTTGTGAGTGTGTGTGCGTGTGTGTGAGTGTATGTGCAAGTGTGAATGAGTGTGTGTGAGTATATGTGTGTGAGTTTGAGTGTGTGTTGTGAGTGTGTATTGTGAGTGTGTGTGTGTGCGTGTGTGTGTGCATATGTGTGTGAGTGTGTGTGTGTGAATGTGTATATTTATACCACATATAGATATATGCATACATGTACATATAGAGAGTTAGGTGGTACTGCGAATAGCGTGTTGCACTTACAAGCTAGAACCACCTGAAATCATATGTTGTAGATGTCTCCTATGGGGTCCTGGGCAAAGACACACACACACACACATACACACACAGTGTGCATATATTATATATAATATGTACACACACACTATATATATATATATACATACATATATTGTATAGGTGTATACACGTGTACATTTTTGGGTATAATGTATGTGTATGTACATGTGTACGTGTTTGTGTGCATGGCTGTGTGTTTTGGTGTGTGTACATTTAAATGCTAGGTTGTATAGCATATAAAGTTGGAATCAAGAAGACCTAAATCCAAATTCAGACTTAGATACATCTTAGCTTTTAGCTATATTAATCTGAGCAAGTCACTTGAACTCACTCAGCATCAGTTTCTTCATCTGTGAAATGGAGATGATAATAGTGCCGATCTCACAGAGTGTTTTAAGGATTGAATGAGAAAACAGATATAAAGTACTTTGTAAACCTTAAAGCGCTATATAAAGTTTAGCTATCATTATTATATGTGTGTATACATTTCATGTATTCTCATATGTATGTGTGTGAAGGTGCATCAGCAAGCACCCAGCATCTTCAGAGTGGCTGCCAACCCAGGTTCTTAGATCTGCTTTTCAAAAGGAAAGCAACTCAAAATGGGTTAACAAGCTCACTTTAATCAAACAAACATACATTACCTAGTTCAGGGGAAAAAGGTCAGCACCCCAAACTTCAGAGTTACAGAACTTACAGATCAAACAGACAGGCTTCCAAACTGTCCAGCCATTATATCAATACCAAATCACAGTTACCAGAGAGGGAAGCATCAACATCTGGATTTTCAAAGCCAGGGGCCTCTCAACAACGGCTTCCCAGAGTCTCACCTGGTCAAATCACACAACACTTCTCAAAGGGAGCCCCAAAGCAAAGCCTCTCATCAGAGTTTATATAGCCTTCTCCTGGCTCAAAGATTGTAACAACCTCCTTGACCCACTGCCCAATCACAAAGTATCAAGGTGTGGGCTTTCCTGAAAAACAAGCCTCCCACCACAAGCTCCAGGTGCACTTAAGCTAGGGGCAGGGAAGATCTTTAGATTTGCATTTCCATTACAGAAGGTAAGAGTGTGTGTGTTTATTTGGGTAATGTATATATTCGGACAGGTTTGTTCATGGTTAATGGACATGTGAAGTGGGGTATTGGATGTTTTGGGAGAGGCCTTGTAAGTAAGGCTCCTGAAAAAAAGATATTTCTCTCTGAAAATGAAGAAAGAGAAGAGAAGAAAGGCAGGGGGCAGAGATAATTCTCACCAGAAGAAACTCTAAGAAAGATTCCTCTATCCCTGGGAATTTGTAGGAAGAGCTACATTTTGGCAAAATTGATCATGCGAAGTAACATTATTTTTAAAGCATTTTTGTCAGATCATACCATTAGAGTTGTCAATGCCCATAATAACTTCTCCCTTCTTGTGACCCTAGTCTTTTTAGTTGATGCATCAGCTTATGATTTGGTCCACTTTGTGGATCTGTCTGGGGATGTAAAATTTCAAGTGGACCTTTGTTCTATTAAGAGAAATTAGAAATAGACCTTCCCTAGAGAATGTGAAAAAGCCTGTCACTTCATTTAGATGATGGAGAATGAGAGTAGGTACTAAGGTGCAGTGTGGCATACAGTCTCTTTTTAAAGCATTCTGTTTGCAATCACCTAGTTATAGCACTCCTCTATTTTAATGATCTATTTGTATTAGGTCATGCTGTGGCAAGCTAACAGGTAGTGCTGAAGGATTCTGGGGATCTCACTAGGCATGTAGCTAGTATGTCCTTCTAAACCTACAAATTCTTATTGCTCAAATTTGATTAAGCTGCTTCCATGTCTTATGGATTCTCACTTATTTCATGCATCTTATTGTTGATTGACATATGTCTTTATTCCCCTCAATTCTATTTGTGCAAATCATTTGAATTCTCCTCAAGTTCTATCAAAGAAAATAAATTAGTAAAAATATTTATTTTTTTCCTCTGCAAAATGAAGGGGCTGGAGTGAGTGATCTCCAAGGTCCCTGTCAGCTATAACATTGTTTTGTGCCTGTGATTCTATTTTCCTTACAAATTAACATATCAATGAGAAAATACTCCTAATGGAATTAGTCTATATATGCTTCTCTGGGTCATATCTATTTTTGTTACTTAAAGTACTGTGTAAATGGAATAACTTCTTTGACTGGTTTGTCTACCTTAAAGTGCTATTTTTTTTCTCTAAAAAAGATGGTTTGTTACTGACAGTGTTAGAAAAGGTGTGTTAACCTTGCCATTTCCTGATCATTCATGCAACACATATTTATGGAGCCTCTATTATATACGAAACATTAGTGGGAAAGGATACAGAGATGAGTCATGGTCCCTGCCCTCAAGGTGCCCACAGTCTTGTAGGGAACATAAGACATTTTATACAAATGATTCAGTGAGAGATGCTGTGTGTGATAAACATTATATATGGGTTCTATAGTACATGAGCCTTCTATGGTGCTTCAGTGGGCATCTAGGTGGTTCTGTGGCTAAAATGCTAGACCTGGAGTCAGGAAGACTCATCTTCCTGAGTTCAAATCTGGCCTCAAACATAATAATAATAATTAATACCTTTTACCCACATTATAAATTGCTTTCACATATATATTTTTTTTAATTTGGTGTTTATAACAACCCTATTAGGCAAACTGGGCAGGTATGATTGTTTTCATCTTAGAGATGTAGTAACTAACTTCTAGAGAGGTTAAGTTGCTTGATCAGGCAGTTAATGGAAAACCTGGAATTAAAAGAGACTTATGACTTCCAGGCAAGTATGCTTCCTGTTAAATCATGTCAAGAATTTTGACTAATCGGGGAGAGGGAAGGTGGGGGGGGGGGGAACAGTCGGTCCGGGACCGCGCTCGGTTGCCGCCACCGCCGCTGCCATCGTGCCAGCCAGTCGGGCTTCGGACCTCAGCGTCACCCCCGGAGCCCGATATTGATTACAAAGCTTAAGAGCTGGAAGAGACCACCTCCTCATTCTAGGAAGCCATCCTCCAATTCAGTCCCCTCGTTTTACAGTTTCTGCTGCTAGGTGAGGATCCAGAATGGGAGACAAGCCGATTTGGGAGCAGATTGGATCCAGCTTTGTGCAGCATTACTACCAGTTATTTGATAATGACAGAACTCAATTAGGAGCAATATATATTGATGCATCTTGCCTTACATGGGAAGGGCAGCAATTCCAAGGCAAAGCAGCCATTGTGGAGAAATTGTCTAGCCTTCCATTTCAGAAAATACAGCACAGCATCACAGCTCAGGACCACCAGCCCACCCCTGACAGCTGTATACTCAGTATGGTGGTGGGACAGCTAAAGGCTGATGAAGACCCCATCATGGGATTCCACCAGATATTTCTATTAAAGAACATCAACGATGCTTGGGTGTGCACCAATGACATGTTCAGGCTAGCGCTACACAACTTTGGCTGAGCCCCCTCCTCCCAAGGCACCCACGCTGTTTCCTTCTCTCTCCTCTTCCTGATATTATTCACACTTCCTCTCCCCAGCCCCCTCAGAACACTCCAAATATCATACACAAGTCTGCAAGGCCGCGGTGGGTGGACGCCGCGGTGGTGGCAGTGGCATCACTATTTGAGTGTGTTGTGCATGATGTTTGGACGTTAGACTAGCTGCATCTGACAGGAGAAGTTTGTGTTGTACCAGCGCATGCCTTAGAAAGACTAAGTAATGCAAAAGGGTGTCTTTTTTTTTTTAATGTACTGACAAGTTGCTCTAGTAACCCAAAGAAATGCAGGAGAAAGCAGCAGCTGCGTGTGCAGCCCAGATCTTGATTTGTTCAGATGTTCCAATGCCTCATTATACAATAAAACCATGAAAATTTAAAAAAAAAAAAAAAGAATTTTGACTAATCGAGATAAACTCGTTTAATGGGAAGTGCACTGGAAGAGGAGTCTTGAGGCCTTTATTCTACATCCAGCTCTGCCACTAATGAGTTGTGGAAACTATCAATTTATTTGGGCCTCAGTTTCTTCATTTGTAAAAGGATGGGATTAGACTATATATATATATATATATATATATATATATATATATATATATGTGTGTGTATAGTACATTACTATATTATATTATATTCTTTACTCTATCTTAGGAGGTAAGAAATTGTGTTATAGTAGATAGAGATGTGACCGCAAAAGCAGGGAGACCTGAATTCAAGTCTTTCCTCTAGCACATAATGGTTGTGTGACCCATGGCAGTCACTTAACCTCTCAGTGCAATAGGCCACTTTCTAAGAAAACAAATCGCAGATAAAGTGCAACATGCATTGATAAAATGAGTTTCCTCATCATATAATTACATATGATTATTACATATAATTATGAACTCAAATCCTTATCCTTAGCTTAATATACCCAAGTCAAGGGGGCATATATAGCTACAAGCACCCTAGCATACCCAGGATGGCTGCTAGCACAGGTTCTTGGATCTCCTTTTCTAAAGTAAAGCAACTTAAAAGTGGTTAACAATCTTACTTTAATCAAACATATATATCATTGACTTAGTTCAGGGAAAAAGTCAGCACCTTGAACTTCAGAAAATATAAACAGAAATTACAAGCAGACAAGAAATACAGAGAAAATAATACAATTCAGCAGACCAACAGAGAGAGCTTCTAGCTATCTGACCATTACATGCATACCTAGTTAGTTACCAGAGAGAGATGCACCAACCTCTGGGTTTTCAAATCCAGGGGCTCAACAGCTACCCAGAGTCTCATCTGGCCAAATCATACAACTTCCCATGAGTGAGCCCCAAAGTAAAACCTCACCTCAGAGGTATATATAGCATTCTCCAGGGTAACAGAACATCACAACCTTCATGACCCATTGCCTAATTATATAGTAACCAAAGGTGTGGGCCTTCCTGAAAAATAAGTCTCCCTTAAGCAAGCTTCTCTTGTGCTGTAAGTGAGGAGCTTTGATTGTTATAATATCCAGACATTTTAATTCAATGTCTTTTTAGGTTTAGAGTAAAACCACTAAATCAGTGCAAAGCTTGGTGTGCTGAAATGATTTAAAACACAACTTTTATAGAAATAGATTTTCAAAGTACAAATAAACTGGAGTCATTTTTGTCTCTTTATTTAAGTTAGTAAAGCAGGAGAATTTTAAGAAACTAAGGGAACAGACTGAATTGAATTACTGGAATAGATTGTTGTTATTTTATTCCCTCATTCAGGGAAAATAATTCAGGTTGGAATTATAGTCTTTAAAAAAAAAACAGAATGCAAGTCAGAAATCATAGAGTCCAACCAGCACCTTATCTGGAATCCCCTTTAACCACAACCGAAAGATGATTACCCAGTTACTGATAGAAAATCTTTATTAATAAGGGAATGCCTATTGCAAGAGTCTATTCCATTTTGAAATAGCTCTAATTATTAAAAACTTTTTCCTTATGTTGAGTGGGAACATACTTCCTTACATTTTCTACCCATTGCTCTGGTCTCCCAAAACAAAGATAATATTTTGAAGTAGTTCTTCATTTTCCAAAGTTAGCAAAAGCACCAAGGGCACAAGGAATGGAAAAAAAGAGATAGAATGAGGGTCAGGAGACCCAGGTTCTGATCCCAATTATCACTATCTAGTGCTGAGACTGTGGGAAAGTCACCTTATTTTCTCTAGGCTTTCACTTCTTCATCTATAAAATGAGAGGGGCAGAATAGATATTCCCCAAAGTTCCTTCAATTCCTTAATTTTGTGATTCTTTGACAACCTCAAAAAAAGAATGCTTGCTTTTCCATAAATCTAAAACATTAAGTAATAATAATAAGATCTTTTTTCCTAACAAAAAAAGACCATTCAAGTAGTTATTGTTCTAAAAGATGGAATTGAAATAGTGTCGAGATACTTAAGCAAAGTAAGGTATGAAATTATGTAAATTGTATCTCCTAGTGATGGTATTAGATAATGCTATGTCATGATTTGGGATTTGCTACCTGTTAAGTATGGCATTACACATGTAGCTAAGATTTCCTGATAGCCTGATAAGGTTAATAAAGATTATTCCAGAATTGTCCTTAGTCTCTACCTCTAATTGGATGGCTCCAACCTGTACCTCTATTTAAGAAGGGTGCTCAGATAGTCCTTTCCAGGCTGCACACCAGACTTTCTCTACCATGATCCCATGTTTGGTGCCTTTTTGTCCTCCCCATTCCCTGCTCTGTTCTCCAGTTTCTTTTAATGTGTTTTCATCCACCATTAGAATGTAAGCTCCCTTAGGTTAGGTATTATCTTTCTGCTTCTTATTTGTATTCCTAGCATTTAGCCTTGAACAGAATAAGCACTTAATAGATGCTTTTGACTGACAGACTGGTAAGATGTATGTTGTTATAAAAAATTTACCTGTCATAGTTTTCTTGACTTCTGCTTGTTTTATTTCAGCCCAACTGCCAGTGGAACCCAGTAGATAATGATAATAATTAAATATCATTTTTGGATCTCAGTAGGAGCAAAAGCCTGAACTAATCAAATAGACTGCTTTGTTTTGCTTTAAAATGCCTTTTCCTGTGTCAGCAACTCCAGAGACCTGATAAGACTGAATAGTAGGATTTTTCTTTGTGGACACTCAATATGGGGGAAAAACAGTCATCCTGATATCATAAATTCCAAACTTTGTCTGCTTTATCTGTTGTCTTGCCAATTTGTATTTACAATCAAGAAACTTCCTTTCTCATGGTGTGGATAGTAAACATGTGGAGATCATAAATTTGAGTGACACAGTTGCCCTGAATTGGGGTGGTTATAAAACGTATTTAAGCTTTCTCATTCTTCTATTCAGGCAGTCAGAATTTAGGTTTTGATTCCTTGTGTGTACAAGTAAGCTAGCTTTGTCTAGCTTTAAGGGAATAAGTACAAAAATGTATACCACCTATCTTGTTTGTCTCCTCTAACCAAACTTTCTGGTCAACAATAGGTAGGTGTAATTCATGGACAGTATAGATTCCCTTCATACTCCCAAATAATGCTATTAATGCTGATAACAATATCAGTTTGCATCTATAGAGAAATACAAGGCTTAAAAGTCCCAACTGACAAAACAAACAAACAAACAATAACAGCAAAAAAACACAAAGAAGCATTTCTCTTTCTTACAGATTCTTGACACTATCTACCACAAAGACCTCTATTATCTTCTCGGTCATTGGAAGTTATCACAGGCCTCATATACTCATAGAATAAGTGTAGCCAGATCACATTGACTTCAAACAAGAAGTGAAGACTTTTCCTTTACCTGGTAAAAGTAGCAGGTACAGGATTTGTGACTGGCCCTCCGGTTTCACTAATGTAGGGAACTAATTCTCTGATGAGGAAGCTCTTCCTCATGCAGATCAGTACCGCTCTACAAATTATGATGTTGGAGAGTTGCCTGGATCAATGAGCAGTTAGTGCCCAGGGTTATAGGGCCGGTGTATTTCAGGTCCTCCTGGCCCCAAGGCCATATCTCTGTGTACTTCATCACATGAGCTTGTGAATTCTAATGTGACATTGTGCCACATTGCTTCTCTGGATTCAGGTATATCACAGGGGGATAAAACTTTTTATTACACTGACCCATTTGGCAATCAAGACTGAGTGTAGGGCTTTGCTGCTACAGTGCTCTGAAAGGGACCAGTGTACTTCGAACATCAGCAACATCACTTCATTCAGAAGGGGCTCTTCATAATTTTTTGAGTGATTGGAAGCTTTTGAATTAAGAATCAACAAGTTTAGAGTTGAGGAAATAATACTCTGCATTCAGTTATCACTTCAACTTCTGCATTGAGCAGCTCATGGTGGCATTAGCTGCTGCTGCTAACTTTCCAGTGAAATTGTGAAAGTAGAAGGTGGAGATGATGTAGTAGAGGGATTGAGGGAAAGGAGCTTCTGACCGCATAACCATGGCTGCAGTCTCTCTCCATGTGACTCGTGGACTTCCCTTTGTCATCCTATGCCTGAGAATATATGAAGGGGGCTGGGAAGGCAAAGGGACGTTCAATTGTCATCATTGGCATCTCTCTTGATCATTGCACTGTCATCAATTGCATCCGGATGCTCATTGACATCAGACTTTCTTTTCGCATTCTGTTCAGCCATCACTGAATTTCCATAGCCCTGTAGAGATAGCTGATATCCTCCCTGTATGAAAGAACCCAAAGTGTCACAGAAATTTATAACTGAGTGGTTGCAACCTGTGCTCTTTACAGATATAAAAACTGAGGTCATAAGATAGGAAGGGATTTGTCCAGAGTCACTAAGTTTGTGGCACAGCTGGTAATTGAATTTAAGTCTGTTGACTCCAACTATAGCACTCTTTCTCTCCCATCATATATCTTCCCACAACATCTCAACTTCAATGTGTTTTTTCTTAGAACAGTAGAGAGGAAAAAGCTAGGATATCTCAGGACAGGCTAACATCACAACCCTGAAATCAAATGTCTTGAAAATCACGATGACCATTCTTTGTGAAGACCATGAATATAGCTGACTGCCCTCAGACAACATTCTAATCTTTGCTTTCAATGCATGACAACTTGCTAGTGTGCAAGAACAGCTATTCTTTCTTCTGGCTGAAATTCAAACAAAGAAACAAGCAAACAAATAAAAAAAAACAACCAACAACAATTAGAAGGACCTCACAGAGTATAAGCAATGATCCTCCAAATAAAGAAGAATTACACAATTCATGACTCATTGACTGGACTGTTATCTTTCTTTTGTAATGCTCCAAGATTAAAGTTTTCATTTGGAGAAGTCGTTTTTATTTTAGTTCCCACTAAGAATTTGCGTCTTATTTCATTACATTAGCGGACTGTACGTTTCTACCTCTTTCCTTATGGATGGGCTTCACATGATTTGTCATGATCAGTCAAAAAGGGTTTTTTTTTTCCTCTCTCACTTTTGTTAAAGAAACATTTAAGTAGTAAAGACAATAGGTGAGGCTATTGAGTAAATTCTGAGAATGAGAAATTAATTCTAACATTATTGCCTCGTTTTAAACTTCTATCTTGCTTTCCTGGGCTAACTAGCTGTGCATATAAACTGGTGCAAATGGACAAAAGTCACAGACTTAGCACTGGAAGGAGTTTTGAGATCATCTAGAATGATTCCCTCATTTTACAAATGAAGAAACCGATGTCTATGTGAGGGAATGACTCTTCCAAAGTCGTACGGATATTAATTAAGTGGCTAGGTCAGGAGTTGAACAGGGCAGAGTGATTATCCTCTTGGTATTAATTATTTGTAGATGGAAGAGGTAAAACTGTGTTAGATTTTTTTTAGTAGCCTGTTGCCCATTTTATCAGATCTCTCTAGTCCTTCTTTGTATGAGAAGGATATTCACCTTAGACTCTACTTTCAACCTGAAAGTTTGGTAAAGGAGGCAAACAGGCTAGGTGATATGTCAATCCATAGTATTTATTCCCTTAAAGCTAGCCGAATACATACATGTATGGAGCCAGATAATATCTGACTGCCTGAACAAAAGAATGAAAAGGCTTAAATACATTTTAGAGCCATCCCAATTCAGGGTGGTTGTGTTGATGGGAGGGGATGGCAATAGGTTATACAGGGGCTCTAATCGATGACTGGAGTCCCTGAGTCTGGAAGGAATTCAGTAGGCCCAAACAAACTTTGAAGTCAAGATTGTAAAAGTTTATTGTTGCCAAGATGGCAGAGTAGAAACAGCTCATCCAAGCCACTCTGCCCCCAGATTCCCCCCAAACTATGTAAAAGGAGACTCTGAACAACTTCTGGAGCCCCAGCACCCACAGAATGACACAGAGAAGCTAACCTCCCACTGAGGACAGCCCAGCAGCCCTGCAGGAAGGACCAGCGCAGCAGTCTGGGAGCCGGCACTGCGCAGTGCACAGAGCGCACTGTGGCGACTCCAGAATTATCAACATAGACATGCCTAGGACAAAGTAAGAGGTTAGTGTCCTATGGACTTTGGGACCAGTATTTGGGGAATGCATCGGCTCCCTCCCCTGGGGGCTAGAGGCCGCTGAGGAGACACGCCATTTTGTAGTTTTCAGAGGCAGCTCCAGCTCCTGGCCTGTGAACTGTAGGGAGATCCAGCAATCAGTCTTGGGGGGTAATCGCTCTTGCTTTAACCTCCCTGGATCTGGATTGTGATCTAGGGTGGAAGTCGTGGGTGGGTTTACAGCTTGCCAGAAACGGAAGTTGCCCCCCACACGTTCGGAATGAAAATTCCTCTATCTGGCCTAAAAGCCATAGTGTGGCAACAAGCCCAAAAGTCAAGTAATTAAGTGGCAACATGCCAAGGCAAAAGAAACAGAAAAATGCAACCCTAGACTCCTATTTTGGGGGCATAGAGCAGGAAAAGGACTGTGAGGTCAGAAGTCCTGCTCCAAAAGCCCCTGGGGAAAACATGAGCGGGTTACAGGCCATAGAGGACCTTAAGAAGGACTTTAAAAATCAAATAAGAGAAGTGGAGGAAAAATTGGGAGGAGAAATGAGAAGGATGCAGGAAAAGTATGAAATGAGGGTCAACAGCCTGACTGAGGAAAATAACACCTTAAAAATAGACTAACTCAAATGTCAAAGGAGGTCCAAAAGGGCAATGAGGGAAGAATGCCTTATAAAGCGAATTTGGCAGATGGAAAAAGAATCTCAAAAGTTCACTGAGGAGATTCATTCCTTCAGTGTTAGACTGGAGCAAATGGAAGCTAGTGACTTTATGAGAAATCAAGATGATGTTAAGCAGATCCAAACAAATGAAAGAATAGAAGTCAATGTGAAATATCTCATGGGAAAAACCACTGACCTGGAAAATAGATCCAGGAGAGATAATTTAAAAATTATTGGACTACCTGAAAGCCATGATCAAAGAAAGAACCTAGAAATCACCCTTCAAGAAATTCTCAAGGAAAATTGCCCTGATGTTTTAGATCCAGAGGGCAAAATAGAAGTTGAAAGAATCCACCCATCTGGAGTGGCTAGGTGGCGCAGTGAATAGAGCGCCAGCCCTGGAATCAGAAGGACCTGAGTTCGGAGCCGGCCTCCGACACTTAATCCACACAAAGAAAAACCTAGCTGTGTAACCTTGGGCAAGTTATTTAACCCCAATTGCCCTAAAGGGGTGGCTAGGTGGCACACTGAGTAAGAGCGCCGGCCTCGGAGTTGGGATGACCCGAGATCAGATCTGGCCTCAGAAAATGAGCACCCACGCATAAATAATGACTAGCCATGTAACCTTGAGCAAGTTACTTAACCCCAATTGCTTTAAAAAAAAAAAAAAGAATTCACCGATCACCTCCTGAAAAAGATCCCAAAAAGAAAACTCCCAGGAATATTATAGCCAGGTTCCAGAATCCCCAGATCAAGGAGAAAATACTACAAGCAGCCTGGAAGAAACAATTTCAATATTGTGGAAACACAATCAGAATAGCACAGGACCTGGCAGCTTCTACACTGAGGGATCAAAGGGCATGGAGGGCAAAAGAGGGCAAAAGAGCTGGGACTGAACCCAAGGGTCACCTACCCAGCAAAACTGAGTATTTTGTTTCAGGGGAAAATATGGTCATTCAGTGGAATAGAAGACTTTCAAGCATTCTTGAGGAAAAAACCAGAGTTGAATAGAAAATTTGACATCCAGACACAAGAAGCAAGAGATACCTGGGAAGGTAATCAGGGAAAAGAAATCAAAAGGAACTTATCAAAGTTAAATTATTTACATTCCTACATGGAAAAACAATAACTGTGACTGATGAAATCTTTCTCAGTATGAAAATAATGGAAGAAGGGTATATGGTCACATGAATATATATGTGAATGTGTATATATATTTTTGCAGTTATACATGGATAGAGGGCATAGCTTGAATTTGGTGGAAAGGGATGATACCTAAGGGGTGAAATTATGAGGTGAGAGAGGAAAGTGGCAAGAGGAGACAGGGAGAAACAGGGTAGGGTAAACTATCTCATGTAGAAGAAGCAAGGGGAAGTGGCTGCAGAGGAGGGGAAGAATAGGAAGGCAAAAAGGCAAAACCACATTTTTGTTGAATTTGGTTCAGGGAGAGAATGACATACATACTAAATGGGATATCTCAACTTGCAGCAGAATAGGGGGAAGGGGGATGAGAGGAGGTATGATGGATGGGAGGGCATTCTTGGGGGGAGGGGAGGTTGGAAGCACCCAATAGAAGAGGGACAGGATGAAGTAGGGAATGGACCAGGTAAGGGGTGAGATGGGTGGGAGGGAATTATTAGCAGCCTTGTACAATATATCTACTATGGTAATATTTTGCATAGCTATACATGTAGAACACATACTGAATTACTTATCTTCCCAGAGGGAATGGGTGACAAGGGAGGAAGGGAATGGATCTGAAATTCGAGATCTTAAAAGTAAATGTTTCAAATATATATAAATATTATCATTAATACTATTTTGCATGTAATTGGGAGATAAGATGTACAGGCATCGGGGCACAGAGATTCACCTTGCTCTAATGGAAAAGTCGAAGGGGGTAAGGGAGAAGATATGGGAGAAAGCAGGATGGAGGAAGCGATATCTTGTGGGACTGCTATTCTGGGATGGTGGGTAGGGGAACAATGGGGAAAAAATTGTAACTCAAAATCTGGCGGAAATGAATGATGTAAAACAGGAGTTTATTAATTAAATGCTTTATTAAGCATTTGTTTAAATAAAAAAATTTAAAAAATAATAAAAAATTTTTAAAATTAAAAAAAAAAGAATGTAAGTTCCTTGAGAGTAGGGACTACTTTTTTTTTTGGCTTGAATTTGTATTCCCAGAACAAAAAAGAGCACCTGGAACATTGTAAGCCCTTGTCAAAATATGGCATGAGGTGCCAGTGTTGTGCATAACTAAGGTCCAGTCAGGAGTGATGTCATAATACAGGATGTTTATTGTAAAGGCAGGTTTAAATGCCTAGGACTAGGGATGGTTTTGGGAAAGATTGATGGGAGCTATCCTTCAGAACACTGTGCCCGATTACCCCATTAAGGCTACTGGATTATGGCTTCCCTTGGGCAGAGTCAGGTGGGCTCTCTATTTCCATTAGCAAGTCAACTGTAATGACCAAACTGGCTAGTCCACTCTGACTAAGGCTAGCTAACCAGTGGACAAAACCATGGGGTTTTGTTTTGTTGTTGTTGTTGTTTGTTTGTTTGTTTGCTCTGGTCACTGTCTTCTGTAGTACTGACATTATTTCTACCTCTGAAATGAACTGAACTAAATAGAACCCTTATGTTTTTGAGATATCAGCCAGGCAAAGTAAAAACAATAACTTGGTGCTCTGGTATCATTGTGTCATCTGTTAATCTCATAAACCATGGGTTTCTTATGGGGGTTGGAGATTTAAGGACTGGATGAGGAAGATGGATGACACAAGATAAGGGAGACAAGGGAAATATTATGACCTAGGATGATTTTGGTCCTGGATAAGGGGGAAGTATTATGGTATTCGAAACGGTCCAGGATGAGGGGGAAGTTTACTTTAGAATGCTCTCTGGCTCAGGAGGGCCTCCCAAGGTAATGAAAAAGCAACATTTAAGTATTATTTTTAACTCTTAGGGCACCTTTGTTTCCACATCAGCAGTATAGCCCTGCCTTCACCACTGATCTCTACCTACTATAGATTCTGAACTGGCCTCAACTATGGCATATGGTGGGCAGGTAGGTGGCACAATAGAGTGCTAGGCTTGAAGTCAGGAAGACTCATCTTCCTGAATTCAAATCTGGCCTCAGACACTAGCTGAGTGACCCTGGCCATGTCACTTAACCCTGTTGGCCTCAGTTTCCTCACCTGTAAAATGAGCTGGAGAAGGAAATGGCAAACCACTCCAGTGTCCTTGCCAAGGAAACCCCAAATGTGGTCTTGAAGAGTCAGACATAACTAGTTTTTCCACCCAAGTCTTAGCAGAAGGTGAAATGCTCAACCCTATATAGGCTCTTGAGATCCTTCTCCTGTACTAGTTTGGGCCAAGATGGATGACACAAGATAAGGGAGACAGGAAATTTTATGACCTAGGATGGGGGGAGACAAGGAATCCCATGGTCCAGGACAAGGGAGGAGTTTTATAGCATTTCAAGATAAGGGAAGAGACTATAGGACACCAGGGAATGAGCAACTCAACCCTTAGGGCACTTCTGTATGTTAGGGCGCCTTTAAAGTATAAACCAGGGAATAGGCAAGTCAACCTTTAGGAGGGTACCTTTGTATCCACATCATAAGGGTGTAAGTAACTGAATAACTCCTGCCTAAAAGTGTCCTGGTCCCTCACACTATATTCACTGGAAGTGAGGGGAAAGGACCTGTGCCTTGAATCATGATTCCTCTCTAAACTACCCCTATAGCTGTGTTGAAACCATCATCTCTTTTAAGGATGTCTACAAGTATAGAGAAAAATGACTGCCTTGCAGAGAAAACAATGTGCTCTAATAATTAATAACACCAAAACATTGAGTACTCCAAAAAGTTTCTAAAATATTGCTGCTGCAACATCAATATTGGCATCTAGGGAGGGTAAATAAATCTTTGCCTATATTCTTCCCATTCAGAATGCTAGAATCCATTCCTGAAACTAAAAGTACTTTGCAGAAAACTAAATGAACAAGTCAATGATAAATTAGACCGGCTCTTTGGTTTTGAGTATTGAAGGTACAGTGCATGTGGCTTTGCTAGAGACATGAAGGCAACATGGAGGTAAAGGTAAAGGCAACAAGGAAAGGGCATAGAAACAGTCCACTGATTTTTTATGTATACATACACACGTACATGTGTATGCCTAGGTTGGGACTGACACTTCAAATCTAGGGCAGCCCACTGGTCCCTTCTACTGGAACCAAGACTGAGAACTCCAATGCAGGACTGAGAAAGGCCAGAATATGGAAGAGATACAGTGAATGCCACCAGAGAGCCTTAAGTAGAATATTTTCAGGCCATGGCAAAAGCAGAGAGATCAGTATGGTCTTGTAAGAGGCTACCCAGCACTTAGCAGATAGTTATTCCAATCTCTGTCCAGGACTAATGGGGTAGGGAGGTGGGATATCCATTGTTACTAAATGCTTAAGGGTACCAGGAAGCTTTGGGGTCAAGCAGGTCAAGGATTAGGTTTACTACAGGTGTTTTATGGGGTAGAGTCCTGCCCTAGCAAGTCTGGTTTGTTTTTCAGGGGAGATTTCAATCATTTAGGAAACAAAAGTTTTCCAATCTGGAATAAAATGTTCTTAATATGTGGGATTTCAGAGAAAGGAAGAGGAGAAAAAGAGAAAGACAATAGGCAGTTTATTAGACTATGAAAAATTAGGCCCAATGTTGAAATTTGTTTTCCTTGACTATGAATATTGGTTATGAGGCTAATTTTTTTTTGCTTAGAGAGGTTATTTGGGATGGAAAGAGAGGTAAAGATAGTGTCCCTTTCCCTCAAAAAAATGAGAAGAGAAAATAGAAGGAAGCTTAAACAAACAGGGCACCTTTGAAAGATATATACTGAGTTTGTCATCTACTTTAAAAGAAGAGTCCTGCCTATAAGATATACAAATGGGAATGATCATTTTATTTGGTGCTTAAATTCAGAATGGAAAATAAGAAGACTAGTCTTGAAGGAAAGAAAAAAATGTTTCTGCTGACTTCCAGCTGTAGCATAGAATGAGTGACTACTACAGAGATGTAAATGTTCCCTTGGGTTATTATTTCATTTCACATGTTATTTTAGTTAGCTACATCATCGATGAGTCTGTAGTAAGATTTGTAGATCCTCATAAAGCTGAGCAGTAATATGCTAATACCAATAAGGACCTACATTTTTCTGTTGCTTTTCCCCAGTTGTTTTAGCTCTGTAGGGGACAAACATTAACTAATCCACCAGACTTATAAGTAGGACTTAGTTACAATGCAGTGAAGATTTGATTAAATTGCATTTGAAATTTTACCTTCTGTAGAGAATATTCAGGTAATCAGAGGAAAGTACAGTTATCCTGTCCACATTGCAATCCATTGTGGTTTCAATATGTTGTGGGTCAGTGTAAGAAATTAAACGGGAATTTTGGAGGAGTTTTGTGAAAGCCACAGACAACACACAAAAGATAGCTGATGACACAGAAAAAGTTTAGAAACTCAGAAATGCATAAAATATGTGTTTAGTATTGTATAATATCAACAAATCTTATCTTTTAGCATCATAAATATGCAGTTTCTTTTTTAAATTAAAATAAGTAAAACATTAAAGTCTGCAAAAACAATGTAAAAGGTAGCAGACAGCAAGGGTTAGAAACATAGAAATATCTTTAAAAATATAATAACTTATGAATGTTAAAATTTATTATTATGTATAATATTACCTGTACAGTGTGTATTTTACTATTTAGTAATATAAATGAACACCTGTACAATTTTTTTTCTTAAAATAAATTTGTAGTAAAAGAATCAAACTTTTATGCACAGGTTTGGAAATGCCAAGTGTATTTATAGCAATATTTATGAAATCTCATGGTATTCTTTTTTTTAAAGCAATTGGGGTTAAGTAACTTGTTCAAGGTTACATGGCTAATTATTATTTATGTATGAGTGCTAAGTAACTGAGGCCAGAACCTATCCCAGGTCCTCCCACCTTCAGAGCCAGCGCTCTTACTCGCTGTGCCACCTAGCCTCCTCTGAACCCCAACTGCCCTCCAAAAAAAAAGATCTCCTGGTATTCTTGCAGTGACCTTTGCATCTTGAGTTTTTGTATCTTGTGTCATTTAAATTGAAAAAAAAATGTAAATTTTCAAGATTGTTGGGGCACTTCCTAACCTTCTCAATGTGGAAAGGATAACCATAATCCATTACTTGTCTCCCAATGGAAATACCAGCTTAAGTCTCAATGCTACACTCTACTTTTAAAATAATGTTGATGTGGATCCCTAAGGGTTAAAAATAATACTAAGGGTTGCTTTTCCTATGTGAAGCTCCTAGTTTTATTCTCTAACCTGAAGGCACCCTAGAGTCCTTTCCCTTATTTTGGAATACCATAAAACTTCCCCCTTGTCCTGGACCATGGAATTCCTTGTCTCCCTCCATCCTGGCTCATAAAATTTCTCCTGTCTCCCTTATCTTGTGTCATCCATCTTCTTCATTCTGTCCCTAAATCTCTAACCCCCATTAGAAATCCTAAAAATTACACCACCATCCTATAGGCTGTATAGCTTTCTGTCTATCTAAGTCTGGTCCTTTTCCTATATCAATGCCTTTGTTTAGCTCCTTGCTAAATCTCAGGTCTGTATGCTTTTGTGTCAATAAAGCTCCCGTTGGTTGAAGAGAAGGTCTAAGTGAATTTTTTCAAATTCTTTCAAATTCAAATTCTTTCAACTCTCACCTCAACAATGTAATTTAATAGTTTGAATCAGAATGAGAAGGTATGGATAGTTTATAATCTGCTTTGTTAAAGGGAGTACGCCCATGAGTGAGATCCCAATTCCCTTGGAATATCGATATTATCAGAGGTTCGCCTAACTTGTGGTTAGCAGTGAGAAGTGTAATTGGGCCTGTGGGTGTCTTAATAATTAAAAGACGTAAATTACCTTATTGGAGATAGAATAAGTTTCCATTGCTTTGAGGGCAATGTGGCATAGTGAAAATAGTGCTGTTTTTGTATTTGGAGTCAGAGGATCTAAATTTGAATCTTGGCTCCATTTCTTCAGACCTGTTTGTCCCTGGGCAAGTCATTTAACTTATCTGAGCTTTCTTCATCTGTAAGATGAAGGAGTTCCCAAATGACCTCTATATAGTTCCTTCCAGCTCTCTCATTCCTCTGTGAGAAATTAACTAGCATAATTCAACTGCAAAACAATACTTTATATGGTTGTACATCTGAAAAGTGGAAAGGGGACAATATCACGGGATTTAATCATGAACCTTTGTTTAGATCTTTCCCCAAGGCTGTAGATTATGAGCTGTTTTCTCCATCTGTGTTTCATTATCAGAAGTGTTGAGCCAAGAGTTTGAGAACACCATATAGCTAAGTCTATTCTGGATTATTGTCATCAAGGCTCTTAGCCACAGTTTTCAATTTACATGTGCAAATAGAAGACATACACAAGAATGTGCCTGCCTGCCTGCCTGAGTTTTTGAGCCTTTATGAGGGAAGAGTTGAGGGTAATGTTGTATGGTTCCCCTCTACATATTGTTTTCCCCTCATCCTATTGGTTTCTAGCTGTCGAGGCCAAGACAAGAGGTTAAGGCAGACATGCCATTCTTTCCCTTTGAAACCATAGGTATTTATAAAATCAGTCAATCTTGAGTATTAATAAAGCACCTACTGTGTACTAGATAAGAAATTATTAAGCACTTACTATGCTAAACACAAAGGAGACAAAGAAAAAAACAAACAAAAGATACACAGAAACAGTCCCTGCCCTCAAGTGCTTTCTTTTCTAATTCAGGAAAAACAGGTGCACCAGTGAATACAAGGTAATTTTGGATGGAATCACTAGGTACTAGGAGCTGGGATGGGCAAGAAAGGCCTCATACTCCAGAAAGCTGTTACAATGAAGGGGAAGATCAGGGAGGTGAAAGGGAATGAGTCAACCTTACTCTTATTGGACTTGGCTTAAGGAGGGAATAACATACACACTCAATTGGGTATCTTACCCTACAGGAAATTGGGGGGAAAGGGGATAAGAGAAGGGAATGATATAAGGCAGGACAGATTGGGGGAGAGGGTAGTCAGAAGCAAACGCTTTTGAAAAGGGACAGGGTCAAAGGAGAAAATAAAATAAGTGGGGGGTGGGATAGGATGGAGGGAAATATAGTTTTTTACAACATGACTACTATGGAAATGTTTTGCATAACTACCCATGTATAACCCATATTGAATTGCTTATTTTCTCAGTGGTGGTGGGTGAGGAGGGAAGAAGGGAGAGAATCTGGAACTCAAAGTCTTAAAAACAAATGTTAAAAAATTTCTTTTACATGCAATCAGGAAATAAGATATACAGGCAATGGGGTATAGAAATCCATCCTGCCTTACAAGAAAGTAAGGGAGAAGTTAGTAAAGGGGAGGTGGAGTGGATAGAAGAGAGGGCAGACTGGGGGAAGGGATAATCAATATGCTTGCCATCTCAGGGTGGGGGTAGGGGAGAGATGGGAAGAAAATTTGGAACTCAAAATTTTGTGAAGACGAATGTTGAAAATTAAAAGAAACAAATAAATCCTAAAAAAAAAAAGAAAGGACTCTGTATAGAGGTCATTTGGCTTAACCTCTTCATGTTAGTGAGATTAGAGGCTCAGAGAAATTTGTCAAATGACTTGTCCAGGGTCACATAAGTAAGAAGCAATGGAACCCAGGATCCTTACTTAGTCTCCCTAGGCCTCAGTTTCCTAATCTATAAAATGACGGATTTAGGCTAGATGACTTCCATTCTAGGTCTATATGGTGCCCTTCCATTGACTTGTGTCTTACCTTGAAAAGTTACCATTTTCTTGAATTCAGCATTGCTAAATCACCTTCCAGAAAGGCTAAAGAATTTGAATACACTTGGCTATGGACCTAGGTCTCAGAATACTCTTAATTGGTTTATACTGCCATAGAATAAAACTTAATTAGACTTCTGTCTTTGAGTGGGGGAGAATTTTTGCTCAGAGTAGAATTTGAGAACTTGTTTCTGGATTTTTTGTGTTAGAGAAGTTGTGTTAAAGATTTTCCCCAGAAAGAACATGTACAAAAATATTTAAAATATTCCTTTCCTACATCAGAATATTTTTGATGTAGGAAAGGAATAGAAACAAAGTGGGTACCTATCAGATAGGGAAGAGCTGAATAAATCATGGCATGTGACTGGAATGGAATATTTTTGCTATATAAGAAATGATGGAAGCAAAATCTGTATTCAGTGAAGCACTGTGAAATGAGGAGAACCAGGACAACAAAACTACAGTAATGTGAAGGGAAAACATCCTTGGGTCACTTAAGAACCCTGATTGATGTATAATGATCAAGACTAGAAGACTGAAGATGAACCTTGCTTGTCCCACCTCTTATCAGGGATTGACTAGATGTGCAGAATGAGACATGCTTTTTTTTTTAAGGGGGAAGGCAAGGCAGTTGGGGTTAAGTGACTTGACCAAGGTTACACAACTAGTAAATGTGTAAAGTGTCTGAGGCCATATTTGAACTTGGGTCCTCCCGACTCCTGGGCTAGTGCTCTATTCCCTGTAACACCTAACTTCTTTATATATCTGACTCTTTGTGAGGTTTTCTTGAGAGAGATACTAGAATAGTTTTCCATTTCCTTTTCCATCTCATTTTACAGATGAGGAAAGTTGAAGTAAACAGGGTTACGTGACTTGCCCAGGGTCATGCAGCTTCTAAGTGTCTGTGATCAGATTTTAACTCAGGAAGATGAGTCTTTCTGACTCCAGGCACTGTACCACCTAGCTGCCCACTTCTAACAAAGGAGGGCTTTTATCTGAGGTAGCAGAAAGAAAACAGAAAAGAGTAGCAAGGAAACATTTTTAAATGTCCACAAGGAAGTTCAGAAGAGGACGCAGACAATCAGGGCAGTGTTCAGACTTTCCTATTAACTGTAACACACATAAATTAAACAATAAGTAATAGAGATCTCTGGTTTCATACGCAGTCACTTTTGATTCTTTGTATGTAGAAATATTTATGTTTGTTGATGTTAGTTAAGCTCATAATAAAATGAAGTAAAGTTGTAAAATTATTTTTTGTTTAAAGAAGAGGAAAGCAATTCTGGTGCTTTTAAAATGAAAATTGTACTTACATTTTGATCCAAAATATTGGCCTATGACTTTCTAATAAAATTACACATGATGAATACCACCTGTAATGTTAGAAACAGAGTAGTTAAATCAGTACACTCTTGAACTTAAAGGAAAAAATGCTTCTCCATGACAAAATCAAAAACAGATATGATTTGGGGGGGGGGGCAGAATTTTTTCTTTCTTCTGTTGAGTTCTATATTTTGGCATTTCTCTCTTTGCACAGTATAAAGGTCTCACAAGAGAGACAGAATCGTAAATCTAGAGCTTAAAGTGACTTCTGTAAATCATCTAGTCCTGCCTTTCATTTTATAGGAAAAGAAACTGAGACTGAGAGAGGTTCTATCTTGTTTGGGGTCAAATAGTAAATGCAGAAATTGCAATTTGAATTCAGGTTCTCTAACTCTAACATCAGTACTTTTTCCTTTCCATGAGTCTTGGATGGCATTGGAAATGGGACTCTGGCCAATGGCAGTTGAGAGGCCATTTACACCAAAATGGTATCCAAGAGATACCCTGTTTCTGCAAATAAGAATAGTTTTGGAGTTGGTGTAGAAATGTCATATGAGTGCCAGATAAATAAATCTTGTTTTAAAAGAGCTATATATGTTTACCTGTATATAAGTAGTTAAGCTTTGGATTTATGCAGTAATATTTTTCAAACCATTTTCTTATTAAAACATTCCTTTGAATTTATGAACTCATAATGCTTTTACTTTTTTTCCACTCATATCCAGGTTCAATCATTCATTGAAAACACATTTACTTTTATTTTAGTGTTATTTTTATTTTAATAAAATATTCATAAATTTTTATTGAATGCCCACCACAGTAGTGTGCAAATTAACTGGTACAAAGTAAAATGTTTTTCTTTTTGCTTTTTGAAGGGGGAATGGCAGGGCAATTGGGGTTAAGTGACTTGCCCGAGGTCACATGGCTAGTTTTTGTGTTAAGTATTTGAGGCTGGATTTGAACTCAGGTCCTCCTGACTCCAGGGCTGGCACTCTATTCACTGCACCACCTAGGTGCCCCTACAAAGTAAAATATTTAAAACTATTAAATTATGCAATAAACCTGGAATTTTTCATATCTTTACTTTTGATAGCAATATATCCACCTCTTGGTACTGCCACTTGTTTTACATAACTTGTGGTTGAGTTCATGATATTTTCTTCTTTGATCCCCAATCATGAAACCATACTTTAGTTACATGACATTAAGTATATCTTTCAAAAGTAGTACATTTTTGCCCAAGGCTTATCTTATAGCCCATAAATTTCTTTTAAAAATACCTTTTCTTTCAATTAACATATGTTAGGGTTCCTAGGTTCTCGAACCTACAAGAACATATTACCTTTTCCCAGCTTCAGACGTCTCTGACTTCTAGACTTTCTAGAAGAACTACCCACGCAGAACACCCCTCTGATTTTGGAGAATTATCTTTATTTGTCTCAGGACATACACGCGAACTCAGCCAGGTCTCTCCCCGAACTCCTCCCAGCCTCCCCACCCCGTCAGGCAGCCTCCTTATATCCAGCCTCCAGTTCCGGGTCATAAGCACCACCTTCCCCGCCACTGCGAGCCAATTGCGTACTGCCCCGAGAGTGAGGAGTGGTAACCCGCTGCCCACATGGACACATCAGCTCATCGGGCTAAGAGGTTTCCGGTGTAACAGACCAGGAAGTCTCCTAACCAGGAAGTCTCTCTACTGCCACGTCGACACTTAAGATTGTTTTGCTGACGGTCCTTTTGGCCTTCCGGGTTCCTCCTGTAGCCTGTTTTTGATAGGCCAGGGACCCTCCTGCCACTCCCAGGCTGTTGCGCTGCACCCCAGTTGGCTAAGGACTCTTCAAACATACATTTATTTTCCCTCCCCACTCCCATATTTTTTTAAATTAGGATTTAAATCAAGCAAGTCCTCAGGCCACTGAGTCATATTTATCCCCGTCTCCTAAATAAGTCACTTATCTCCTATGTCAAAAGGAATAGTGCTAGATCATGTGGCAGAATTCCATCTCCATTTGGGAATTTCCATAATTTTGGAATAAATATGTTAGTATATTTATTAGAGCTTATAATTCCCTCCATGGGAGAAAAACTTTTGTTTCTGGACTCAATGGAAATAAAACATCCCACCCCAGCCCCCATTTTTTTCTGGGATACAAATTTTTTGCAATCCATTGAAAACTCCCAGATTTTACATGCTCACATGGACTTCTTTAGACAATGGTTTTGACATGGTTTGATCAGTAAAAATTCCCTTTCATCAGTCTTCAATATTCCAGTCTTTATACTGGCTTTCCCATGGCAAGAATTTTTTTCTTTATAGTGATGATTAGTCTTCTTACTGTTATTCCAACTTCAAGAAAACTATTCTTCCTGATCAAGGAATAAATAATAATCACTTTGGTTGAAGGCTGGATCTTCCTAAGGTAAAGGTGTTCGATATACTTAGAATCTACAAGGATAAAGTTCACATAGGGTAAACACTGGATTAGGAGTCTAAGTTCAAATCCTAGCTTTGCCATTTACTAGCTTATGTGATTAATTTAACTTTTATGACCTTCACTTTCCTCATCTTAAGTAGGCCCAACCCGCATTATTCATTGAAGCTCACTTCTCTGTTGATCTTTCCACTCCATAAAAAAGTACAAATCATCCTCTTTCCTGAGATAAAGTTTTTTGAAACTATTTAATATTTCATGTACTATTATCTTGGACTTTTCCAAATATCATTTTAGGACCCATTAATAGAAATATACAGAGAACTGTGGGCAGATCATGACCCCAAAATAATTTGCATCATTACAAGTTTTAGTCCACTGAGCTCAGGTTTTTTATTCATCTCAAAGTAAGGATAAGCACATTGCAGTAGAGCAATGGTGCTATGAAAATAGAATAACATGCTCTCCTTCTAAAAGTATAGAGTCAACTGTATGTGGATAAACCCTCATTATCTAAGTTGCATGCTTCAATGGCAAGAGGAAAATATTTTTGAAAAAACTCAATGGTTTTATTATCATCTTGACATTAGAAATGTTCTTAAGGTTCATTCTCTTTCTAGAAGCGCAGAGTGCATTTTCATTCCACTCTGAAGTAATTCTTTTTGCAAAAGAAAAGAACCATTAAAATATTTATCCATTTGACCATTAATATTCTTGTATTCACTTCTGAATATTTTTGAAGTCAAAAGGTTTATCATATGCCAGGAAGCCTTTTCTTCTCATTCTTCTGCATTCTAAGTGGAAACCTTGTACTTCCTAGATTAGATTATGGTTTGGGTTTTTTTGCGTGTGTTGTTTTTTTGTGGGGGGTGAGGGAGGGATATGGAATAGGCCTACAACTAGTTTGTAGTCATCTCCAGTGACATAGCCTCCATGTTGTTCCTTATACAATATACTCCAACTCCCAACCCCAGGTATTTTCACTGGCTGTTTTCCATACCTGGAATTCTCCCTCTCCTCATCTCTGCTTATGGACTTCCTTTGCTTCCTTTGCTTCTCAGCTAAAGGCCCACTTTCTGCTGGAGCCCCTTCCTGATTCCCCTTAATACTAGTGCCTTCCCTATGAGATTACTCTCAGTTCTTCTTATCTTTAAGCTGTTTATACATACTAATTTGCATGCCATCTCTCTCATTAGTCTGTGAGCTCCTTGAAAGCAAATATTTTTTTTGCATTACTTTGTATCTGTAGTCCTTAGCTCAGTACCTAACACATAGGTATTTGTTGACTTGGCTTTTACCACATCTTTACCACATCTTCCAGGATGCTGCATGATATATCTAGTGCACTGAATCAGATCCTAAGACTGTTGCTTGTATTTCTATATCTTCCTCCATGTTTCTTCCATGAGACACCTACTTGGTCATGTTGTTGACTCATTAATAGAGCTTGGAACTTAAAAAGAGCTTTTTTTTCTCCAGAACATCCCTATCATTTATGGTGTATACATGTTACTATTTATTTAAACTACTATGTACTAGGCACTGTTTTAAGCACTGGAGTTTCAAAAAAGGGTAGAAAACCAGCTTTTGTTCTCAAAGAGCTCACAGCCTTAACTCGGAGGGAGGGGCATAATATGTAGATAACTATTACTATCTATTGACGCATATGGGGTATTATGGTATAAGGGCTGGTGAGCCCTTTTCAAAGCTGTTCACCAGCATTTGGTGTCCCGCTTCACTCAACTCTTACCTGTGGCTCCAAGAAGCTGTAACCCATGCAGCAGGCACTCCTAGGTAAACTGTCTCAGCAGAAGGGCTCAAGCAGGTTGAGCATAACCAGCAGGCCTGGAATCTGCTGGTGAGTTGGAGGGATGTCTACCCTAAGCATGTGAAGACTTCCTCCAGTGGAATGGGTGGAAAGGAACAATTTGTTCCTATCTCCATGAAGGCAGCTGAAGCAAGTGTTTAGAACCTAGTCAGATGCTGAAGAAGTCAAGGTCACCCACTGCATCCTGGGCCATCACTAGTCATCCTGACTTTTGTCTTGCCACTGAACTTCATTGAATCTGAAAGAGAGAGTGAGGCTGACCACTCTGTTTCACTCTGCCTCACATCCAATTCACCCATAAGGCAGTACATCACCCCATGAGGTCGTTTTTCCTCTTTGAAAACAAAGAACAAATAATAACATGTACAAGCAAGATATAGTCAGAATAAATTGAAGATAACCAAGAGAGAAAAGGTGCTAAGGTTAGGGAGGGCTGAGAAAGACTTGTAAATAACTGAACTTTAGCTATGACTTGAAGAAGGTAGGGAAACTAAGAGGTGGAGGGGAGAGGGGAGAATCTTTCAGGAATGCATGATAGTGCCTGTAAGCATACAGAGTCTGAAGATGGGGTGTCCTGTTCAAGGAACAGCAAGTGAGCCAGCATCACTCCATCACAATTTGTGATGGGATTTAAGTTCTTAGAAGACTAATGAGATAGGAAAGGGCCGGGTTAGGATGGGTTTTAAAAGCTAAACAGAGGATTTCATATTTGATTTCGGAGGTAAATAGGGAGTCACTGGACTTTATAAAATATGGTCAGAAAGATTTATGCTTTTTAAAATTTTTTTTTTGCTTTTTTTTTTTGGAGGGGGGAAGGTAGGGCAATTGAGGTTAAGTGACTTACCCAAGGTCACACAGCTAGTTTTATGTTAAATGTCTGAGGCTGGATTTGAAATCAGATCCTCCTGGCTCCAGGGCCAGTGCTCTATTCACTGGGCCACCTAGCCACCTCCAGATTTATGCTTTAAGAAGAATTTTATAGACAGTAGGGATATAGGAAATAGGGAGAGACTTGACGCAGGAAGACCAACCAGCAGACTATTAAAAGGGTAGAGGTATGGGGGGCAGAGCCAAGATGGCAGAGTAGAAACAGCTCATCCAAGCCACTCTGCCCCCAGATTCCCCCCAAATTATGTAAAAGGGGACTCTGAACAACTTCTGGAGCCCCAGCACCCACAGAACGACACAGAGAAGCTAACCTCCCACTGAGGACAGCCCAGCAGCCCTGCAGGAAGGACCAGCGCAGCAGTCTGGGAGCTGGCAGTGCACAGCACGCAGAGCGCACTGTGGAGACTCCAGAATTATCAACATAGACATGCCTAGGACAAAGTAAGAGGTTAGTGTCCTATGGACTTTGCGACCTGTATTTGGGGAATGCATCAGCTTCCTCCCCTGGGGGCTAGAGGCCACTGAGGAGCCACGCCATTTTGTAGTTTTCAGAGGCAGCTCCAGCTCCTGGACTGCTGAACCGTAGGGAGATCCAGGTAATCACTCTTGCTTTAACCTCCCTGGATCTGGATTGTGATCTAGGGTGGAAGTTGTGGGTGGGTTTATAGCTTGCCAGAAACGGAAGTTCCCCCCCCACACACATTCGGGACGAAAATTCCTCTAGCTGGCCTTAAAGCCATAGTGTGGCAACAAGCCCCAAAGTCAAGTAATTAAGTGGCAACATGCCAAGGCAAAGGAAACATAAAAATGCAACGCTAGACTCCTATTTTGGGGGCATAGAGCGGGAAAAGGACTGTGAGGTCAGAAGTCCTGCTCCAAAAGCCCCAGGGGAAAACATGAGCAGGTTGCAGGCCATAGAGGACCTTAAGAAAGACTTTAAAAATCAAATAAGAGAAGTGGAGGAAAAATTGGAAAGAGAAATGAGAAGGATGCAGGAAAAGTATGAAATGAGGGTTAACAGCCTGACTGAGGAAAACAACACCTTAAAAAATAGACTAACTCAAATGGCAAAGGAGGTCCACAAGGGCAATGAGTAGAAGAATGCCTTAAAAAGTCAAATTTACCAGATGGAAAAAGAATCTCAAAAGTTCACTGAGGAGATTCATTCCTTCAGAGTTAGACTGGAGCAAATGGAAGCTAATGACTTTATCAGAAATCAAGATGCTGTTAAGCAGATCCAAACAAATGAAAGATTAGAAGGCAATGTGAAATATCTCATGGGGAAAAACACTGACCTGGAAAATAGATCCAGGAGAGACAATTTAAAAATTATTGGACTACCTGAAAGCCATGATCAAAGAAAGAACCTAGAAATCACCCTTCAAGAAATTCTCAAGGAAAATTGCCCTGATGTTTTAGATCCAGAGGGCAAAATAGAGGTTGAAAGAATCCACCAATCACCTCCTGAAAAAGATCCCAAAAAGAAAACTCCCTGGAATATTATAGCCAGGTTCCAGAATCCCCAGATCAAGGAGAAAATACTACAAGCAGCCAGGAAGAAACAATTTCAATATTGTGGAAACACAATCAGAATAGCCCAGGGCCTGGCAGCTTCTACACTGAGGGATCGAAGGGCATGGAATATGATATTCCAGAGGGCAAAAGAACTGGGAATGAACCCAAGGGTCACCTACCCAGCAAAACTGAGTATTTTGTTTCAGGGGAAAATATGGTCATTCAGTGGAATAGAGGACTTTCAAGCATTCTTGAGGAAAAAACCAGAATTGAATAGAAAATTTGACATCCAGACACAAGAAGCAAGAGATGCCTGAGAAGGTAATCAGTGAAAAGAAATCAAAAGGAACTTATCAAAGTTGAACTATTTACATTCCTATATGGAAAAGCAATAACGGTGACTAATGATATCTTTCTCACTATGAAAATAATGGAAGAAGGGTGTGTGGTCATATGAGTACATATGTGAATGTGTGTGTATATGGTTACAGTTATATATGGATAGAGGGCATAGGTTGAATTTGTTGGGAAGGGAGAATACTCAAGGGATGAAATTATGAGGTGAGAGAGGAAAGTGGCAAGAGGAGATGGGGAGAGACAGGGTAGGGTAAACTATCTCATGTAGAAGAAGCAAGGGGAAGTGGTTGTAAGGGGGGAAGAATAGGAAGGCAAAAAGGCAAAACCACGTTCTCATTGAATTTGGTTCAGGGAGAGAATGACATATATTCTAAATGGGATATCTCAACCTGCAGCAGAATAGGGGGAAGGGGGATGAGAGGAGGGAAGATGGATGGGAGGGCATCCTTGGGGGGAGGGGTGGTTGGAAGTATCCACTATAGAAGAGGGACAGGATCATGTGGGGAATGGACCAGGTGGGGGGTGGGATGAGTGGGAGGGAATTGTAAGCAGCCTTGTACAATATATCTACTATGATAATGTTTTGCATAGCTAGACATGTACAACATATACTGAATTACTTATCTCCCCAGAGGGAATGGGTGACAAGGGAAGAAGGAAATGGATCTGAAAGTCAAGGTCTTAACATTAAATGTTTCAAATATATATAAATACTATTATTAATACTCTTTTGCTTATAATTGGGAGATAAGATGTGAAGGCATTGGGACACAAAGATTCACCTTCCTCTAATGGAAAAGTCGAAGGGGGTATGGGAGAAGGTATGGGAGAGAGCAGATTGGAGGAAGCGATATCTTGTGGGACTGCTATTCTGGGAGGTTGGGTAGGGGAATAACGGGGGGGATATGATTGTAATTCAAAGTCTGGCGAAAATGAATGATGTAAAACAGAAGTTAATAAAGCATTTGTTTAATTAAAAAAAAAGAAAGAAAGAGTAGAGGTATGAGGTGATGAGGGTCTGTGCCAGCACGTGTCAAAGAGAAGAAATGCATGAGACGTGTCATAGAAGCAGCAGGATTTAACAGCATGTCAGAAATAGGGGCAGTGGGATAAGAGATGAGGAAACAGCCTCAGGGAGGCTAAATAGCATCCATATTTTTTATGTTGAGTGTCTGAGTTGTGTCCAACTCTTTATAACCTCATTTGGGGTTTTCGTGGCAAAGACACTGGAGTGGTTTGCCATTTCCTTCTCTAGGTCATTTTACAGATGAGGAAACTGAGGCAAACAGGGTGAAGTGACTTGCCCAGCTAGTATATATCTGAGGCTAGATTTGAACTCAGGTCCTCCAGACACCAACAGGCCAGTGCTCTGTCCACTGCTCCACCTAGCTGCCCTGTCTACATTTACAGACTTGTAAATGGCAGGACTGGGACTTGAACCCAACTCTCCAGATTCCATTCTCAGTGTGGTGGTTTTTTATTTGTTTGTTTTTATCACACAATGTTATGGTTTGACTAATTACTAGTGAGCACAGTGGATGAGCCTAGAGTCAAGGTTTGTTGTGAGGATCAAATGAGATAATAATTATAAATGCTTGGCAAATATAGTACCAACATAATATTTACAGTGGCTACAATGACTGTAAATATGCCAGTAGAGTTCTCAATAGCAAAATATAATAGACTCTGCATATAGAAGACAGAAGCCGACCATTTATTCAGACACCAGAAAACCAAAGCCCAACACCAGCTAACAGAATCCATCATAGCAACAAAGAAGTTAATACTCCATAGCACAGCAGGGAGCCACACCATCATTTTAGCCTTCCCACAAACCAACACTCACAAGCCTAGTTGTCTCCCTGGTTGCATCCTCTTTCTCACCATCTATCTGCTCTGACTCCCAGGTTCCTATGGGCTCTGCTCCACCCTTCAGCAAACTCCTCCCACCACAGGCTCCATGTGATTACAGTCAGCTTATTGGGGGCAGGGGAGATCTTCAAATTCCCATTACCATTACAGCATATAGTAAGCATTATATAGATGTTAGCTATTATTATCATATGAGACTCACATGAGATAGCATATACAAAGTGTTATATGAATGTCAGTTACTATTTTATCAGTTTTTCATGTATGTGCTGACTTAGACACTGAACCTGTGCTATCATTGGCCTAGAGAGCTCCCAGGTGAGGAAACTCCATCTACCAATACAAGTAAGCACTTCTTCTGTGTTAGTAGAGAGTTGCCTGAAGCACTGAGGGTTATGTGCCTTGCCAAGGGGCACATACATATCAGGGGCAGGACTTGAACCCAGATCTCCCTGGCTCTGAGGCCAGCTCTCTATTTACTATTCCAAACTGCCTGTCATTATATGTTATTATATGTTACATGTCAGCCCATGTAAGACTAAATATCTGTATTATTAACTGGACTGAGGCAGAGATGCAACCTTTCTTAATTAGTTCTTTTATGCCAAAATAAAAATAAAACTCACCCCTGAAAAACTGATTTTCGTTCTTGAAAACATTTTTCCCCCTTGGTTCCTCAACTTCCAACTCAGTGTTATTTGGAGATAACAAGGGAATACCTCTATTTTTTAGGCAGCCTTGCCCCCCAGTACAAATTAACTTTCAGCAGCAATATGTGATGCCCAAGAAAAGTAGTCTCTTGGGAGGCTTCTTTCCATAAAAAAATTATCAATTGATGTTTAATACACAATTAGAGGCCATTCCCAAATCTAGAATCCTTGAAGGCATCTGTTGAATTTACAATTGAAGCCCAGATGTGTTTGTGGCTAAAATGATTTCCAGAGTTTCTTCCAATTATATAATCTCGAGTTAATTCATTCAGTAAGTATTTGGCTTCTCTTAAAAATAAACTGACTCAACATAACTCTGAAATGAAATTCAAATGAAAAATATCTGGAAATGGCAAGGTAGCATAATTCAGTGGTTATGATAGAAAATGAAAAGTTTTGATCATTGAATGAAATTAACCTTTTTCCTCCCAGAATGAATTATTTACAGAAGACCCTAGAGAGGTTTTGATTGTGTTGATAAACTTTCTTGGTTATTCAATTGGAGAGTTTGTATTCTGGGACATATCTATCCTGAACAGCACTTTCAGGAACACCCAGTGATGCTCTCTCAAAGTTGAGCATAAATTGCCTAGTTCCTCAGATTTACTGTGTTCTTGGCTTTTATTGGTCCCCAGTCAAAAAGATGTATGCTGTAAATGGTGCTCAATATGCATTAGGTTTCCATGAACTCTTCTTTATGGCAATGCTAAAGATTTTTTTCAAGAAGAAACATAAAGAGGAAAGAGAAACTACATGGTACCAGAGGGGAAAGCATGAAATTTGGACTTAGGAGATCAGGGTTCAAATCCTGAGTTACTTTGGGGAAGTCTCTTAAATTCTCTAGGCCTAAAATTTTATTATTATAACACATAACAATATTCATATAATATTGATATTATATAATAATAGTATAATTATAATTTTAGCAATTAGCTAGTACTGAGCTTCCAATAACAGATATGGTATGCAAACATTCTATTATCTCACAGTAATCCAATTTTAAGCCATGAAAGCCTTATTGTTAAGACCATAGTATCTTTGTGCAAGAAAGTACCTGAGAATTTATCTAACCTGTACCTGAGCAAGAATCCCCTTTCTAGCATCCCAAGTGATCATTCAGTCTCCACTTAAAAATCTACAGTGATAAAAAAAATCAGTGTTCCCCACCCTCCACTTATCTTATCAGTATATTCCACTTTGGTATAGCTCTCATTGTTGGGAAAGATTTCCTCTCTTCAAGGGCAAAGGAAATAAACCAAAATTGTTTTGATGCAATAGCTCTATAGGTACTTGAAGACAGTTCTCATATTCCCCCAGATCATGTATTCTCCAACCCAAGTATCCCCACTTCCTTCAGCTTCTCATCAGACACTGGCCTCCTTCTTGTGAGGCATACTTCACAGAAGACTCTTCATTTGCAGCTATGCCTAGAATACTCTCCTTCCTTATTTCTATCTTTTGCCTTCCCTTGATTTCTTCAAGTCCCAGCTAAAAGCTCCCCTTCTACAATAAATCTTTCCTGATCCCCCTTAATACTAGTCCCTTCTCTCTGAATTATATCTAATTTATCCTGAATATAGTGTGTTTTTATGTAGTTGTTTTCACATTGTTTCCCCAATAGACTGTGAACTCCTTGGGAGCAGAGATTATCCTTTACTTTTCTTTGCATCTCTAGCTCTTAGTATAATGCCTGGCACATAAAAGTTGTTTAATAAATGCTTATTGACTGACCGACCATCTGGACTCAAGTACTTTGAACATCTCATTCATCCTTCCAAGAGAATATTCCAGTTTTTCAATGATGAGTATTGCTGATTGATGATAATTTTTATATTATAAATAAAAGAATAGTAAGGAATAAGAAATACAGAAAAGAAAAATTCAGAAGTTCATGTGGAGAGAGGGGTAAGCAACATGAGCCTTTCCTTCTGCTCTCATAAAGGATGCTGCAGATTGGTTGAGTGTGTCTATGTAATGAAAAACATTAAATCCAAAAAAGAATGATTGATTGGGTTGTCTTGCCCATGTTAATAGCCATTTCCAAGTACAGCATAAGCAATCTGTTCAACCAAGAAAATTTTCCATATTTTGGGAAATCATGGTGACAAATACGTTGGCAGAAAATCAACTGGTAATTTCTTAATGACTGCACTGGCCCTCATCCCAAGTTAAACATTTAATTAAAATATGTCATTCACATTAGTGTATTCTATCACAAGGAAGGAAATTGTCCTGACAAAATAGTAGATCTAGAAAAGCTTTTTGGAGTCCTTTTGCCTTCCACTGATTCAGATTATTGAAGGAGGAGGAGGAGGAGGAGGAGGAGGAGGAAAAGGAGGAGGAGGAGGAGGAGGAGGAGGAGGAGGAGGAGGAGGAGGGAGGAAATTATTGTTCTAGAATCGTACAGCTTAGTTCTTGCTTTCAATTTTTTTTCTTCTTCTTCCAGACAACTCTAAACTTCTCTCTCTCTCTCTCTCTGTCTCTCTCTCTCTCTCTCTCTCGGGAAGGCAAGGCAATTGGGGTTAAGTGATTTGTGCAAAGTCACACAGCTAGTTAAGGGTCAAGTGTCTAAGGCCAATTTCGAATTCAGGTCCTCCTTACTTCAGGGCTGTGTTCTATTCACTGTTCCACTGAGATACCCCTAAAATTCTCAGCAAGATTATAAACTCCTGAATGACAGAGATGATGTCTTGTTTATCTTTCTATATCCTGGGACTACACATGGTGTTTTACATATAATAGGGGCTTTATATGTACTCTCCAACATACAATGAGAGAACACAGTTGGGAAAATCCTTATATTGACAAAATTTTAAATGCTGAAAGAGAGCAGATTTTGCTACTTTTAATTGGCAACATTTCAATATGTCAAATCTTCCTCTAGAAGAAGTAGACTTTCATAATAATCTTTTGGATGATTAATCATCAAGGTGGTTTTCATATAGTAACTGGCTCAATCCTTGCAACTAAGTGGTACCATAGTTCACAGAGTGCTGTGCCTACATTCAGGAAGACTCATCTTCCTGAATTCAAATGTGAACTGGCTATGTGGCCCTGGGCAAGTCACTTAACCCAGTTTCCCTCAGTTTCCACATCCGTAAAATGAGCTGGGGGCAGAGTCAAGATGGCAGAGTAGAAACAGCATTTCCAATGTGCTCTGCCCCACACAAATTTCAAACAATGTGAAAGGGGACTCTGAACAACTTTTGGAGCCCCAGCACCCACAGAACAGCACAGAGAAGCTAACCTCCTGCTGAGGACAGCCCAGCAGCCCTGCAGGGAGCGGCCAGCACAGCACTCTGAGAGCAGACAGCACAGTGTGCTGGGAACCGACAGCACAGTGTGCAGAGCCAAGCCCAGGTCCACTGTTTTAGCCCCAAGGCTGCCGGGCCTTCAGCCAGCTGGAGGGACCCCAGAACACCAGCAATTGTGGCAATTCCAGAATTATCAGCACAGATATGCCTAGGACAAAGTGAGAGGTTAGTGCCCTATGGACTTTGGGACCAGTATTTGGGGAACGAGTCGGCTTCCTCCCCTGGGGGCGAAAAGCCGCTGAAGAAACAGCTGCATAGAAGCCATTTTGCAGCATCAGTAGTGGCTCTAGCTCCTGGTCTGCGAATTGTAGGGAGATCCAGCAATCAGTCTGGGGGTTAATCGCTCTTGCTTTAACGTCCCTGGATCTGGATTGTGGTCTGGCGGGGGGGGGGGGAGTTTGGGGTGGGTATCCAACTTGCCAGAGAGGGTGGAGGCTTTACAGAGGCCACACAACTGGCGGAAGTTGTGAAGACCCCACATTTGGGCGGAAGCTCCCCTGCCTGGTGGCAGAGTCCTACTGTGGCAACAAGCCCAAAAGTCAAGTAATTAAGTGGCAACATGCCTTACCAAAGGAAACAAAATAAACAGAAAAGTTCAACATTGGACTCCTATTTTAGGGGCAAAGAGGATCAAAGCATGGAGGAGGACTGTGAGGTCAGAACTCCTGCACCAAAAGCCCCAACTGAAAATACAAGTTGGCTACAGGCCATAGAGGACCTTAAGAAGCAGATAAGAGAAGTGGGGGAAAATTTGGGAAGAGAAATGAAAAAGATGCAAGAAAAGTATGAAATGACAGTCAACAGCCTGACTGAGGAAAATAACACCTTAAAAACAGACTAACTCAAATGGGAAAAGAGGCTCAGAAAGGTAATGAGGAGAAGAATGCCTTAAAAAGTTGAATTTGCCAGATGGAAAAATAATCTCAAAAGCTCACTGAGGAGATTTATTCCTTCAGAGTTAGACTGGAGCAAATGGAAGCTAGTGACTTTATGAGAAATCAAGATACTATTAAACAGATCCAAATAAATGAAAGAATAGAAGGCAATGTGAAATATCTCATGGGAAAAACCATTGACCTGGAAAATAGATCCAGGAGAGATAATTTAAAAAATTATTGGACTACCTGAAAGCCATGATTAAAGAAAGAACCTAGAAATCACTCTTCAAGAAATTCTCAAGGAAAATTGCCCTGATGTTTTAGACCCAGTGGGGGAAATAGAGGTTGAAAGAATCCACTGATTGCCTCCTGAAAAAGATCCCAAAAAGAAAAATCCTAGGAATACTATAGCCAGGCTTCAGAACTCCCAGATCAAGGAGAAAATACTACAAGCAGCTAGGAAGAAACAATTTCAATATTGTGGAAACACAATCAGAATAGCCCAGGACCTGGCAGCTTCTACAGTGATGGATCAAAGAGCATGGAATATGATATTCCAGAGGGCAAAAGAGCTGGGATTGAAACCAAAACTGAGTATCTTGTTTCAGGGGAAAATATGGTCATTCAGTGGAATAGAGGACTTTCAAGCATTCTTGATGAAAAAACCAGAGTTGAATAGAAAATTTGACATTCAGACACAAGAAGCAAGAGATGCTTGAGAAGGTAATCAAGGAAAAGAAATCAAAAGGAACTCATCAAAGTTGGACTATTTACATTCCTACATGGAAAAACAATAACTGTGTTTGATGAAACCTTTCTCATTATGAAAATAATTGAAGAAGGGTACATGGCATATGTTCACAGGTATACATGGATAGAGGGCACAGGTTGGATTTGATGGGAAGGGATGATTATTTTTTTTTTTGGAGGGCAATTGGTGTTGGGTGACTTGCCCGGGGTCACATGGCTGGGTTTTTGTTTGTGTGTTGGGTGTCTGGGGCCGGATCCGGGCTTGGGTCCTTCTGGCTCCGGGGCTGGTGCTCTGCTCGCTGCGCCACCTAGCCACCCCAAGGAAGGGATGATTCTTAAGGGGAGAAGTCAAGAGGTGAGAAAGGAAAGTGGCAAGAGGAGATGGAGAGAGACAGGGTAGGGTAAACTATCTCATGTAGAAGAGGCAAGGGGAAGTAGTTGCAGGGGAGGGGAAGAACAGGAAGGCAAAAAGGCAAAAGCATATTCTCATTGAAGTTGGCTCAAGGAGAGAATCACATACATACTAAATGGAATATCTTACCCTCACTCACTCTCCTGAGTAGGGGAAAGGGGGATGATAGGGGGAATGATGGAGGGGAGGGCATTCTGGGGGGAGGGGAGGTTGGAAGTACCCACTATCAAAGAGAGACAGGATCAAAGTAGGGAATGGACCAGGTGGGAGGTGAGATTGGTAGGAGGGAAATATAAGCAGTCTTTTACAATAGATGTACTATGGTAATGTTTTGCATAGCTATACATGTACAACACATACTGAATTGCTTATCTTCTCAGAGGGAGTGGGTGACAAGGGAGGAAGGGAATGGATCTGAAAATCAAAGTTTTAAAATTAAATGTTTCATAAGATGTCCAGGCAGTGGGGCCCAGAGATTCACCTTGCCCTAATGGCAACGTCGAAGGGGATATGGGAGAAGATATGGGAGAGAGAAGATTAGATGAGGGGATATCTAGTGGGACTGCTATTCTGGGGTGGTGGGTAGGGAAAAAATGGGGGAAAATGTAACTCATAATCTGGTGGAAATTAATGATGTAAACCAGAAGTTAATAAAGCATTTGTTTAATTTAAAAAAAAATGAGCTGGATAAAGAAATGGCAAACCAATTCAGTCTACCAAGAAAACCCCCTGCTGGGGTCACAAAAAGTCAGACACAACTGAAAACAACTAAACGATGAAAACCGTCCCCATGATAACATGAAGGGTAAGAAATATCAAATATAAAAGATACTATCAAAGCAAAGGATCGTTTTTCCTTCCATTATAAAAAAGAAAAGAAAAAATTGGGAAATTTGTCCCTATTAGTCCTTATGGCTACAATTTAAAATGCCATTTAGAAGGCTTTTTTTTTTTTTAAGGTAGACTGAAACCTACCCTGAACAATGCATTTAAAATTCCATTTTGATGTTTATTTAAGCACCTACTATGATCAGGTTATTGTACCAGTTTCTATCAGTGCCAAGATGAAAAATAATACAGTCAGGGCGGCTAGGTAGTGCACTGAATGGAGCACTGGCCCTGGAGTCAAGAGGACCTGAATTCAGGTCTGGCCTTAGGCACTTAACACAAAACAAAAACTATCCATGTGACTGTGGGCAAGTCATTTAACCCCAATTGCCCTCCAAAAAGTGAAAGAAAAGAAAAGAAAGGAAAGGAAAGGAAAACAAATTTAGTACATGTGGAGTCAAGATGACACAGTAGAAACAGGACTTCTGCACAGCTCTGGCTCCCACCTTCCCCAATCCATGTAAAAGAAGACTCTGAACAAACTTTGGAGCTACAGAACTCACAAAATTACACAGAGAAGCTAAACTCCTGATGAGGACAGCCTGGGAGGCTGGCAGGGATCGCCCAGCATAGCACTCTTGGAGCCGACCCCAGCCCCACCAGACCCAGAGGTTGCAGACCCAGGGCGGCCTGACCAGCAGCCAGCTGGAGGGACTCCAGAACATCGGCAGCTGTGGCCATTTCCAAAATGATTTAAACATAGATGCTAAGGACAAAGTGAGAGGTCAGAGCAGTAAGGAATTTGGGACCCACTAGTTGGGAGTGTGTTGGTCTCTTTCCCCCGGGATGAGAAGCTGTTGAGGTGCCAAGGTGCAGCCATGGCCATGCAATGATCCTGGCCTGCAGACTGTAGGGGGACCAAGCAACCAGTCTGGGGCGTAATCTCCCTTGCTTTAACCTTCTTGAATCTGGATTGTGGTCTAGGGTGGATGTCTTGGGGTGTGTGACCAGCTTGCCAGAGCATGTGGAGGCTTCAGAGAGGGCACCCAACTAATACCTCTGGCAGCTGAGAAAACCCCAGTGTTTAGGAGGAAGCTCCCTTGTCTGGTGGCAGAGTCTTACTGTGGCAAAGGGCCCAGAAGTCAAGTAATTGAGTGGCAACATGCCCAAGCAAAGGAAGCAAAACAAACAGAAGAATCCAACATTAGACTCCTATTTTGGGAACAAAAATGATCAAAGCATGGAACATGAGGAAGACAGTGAAGTCAGAACTCCTGCACCAAAAGCTTTCAAAGAAAATACAAGCTGTTTACAGGCCATAGAGGACCTTAAGAAGCAGATAAGAGAAGTGGATGAAAAATTGAGAAGAGAAATGAGAAAGATGCAAGAAAATTATGAAACGAGAGGCAACAACCTGACAGAGGAAAAGAACACCTTAAAAATAGACTAACTTAAATGGCAAAAGAGGCTCAAAAAGCCAATGAGGAGAAGAATGCCTTGAATCTGGCAGAAATGAATGATGTAAACCAGAAATTAATAAAGCATTTGAAAAAAAAAAACATAGTCCCTGCAGTATAGGAGCATATAGTCGACGAGAAGGATACAATGTGAAGAAAAATATAGCACGATGAAAGGTAGAATGCGACCAGAAAGGACATCCAGTCCAGCTGTGTCCTTTCACAAATAAAGAAAGTAAGGACCAGAGAACCCTAGTTATGCTGGCTGGGTCCAGATTTGACCACAAGTGGTTCAACTCTTTAGTTACATGTGGAAGAATCAGAGATGTCTTCCTTGAAGGGGTAGTACCTGATCTCGGTCTTGAATGTCTTCTGCAAGCAGGAACACAGTAATCCAGGGCAGTGCTCTATTCATTGTACCACCTAGCCACCCCCTATACATCTTATACCATACTTTCCTCCATGCATACTACATCCAGCTTTACTGGTTTACTTCACACATGGCATTCCATCTCCCAGATCTGTGCATTGACACTTCATTTCTGCCTGTCTGAAATACTTCTCACCTATGCTTTTTAGTTTCTTTCAAGACTCTTCCTATCTTCTGCTTTTCCCAGTACCTCCTTGCTACTGGAGTTTTCTCTCTGAGATTACTTTCCATCTATTATCTATTTGTTTCATACTAATTATACTTGTATGTTGCCTCTCCCAGAATATGAATTTTTTGAGGTGAAGGAGAATGTCTTCACATTACCTAGTATCCCGAGTTTTTAGCAGACTGTTTGATACATTTAATTTATTTGATGTGCTTGTTAAACTAGTCGGGATAAGCAAGTAGAACTTGTGTTATTTTTTTTAATAGCTATTCCTTCATTTTCTCATCTCTGTAATATTAGGTACAGGGTAGGATTTAATATCCTCATATTATAATAAGGAAAACTGAAATATAGAACAACTAAATAATTGTCATACACAGTGTGACATAGAAAGGGCACTGGATTTAAAATTAAGAGACCTCAGTTCAAATTCATGCTCTGTTCCTTATTGTGACTCTAGGCAAGTCTCTTTATATAATAATATTAATAAATAGTTAACATTTATACACATTGTACTTAATAATGTGCCAGGCATTGTACTAAGTGCTTTACATTTATATCATTTGATCCTCACAACAACTCTGAGGATAAATGCTATTATTATCTCCATTTTGCAAATTGGTAAACTGAGGCAACAGACGTTAAGTGACTCATCTAGGATTATACTGTTAGTAAGTATCTGAGCCCAGACTTGAACTCTGGTCTGTTTACCTCCAGGTCAGACACTCTATCCATTGAGTCACCTGGCTGCTTCATCATCTTTCAGGGTCTTAATTTTTTCATCTGTAAAATAAGGGTGCTTTAATAGATGATCTCAGAGATTGAAAGTCTGAAATTTTCATATTTTAAGTATTATCTCTTGGGTTATGACTTTTTTTTTTACCATTAGTCTGGTGCTTTATGAAAGGACCATACTCACTTTCTCTCAATAGCCATCCACAGCTATTCCATAGAAAAACATGTTGTTATTCCTTAACTGACACTGAGGCTAAGCCTGCTGGTCTCTCTGGTGTGGAAATTCTGGTGCCAGCTAAAGAGCCAGCTTCAAAAATGTTTCCTTAGTAGTTTATCTCTTCAGATGCTGTGCCCTTCCCAGAGCTTGGTAACTGCAGTTTATATTTTTGTTTCTTTGTTTTTTTTCCTCTTTGTTTCTTTTGGTGTGCTGGGTTTGTGTTCTTTTTTTCCCCTCTTCTTTTCCTTTTTTAATACAGGAATCGGCCAAGGAGTTCCCGTTGTGGCCCTCATTGTGGAAGGAGGACCAAATGTAATCTCCATTGTTTTGGAGTACCTTCGAGACACTCCTCCAGTTCCTGTTGTTGTCTGTGATGGGAGTGGACGGGCATCTGACATCCTAGCATTTGGGCATAAATATTCTGAAGAAGGCGGGTAGGTAATTTGTTAAGACACATGTCATAATGCATAGTTCTTTTCATGCATAAATTGCTTTTGAAATCTAGGACCTAGTATGGTTTATTAAATTTTTCTCGTCTGCCTCAGACTAACCTCAAATAATTATGAAAAAATTGGAGGCCATACATGTGCTCTCATATTCATTAGGGATATATCCAATATGTCCACTGAAAAAGAAAATCTCATGCAAAATATTTCATATTGCACTAAATATAGAGAGGGACACTGAAGTGGGGATTCATTTTTTATTTCCTTTTCTTCTTCTTTTCCTAAAATGGGAAGATAGAACTAGGACAAGAGGTAGGCAAGGTTAGCTAGGTCCCGCAAGGTTACAACATGCAGGGAAGGACAGCAAAGGTCATTTGTTAATACTACTTCTTATAAATATGCAGTTATAAATTGTCCTAAAAGTCTTTAAGATTTTTGGCACACTCTTTACTTATTGTCAGGCCAGAGGACTCCATTTTCCATGGCACATTACTTTATTTTGTGATAAATCAAGTTGCGTGTAAAGTGAAATATCCAAGGCCTTGGGGTTGTCATTCTTCAAACCTTAACAAGGATGAAGAGCTATCTTGTCCGAGCTCTGTGGACAGGAATGAGATAGTAAGACACGTAACTGAATGCCTATCATCTCGTCTCCTTTCGCTAGTCTCAGATACCTAGTGCTCCTTCATTTTCTTCTGGATATCCAAAAACTCTTTCCCCCACCCCAATCCCAGTTTCAACTCATCCCTAGAGACAGGATAGTGAGATGGAAAGAATACTGCTCTTAGAATCTAGGTTCAAGTCTGGCCCTTGTAACTACCTGTGTGACTTTTTGCTCATCAATAAAATGAGATTAGAGTAGATATCCTCTAATTCCCCTTCCAGCTCTAATTATATGATCCTATAATCATATCTAAGTTTGACCTGTACCCCAAAAATGTTTCCTTCTTTCCAGAACACTGTACTTTGAACCCTAAGACTTTAGAGTCTCCACTCTGTCACTGTGACTGATTTAACCTGGGTCAAATCACCTAACTTCTCTGATCGTCAATTTCTTCTTTTTGTAAAATGAGAACGATAATAATATTTACACTGCCTATTTCAGTAGGTTGTTTTGTAGAAAGAGCTTGGTAATTGATCAATCCCATTATATGAGCTATTATGATTATTCTGGGAGTATTGTTCAGTCATTTCAGTCATGTACATATCTTGGTGACCCCCATTTGGGTTTTTTTTTAAACAAAGATACTGGAAGGGTTTGCCATTTCCTTCTCCAACTCATTTTGAAGATGAAGAAACTGAAGCAAACAAAAGTTAAGTGACTTGCCCAGGGTCACACTGCTAGTAAGTGTCTGAGGCCACATTTGAACTCAGGTCTCTCTGATGCCAGACTTAGCACCTTATCTACTGTGCCTAGCTGCCTGAGAGTACTGAGCAGAAATAAATTATCAGACTAAAGGAATTCACAGCAAGGTATGAATGATTCTTAACCCTCCCAGATGCATTTTTATTTCAAAAGAATGACTAGCTAATGAAAATTAATGTCTCATTGGTAGAATGTGTAAGGGAGCTATTGCTCTTAACAAGAGGGCTTTACCAGTTCAAACTGACTCTGTCTCTCCTCACTCCAGTATCCAACTAACCCCAACCCTACTACTTCATTCTACTATAAACCAAATTGACTTTATAGAATCAGAATTGCAACAATAAGTTATTCATCTATGGAAGAGGCATTACACTTGTTATGATTAACCTGAAAGAACAGAACTAAGAGTGATGGGGACAGCAGAGAGACAGATTTGGCCTTTCAGTAAGGAACAAATGATTAATCAGTAGAGTTTTCCAAAAGTTAATATGGGATACCTTGAAATGGACATGCTGTTACTGGAGGTCTTAAAGCAAAGGATGAACCCTTCAGTTATAATTATAAATTCTTGTTTGGTCAAGGGTTGAATTATATGGTCCTTAGGAACCTTTCTATTTGAGATTTCATGGTCAATCAGCAATCATTTATTATTTGCCAGGTCCTCTTCTAAATGCTGGGGATTATTGTTAATTATTCATGTCCAGCTGTATGAGGTTTGTGACTCCATTTGAAGTTTTCTTGGCAACGATACTTTAGTGGCTTGTCATTTCCTTCTCCAGCTCATTTGACAGACGAGGAAACTGAAGCAAACAGGGTTAAGTGACTTTCCCAGGGTCATATAAGGTCTGCTAGTAAATATCTTAGGGCAGATTTGAACTCAGGAAGATGAATCTTCTCAACTTCAGCCTTGGCACTCTAGGACTAAATGAAATTTTTTCTGCCATCGAGGAGCTTATGTTCTCTAAGGGGAATCCCCAGCCCACTTCTTCACCTTTGCAAGCCACATTCCACACATGGGGCTTGGCAAAACAGTCACTTAATAAGAAAATACATTAGTACTAGATATTTTACAACTAGCATTAACAAAACCAACCAATGCAAATGACCTGTCATATAGTTTTTAAAAAAATAATAAATGGAATTGTAATTGTAGAAGGTCATGGCTATCTTGCAGAATTCCCACAGTGAAAGAAAGGGATGAGGATTTCTTGGGATTTACTGCAGTTTGCTTGCAAATCACTTTAAATTCATTTTAGCCTCTTTCTCGATAGACTGATTTACATGTAGGAACCTTGCCCTGTCAATCGGTTAGCATTCCTTAAGTGTTTACTGAGTGTCAGGCACTGTGCTAAGGGCTAGTACTAAAAAAGAAAGGGAAAAAGGCAGTCCCTGCCTGTTGGAAGCTTACAATCTAATGGTAAAAACAGCATTCAACTCTATACAAATAAGATACAGACAGAATAAATGGAGAGTAGTGTCAGAGGAAAGGCATCTTGCAAAAGGAGGGCCTATAGCTGAGACTTGAAGGAAGCCTTGGAGTATTCCATCTATGCTAACCAGATAAGGGAGTCTTCAAAGAAATTTGTCTTTGTGGGATCCTATTTACCTGTGTTTCCCTTGTTTTAAAGGCAAATATGTCATCTGATTTCTGTAAGGCAGTAAAGAGATCATATGAATGTACTGTAGATATCCCTTAGGCCATACTTCTTGCCATTTAAAATATTTTTACTATTTAAATGAACACTTAAATTGTCTTCCAAAAAGTTCAATTCCCTCTTGAACATTAGTAGGACTGTCATGGAGCATTTCCAAAGTATCAAATTTGAAAACCTGGTGCAGGTTGTTCTGCTCTCTCCTGCAATTTATCACTTGCACTATATTAGGTTTTGTATATTTTGAACTAAAAAGTCTCTAGTAATTGAATTCTCCCAAGGCTCCTCTGAAGCATAGGACATGGTATCTTTAAGCTGAAAGGGGCCTTGGAGGTCAACTGCCTTGTATGGTAACAGTCAGGTAAAAAGTGAGGAAACTTATACAAAAATGTGACATATTGAGAAACTGCTTCTCCTCTTGAGCCCCCAAATCCACTGCCTCAGGGAAGTTCCTTTTTATTCTTGGTCTCCTCATTCATTGAGAAATAACTCCAGATTGATTTGGGGTTCATTTGTAAATGCCCATTCATCCCCTCTCCTGCCTTGGGTCTGTTGCTTTACAAAGCTAATTACAAGCAGATTATAACAAAACGAAGTAAGAATTTTATGATGTGGGCCATCTGGAGACCTGCCAGATTTGATCCAATGCATTTAATCAAATAGGAACAGTCTCACAAATTCAACAGATTTAAAGTTATTCCAATAAATGATTGTTTTGCAGTACAGTCAGGTTCTTCGCTACTGAAAAAAGTTGTCAGATCTAGAATTCATTTGCTGGGGAGAAATTCTCCTTGGATTTGCCACAAAGTTCTTCCACATTTGAGAAGCAGATAATTAAGGTGCACGTCAGAAATATCACCATCTTCATTAACATGTATACACACACACACACACACATATATATATATATATATATATATATATATATATATATATACATATATTTAAAGAGCAAAATAAGATTATTTCTGTATTCATCACCAAGCAAAAAGAAGACTAAGTCCATATTTTTTTAAAATCAGGAAGTAGCTTTAATATTTTATAAAATCAACAACAAATATTCATTTAATTGTATTTTCCCTTTTCACCAAGTAGCTTAGGCTTTATAAGTGGCCAATGTCTGCTGAGTCTTGATAGAAATGGTGATACCTGGCTTCTTGAATGAGTTTTTTCTAAATACAAAGAAAATCTAGTGATGTATATTAGCAGTATTTTGACATGTGGAAGTATGTAAGCCAGACTAAAAGGGTTCTTCTATCTGTATTCACATTTTTTTTTTTTTTGCTTTTTGGAGGGCAATTGGGGTTAAGTAACTTGCCCAAGGTCACAGGCTAGGTTTTTTGTTTGTTTGTGTGTGTTAAGTGTCTGAGGCCAGATCCGAACTCAGGTCCTTCTGACTCCAGGGCCGTCGCTCTACTCACTGCACTACCTAGCCGCCCCTATATTCATATATTTTAATTAGTTTTCTTTTTACTAAAAGAAATCTATTTTCTCTTCCTCCCACTCTCCAGGAAAAAAAATCCCTGTAACAAATACATATGGTCAAACAAAACAAATTCTTTCATTGGCCATATTAAATGTACAGATGCAGATAATGTAGACACAGACATTGAGCTAAAGATATCATTGTGCAGCCTTAATCCATTCCCTACCAGGAAGTGGCCAGCATACTTCATCACTTGGCCTCTGAAATTCTCAATCTGGAGCCAATTCATTGATCAGAATTCTGACAGCTTTCAGAGTTGTTTGTTTTCATGGATTTGTTGTTACTTTATAAATTGTTCTCCTGGTTTTGCTCATTTCATTCTTCTTCAATTTATACAAGTCTAAAAAACTATTCATTTTTAATAATACAGACGTCTAACAGGATAAATTATTTTTCTGGCTCTGCTCACTTCACTCTGTATTGGTTCATATAATTCTTTCCATTTTTCTTTGAACTAATCTATTTCCTCATTCCTTATAGAACATATTCTGCATGTAGAAATATATATAACATCATATATTATTACATATAGCACATAGTAAGTATTATTTTTTATATGTAACACACATTAGCTATTCTATATTCTCACACTAAATTATTGTATTTGGCACATATTAATTTATTGTAGCATATATTAATATTGTACTTATATAATATATTTACACTATGCCACAATTTGTACATTTATTTATTAACACAGAACTTCCCCAAAAGGCCCAATTTGTGAAAGTTTTCCTTTCTGGGATGTCACAGTTTTACAGTTGGGGACTCAGTTTGAAATTCCAGTAGCAGTTCAAATACTCTATCAATTAAAATGAGAATTCATTCTTTTGGGGTGCATGAAATAACCCAGAATAAACACTGTCCACTTTAAAAGTTTAATTTATGCATGGATTCTGAGCGAGAAGAGATCTCAAGGGGTCATCTCATCTCACCCCCCTCTGCCTATTTTACAGACAAAGGAACTGTTAGTGAAGTTTTTAGAGATAATCAATAGAAAAGGAAAGTTTGGAACCCAAATCCTCTTCTGAATTTGAATCTAATGCTCTCTGCACTGCAGTCAACGTACAAACAATTATTTAGCACCTATTACATGGTGTTAGTCACTGGGTATAGAAAGACAACAGTGAATTTGTATTAAAATACAAATATATTGATATAAAATACATGATAATTTTTAGAGCAAGGCATTGAGTAGTCAGGGCTTCAATAAAACCTCCATGTAGAAACTGGCATGTAAACTAAATCTTGGTGGAAATTTAGGTATCTAAGGAGTATACAATTTATTCCTTTGGCAGTTCCATATATACTAGATATATTTATGCTAGAATTATATTTATATTACATAATTCTTTGCTTATTTTAATGTTTATGATTGTTTATTTTTGTCTTTGAATATCCTGATAAACTATTACCAAGAATATAAATCTGAGTGTAAATACAAGAATAAATTAACTTTGGAAGTAAAATACAGTGGACAGAACTGAAAATCTTTTAAGGACAAGATTGCTTGCAGCTGAGAAAGACAAACTTTCACAATGCAAATACAGCCTTTCACAAGACAGACTAATTTTTATAAGGTTCGAGTGCAGTTAGCAATTAATTTCTTTTTTCTTTTTTACCTTATTTCCTTCCACCTCTGCTCTTGGCCTTATCACAGCATCAGAGAAATCAACCAACTCTATCTTTTCTCTATAGATGAAAAATTATTTCCATGATGAACCTGAATTTTCTAATGCTCCTGCTTTAGGATATTCAATGAGTCACAAAATAACCTCGAGTCATTCAACATGGCTATATTTCATTAATATTTCCAAACTGTTCTTTTAGAAGTTTAAGTCAACACTATGCTTAACAAATTTATTAAGGTGGCCCAAGTGCAATTTATGTATGATGGCTATCCTTACTGAAAATACACAAGACACCTTTTTTTTTTCTTTTAGTAATGGCTGGATTTAGGACCTGACTTCTTATCCTTTTGAACATGAAGGATTCCATTATTTTGCTTTCAAAGGGTAGACTGATTAGCAAGAATATTGTGCATGTTACAGCCCTTCAAAATGAACACTCACTTTGAGCAACTCTTTTCTGCTCTATCTCCCATGGAAAAAGGTTGTGGGTACAGAAATAAAAGTTAGGCTAGTCCCTAATTCTTCCCTTAGTAAGTGAATCCCTGCTGTCCACAAAAACTGCAATGTTTAAAAAGCTGTATGATACAAAATACCTACTCTGAAACAACGTGGAGAAAGTTTCCAGGATTTATTTTAGGTAAATTTTATTTCATTCATTTTTGTCAAGTATTTATCTAAGGAGCAGCTAGGTGGCACAGTGAATAGAGTCAGGAGGTCTGGTCCTGGATTCAGGAGGACCTGTGTTCAAATCTGGCCTCAGACACTTACCACTTACTAGCTGGGTGACCATGGGCAAGTCACAAACTCCATTGCCCTGCCTTCTCCCCTCCAAAAAAAGCAAAGAAAATATTTATCTAAATATTATACGTATCTATGCATATGCACACACATTTAAACCAATCGTGGTCATTTCTGAGTCTGTACCCATTGCTGTTTACCTAGCTTTCTACTTAACTTTTTCAAATACACAGGGTCTTAGCATCAGAGATTCAGAGACAGAAGGGACCTCATTGTTGTTTAATTATTTCAGTCTGACTCTTTGTGACCCCATTTGTAATTAAAGTATGATTACATTTTGAAACTTTAAAATTGGTACATCACAAATCACTTTGTTCAACTGGGTTAAGTATTCATGCTCACATGTAAGGCACACACTCTCACACACACACACACACACACACACACACACACACACAAAGATTGTGGAGTTTGACATATTCTTCTCTTCTCTAGCTCATTTCCAGATGAGGAAACTAAATCAAAGAGGATTAAATGACTTGTCCAGAATCTGACACTCAGTGCCTGAGGCTGAATTTGAACTCAGGGCTTCCTAATTCCAGCCCTGGCCCTCTATCTACAGCACCACCTAGATGCCTCAAAAGGAATCTTAGCTAAATCATCTAGTCCAGTACAACTACCTCAGTTTACAAAAGATTTAAGTAATTTGCCCAAGGCAACTCAAGTAATATGTGAAATTTCTTCTAAAAAATTTAAAATGAGTCCCCCCCCACCAAAAATGCCAATTTAAATATAGTCAGAGAGGAAGCACAGTTTGTAGACAGTCAGCCCTGGAGTTAGGAAAGTCTTCATTCAAGTGTTGCCTCTCAGTCATACTGAGTATCACCAGGGAAATCTACGATGCTGTAAGTTGTAGAATAAGTACCAATCTTCATTGGGTTTTTTTGGCCTCTTTTCTCATAATCCCAGAACTTAGCACAGTGCATGGCATATAGGCACATAATGAATGTTTGTTATCTAAATGGCTGATATTTCCCAACCCCAGTATAACCACAGGTCCAGTATAAAAAATAAAATCATAAAAGGGTCACTTGATGATCTGCTGGGGGGAAAATAGAGATGAAACACAAAGCTGGAGATGGAAAAGCCCAGGTTTGTCAATATCCTCATTTTGTCTCCAACTAAACCCTAGATGATAAGAACCAGATAGGAAAGTCATCTGGAGAACAAACTAATAAGATGTTCTAGAAAACCAGCCTCAGTAGATCCAATCCTGAATCTCATCATCTTCGTGCACTGAAGCATAGCCATGAGATATTGCCATACGATTTGGGGTCACAAATGTTTTCTTCCTCCACTCAAAAGGAGATTTCCATCTGGAGCAGGAGGATGTCAGAGCCTCATTTGTCTCTATCAGATCTTCCAGAACAAAATAATTGATCCAGTGGTTTGCATGCCAGCTTGATTTAGACATACTGGGGAAGGAAGGCAAGATGCAAATATTAAGCATGCTTACATTAGGTGCCCATTCTTGATTGTATTAATTTCCTGGTTTCTTTCTTCTGAAGTTTTCTCTCAGAAACTATGCCAAATTTTAATGTGGTCCCACAGTATGTGCTGTCTGTCAAAATGGAAAAGGAATTAATTGAGCTAAAGTAATATAGATTCCTAAATCTTAAGAACCAGCATCCTGAGAAGCCTCAGAGAGAGAAGTTATATAAGTGGCATTATTTAAAGTTGTTGATATGACATCAGACTTAGTGGAATGGAATATGTTAGAGGACTGATAGAATTATTCAATGAGTGATGATATGTGGAATAATGAGCATTTGCCTGGATGTTAGGGCAAATGGTGCTAAAGGTGCATATACTTCTCAGCTCGGTACGTAACATGGAGAAGAATGTGCTTACATTGTGAAATTTAAAAATGGGCATATCACAAATTATTATCAAAGTTCCTTTTATTCTACTTTATTCTATTTTTATTCTACTATTATTTAAATACCCTCATTCTCTCTCACACACACATACACACACCTGCTGAATTAAAAGCTTGAAAACAAGGACTTCTGTTCAGACAGTTTTTCCTAATGAAAATACAAATAATATAAGCATTTATAAATAAAAATTATTTTTGAATATCTATTTTGTGCCTAGCACAATGTTAGGTTTTATGAGGAAAACAAAAACATATATCTTTTCCTTAGAAGGGTTTTAAGGACAACAGAAGGGAAGGATGAGGGGGGGAGAGGTGTGTAGAAATGATAATACAATAAGTTAATACTAAATTGGTTGGTTTTGATGAAGGTTGAGATCATTTTTAGGCAGCTTTTGAGATTCGCATCCCTAGGCTGCTGACATAGTAATGAATTTTTCAGTCACAGCAACTCCCAAAGGCCATCTTCTAAGTTATGAAGAGATTATTCTCTGGAACCATGGTGAAAGTCCCAACACTGATCTTTTCTTTTTTTAATATCCTCCAAATACATTTGGAAGTATTATTAACTTAAAGTGGAAAATGAGGTGGGGAGAGTATTTACCTCACTGGTCATTTCTTGGATTAAAATCTATTAGTATAATTGGGGTGTGTCATAAGGCAGAGTAAAATATTAAACAGAGACAAGTATCCAGATAGTTTTGGGAAGAAATAACTCTTAGGAGCTGGAGAGATTTTTTTTTACTTGAAGTTATCCAAATTAGGTATCTTTATTAATTAAAATGACTAAAAGTTTGCTCAACTTCATACCTCACTTTAGATATATAGAGCTCTGAACATGAATGGAAGACAACATTTGCAGAAGATAGATGGTCCATGACTAGACTGACTGATGAATGGATATAGGGGAAATGTTTTCCAAATGGGGAAAATCTAGCAGTCATTATTCTCCTTTTCGACAGATAATCAATATCTAGTGAAGATTTCAAAAGGAATATCATTTATATTATTTCCTCCAGAGATTCCCATAGCTATAGTCATTGACTATTTTATGAAATAAAATGATTTTACTATTTCTGAAGGTTAAAAGAAATTCAGATTGTCCCTTGTTTGTGTTTCCTTAGAAAGGATATAATTTTTACCTTGGATTTCATTCACAGAATTATCCAAATTATTATAAATATATATAAATATAAAATTACCTAAGTCATTTTGAACATTATACTGAGTTGAGTAAAATTGCATTTCTTACTCTATTAGAGCTTTTCTTGATTCCATAGGTCTATGGAACTACTCTTTTCAAACTTTGATTTGGAAACTTCCTTTATCAGGAGAAAGCTCTATTACCAAAAATGTAAAGTCTAACATGGGTTCAAAAAGTAAAATTACAATTACAGAACAGGAGAATCTGGAAAAGATACTTTCTCCAAAAGAATCTGAGGGTTTTAGTGGATTGTAGACTCAGTGTATTGGCAGTATGATGTAAACATTCAAAAATCTTAATGTGATTTTGGCTCGAATTAAGAGAGGCATTTTTCAGGAATAAGGAGGCAATAGACCCTCCATCTACTACTTTGGTTGGACCCCATCTTGTAGGCAGCTGTGTAACACAGTGGATAGAGTGCTGGGTCTGAATTCAGGAAGACTTGCCACTGAGTTCTCTACAACTTACCTGGGTTTAAATTCAGCCTCAAATACTTACCAGCTGTGTGACAAGGGCAAGTCACTTAACCCCTGTCTCCCTGTTTCCTCAACTGTAAAATGGATATCATAATACCACCTCCCTCCTAGGATTGTTGTGAGGATAAAATGAGATATTTGCAAAATGCTTAACACAATGCCTTGTACATAGTAGGCTTAATTTATAAATGCTAGTTCCCTTCCTTCATACTCTAATATGCTGTTCAGTTCTGGGCATCACAATTTACAAACCATGTTGATAAGCTGGAGAGAATTTTTAGAAGAGGGCAACCAGGAAGAATCTTGAGTCCAAGTCACATAAGGAGAAGCTGCAATAATTAGGATGTGTAGCCTGGAGAAAAGACTCCAGGGGTTCATAATAGCTATATTTGAGTATTTTAAAGCCTCTAATAAAGAAAAAAGATTAGAATTGCTCTGTTTGGCCCCAGAGGGTAGAATAACACAGTAGGGAGCAGCAGGTGGAAGTTACAGAAAGACAAATTCAGACTTGTTACTAGAATAAACCTTCTAAGAAACAGAGCTGTTCAACAGTGGAATGAGTAACTCAGGAGGTAATCAGGTCCTTCTCATTCAAGGTCTTCTAGCAGAAACTGGATGACCTTTCATTTATCAGGTGTATTATACTGAGAATTCCTTTTTGTGTATCAAATGCACTAATTGACTACTAAGCCTACAGCTCTTAGAACTGGGATTTTTAAAAAAGTATTTGTTTACTATTAGTTTACAAGTATTTGCTATTTTACAAGTATTTACTACTAGTTTACAATGCAGTTCTACAGGTTTTTGAGTTGCATATTTTCTTTCCCCTCTTACCTCCCTCCCTTCCCCATGGTGGCATGCAATTTGACATAGGTAGAACTATTATTTTATGGGGGGGGAATCCTCCATTTGAAAGAATCCCATCAGGAGGAGTGGCAATAATAACTAACATTTATACAGCTTTTTAAAGTGTGAAAAGCACTTTCCACATATTCTCCTTTTAATCTCCATAATAACTTTATAAAATAGGTGGTACATTTATCACCATTTTATTTTATTATTTTATTTTATTTTTGGTCTGGCAGGGGGGAAGGGAGGGCAGTTGGGGTTAAGTGACTTGCCCAAGGCCACAGGGCTAATAAGTATCAAGTGTCAGAGGTCAGATTTGAACTCAGGTCCTCTTGACTCCAGGGCTGGCACTCCATTCATGCGCCACCTAGTTGCCTCATCATCATTTTAAAGATGAGGCAACAGAAGTTGGGGAAAGTTAAGTAACTTGCCATGAGTTAACACAATTAGTAAATATCTGAGTCACCATTCCAGCTCAGATATTACTGTCTCCATGTCTAGTACATATATCCACCTTGCTAGCCCTGCCAACCTCCTGCCACACACATGCTACGTTTAACTGTCCTATGATTCATGTAATGCTCTTATTAATAAAGTTTTATGATAAGGTTTCAGGTTACATTCATTTTTGGAGTTCTATGGATGAATTGCTCAAAATGCATCTGTCATCCCCCTACTCTTTATTCTCACAAAAAAGGTAGATAGAAGAATGGGAGGGAAGAAATAAGAGCGTGATAGACCCAGTGCACTCAGCTCCCCACTCTGCAGGATAGTAGGCGATTTCCATTCTATCACATGATAGGACAGCACTACCACCGAGTTCTCTACAGCTTACCTCAGATTTTTGCAGAAAACAGCATAAGGGTTCACTGACAGGTCATGATGCCTTTACTTTTGCATGAAAACCTGTATGAATACAGAGAATTCATTTAAATTATTACAGCCATTATTTGCCACAGATTATTATAATGATTTAAAAGGTTCAAGAGACATAGTTTCTGGGAAATCTAGTCATTTTATTAATAAGGCCACAACTTATTAATAAAAGAATGGTCATTTGGCCATTACTCTTAGACCAAAGACAGTCATGGCGGCAATCTCACACTTCATATACCCTTCAAAGAGTAGGTGCTCCTGAGGGGTAGCGATTAGCTCTGATTGGATAGCACAGTGGAAGGTGAGCTACATTAAAATGAAAGACTGAGAGTGACATCATGTCACCTTTGGATAAAGAAACTATCCCTATACTAGACCACTAAAGAATGTATACCTCACCCATGCCAGAGCAGAACACAATGGGTAGGGTCTTGAACAAGAAAGTTAGTCCACTTTCATTATTAGCAGTGTACTTCAAGAGACTGAGCTTAAAATCTGGACTTTGGAAGAAGGGAAGAGTTCTGAATCTCTCCCAAGCTGTTGGTTATTAATAATCATTCAAAGTTGGTTATTAATAATCACAATTCTTTATTATTTTTGTCATAAGATTTAAAGCTGTAAGGGGTTTAGGAGATCATCTGATCCAACACACACCTCTCTTTTTTATGAATGGGGAAAGCAAGGTCCATAAAGGGAAAACAACTCCCCTAAAATCATAAGATGGATTAGTATCTGTGCCAGGATTCCAGATAAACTAGATTAACAAAACCTATGTATGCTCTGACCACTACGGCATGTTTTTAGCCTAGATCTTTTCCTCTATGGAAAAGGGAAAAAAGCTTTTTCATAGCCTTGAATACTTCTAAAACTCTTATCTAAATGATGCTCAGACAACAGCCTTCACTGAACTTAATCTCCCTGCCTTAGAAGAAGAGCCACCCGAATCAATTTGACTGACATTTGAACCTGTGGTTGCTGCAAAGTTAGTGGATTAACAACTAAGCCTGCAGTTTCATTAATATTTGAGAATACTTTGGACTTCCCTAATGCCTTTCACCCAAAGATTCCCAAGCAGCCCATGAATGTTAATGAACTACTGCTCTTCTCCATTTTATGTATGCCCAGCTGTAGCTTCTGGCTGAGTAACCACTTCTTTCCTCCCAGTGAAAGCTCCAGTGTGCATCAAAGCAGTTGCAGCAATGTTAACTTCAAGCTGCATTCCTGTTGTATGGTAAGGCCTCAGCTGTTTCGACAAAACCTTTTCATTTATTTGCATAGCAGACTAACAACTGTTTAATGAGTTGCTTTACTGCTTTTTGGATTTTCTACTTCTGGAGTGAAAAGTCAACAGAACAGTTTGCTGTAGGGAAAGGAGCACTGGATTTGAAGTCAGAAAACCTGGATTAGAATCCTGGCTGTACTGATAGCTACCTACATGACCCTTGGTAAAGTTATATGACCTCTTTGATTGTCAGATTATTTTTCAGTAGAATTAGGATGTTAGTCTATATGATCTCTAACAACTCTTCTAGTTCTAAATTCTGTGGTTCTTAAAATAATGAAAAACAAATTCCATGTGACAACAGCAATAACTAGCATTTATGTAGCGCTTTAAGGTATTGTACATATAGTAACTTGTCTGATTGTCACAAAAGTCATGTGAGAAAGCTGTTATTATTATCTGAATTTTACAAATGAAGAACTTGAAATGGAGAGAGATTAAGGGACTTGCCCAGGGCCACACAGCTTATAGGAGTGTAAGGCAGGATTCAAACTCAGTGTCTTCCTAACTCCCGTCCCCATGTTTTATTCATTGCCCTTCCTAGCACATATATTCAAAACAAGTGAGGAAAAGTGGATCACCAAAACCCTTGTCAGATTACAGCTCAAAGGATCCCCCATCCTGGGGCATGTGTGGAAGGAGATTGTCGAGAAACCCCACAAAGGGGTTACATAGGGTCAGTGACCAGTCCTGTTACATGTCAACAAATCTAGCATTTCTGTGTGACCAAAAAGGAGCCAAATGAGTCAAGCTAAAGCACTAAAGATGAATCAAATAAGATGAAATTCAATAAAAATAAATGTAGAATCTCATACTGAGGGGTGGGGGCAGCTAGGTGATGCCGTGAATAGAGCACCAGCCTGGAGTCAAGAGGACCTGAATTCAAATCCGGCCTCAGACGCTTCATACTTATTAGCCATGTGACCTTGGGAAGTCACTTAACCCCAACTACCCTCCAAAAAGAAAAAAAGAAAAAAATAATCTTGTCCTGGGGGACAAAAATCATCTTCATGGGTATAAAATGGGGGAGGCAAATAGAAATAGCAGTTCTGAGAAAGATCTTGGAATTTAGTGGAATACAACTGAGTAAAGTGATGAGACAGCCAAAAAAGCTAATGTGATTTTGTGTTGCATTAAGAGGGGCTCAGCTTTCAAGACCGTCTAGTAACTTAGAGCCTATCAGAGGAGGGTAACCAGAATGGTGAGAGGCCTTGGGTCATGAGGATTGGTGGAAGAAAACATGGGTAAAAGCAATAAAAAGACAAATTAAAATGATGTCAGGCTTTCTAACAATTGTGTTCAGTCATTTCATTAGTGTCCAACCCCCCATGACCCCACTTGAGATTTTCTTGGCGAAGATACTGGAGTGGCTTGCTATTTCCTTCTCTAGTGGGTCTGTCTTATCAGGGACTCAGAGGTTAAGTGACTTGCCCAGGGTCATACAGCTAAGAAGTATCCAACATTGGATTTGAACTCAGGTCTTCCTGACTCCAGCCCCAGTGCTCTATCCACTGAGCCACTGGTTGCCTCTTCTAATAATTAGAGCTACCCAAAAATAGAATGATTTCCCTCAGTGGGCAGTGGGTTTCTCCTCCTTGGAGAAAAACTTTAAGCAGAGTCTGGATGGACACTTGTCAGCATATGTTGTAACAGAGAACCCTTTGCTGTGTGTCTTGGATTAGATGGCATTTTAGTTTTGTCTTTGTTTTCCCAGTAACTACCTAGCAGGTCCCTAAAAAAAATGAATTGGATTCCAGACAGCTGGAATTCAGAAAAAAACTGACTTAGCTGCATTTTGTTGGTCCATTCTTCTGTAAATTCCCTTGTCTTTGAACTTTGGCTTTAACCAGCTCACCTCTACCTCTCATTCTACTCATCTCTTTTCTTGGAGATCCATCTAGTCTATGAATTACTTCTTCCTTTCTTCTTGATCTAGCTTCATTTTCCCCCTCCACCTCTACTCCCCATCTCAGTACCCTTCTCCACTCTCTGGAGGATCCTCTTAATCACTGCCTAAGGAAGTATCTGTCCAAAGCACCTAAACCACAGAAAGACACACTTTGTTCCCTATTAAAGTATTTTAAGTGTTTGGGAATAGCTTGGGAAAGTATTTTAGAAGTTGGAGTATTTCTAGTACCCTTGAAGTAAGTGGTAGAGAGTTAATTCCTGAAGTCACAGCATGGAGTTTCTTCAGTGCTCTACCCAAATATAAAGCTGATCTCACATAGTAAATCTTGGGAAAGAAAATGGGACAGGGCTGGTTTTATAATAATAGTATAAAGAGGGCAAGTTTATATGAATCCAATTCTGTACCCAAGAATCATGAATTAGTTGTCTTTACACACACACGTACATACATACACACATATCTGTTTATTTTTTTTTTAATTTTCTGCTTTCCCTCTCAAAGTGGTAGTCTATCTTAGATATTTATTTATTTATATTTTAAATATATAAATAATAAATTTAAATATTTTATATCTATAATGTATATAATTTATATATATTATATGTACAAATTTTTAAATATATAAATAATATTTGTATCTTAGATATAAATCTGAACAGTTCAGTGTTTAGCATAAAATCTATCTGCTGTCTTTTAATGATTCCTTCAGATCTCACCTTAAGTACCACCTGACCAGGCCCCACTCTAGCTGCTGGGGACCTTCCCCCCAAATTACCCTTATTTATTCTGTCTTATTGAAATTTTATATCTCTAACCCACCCCACCTCCAGCACAGTCCTCTGCACATAAATTCATAATCATTAATACAGTTATTAGTGTTTGAACAAATGAATTAAGTAAATTTTAACAGCTTGGACTCCAAAACTGAATAAAGTCAAATTTTCTCTGAATAGTAGCAAAATACTCAGACCCTACAAACCCTCAATGTTTGTTGAATGAGAGTGGAAATCGTTCTGGGCTTGGAACAACAGAGACCAGACCTGTCTGAGACACTATGTGGCAAGTCACCTAATATCTGGGCCTCAGTTTCCTCAACTGGTAATAGCTATACTATTTACCTTACAAGGTTTTTATGAAGAGCAAATGAACTAATATATATATATATATATATATATATATATATGTATGTATTAAAGTCCTTTGTAAACCTTAAAGCTCTAGCTAAATATCAGCTGTTGTAATAGCCATTGGAAAACCTGTCCACAAACAGTGGCTGAAGTAGTTTATATGAAACTTTCTTTAGTTTTCTTTAGGGACTGATTGCTAAAGGCAAAGGGTTTTTTCTCCTTGATCCTTGAGATAAGTGGTTTGGGAGTAATTTTCTTTTTATTCTTACAACCAAATGAATGAGCATATTACAGTAGAAAGGGTGCTAGATTTGAAATTAAAGAACTTGAATTCAAATTCTGCCTCTGTTACTTAATACATGTATGACCTTAGCTAAGTCATTCTCTAGGCCTCATTTTCCTCATCTGTCAAATGAGGGGGGTGGACTCAATGGCCTCTGAGATCCCATGATCCCTTCCAACTCGGAATCTGTGATCCCCAGAAGTATTGGTCTTGTCTATTTCACAGTGATCATGTATAGCTTATCTCATCCCATCTTCTTCATTAAAAACTCTGCTACAGCTCAGAGTTAGACTATACTTGGATGTTCCTCCCAGCCATGGAAACCAATAGCATTTGCTGACATGAGGAAGAGTCAGAGAGTCACAGAGGTAGGAAGAGTCTGGGCCACACTTCAGCCATCAGGTATGGATCTGTGATTTCAAAGACAAGGAGAATTCCCAGCAAGGAATCTGTCTCTACCAACGTAGATCTGCAAATGTTCTGTAATTTAGAGGGTTCACTGGGTGACTGGGAGTTCAAATCACTTGCTTAGTAGTACAATAGGTGTCAGAGGCTGAACTTTAATCCAGGCCTTCCTGAAGTTGGTATGTGTACATGTGTATGAAAGAGAAACAGAAAGACAGAGAGACAAAAACAGAGAGAGACAGAGATAGAGACAGAAATGAAGACAAAAAGATAGTCATGGAGACAGAGAGTGTAGGTAGAAGCAAAGTTTTACACTACAAAGAGATTTGGTTTTCATTTTCAGTGGACCTTTCACATTTCATATCTAGGTGCCTTGGTATTACAGAGAAAAAGGCAAATAGTTTAAAAAAATTTTAGAAGAACTTTTCCAGAAATTAATGTGATAAATAAATAAGAAAAAAGTGAATAATTTCTAATGTTTGAGGCATTCCTTCTAATCCCAAAACAAAGATGAATAAACTATAGGCAACTAGACAACCTCCATAAAGCTGCCCAAGCAAAGTTTGGGTGGTCTCTTGCCCCCATTCCAGAAGCCATATGCTACTGCTGTTCTCTCACTTCAAAAATTCTGAGTACAGATTACTGCCTAAACTGCCAAGTACAGGCTAACAGCTCCTTGGGGGTAGCCTGGCCCTAGCTCTTTAAGGGAAGCCAAAACCCTTGCAAAACCTTTTGTTGCCTGTCCCATCTTTAACAGAGACTAATGTTGCCAACAATAGTCTCATAGATAAACCCTGGCCCTTGGGCCCAAGATGTAAGAGAAAAGAGGATGCATTAAGTGAAAATTAGGAATTTTGATAAAACGAAAATTGATACTATATGACCTTTTAATACTTTTCTTTTTTGACTTTTGTAGTAATTTGCATTGGTAGGGAAAATGTTCTACAATTATTCAGATACTTTGATTTCTTTATCAAATAAGAGAATAGCACAAGCAAATGTAGACAGCAAAGGGAAGAAAAAAGCATTACATTCATATCATAGACATGCTTAAGTGAAGACTTTGCAGACCAAAAAGAATTTGGTCATAATAATAATTTTCATTTATAAGCTGCCTGATTAAATTCTTATTTGGAGGAAGTATCTGGGATGGAGTGCCATTGTTACATCAACTAATTTGCATGATACAGTGATAAAAGGCTAAATCTAGAGTCAGGAGATGTGAGTTCAAATCCCAGCTATACTACTTCCTGTCTTAATGACCTTGGACAAACCACTTCAACTTTTTAAGAGAGTGTCAGTTTCCTCATCTGCAAAATAAAAAGGTTGGACTAGATGGCCCTCCTTGTTCTAAGTCTCTGACCCTTTAAGGTATTCTAAACCTATTTCTGTATCCTGGACCTCTTTGGCAGTCTGGTAAAGCTTATATGCCTCTTCTCTAAATAAAGTTTTAAATGCATAAAATAAAATATATAGGATTACAAAGGAAAGAAATTATATTGAAATTCTAGTACAAGTTCACAGACCCCAGGTAAACCCTTGCTAAAAGTCATTATAAGATGGCTTGCATCTATATCCAGAGAAGTGACTTATCAGGCATATGAAAGATATCCTTCTAGCACTATTTCATTTTAACATGGTACCTAGTAACTTAGTAACAAAGGCTCTAGAATATTTGGGTATTTTTGCTTCTTGGAGGGCAGTTGGGGTTAAGGGACTTGCCCAATGTCACATGCCTAGTCAGATAACAGAAGGCATCTTGAACTATAACTTTGTAGGCCTAAGCCCCCACAGCCTTAGGGTAGCTATGCTATGACAAGAGATGCCTTCCATTTTTCACAAGTGTCCTGTGAAGAAGTACCTTCTTGGTAAATGGTTGTGCTCTACTGAACAAGCAGCATAATTCACCTACTCCAGGAAGACCCAGGACAACATCTTTGTACTCCCTGAAAATTTTGCCCCAGTGTGTTACTTTGAGCAATCTTTACAACACTTGCAACTTAAATTTTTACAAAAGACTTTTTGTTCCTTAGAGGGGAGTTTTCTGAAAGTAAAAATACGTGCATTTTCCCCCATTTTGTTTTACCTGTGATTTCATCTGTGTTGTGTGGGGAAACTTCCTCCTGTAGTGGAAATCTTCAAATGGTATAAAGTTGAATAGAGTACTCAGATATATAAGTAACTTGCTAAAGTCACTCAGAGCAGCTAGGTGCTATTGTAGGTAAAGCACTGGACTTAAAATCAGGAAGACTATCTTTCATGAGTTCAAATTCAGCCTCAGAGTCTTACTAGCTGAATGACCTTGGGCAAGTCACTTAACCTTCATCTGTAAAATGAGCTGGACAATGAAATGGCAAAGCATTCTGGTATCTTTATCAAGAAAACCCCAGGGGCGGAGCCAAGATGGTGGAGTAGAAACAGAACATCCAAGGCTCTCTCCCCTCAGATTACCTCCAAACTATGGAAAAAGGGACTCTGAACAACTTTTGGAGCCCCATCACCCGAAGAACAACACAGAGAAGCTAACCTCCCACTGAGGATAGCCCAGCAGCCCTGCAGGAAGGACCAGCATAGCGCACTGGGAGCTGACAGCGAAGCACGTGGAGAGCATGAGCCACAGTTTTAGCACCAGGGTGGCCAGGCCAGCAGCTGGCTGGAGGGACCCCAGAACACCAGCAGCTGTGGCTATTCCAGAATGGTCAACACAGACATGCCTTGGACAAAGTGAGTGGTTAGTGCCCTATGGACTTTGGGACCAGTATTTGGGGAACGCGTCAGCTTCCTCCCCTGGGGGCAAGAAGCTGCTGAAGAGACATGCCATTTTGCAGTTTTCAGTGGCGGCTCCAGCTCCTGGCCTGCAAACTGTAGGGAGATCCAGCGATCAGTCTCTGGGGTAATCGCTCTTGCTTTAACATCCCTGGATCTGGATTGTGGTCTAGGGGGGAGGTCGTGGGGTGGGTTTCCAGGTTGCCAGAAACGGAAGTTCTCCCCCCACACGTTTGGGACGAAGCTCCCCTGTCTGTTGGCAGAGTACTACTGTGGCAACAAGCCCAAAAGTCAAGTAATTAAGTGGCAACATGCCAAGGCAAAGAAAACAAAATAAACAGAAAAATGAAACATTAGACTCCTATTTGGGGGGCAAAGAGGATTGAAGCATGGAAGAGTCAGAGGAATGTGAGGTCAGAAATCCTGCTCCAAACGCCCCAAAGGAAAACATGAGCGGGTTATAGGCCATAGAGGAACTTAAGAGGGACTTTAAAAATCAAATAAGAGAAGTGGAGGAAAAATTGGGAAGAGAAATTAGAAGGATGCAGGAAAAGTATGAAATGAGGGTCAACAGCCTGAATGAGGAAAACTACACCTTAAAAATAGACTAATTCAAATGGCAAAGGAGGCCCAAAAGGGCAATGAGGAGAAGAATGCCTTAAAAAGCTGAATTTGCCAGATGGAAAAAGAATCTCAAAAGCTCACTGAGGAGATTTATTTCTTCAGAGTTAGACTGGAGCAAATGGAAGCTAGTGACTTTATGAGAAATCAAGATGCTGTTAAGCAGATCCAAATAAATGAAAGAATAGAAGTCAATGTGAAATATCTCATGGGAAAAACCACTGACCTAGAAAATAGATCCAGGGGAGATAATTTAAAAATTATTGGACTACCTGAAAGCCATGATCAAAGAAAGAACCTAGAAATCACCCTTCAAGAAATTCTCAAGGAAAATTGCCCTGATGTTTTAGACCCAGAGGGCAAAATAGAGGTTGAAAGAATCCACAGATCACCTCCTGAAAATGATCCCAAAAAGAAAACTCCCAGGAATATTATAGCCAGGTTCCAGAATCCCCAGATCAAGGAGAAAGTACTAAAAGCAGCCAGGAAGAAACAATTTCAATATTGTGGAAAGACTGTCAGAATAGCACAGGACCTGGCAGCTTCTACACTGAGGGATCAAAGGGCATGGAGGGCAAAAGAGGTCAAAAGAGCTGGGACTGAACCCAAGGGTCACTTACCCAGCAAAACTGAGTATTTTGTTTCAGGGGAAAATATGGTCATTCAGTGGAATAGAGGACTTTCAAGCATTCTTGAGGAAAAAACCAGAGTTGAATAGAAAATTTGACATCCAGACACAAGAAGCAAGAGATACCTGAGAAGGTAAACAGGGAAAAGAAATGAAAAGGAACTTATCAAAGTCAACCTATTTACATTCCTACATGGAAAAACAATAACAGTGACTGATGAAACTTTTCTCAGTATGAAAATAATGGAAGAAGGGTATATGGTCACATGAATACATATGTGAATGTGTATATATGTTTACAGTTATACATGGAGAGAGGGCATAGGTTGAATTTGTTGGGAAGGGATGATACCTACGGGGTGAAATTATGAGGTGAGAGAGGGAAGTGGCAAGAGGAGACAGGGAGAGACAGGGTAGGGTAAACTATCTCATGTAGAAGAAGCAAGGGGAAGTGGCTACAGAGGAGGGGAAGAATAGAAAGGCAAAAATACAAAACCACATTTTCATTGAATTTGGTTCAGTGAGAGAATGACATACATACTAAATGGGATATCTCAACCTGCAGCAGAATAGGGAGAAGGGGGACGAGAGTAGGGATGATGGATGGGAGGGCATTCTTGGGGGGAGGAGAAGTTGGAAGTACCCACTATAGAAGAGGGACAGGATCAAGTAGGGAATGGACCAGGTGGGGGGTGGGATGGGTGGGAGGGAATTATAAGTCCAGCCTTGTACAATATATCTACTATGGTAATATTTTGCATAGCTATACATGTACAACACATACTGAATTACTTATCTTCCCAGAGGGAATGGGTGACAAGGGAGGAAGGGAATGGATCTGAAATTTTAGGTCTTAAAATTAAATGTTTCAAATATATATATATAAATGTTATTATTAATACTCTTTTGCATGTAATTGGGAGATAAGATGTACAGGCATCGGGGCACAGAGATTCACCTTGCTCTAATGGAAAAGTCAAAGGGGGTAAGGGAGAAGATATGGGAGAGAGCAGGATGGAGGAAGCGACATCTTGTGGGACTGCTATTCTGGGAGGGTGGGTAGGGGAAAAATGGGGAAAAAATTGTAACTCAAAATCCGGTGGAAATGAATGATGTAAAACAAGAGATAATGAAGCATTTGTTTAAATAAAAAAAAGAAAAAAAAGAAAACCCCAAACGGGTTCATGAAAAGTCACATATGACTACAACAGCTGAAGAATAATAAAAATGTCTTCGTCATAGGCCAGACTTGAACAGAGGTCTTTTTAATCCTCAGTAAACCCTCTATAAACTGAAACATTCTACCTTTTCTAAATAGCACCAGTAAACATTGTTCCTTCCATAAGCCTTTGGTGGCTGCTTGCCTATCCTTTTTCAATTCCAAGCATTCTTCATTTTCTTTCCAAAGGGGTCATGTGACTACATTCATTTTTACATTATTCTATTTTGTTTCATATCTAAATGTCTCCTTTTCCAAAGAGGATCGTGATCTCTATTATATAAATGATGAATGTACTTGGGTAACTTCAACAGCCTTTTTGTGCCTTCCATTTCCACTTAGTGATCAGTATCTCTCATAGAGGTAACATGACTTAACGGGTAGAATACTGGCATCACAGGAAGACCCTTTCTTCTGTCACACATTGACTATATGTCCCTGGGCAAGTTACTTAACCTATATCTGTACACAGAGCAACTCTCTTTTTTTTCAAATGCTTTATTAACTTCTGATTTCCATCACTCATTTCCTCCAGATTTTGAGTTACAAATTTTCTCCCTGTTTTTCCCCTACCCACCACCCCAAAATAGCAGGCCCACAGGATATCCCCTCCTTCATTCTGCTCTCTCCCATATCTTCCCCCATACTTTGACTTTTCCAGTCGGGCATGGTAGATTTCTATGCACCAGTGCCTGTATATCTTATTTCCCAATTACATGTATAATAGTATTAATAATAGTATATATGTACATATATATTGTTAAACATTTGATTTTAAAACTTTGAATTCCAGATTCATTCCCTTCCTCCATTGTCACCCACACTTACTAGGAAGATAAGCAATTCAGTATAGGTTGTACATATTCATAATGCAACACATTACCATAGCAAATGTATTATAAAAGACTGACTATATTTCCCTCCCTCTATCCCACCTCCCCCTTATTCTATTCTCTACTTTGATCCCATCCCTTCCAACCTCCCTCCTCCCCAGCCTGCCCTCCCTTCCATCATCCCCCCTCTCATCCCCTTCCTCCCTACTCTCTTGTAGAGTGAGATACCCTATTTAGTGTGTATGTCATTCCCTCCCTGAGCCAAATTCAATGAGAATAAAGTTGACCCATTCCATTTTGCCTTCCTATTCTTCCACTCCATAAATCGGTCCTGTGCCCTCTGTCTATGTATACTTGTAAACATATATACACATATTCACATATGTATTCATACGCCCATATATCCTCAGATATATATATATATATATTTCTATTCCCTTCAACTATTTTCATACTGAGAAAAGTTTCATCAGTTACAATTATCATTTTTCCATGTAGGAATGTTAATAGTTCAACTTTGATAAGTTCCTTACGATTTCTTTTCCCTATTTACCTTCTCAAGCTTCTCTTTCTTCTTGTATCTGAATGTCAAATTTTCTATTCAACTCCAATTTTTTCATCAAGAATACTTGAAAGTCCTCTATTCCACTGAATGATCATATTTTCCCCTGAAACATGATACTCAGTTTTGCTGGGTAAGTGATTCTTCGTTTTAATCCCAGGTCCTTTGCCCTCCAGAATATCATATTCCAGGCATTTCGATCCCTCAGTGTAGAAGCTGCCAGATCCTGAGTTATCCTGATTGTGTTTCTACAATATTCAAATTGTTTCTTCTTGACTGCTTGTAATATTCTCTCATTGATCTGGGAATTATGGAACCTGGCTATAATATTCCTAGGAATTTTCTTTTTGGGATCTTTTTCAGGAGGTGATCTGTGGATTCTTTCAACCTCTATTTTGTCCTCTGTTTCTAAAACATCAGGGCAATTTTCCTTGAGAATTTCTTGAAGGATGGTTTCTAGATTCTTTCTTTGATCATGGTTTTCATAGTCCAGTAATTTTTAGATTGTCTCTCCTGGATCTATTTTCCAGGTCAGTGGTTTTTCCCATGAGATATTTCACATTGCCTTCTTTCTTTCATTTGTTTGGATCTGCTTAACAGCATCTTTATTTCTCATAAAGTCACTAGCCTCCACTTGCTCCAGTCTAATTCTGAAGGAATGTTTCTCCTCGGCAAGCTTTTGAGACTCTTTTTCCATCTGGCAAATTTGACTTTTTAAGGCATTCTTCTCCTCGTTGCCTTTTTGAGCCTCTTTTGCCATTTGAGTTAGTCTATTTTTTAAGGTATTATTTTCCTCAGTCAGGCTGTTGACTCTCATTTCATACTTCTCTTGCATCCTTCTCATTTCTCTTCCTAATTCTTCCCCCACTTCTCTTATCTGCTTCTTAAGGCCTCTATGACCTGTAGCCAACCCGCATTTTTCTTGGAAACTTTTGGTGCAGATTTCTGACCTCACAGTCCTCCTCCTGTTCCATGCTTTCATCCTCTTTGCCCCCAAAATAGGAGTCTAATGTTGCATTTTTCTGTTTATTTTGCTTCCTTTGCCTAGGCATGCTACCACTCAATTACTTGACTTTTGGGCTTGTTGCCATAGTAGGACTTTGACACCAGCCAGGGGAACTTCCATCCCAAACACTGGGGTTTTCTCAACTTACAGACATATTAGTTGGATGGCCTCTGTGAAGCCTCCACACACTTTGACAAGCTGGGCACACACCCCAAGACCTCCATCCTAGAACATAATCCAGATCCAAGAAGGGTAAAGCAAGAGAGCTTACCCCCCAGACTGATCACCTGATCCCCCTACAGTTCATAGGCCAGGAGCTGAAGCTGCAATGGGGCAATGTGGTGCAAGCTGCACTGGCTCCTCAGCTGCTTCTCACCCCCAGGGGAAGAAGCTGATGAATTCTCCCAACCAAAGTCCCAAAGTCCATAGGGCACCAACCTTTCCCTTTGTCCGAGGCAAAGTGCTGATAATGCTGGAAACTCCACAGCTGCTAGTGTTCTGGGCTCCCTCCAGCTGGTTGCTGATCTGGCTGCCCTCGGGCTAAAACAATGACTCACTAGGACCTGGGCTTGGCTCCCAGAGTGCTGTTCTGGCCTCTCCCTGCTGGGCTGCCTGATTGTCCTCAGTGGGAGGTTAGCTTCTCTGTGTCATTTTGTGGGTTCTGGAGCTCCAGAGGTAATTCAGAGTTCCCCTTTTACATAATTTTGAAGTGGTGTGGGCTGGAGCTCCGAGGAAGTGCTGTTTCTACTCCACCATCTTGACTCCCCTCAGTGCGCTTTTGAGATTATTTTTCCATCTGGCAAATCCGGCTTTTTAAGGCATTCTTCTCCTCATTGGCTTTTTGAGCCTCTTTTGCCATTTGAGTTAGTCTATTTTTTAAGGTGTTATTTTTCTCAGTCAGGCTGTTGACTCTTATTTCATAATTTTCTTGCATTGTTCTCATTTCTCTTCCCAAGTTTTCCTCCACTTCTCTTATCTGCTTCTTAAGGTCCTCTGTGGCCTGTAACCAGCTCGTATTTTTCTTGGAAGCTTTTAGTACAGCGTTCTGACTTCACTGTCTTCCTCCTATTTCATGCTTTGATCCTTTTTGTCCCCAAAATAGGAGTCTAATGTTGGAATCTTCTATTTGCTTTGCTTCCTTTGCCTGGTTATGTTGCCACTCAGTCACTTGACCCCTGGGGTTTTTGCCACAGTAGGCCTCTGCCACCAGACAAGGGAGCTTTTTCCCAAATGCTGGGGTTTTCTTAGCTGCTAGAGGTATTAGTTGGATGTCCTCTCTGAAGCCTCCACATGCTCTGGCAAGCTAGTCACACACCCCAGGACCTCTACCTTCAACCCCAATCCAGATCCAAGCAAGTTAAAGCAAGAGCAGTTACGCCTTAGACTGGTTGCTTGGTCCCCCTATACTCTGCAGGCCAGGAGCTGAAGATGCCATGTGGGGGCACATTTACGGTCATGGCTCCTTAGCAGCTTCTCTCCCCGGGGGCAAAAGCCAGGCACTTCCAACTATTGTATCCCAAAGTCCACACTGCACTGACCTCTCAGTTTGTCCTAAGCATCTGTGGGTTGATAATTCTGGAAACCGCCATAGCTGCCGGTGATCTGAAGTTTGTCCAGCCTGAGCCTGGTCAGGCCCACCCCGAGGCTAACACCTCTGGCTCAAGAGGGGCTGGGGTCGGCTCCCAGATTGCTGCGCTGGTCCTTCCTACAGGGCTGCTGGGCTGTCCTCAATGGGAGCTTAGCTTCTCCGTGTCATTTTGTGGCTTCTGGAGCTCCAAAGTTTGTTCAGAGTCTCCTTTTGCATAAATTGGAGGAGGTGGAAGCGGGAGCCCATGGAAGTTCTATTTCTACTCCACTGTCTTGACTCCAGAGCAGCTTTCTTAAGACTCTAAGTTGTGGGATAATGGGTATCATTTTTCTTGACTTCTCAGTGAATGAGGGAGGAGGTGGGAGGAAAGTGAGTACATGAAACTGAGAATACAAATAAAATTAAAATAAATGAATGAATTTTTAAAAAGACTATACTATTCAAAGCTGATGACAACCTTTACTGGGAGTAAGAGTTTCACTGCGACTTCACTAGACCAATGAAATCACAGGTCCAGTCTAAAACCAAAATTTTCCATTGTCCTTGTAAATGTCTAGTTTAATTTGAGGATAGTTACAGACCTATGATTCCACTGGCACAGGGAACTCCCCATGCTAGTGAAGGGAAAGTTCAATTACTTTTCTTTAAAGCTCTTTGATACTCCTCAGAGAAAAATGGCCTACTAGTCCCCAAATGAGTTGTTATTAATGAATCTCAATGCTTAAAGACAACCCACAGTTTTCCCTGATGACAAATGCATAAGATAAAAGAGGACTGGCTTTTTTTTTCCCTCCTCAGCTCTGAAGCCATTAACCTCAACTTGGTTTTTTTCATTTTCTCACTAGCGAGAGAACCCAGCAGGTTCTCTGTGAATTGTAAACACATTTTTCTATTTCTTTTTAATTTGAGAGGGGGAGAGAAATCATCCCACTGGCATTTGAAATCCTTGTTGCGGGTGTGTAGGCTGGGGTGATGATGTTGATGCTGTCTATGTTGGAGCAGAACACAGATTCCAACCATATTCAGTACTTTTGGTTATACTCAGTATTTGATGAACACTGACCTATTTTTAAAAAAAATAACATTGTGACTCATCTAATAAGTCCCAGACCTAGTTTTCATATTTCAGTGGAGAAACAAATGTGGTACTGTGCAGTTTTTCACACTCCAAAGGTTACATTTCCTAAATTACTAAGCTCTCTAATTGGAGGTATGCTAGGAATAACAATGCTGCATAGAAAACAACAAATTAATAGTTACAGTCATTAGGCACGATTTTGTCAGCTCCTAGTCCTCCACCTCAGTGGCTGAAACTATAAATAATATGATTACTGGTTTTTGGTGTCAAGCAATTTTAAGTGCTAATCTATGTGGCCCCCAAAGGAAAGCTAAAATGGATGTTTCGATATTTACTGATTTCTAATTATCAAAGTCCAAATGTGGAAGACTTAAGCTAGGCAGCAAAATCAGGCAGAACCTGGAAAGTAACATATTCAACTCCAAGAAATGGAATTTCCCCAGCACTTAGGGAATTTCCTAGTTCGTAAAGAATAATACATGTTTTACTCATTTTTTTCTTTAAAAACAAAATTTTTGTTTTCTGAGACAATATTTGTAAGCATCTTGTGCCTTGCAAACAGTAGGCACTATACAAATGCTTATCCTCATCCTATAGGATGACTTTGTAGATGGGAGCGGGATACAGGGGGGTGTTTAGGTGTTGTAAAAATAAAAGCCAGAGCATCTAGGTGGCATGGTAGATAGAGCACCAGCCCTGAAGTCAGAAGGACCTGAGTTCAGATCTGGCCTCAGACACTTAGCACACTTGCTAGCTATGTGACCTTAGGCAAGTCACTTAACCCCAATTGCCTTGCATTTCTACCTCAAAAAAAAAAAAGAAAAAAAAGAAAAACAAAAGCTACCAATGAAGAGTAGATACACAGTGAACCAAAAATAGGATATATTACCAAATAAGCAAAAGGGTGGGAGGATAGGGAGCAGTGATGTGTGGTACATAGAATAGTAAAAGTATTTGTTTGAATTCTGGTTCTGGTAACTTTCATATATGACCTTAAGCAGTCAGACAAGTGATAAGCACATATTAAGTACCCATTACGTGCCAGGCTCTGACCTAGGTGTTTGCTGGGGATGCAAATACAAAGAATGAAATAATACATACTTTTGGGGGCAGGTAGGTGGCACAGTGAATAGAGCACAGGTCCTGGAGTCAGGAGGACCTGAGTTCAAATACAGCCTTAGACACTTGACACTTGCTAGCTGTGTGACCTTGGGCAAGTCACTTAACCCTAATTGCCTTGCCTTCCCCCCCTCCAAAAAAAAAAAGAAAGAAAGAAAAAGAAAGAATGCATACTCACAAGGAATGTTCTATCAGGAGAGATGATATATAATCGTCTGAGTATATTCAAATAAATATAAATAAATTTATATTAAATTATTTATGATATAATATCATATATTTTATATACTATATATACTATTATGTAATGATATAATATAATATTATTATATTACATTAATTAATAAGTTAATAAATACAGGATAAGGAGGGGGCACTAATAGTTGCAGGGATCAAGAAAGGTTTCCTGTAGAAAACAGTACTAAAGCTGAAATGTGAAGGAAAAGAAAGGGATTATTTCAACCGGAAATGGAGTGCATTTTAGGCATGGGTGACAGCCAAGGGCAAAGGTATAGAGATGGGAAATGGAATGTCTGTCATATGTGAGAAAGAACATGAAAGGTAGTTTAGCTGGTCCATAGAATGGAGGAAGGAGAATAATGTATTTAAGGCTGGAATGACAGGTTGTGGACAGGTTATGAAGAGCTTCAAAAGCTAAACAGAGGAGTTTAAATTTCTCCTAGAGGCAAAAGGGAGTCACTGGAATTTGCTGAGTAAGGAATTGCCATAGTGGAATGAATTGAGCGTAAGGAAAATGACTTTATCATTGTTAATTATAATTTGCATTTATATGTTTTTTTCACAAATATTATCTTATTTGAACTTCACAACAATGCTGTCAGGTGCTATTATTATCCCCACTTTACAGATGAGAATTCTGAGACTATAGAAGGTTAAATGACTTGCCTAAGGTCACACAGTTAAAAAGTTTCTTTGGCTAGATTTGAACTCAGGTCTTCCTGATTTCAGGACCAGCCCTCTATCCACTGTGCCATCTAGCTGTTTCCTAATTATTTGTGGCTTTTGACAAATATATGAAGGACACAGTGAAATGTGGAGGAACCTGAGCAGAAAGGCCATTGAAATCGTTGAGGTGATCAAAGCCTGAACTAAGGAAATAATTGTGTGAATAGTCAGATGTGAGACATGTGGTAGAGGTAGGGATGGCAAGATGGCAACTGATTGGCTACGTAGGGATGAGGGAGACTGATTTGTAGAGGACAAGTCACTTGCCTCACCAGCTCTGAGTTCCTCATCTGCAGAATGAAGGGACTGAACTATTTAATTTCTATAGTCCCTTCTAGTTTGACCTTGAAAATAGTTCTGAAGTATCAACAGTAAAAAAAAAAAAAATTGTGCTATCCCTGTTTCCTTTGCTTCTTTCACCTCATTTCTTCCTCACTAATGTGAATTTGGAGTTAGATTTTCTGAGTTTTAGGACTGTGTAACCTTGGGCAAGTCTCTTTACTTCTCTCACGTGTAGAATGAGGGAGTTGGAAGAGATGACCTCTGAGGTCCCTTCGATTTCCAAATCTAGGAAAATATAAAAACCATGACCTCAGTTTTCTCATTTGGAAAATGAGGGGTTTGAACTAGATGTCCTCTGAGGTCCCTTCCCATCCAGTCCATGAGAATATAAAACCTCTCTGGGTCTCAGATTCCTCATTTATAAAAAGAAGAGATTAGACTGGATGGCCTTCAGGGGGTCACTCCCTGCTCCAAATCTGTGATCCTATCAGACTAAAAGCCTCTTCTTCATCTAAGTAAAATCAATATCTTCCTGTAGCAAATACACTTAGATTTGTCCAGGAGTTGTAGATTTTCATTTTAAAGAAGACACAAGTGAGAGAGATGAGGCAAATGTGATTTCTCTTTCACCTGTTCCTCATTCTCATTAGACCTGTCCCCTCTTCATGTCGTCTTGGACAGGTGGACTTCTTTCTATGACCTGACTAGCAAAGACATGCAAATACTACATGATAATATTCTGGTTTCAATCCCCACTCACAAGGCCAGGGGACATAATTGGTAGGAACAATCTGTTGGCACTCACCCTTCTAATACACATTGCTTTCTGGAGCACCATCATTCATGGAGCCTTGGCAGTCCTGTTAAGACTCTTCACCCTGCTGTTACTATTTGTTACTCATTGATGCATCCCAGTGCCCTCCTGTTTCACTCATATTTCAGTAGACAAATGTGGAGATGTGTTTGGTACAAACAGTTTTCCCAGAAAAGCACATGAATCAAAAACATTTTGAGAGAGAACTCATGTTTTAATAGTTGTCCCCAATCACAATGCCTTAGCCATTTCAATAAGATACGCTTTTTACATGGGAACTTTCACAGTATCAGTCCATCACTGAGTGTGATATTAAATGCCAGACATTGGGGATACAAATACAATGAATGAAATGACCCCACCTATCAAAAAGTCCACACTTTAATGGGAGAACTCTAACATAATATGTTAAAATGATGTCAAGGGGCAGAATGACGTAGTGGAGAAAGAAGAATTCAAATCCCAGCTCTGGTGCATGGGGGCCATGTGAGGACCCCTGAGTAAATCATTTAATCTCAACAATCTAGGCATGCCCTAAGACTATAAATTGAAGAGAGGGTTCCAACCTACATTTGCAAGAAGTTCTTTCTTCTGAGAATTCCTTACATTACATACATCAGTGAAATAACTAGTCCATTCCCTATCCTGATCCCCTGCTAAAATCATAATATTATTCAGTAGTTTCAGTTATGTCTGACTCTTCATGATAACATTTATAAATGTTACCTTATTTGATCATCACAATAACCAGTAGTCACTATTATCATCTCCATTGTACAGTTGAGGAAACTGAGGCAGATAAAGGTTAAGTGGCTTACCTAGGGTCACACAACTAATCAGTGTATGAGGCCAGATTGAACTCAGGTCTTCCTCACTCCAGTTTGTTTTGAACCTCACAATTTTTTGTTTTACAAAGATAGGAATGGCAAGTAATAATAATTGGGAATAGGAAAGAGCATGGAAATAGGAGTCAGGGGTCCTGGAATCTAGTCCTGCATCTGCTGTGGAGTACCTACTTGACCTCAGACAAGTCATTTTCTGTTTCATGGCTTCAGATTCCTCATCTGCAAAGTTTGGAGGTTGAATTAAATTTTTTCTGTCTGCTGGACCTACCTTTCTGTCATTCTTAGGGTTAAGCAGGAAGACAAAGGAAAACAAATTTGAGATAGTAAATTTTTTTTTAAAATCTCTCTGTAGGAATAGCTATTCTAACTAGATAATCAGACATATTTCATGAAAAACACTATGGGTACCAAGTTCCCTGTAGTCATTCACATTCAAGATTTGAATTAGGACATATCTTTATCGTATCGCTTCTTCACAATCTGCTTGATTTGATATTTGTTGACCTTGATATACACAATGTATACCAAGGTGGTGGTATCCTGAGTCTATTTCATAGCAGACCAAAGGAAACTAGATAGCATGTGCTCAACCTTGTTTATCCTAGGGGTGTTTTCGCAAAAGGCCTTGGGCTATCTGAACCAGAAGTGTCTTAGTAGGTCACCTGGAAGATGAGACACATTAAAATTTCTTTCTTTTTGTGCCTTGGCTCTCCCTTCAGTGCAGCCTATTTGGCCTTCAAGGCCTATCACATGACTTCTGTCTTGGAGGGGTCAGCTGTTTCACTCTCGATGCCATCTTAGGGAGAAAAGATCTGTCATCCTTTTTCATAATTAGAGTCAAAGCTTAAAATACAACTGCTCCAGGGGGAACTAAACATTGATTAAATTCCCATAATAGTGTAAATTATTTTTGTCAGAACCTTTTCCTGGGAGTTCTAAAAACCTAAGGAAAGGGTGTAGAAATCTCTAGGAGAGATTGTTGCTGAAGTTGTATAGAAAGGACTGAGAAGGGAACAGTGAAGGATTTGGGGGTGGGGAGACAAGGCAAATACCCTTTTAAACCCACAGTTCATAATCTTTTTCTGTCATTGCCCCTTTGGCATGCTGGTGAAGACTAGACCCCTTCTCAAAATAATTTATTAATGCATAAAATAAAATATACAGAATTACAAAGGAAATCAATCCAATTATAGTAGTTATAATTTAAAAAAAAAAACAAGCTTATAGATCCCATATTAAAAACACCTGAAAACAACTTTGCCAGGGGCCTGCCTGGCAAATACTTTTGTTCTTCATTTAAACAACTTTGGGCAATATCATAACCTATCACCAAAAGGTTCTTGTTAGACATAAGCATTATAACTTTCCAAAAAAAGCCATAAAAAAACAAGTTTCCCTAGCCCAGCTGGCACATTGGCATGTTCAACTCAATCAGAGAGCCCAGCTGAAATCAGAATCCAAATGGAAAATCTCCATGCTAGCTTTCATTTAGAAATCCTCATAGCTGGAAGCCTAAAACGGTTTTCTGTCAACCCATCGACAGACTAGATTTGAAATCAAATCTCAGAGGTGAAAAACTGTTGCTTCAAAGACAGCACATTCTTTCTACCCAACAAGTTAGCTTTTCCCTTCACTGTGTCCTTCTCCAGATCTATATTTGTACCCTTCTATAGCCCTTGAAAAAAGGATCTAATCTTTTAACTCTTTATTCATGGCCATAAATTTGATCTTGTATATGTGTTTTAATGATGTTTCTTTTTTTTCAGCCTCATTAATGAATCTTTGAGGGACCAATTGCTAGTGACCATCCAGAAAACGTTCACCTATACTCGAACTCAAGCTCAGCATCTTTTCATAATACTCATGGAGTGCATGAAGAAGAAGGAATTGGTAAGTGAATAGGACACTAGACCAAACTCTAAAAGGGATGGGCTAAGTGGCCTTTTCTACTAATGGTAACCTGGTGATATAGTAAATGTTTTACCCCTGGCAGTCCTTCACAAGCCCACATGATATAACTGACTATCCATGCTCCATCATGGGGCGCTGAGCAGCCACTTCCAGGTCTCATAACTGAGACTTCCCTCCTATGGGGACTACTTTCCCTGTATTTCCCATCTACCTCCTGTCAGGGGTTTGAAGAACATGGTCTCGACTTTTTGTAGACTAGGCCACCCCTTTGTCCAGATAACTACACTGCTCAGCTGTGAGGGTGGTTTTTAAGGATGGCAGTCACATGGGAATATTTGTATGGGTCAGAAGAGAAGCCAGAAGATAGGGAGGAAAATGAAGATGAGAGAGCCCCCAGGGATGATATTGGCAATATTCTGGGAATAAATGGAATCCCAGTTGTATAGTGAGGTTGAACTCAGCAAAGAGAAGGGCCACCTCATTACTGGAGATTGAAGTAAGATAAGAGATAGTGAGTGGCAATGTCAGGAGGGTATCAAATGGAGAAAAGAGAAAAAGAAAGTCTTGGCAAACGGCCTCAATTGTTTTGATGAACCTAGAAGTGAAATCCCAAGCTGTGAGAGTATATGGAAGGGGTTCTATAGGAGGTTTAAAGAATGAAAAGGAAGATTTAGCACAGCATGTTAACGAGTTGGATAGAAGTAAAATGATTGCCTTACCATGAGGACCTACTTGAGATTCGATAACATAAGTGTGTAGTTTGCCTATTCAGTAGAGTGTCATGATTTCCTCTAGGTTTAGTTAGCACCGTAGTTACTAAACACACTGTCTAGACTAGACATACATAACAGCAAAGGAGGGAGAAGGTGATATTATTATAGCCTTGGAGCTTGGAAAGATGTAATAAGCACTTGCACAAAAGGGCAAGAGATTTGAGAATAGGAGATGATATAGATTGAACTGGTTCACCAAGGGGCCAAATCGAGAAAGGAAGAAAACGTAGCCAGAGCAAGCATGATGGCCTGGAAAACGACGGAGGGATGAATATATTGGTGTTCACAGTGAAGATGAAGAATAGAGCTGGGGATCATAAAGAGTATGAAATGGTGGGATGATCGAATAAAGGAATTTGGGAGCTGATGTACATGGAAGTGAAACACATGTGGGTACTGTTTTTGCCATCCTTGTCTAGCTGGGGTTGAATAGAAGAGGTCATGGAAGCTGAGTTGATTGGGGAAATATTGAGGGTATCAGCTTCTAGTATGAGGACAGGAGTTGGAATCAAAAAGAAGACTGTAAGTTAGGTACTAAACTCACTGAAGAAGGAAAAAGAATGCCATGACAGTATTAACAGCCACCAGAATCTGGATTGGGTAATAAAAATTGGATGGTGTGAATTTTGGAAAAAATGTTGTCAAGTGATAGTGGTAGAGAGAGAGTCTGGAAGGAGCAACGGGAAGCATCTACTACTTTCCCTCAGTGACTGATAAGCAGAGACATATGAAAAAAATATATATATTGGAAGAGTGGCCAGAGATTCGGTTATCTGGAGGGAGCCAGGTATTAGGGAGTGCTAGAAGATGGAAGGTCTGAAAAAGAAGTTTAAGATGAGGGGAACTTTGTTAATTATGGAGCAGGCATTCAAATGCTTCTTAAACTGTGGGTCACAACCCTTTATGGGGTCTCAATAAATTTGGCGACAGTAAAAGGTTTCTGAACATGCAATGACCAAAACTTTATTCAAAATCAAATGTGTAGGGCAGCTAGGTGGCACAGTGAATAAAGCACTGGCCCTGGAGTCAGGAGGACCTGAGTTCAAATCTGGCCTCAGACACTTGACACAATTACTAGCCATGTGACTTTGGGTGAGTCACTTAACCCAATTGCTCTCCAAAAAGCAAAAAAAAAAAAAAATCAAATTAGTAATTAATTTGAGGTGTTTCTGGTAGTGCTTGCAGGGAGCATTACACAACATCATGGCAGCCTTGGTTCTGAAAACAAAGCATGTGCACTTTGCCCTGGGTATGCCCTCAGGCCACATAATGCCAACTAACTCTGCCAAAACCAAGTTTCAAGTTGAAAAGGTTTAAGAATCCCTGTTCTAGAAGGTACAAAAGAAAGGAGCAGGGAGATCTAAAGTGGGATACTGGGGACTTAGGACTGAGGTGGACAGGAGTGATGGAGTGGAAAGCTGGTCCTGGCAGGGAGATCTGCTCTTTGGTAAATAGAAGTTCAGTATTACTGGAACAAGGAGAGTGATCATGGTTGAGACTATATTAACCTTTGAGGAATGAACCTAGGTAGGAAATAAGTGGAAGGGGACAGATCTGCTATGGAAGGCAGGTGACTAGAAGGTTTAAAGTTGTCCCTCAAGGTCCTGGAAGGCAATGTTGTATCCTGTGAGTCATCAGGAAGTGCGCCCCATGAGAGGCATGAGCACCAGGAGTCCAAACAGGAGGCAGGAGGTGGCATGATACTGAACAATTTATTTGTGACAAGCATGAGACAGATCTGGGTAGGAGAGAAATGGGGCCTTTGGAAGTAGCCAGGGTGCAGCGGGGTAGCTATCCTGGTCCCACCTCTTGGCAGGCACAAGCAAGGTCTAGCCTGGCACTATTATGAATGTTGCCACATCTGTGTTTTGCTGGTTGAGCTCATAATCTCCCTGATGCACAGCTAGTTCCTTCCATTTTCCTTTGAACTTGCCATGATGTTACTTGTTCAGTCTTTTTCATCAAATATTTGTAGTAGTGTTTAAACAATTATGACTCTGCTGAAGTTGTCATCCAAACATTTCAACTAGAATAAAACAAATAAATTCAAGTAGTAAAATAGGTGCCCTTCCCTACTAGACATGCTTCAGTTAGCCTGATTTTAGCTTTGGGATTTCACTTTGCTTCCCAGTGGTGAATCATTTATGTCCACTGTCAAATGTCCTCAGTGACGGGAGGAACAAAGTTAATGTGCCACACAGCATTGAAATGAAGTAGAGAAATTGGTGTGCAGGTAGGGCTGGAGACTTCTTTTAGCAGTTAACATGTTGTCATATGGTCGATTAATAAACCATTGTTTCCAGCCTCTTTTAGATGTTGCACCATTGCCATAGAATGGTTAGAAATAGCCTCTGATAGAGGAAGAATGGCAATGCTTTCCCTGTATCCTAATGTAGCCAGAAAGATCACAGGGAGACAGATGTAGTGAATACAGTTCGAAGAATTCATTCTCCTGTTCAACAGACTGAGATCTATTGTGTCACCTTGGGGGTGCAGGGCTGAATTCAACTTCGAATAATCTGCAACCAAGAATGTTCCTTCTGGCCAGTGAATGGGAAGAGAAAATCAAATGTAATCTCTTCTATCCTAGGGAGTTTAAGACTGACCAAAGTCCAGTGCAGAGATCCTGGGATGACTAATATTGCATGTTCTTTCTCCCTAAGTAGGACTCTAAGGCCAGGCCAGTTTAGAACCAAATCCAGGGATTTGGCTTAACTCAATAAACATTTATTAAGTACCCATTGTGTTCAGAATAATTGTGATATGTATTGAGGAAGTCACAACATTTAAATATGACATGGTTTCTGCCCTCATAAAGTTTGCCATCTATTAGGGTTCAGTTAAACCCATTCTGGTGAAGGAAATATAATGAATTATTTGTTCCATTCACATTTGACTGATTCAGAAAGATCAAATAAAAAGTGCAGAAACAGTAGAATACCACAAATGTGTGTGAAAATTACTTCTGTCATGCAAGAATCTTGAGAAATCACAACAAGCACAGGGGCTTAAGGATACTTGTGCTTTTATATCTTACTTCTTTTGAGCTTCACAGCAGGTCTGTGAAGCAGGTAGTATAAATATTACTGGTGCCAATTTACAGATGAGGAAACTAAGCCTCAGAGAAGTTAAATGATTTGCCCGTGATCATACAGTGAGTATCACAGGCAAAATTTGAACCCAAGTCTTCCCCACTCTAAATCACATACTTTTATCCTCTCCTTTATATCGGCCTAATGAAACACTTAAGCAGTTTTCCATTTAGGGAGGAAAAAGTTGGGGAGAAGAGTAAAGATGAAGAAATATCAGCCTTAAGTGCGTATGGGAAATAGACAAGCAGTGGATACAATTCCTATACAAAAAACTCAATCTGGGCTTGGGCCTCAATGCCTTGTCTGCTGCTCTTCTATGAAGGTTGCTCCAAGTCTCCATTCTCCCTGAGACTGTCCTGGGAATTCCTCTATAATTCAGTGACTGGCCATGTTTTATCTTCCATGTTAGCCTGAAAAAGCTGATAAAATTATGAGCTTGTAATGTCATGCCTCACACCAACAACATGGATTTTCTTCATGCTCAATGCTAATGATTTTCCAATGCCAGGACCAATAACTGGTAATAAGTCTAACAGAAAATATAAGTTTCTCAGTGCCCCTGCAAAAATGCTCAAAAGCCTGTCAGAAGTAAAATTGAGTAGCCCCAATACAAGGCCAGATGAGGTTTCATTTCTATGGAAATGGTTTGTGACTGTTTCCATTTAGATTCCAGCTTGGAATTGTCCCCTGGAGAGCTTGTTTTAAATGACAGATTATTTACTGGAGGAAATTTAATCAAATCATAATTCTGTTCTAAGGAAATTCAGTTTCAGTATAAATTTAAATGGTTCTTGTCCTCATATCTTTGTGGATAATGGAAAATCAGGAAAATTCATAAAAACTAGGATGACCACAGAATTGATAAAGGATTTTCTTACAATAAAAAAAAAAAAACAGTCTGGATAGAAGAGTTTAAAAATGATTTTATACTTGTCAGAATTAGCTAAAAGATGATTCCTGGACCCTCCTATGCCAGACTATTTATCTCAGTATGTCAGTGTAGAGGCAGCATGTCATAATGGAGAGAGTGTGAAATTTGAAGCCATCAAGGCCCAAGTTCAGAGCTTGCCTCTGGTACTTGTGGCTATGTAACTATCAGAAAGTCACTTAATCTCTAATTCTGTTAACTCATGTTAGGTCAGCTTCTTTGCACAGTGAATGAGCATCAGCCCTGAAATCAGGAGGATCCGAGTTCAAATCTGTATTCAGACACTTACTAGCTCTGTGACCCTATGCAAAAACCTGTTGGCCTCAGGTTCCTCACATATAAAATGAGACATAGAGGAAAGTGGCAAACCACTCCAGTATCTTTGCCAAGAAAATTCCAGATGGGGTCACAGATCATCAGACACAACTGAAATTATTGGACAATAACAACACTCATGTTAAAAATGGGGATAGCAGTACTTGAGAGTACAGAGGCTCAAATTAAGTCATGCATATAAAAAACTGAATGAATGTCAATTATTTTAGCTTCCATGTATCAGTACAGCATCAATGACATATTCCGGGGTCAACTGGGTGTTTTGGTCTCATGGTTTCCTCCTATAAGCATTTATCAAATGCCTAGTATGCATACAAAGTCAAAAGGGACTATTTTATCTGTTGTTGTCATTAAATTCCCTCACTCACACATTTTGTGACCCCATTTGGGGTTTTCTTGGCAAAGATACTGGAATGGTTTGTCATTTCCTTCTCAAGCTCCTTTTACAGATGAGGAAACTGAGGTAAACAAATAACTTGCCCAGGGTCACACAGCTAGTAAGTGTCTGATATTTGGACTGAGGAAGATGAGTCTTCTTGATTCATCATCTAGCCGCCTTTACCATTATATAACCTGCCCTCAAAATAATCTATACCACGGGAAAAGAGGACCCAAAAAGCCATTACAAGACACCTATCTGGCCCCAAGTATGGCCTAATTTGCATAAGACCAAGTCACTTAAATCTCTTAACCTCTTTTAGCTCTATAAAATGGGGTTAATAATACCTTTCTTAACCTTCCTCACTAAGTTGTTATGAGAAACAAATGAGATCATGAACAGAATAACCCCTGTGTGGGAAACGACAAACCTCTCCCCAGTGCAAAGTATGATTGTTGGGGATTCTTTGATCTCTATCCAAGCTTTCTCTTAGTGCCCTATGATTTATTTTCTCTCTTTGTGTATTAGCACTGCCTTTGTTCTTTTTTTTGGAGGGGGAAGGCAGGGCAGTTGGAATTAAGTGATTTGCCCACTGTCACACACTGCTAGTAAGTGTTAAGTTTCTGAGGCTGGATTTGAACTCAGGTCCTCTTGACTCCAGACTGTATTCACTGGGCCACATTTTGTCCCCAGCACTGCCTTTGTTGACTCTCATTCTGTCATATGGCTCTAAATCATACTTATTAGCATGCAGGTATCAGAGTAAACTGGATCTCCCTATGACATGGGCTTTTAATGATATCCCAAACTCACTTGCCAGTTTCATGAAAAGCCCAGAGGAAAGGATACAATGCTGCTGGATTTGCAAGCAGGAAAACAGCCAATGTGCTTTTACAAGCTCCTCTGTTGTCCCTGTGTGAGAGATTCGTTCCTAGGAGCGTGAGCTTGCCACCACCCACTGGCTCCATGCAGCCTTGGGGAATGCTTGTCTGCTCTGTTAAAGCTCACTTCACCTTTGCTGCTGTAAGAAGCACAAGGTCAGGACTTAGAAGAGTGAGCCAAGGCAGGATGGATCCCCAGAAAACCAGAAAGCACTGCCACCCCAGCCTGGGTTCTACTTACTGCATATATCATGGGTACTGTACACAGACACAGACACACACACACACACACACACACACACACACACACACATAATAGATGCTTTATCAGGACAATAATAGCTAATATTTATGTAGCACTTACTATGAGTCCGGTACTGTGCTTATTATTGTTATCTCATCTGATCCTCACAACAACCATGGGGGCAAGTAGGTGGCTCAGTGAATAGAGCACTGGCTCTGGAGTCAGGAGGACCTAAGTAACACTTAACTAGCCATATGACCTTGGGCAAGTCACTTAACCCCAGTTGCCCTGCCTTCCCCCTCCACAAAACAAACAAACAAACAAACAAACAAAAAACAACAACTATGGGAGCAGATTCTATTATTATCCTCATTTTACAGATGAGGAAACAGGTTAAGTGAGTTGCCTGTGGTCACATGCTTAGTCAGTGTATGAGGCTGGATTTGAACTCGTCTTCCTGACTCTACTATGCCACCTAGAAATCAGATCATAAACATCCAGACCTGCCCATTCTGTGTGACCCATCCTGTCTTCCTATCAGTTCTCCAGAGGGAAGCACACTGGCTGCTCTTTCCACAAGCCAACATTTCCTTGATGATGCTCTTTACTCCTCTGTAATTCCTTGTTCACCATGTTATGGCCTACTTACAGGAGTGTATTTTACATTTACTTTTCTATGTGCATCTTGCTTCACCCATTAGCATGTCATCTCCTTTAGAGAAAGAAATGCTTTGTTCCTATCTTTGTATTTCTAGTACTATCAAAGTGCCTGGTATTGATTTAGTTTTGTAGGTTTGTTTGTTTGTTTATCTGAACCATCAGTGAAATAGTTCCCAGTAAAAAAAAAAAAAAAATTCATGGGGCAGCTAGGTGGCGCAGTGAATAGAGCACTGGCCCCAGAGTCAGGAGGACCTGAGTTCAAATTCAACATCAGGCCTTGTCCCTTACTAGCTATGTGACCTTGGGCAAGTCATTTAACCCTAATTGCTCTGCCTTCCCCCCTCTAAAAACAAATATTTCCTAATGATGTAAATCAGTAAATGGTTTGTAACTTACCATTTAGAGAGTTTCTTGGAATACCAAAAAGTTAAATGATTTGCTCAAAATCATATAGGCAATGAATGTCAGAAGAAGAATTTAAATCTAGGTCTTTAAGAATTAGAGATGAGCTCTCTATCCACCAGTCAGTCAGTGAACATTTATTAAGTGCCTACTGTGTGCCAGGAATTGTGCAAAGTGCTGGGTATATAAAAAGAAGCAAAATACAATCCTTGCTTTCAAAGACCTCAGTCTAATACTACCCTATGTCTGGCCTATTGTAATCTATTCATCCATCCATCCATCTGTCCATCCATCCATCCATCCATATACATACATACACATATGCAAAACATTTTTAGAACACTTTAAGATTCACAAAGAATCACAGCTAGGTTGCACAGTAGATAAGAGTGCTAGCCCTGGGGTCAGGAGTTCAAATTTGGTCTCAGACACTAGCTATATGATCCTGGGGAAGTCACTTAACCCTGTTTGCCTCTGTTTCCTCATCTGTAAAATAAGCTGGAGAAGGAAATGGCAAACCACTCCAGTATCTTTGCCAAAAACAAACAAACAAAAAAACACAAAAAGTGACCCAACAACAACAAAAAACCAAATGGTATCACAAAGAGTCAAACATGACTGAGACAACTGAACTACATAAAATATTTGATCCTCACAACAACCCTGTGAGATAGGTGCCACCTCTTTTACTCCTCTTTTAAAGATAAGGAAATTGAGATAGAGAATTAAAGTTTCCTGCACAGGGTCTTATAGTTTGAAAGTGTGGAAGGCTGGATTTGAACTCATATATCCTTGATTACAAGTCCTACTCTACCACTAATCTACTTGTTGAATGACAAAAGCCAGCATCCTTAGTGATTTGCCTAGGGTCACTCAGTTAGTAAGTATCTGAGACCACATTTGAACTCAGGCCCTCCTGACCCCAGGGTTAGTACTCTAGCCATTGCACAGCCTCCTTGCTCCCATTGTCAGTCTTCAGATGGCCAGATATTTGTAACACAGAAAGAATTCGGAGTCTTTTCCTTCCTCCTATGTAATTTTCCTACTCTTTGCTTATTTGCAAAGTGCTCTGAGAGCCTTCACCCACAAGTACTTTTTCCATTATTATTTTAAACCCTCATGCAATTTCCAGAGTGTGATCCCAATATGATGAGTGACTTTGGCACCTTGTACTTTGTAGTCAGTTTTCAGAAGCTTGGTGGCCCGACAATGAAAAAAGACAGAAATGGGATGGAGCTCCCACCATCAGAGTTCATGTCAGAAAGATTAATACAAAAAAATTAATCTCTGAATCCCTCCCAAATGACTTTGGAATGTATTTTGCTGCCTTTACAACATTATAGTGCCTCTTTTCCCTTCTATTAGTTGAGCAACTATAGCTGTTTCTCATTCATACATGATGATTCCACAGGCAAGAAGCAGATATAACACATAAAGTATTAGGTATTATTATCCAGTCCATCAATTCAGGGTGCATGGGAATGAGGCCGAATAGAAAGTTTTCCCCAGTGGCCTTGTCAAAGCTGAGCAGCTCACCAGAATGAAACAGATAAACAGCTGTAGAAGGGGGGTAGTGAGAGTTTCAAGGGAATTAGAGGAAAAGAACATTTATTTTTAGGCAGGACTGTAGCACATGTCTATCATATGAGGGCATTTGAGCTTTCTGGGTGCAGAAGGCACAGTAGATAGAGTGCTAGGCCTGCAGTCAGGAAGACTCATCTTCCTGAGTTCAAATCTGGTGTTAGACACATTAGCTGTGTGACCCTGGGCAAGTCACAATCCTTTGAGTTCCAAATTTTCTCCCCTAACCTCTCCCCATGGCGGCATGCAATCCTATATAAATTCTACAAATACAAGGGAAGGCATTTTTAAAACTTACTATTTCTAACTCTCAGATTTCCATGGTGTCCAACAAAAGTAACAACATCAACTTATATAGAAACTTAATGATAGCAATGGCCTTTGACTATAAGAAATTCAAAGTATTCATTTAAAAATGTTATGGGGTTTCATAGGCAACAGTGAACCCTGGTAGTTTCCACCTCCCTCTAGGGAATAAAAGTTACACTTGAAGATTACTGTTTCATTTTGTTCTTTGGGGGGAAGCTAATTTACTAAATAAGGTAACAAAGTTATGGAGAATTCTGAAACTTCTGCCCCAAAACAGTGAGTGTGTATCCAATTAGGGTCCACTAAGTATTAAAATGATCCCTTCATTATATTGTAAGCTTCTTTTTTAAAACTTAATTTATTTTTAGGCATTCTTTTTTTTTTTTTTTTTTGCTTTTTGGAGGGCAATTGGGGTTAAGTAACTTGCCCAAGGTCACACAGCTAGGTTTTTGTTTGTGTGTAAGTGTCTGAGGGTGGATCTGAACTCAGGTCCTTCTGACTCCAGGGCCGACGCTCTACTCACTGCGCCACCTAGGCATTCTTTTTCAAAAATTTATTTATTTACTTTTAGTTTACAACATTCAGTTCCACAGTTCCTTGAGTTTCAAATTTTCTCCCTTTCCTTCTCCTCCCCACTCTCTCCCTATTGCAAGTTTCTTACAGGCAAAGTCTCTGTCTTTTCTCATATGTATGTAGTACCATATCTGGGGGCACCTCCCAATTCACCTCTTGGGTCCCCTAGACAAAGCGTTTTGTATATGTGTCTCCACTCAAAACCATAGTTCATATGTGTTTAGTTTTTCAAGTCAAAGAAAACAATTAAGAGCAAAGGAATTTAATGAAATTACATAATAAAAAGTAGCAATAAAACATTTTCCCTATAAACCTAAGCTGTATTCTCCTTGAATATAGTGAGGAGGAAGAACATATATGCCTAAAGAAAATGTACGTAGAGCTACACACAAAGAATATCTAGCCAGGATACATAGGGAAGACATTGTCAGAGGACACACACACAGAGGAACAAATAGGGCTAGGATATAGGGATGGAGGGACATAAAGGGAGCACATGCTCCCTAAAGCCCATGTTCAGAGGGGCAAGTGCTCTAGGGTTGCTGTTATCTTCTGTCAGTGACATTGTGCCCTTCCTCCTCCTGCTAAACCTTGTTCCTTCAGGTCCTGTGTAGTGTATAGTAGTCTCCCCATTGTATTGCAGCTCATCTCACATGGGCCCTATTAATATTGCTCTGATGATCCTGTGGTCACTACTGGTAGTTGAAGGTATATAAGAGTGTGGCCTCCTCTCCAGAATATTCTTCACATTGCTCAGAAAGCTCTTTGGAACACAGAGTCACCACAACCAATTTGTGTCCTCCAGCTTAAATCTATGTTCAGCTTGTCCTCCTGTTCATGAAGGACAATTCTCTGTCTGTGGTCTTACTCTAATTTAGGATTAGAAATTCCACATCCCTGCCTATTTAATTCCTTATGGGGACCTTCTGTTTATAACCCCATTTCACATCAGTTCAATCTTTTGGATCTCACAGGTCAATAAATATAAGTAAGCATAAATATAAGCTAGAGGATAAGATTGGCTACTCCTAGGCTACATTCCTGCAACAAAAAGAAGTTTTCCAGGCTTTGAGCCAGCCTTACATGGGTATTTCCAGCACCTAAGGAGATACTTTGGCTCCGAATAGGTGCTTCCTCAATATTGATTTTAGGAATGAGATTTCAGGGAGATATCCAACCTAGATTCTTACACTGCTGTGAACCTCATTATGTTTTCCTGAGTATATAAAACAGAGCCTAGATTTAGAGTAGATGCTATTTTTAATTTTCAGCCTCTGGGAGATTTGTAAGCCTGTCAAACCTTTCTCTACTATGAAGAATACTCTATTCTGAAAGCCACTAGAGACCTTACTAGAGTTGCAAAATAAAAAGAACTGCTAGAAATGTAAAAGGTTCAAGAATGAATGAGCCATAATTTCCCAAAAGCTTCTAGAGGCACCCCCTCCCCCACCACATGTCCTTGACTTGGTATCACATTAACAATATCCTCTCATCTCAGATCTCGCCCCATTCCTGTGGGGCCAGGAGAGATTGTTACATGCCAGAATAAATGCTTTGCTTTCTCCAAGTTAGTACAAAAATAAAAATTTGGACTATCATGTTTTCCAATAGCATATAATATGGGATCTTATATTTAAATCAGAAATATTTAGGGGTTATTTACTATAATTCAGCTGCCTCACTTTTTTAAATGAAGAAACTGAATCTCAGAGAGTTTAAATGACTTGCCCAGGATTAGCCAGGTAGTATATGACAAAGCTAAGATTTGAACTGCTGTTTTGTTTTGTTTTGTTTTGTTTTGTTTTGTTTTACTTCAACATTTTTTTGGCTATAGCACAATGCCTTCCAGTCTTTCTTTCTAAATTATTGGGTATTACAAGCAGTCATCAACTTAGGGAAGGAATGTTTGGGATACAAAATGCAGTTTACCATAGCAGTGAGGGTAACCAGGGTCTCAAGCCAACTCTCAAAAGCCTATTTAATCCATAGTGATGACAGCTATAATACTAGTAGTACTGATCTGAGATCTTAGTTTTGTGTGCCAGAGTTCACACTCAGTCCTACCTCCAATCACCAATAAAAAATTCTCATTTCTCTGGATAGCTCAAGAGTTCCCAACCTCATGAAAGTTAAATGAGAAGTTCATCAAGAGGGCAGGGAGATATTTGGAAAATACTCATACTATCCAATTGAAATTAATTGATTCATTTTATTCTTTATGTGTATGGGAAAATCTAGAATCTGTTTCTTTTCATATCGGATAGGGGTTATAGAAAGGTTTACTCAAAGTCAAAGTTAGGGATGAAACAAATGGAAACCCCTGAATTAGTTTAACATTTGCTTTCCTGTTGGGAGAAAAGCAATTCAAGAAGTAATTCAGAAGTAATTCAAATTAATCTGTAAAAGACTGAGAGATAAAACATTCCCATAGATATTTGTATTTTAAAAGAAAAAATGTATTAACCCTATTGAATCTCTAATTTTCTCACAAGTAAAAAGAGGGAGATGAAAATATTCAAGAAACTTAGGGGGAAAGATATTTCATCTAGGGAACCAACAGGAAGGAAGACCAGCCTTGTCCAAGTATCTACCCTGGAGTAAAGACCCCTATCCCATTCATTCTGAATTTCATAATTTCTTCTCCTTCTTTTCTTTTGAGTGAATAAAACAGAGGTTTATTTGTGAATTAGTTGCCCACATGTTCACATTCAACAACAGCAACAACAAAAATCCTGTATTTTTTTAATGTCTTCATTTATCTATATTTCTTCTTCTATTTATTATTTATTTCTTCTTCTATTTATGGTCTGTCTTGTTAGACATGCCAGCCTCTTAAATGAATACATTCATCAAACTTTTTGTCTTTATGTAAGGACCATTACCCTCCTGTTGCTTCCCCTCCTCTCCATTTATCATCTGCCTTCACTAAACCTAAACTTTGATTTGGAAAAATTACTCATGATTATTAAAGATAAATACACATTAAAAATGGCTTATTACTGATAGCCTCTGCTTCCAGTCATTTTTCTTAGGTATCTGTCTTTCCTATCTGGCTATCCACTTCTTTGTCCTTTTTGGAAAGGTTGGGGAAGTTGGGAGGTGTTTTTAAAATCCCTTTGGAGAATGTTTCCCTCCTCTCTATATCCCGCAATTTTGTTTTCATTTTTCTTTCTGGACTCATCATGTCTGCCTCATATACCCCTTAATTTTTCATATTAAATGTTTCCCATGGTTTCTGGTATTTTTTTTTGACGTGCTAGGTATTCTTTTTTTTTTTTTTTTTGGTAATTTTTTTGATTAACTCCTAAGATTTATAGTTGAAAGGTGACTTAGAGGTCATGTAGTCTAAAGCCTTCATTTTATAAATAAGAAACTGAGCTTTAGACAGGCTAATTCCATTCACTTCAATTCCACAAGCATTTATTAAGTGACTGATATGTTCTTGGCACTGAGGATACAGTAACAAAGACCAGAACTGCTGTCTAGAGGCTTACATTTTGTTTTTGTTGTTGTTGTTTTTTTGGAGGGGGGAAGACAAGGCAATTGGGGTTAAGTGACTTGCCCAAGTTCACACAACTAGTATGTGTGTCAAGCATCTGAGGTCACATTTGAACTCAGGTCCTCCTGACTCCAGGGCTGGTATTCTATTCATTGCACCACCTAGCTGCCCCTGGGCTTACATTTTATTGAAGACAAATAGCTATCCTATAGAAAAGACTTGCCCCAGGTTATACAGGTAGGGCATAAGTAGCAGAGTCACCAATAAAAACCAGACCTCCTGCTCCAAATATTTCCCTTCTGCCATCCTGCTTCCCTAAGGCCTGCTACTTTCCTCAGAATCTGTCTTTGCTTCAATACTTGCTCCTCTGTCTCTGATCACCATGTTGATACCAGCCAGTTAGCAACCCTCTCCCTACTGGTCAGCTATTTTGTGGTAGTTTTTTATTCCTCTTTCATTGAGACCTGCCCCATCCATAATCCTCACACCAGTCATTACCCAAGGTCCTTCACTGACCAACATTCATTTACGCTTTTTGTTGTCTGGACTCTGGCAATCTGCTTGCAGCATGTGTTGGTTTGATTTTTTAACTCAAACAAATGGCCTCACATTATGTGGTTTAGGGTGTTCGATTATTCTAGCATAAACTAGAATCACACTCTGAACTACAGCTCAAATGGTGACATAAAACCCATTACAAATGGAATAAAATTATACCCCCTTTATCAAAAAGTCTATCCTCTAGCAACCTCAACTGTTGCAAACACAGCCTGAACTCAAAAGCTGAAGCTTATGATTCCCAAGAAATCTCCACTAAAATGCTTATACTTTCCCACCACTGCCCCCCCCCCAGCCTTTCTCTTATTGGATCTTATTTAACATACACTTTATATTAACATTTATCTTTTTTTTTTAACCCAAAGCTAGGCAAAAGCAGCAAAGGAGAGGCAGGATAAGATTGTGATACTTGTTAAAGGCAAATGTCTCTGGATAGTCAGAGATATGGTTGTTGTGGGAGGACCCAGAAACTCCAAAAGGCAGACAAAGAACAAACCATCTTAGAACTCGATCCAGTCATGGATGCTTAGAGTGATGCTTTGAATCACCAAGAAAATTCACTGTTTTAGAAAAAAGAGAATTTTCTTTATTTCAGCAAAATATCTTCTTTTTTTAAAAAAAATGTTAGGGTTCAGAGTAATAAGCTTTAGTTATCTGAAAATTCAGTTATAAAGAATGTTAAATGGAATTCACTGAGGAATTTTCCATGAATGTGGGGTGGGGGAGAGACAACTCTAATTTGAATAATTCTCAACAAATTTTCCCTGGTGCTTTCTTCTTCTTCATGAATTCTTCTTTATATTCAATAAGGAGAGCACTATTTATAGTTACTGTCCCCACACAAGTAATAAGGGACAGAGGCAAGATGTGAATCCAGGTGATGTGATTAATTGGCAGATAGTAGAATAACTCTAAAAACCAAATTGTCAACCACCCCACCCATCTAAGCAAGAAAGGGTGGGTTAAGGAGCTTAATTAATCATTTGTCATTGATTGACAAATGTCTATTTGAGGTCTCCTGTGTATTCCTTGCCATTCCCTTCTCTTCTTTCCTTCATCTTCCCACATATCCCATGTATGCACTTGTGAGGAGTGATAGAAGCTATTATTTTTTAAAGCTAAACATTTCTACAGTGGCAGAAGAAGGAAAAGAAGAACAGAAGGATGAAGGAATGAATGAACAAACACCCAGTTGGGATGGTGATCTACAATCCCTGTTTTGACACTGACATGCTCAGAGAGGCTCTATGCCAGTCCTGGCACAGCTGAGTGCACCAGGAAAGAGGGCACCAGTGAGGAGCCTGGTTGTATCCATAGGTTTCAAGGCTGAGAAGGACCAATTCATGAGATGAATTCTCAGCAAGATATATATCTGTGAATACATAGAGATATGATATATAAAGTTTGAAAGACATAATTTCTGGGTAATTAATCATTTTATTAATTATGCTAGTAGATAATAAACTCTCAAATGCCAGAGACCCCTCATAGAACCCACTCATGGCTTATATGCCCTTAGAAAACTGGGTGTTCCCAAGGGTGGCAATAAACTCTGGTTAACAATTAATGAGAATGAATATTATAATGAGAGGTGGGCTTAATTCTAGTGCAGGACTGGGGGACATGACTCTGATTACTCCCTCTTGCTAGTTTCTTATCCAGACTAGCCAGGCTTAGGGCAATCTAAATAAAAAGGGGGTCCATCGCTACTCAGACCTGGCTGACTAAAAGACAATGGGTCAGATTTTACTGAACTAGAATCTCTTTATAGGGTTTTTCTAGTTGGGTAGGACAACAACTCCATCAAATAAGATGGTCTAGATGGGGTAAATTTTTGCCCAAGGTCAGAGGTTGCCCCCCAAAATTGTTGTTTAATAATCATTTCTTTCAGAGAGCTAGAGACAGGTAAGACAGACAAGTAGATTGGTAGATAGATTAGATGAATAGACACACAGATACATTGATAGATACATTTATAAAAAAATAAAAGGAAAAAATGTTAGCCTGGACAGAGGAAATAACTTGTGTGATTGCTAGCACTTGTCACCAGCCTCTCTGTGTGTCACTCACTTCTGAGATGGACTGCTGTACACAGCTGAGCTAAGTCCAAATGTTTCCAGATAACCTGATTTCTATCCAGGTTCCAGCTGTTTACCAACAGTGAGCCATAACAACTCTTCCCCTCCTCTAGCATGGGTTCTCAGCAGCTATATCATCCCATTCCAGCTGTTTCCTCCCTCCCTCAGAGCTTTTTCTCTTCCAATGTAGGGATGGCTTGGTAGCCTTTTGGATTTGCCCAACATTAGCTGAAGACTGGGAGAGGCTCATTTTCTGATACCGCCTTGCAATGTGCAAACAAGCTCACAGACGCTCAGTGGGCACAGGCACAAAGAGAACCAGGGAAAAGGCAGAAAGTGGCAGAGCAGATGCTAAGACTAGCTTATGCAATAAACAAATAAATATGGGCATATGCAGTGAAAAGCTCAGGGAAAACTGAGAAAAGCAGAAACCAGAAAAGCCTTCTCCTGGCATATACAACCTGACAGTGAGCCTGAAGAGTAAGACCCCTTGGGCCATCCCGAGGAAAAGATACAAAGTTTATCTGAGTTTACCCATCAGCCCCTTCCGGGATGCCTAGTAGGAAGATATCCCTACCATCTCCAGGCTATTAGCATCCCAGTGTAAATGCAATAGCTCACAGTTAGCCAAAGCTGATTCTTACCTGTGGAAATGGATTTAATCTATAATGATGTAAGGAATTCACCCATCCTTGACCTGAGTGAGCACAGGAGTGAGTTCCTTGTCACAATGGTGATCTAGATGTAGGGTACCTTCATATGTTGTTCTCTAGAAAGAGCCTGAAATAAAAAGGTTACAAATCCTCCAGGGATGACAAACTGAGCAAAATGAATGGATAGGACTAGATAAGACAAAACAACCAAAGCAAGACTACTTAGTTTAGACTACCATCAGAAGGCACCAGACTTAATGCCAAACAATGTGATCTTAATGAATAGGCTATTGAGATACACAACTGATAAGATGATCTTCCCTACCCACGCCTGTAGTACAGCTGTTAAGAGTGATTTCTTTTCTGATGCTGCCTTCCATGATCTGAATGCAATTTCTTGGCCTCTCTATCCAACCCACAGCTATGATTATGACATGACAACTAGAAGATCTGCTTTGACTGGCTAGCACAATCAGAATCAGACTTGCTACATCCCCTTCTGTACACTAGATACCTTTCTTCCCTGGTCACTCTATGCTCAGCCATAGTTTCAGTGTCTACTTAGGCATGGTGTGATGAATATTGCCTTTGTTCCATATATTGTGTCTATCTTCCAAATTCCTGTAGGCTAGGTAGATGACAGGCAGGGAGTATGTTGCAAATGGCATTTGCTATTCTTTTCAGGTATAGATTCCCCCTTAAAATGAAATAAAGACAATCAACAAAGAAAAGGGGAGGCAGCTAGTGGGGCAGTGGACAGAGCATCGACCCTGGAGTCAGGAGGACCTGAGTTCAAATTTAACCTCAGACACTTGAAATTTACTAGCCATGTGACCCTGGGCAAGTCATTTAACCCTAGTTGCCTCACCAAAAAAAAATTTAAAAATGAAAGCCCAGTCTCAGATTTGCCCAGACACTTCTTGGGTGTCTCCATGCCATATCACAGAACATTCTCTACCCTCCACATCTTTCTAATTCTAATGCTGAGAAGAGTAATCAAATCAATACTACCATTGCTGGAAAGGATGTGTCAATTATTTGTCCAGTGATGCCAATCACCACTCTCTTTGACTTCCGTCTCTCAAACCTCCTTTCCCTAGATGGCTAGGTGGGTCAGTGAATAGAGAACTGGCCCTGAAGTCAGAAGGACCTGAGTTCAAATACAGCCTCAAACACTTAACACTTACCAGCCATGTGACCTTGGGCAAGTCACTTAACCCCAATTGCCCCTCCAAAAAAAGCAAAAAAAAAAAAATCCCAAAACCTCTTTTCCCCCATATGTATTGTCTTCCCTTATTATAATAAAAGCCTCTCAATGGCAGTGGCTGTGTTGTTTGCTTGTTTGCTGTGGAGAAGGGCTAGATTTGGAGTCAAATTGAGTTCAAATCCTGCCTCAGATACTTACTATTGTGTGACCCTAGGCAAGTCACCTAATCTCTCTCATCTTCAGTTTTTTTCATCTATAAATTAGAAATACGAACACCTACATCAGGATTGTTATGAGGAACAAATCAAATTAGATGATATAGGGAAAGCATTTTGCAAGCCTTAAAATACTGTCTATTATCATCCCCAATGCTTAGCACAGTTCCTGGCAAATAGCAAGCACTTAATACAAACTTTTTTTCATTTATTCAACACACTTTAAACTGGTAATGGGTAGGGGCTGACTCAAATGCTCTATTGGGACCATTTTAGCCAGAATATGTTCTTGGTAGTAACATGCAGTCACTGAGATTTTTTTTTGGAGGGGGGAAGGCAAGGCAATTGGGGTTAAGTGACTTGGCCAAGGTCATATAGCCAGTAAGTGTGCCAAGTGTCTGAGGCCAGATTTGAACTCAGGTTCTCCTGACACCAGGGCCTGTTTTCTATTCACTGTGCCACGTAACTGCCCCATTGCAATTCATATATATTTGAAACATTTAATCTTGAATTTCAGATCCATTTCCTTCCTCCCTTGTGACCCATTCCCTCTGGGGAGATAAGTAATTCAGTATATGTCGTACATATCTAGCTATGCAAAACATTATCATAGTAGATATATTGTACAAGGCTGCTTATAATTCCCTCCCCCTCATCCCACCCCCCACCTGGTCCATTCCCCACTTGATCCTGTCCCTCTTCCATAGTGGGTACCTCCAACCTCCCCTCCCCCCAAGGATGCCCTCCCATCCATCATCCCTCCTCTCCTCCCCCTTCCCCCCATTCTGCTGTAGGTTGAGATGTCCCACCTAGTATGTATGTCATTCTCTCCCTGAACCAAATTCAATGAGAATGTGGTTTCGCCTTTTTGCCTTCCTATTTTTCCCCTCCCCTGCAACCACTTCCCCCTGCTTCCTCTACATGAGATAGTTTACCCCACCCTGTCTCTCCCCATCTCCTCCTGCCACTTTCCTCTCTCACCTCACAACTTCACCCCTTGAGTATCCTCCCTTCCCAACAAATTCAACCTATGCCCTCTATCCGTATATAACTGTAACCATATACACACACATTCACATGTGTATTCACATGACCACACACCCTTATTCCATTATTTTCATAGTGAGAAAGATTTCCTCAGTCACAGTTATTGTTTTTCTATATAGGAATGTAAATAGTTCAACTTTGATAAGTTCCTTTTGATTTCTTTTCCCTGATTACCTTCTCAGGCATCTCCTGCTTCTTGTGTCTGGATGTCAAATTTTCTATTCAATTCTGGTTTTTTCCTCAAGAATGCTTGAAAGTCCTCTATTCCACTGAATGACCATATTTTCCCCTGAAACAAAATACTCAGTTTTGCTGGGTAGGTGACCCTTGGGTTCATTCCCAGTTCTTTTGCCCTCTGGAATATCATATTCCATGCCCTTCAATCCCTCAGTGTAGAAGCTGCCAGGTCCTGGGCTATTCTGATTGTGTTTCCACAATATTGAAATTGTTTCTTCCTGGCTGCTTGTAGTATTTTCTCCTTGATCTGGGGATTCTGGAACCTGGCTATAATATTCCTGGGAGTTTTCTTTTTGGGATCTTTTTCAGGAGGTGATCTGTGGATTCTTTCAACCTCTATTTTGCCCTCTGGATCTAAAACATCAGGGCAATTTTCCTTGAGAATTTCTTGAAGGGTGATTTCTAGGTTCTTTCTTTGATCATGGCTTTCAGGTAGTCCAATGATTTTTAAATTGTCTCTCCTGGATCTATTTTCCAGGTCAGTGGTTTTGCCCATGAGATATTTCACATTGCTTTCTACTTTTTCATTTGTTTGGATCTATTTAACAGCATCTTGATTTCTCATAAATTCATTAGCTTCCATTTGCTCCAGTCTAACTCTGAAGGAATGAATCTCCTCAGTGAGCTTTTGAGATTCTTTTTCCATCTGGAAAATTCGACGTTTTAAGGCATTCTTCTCCTCATTGCCCTTTTGGGCCTCCTTTGCCACTTGAGTTAGTCTATTTTTTAAGGTGTTGTTTTCCTCAGTCAGGCTGTTGACCCTCATTTCATACTTTTCCTGCATCCTTCTCATTTCTCTTTCCAATTTTTCCTCCACGTCTCTTATTTGACTTTTAAGGTCCTTCTTAAGGTCCTCTATGGCCTGCAACCCGCTCATGTTTTCCCCTGGGGCTTTTGGAGCAGGACTTCTGACCTCACAGTCCTCTTCCCCTATGCTTCGACCCTCTTTGCCCCCAAAGTAGGGGTCTAGGGTTGCGTTTTTCTGTTTATTTTGTTTTCTTTGCCTTGGCATGTTGCCACTTAATTACTTGACTTTTGGGCTTGTTGCCACACTATGGCTTTGCAGCCAGATAGGGGAATTTTTGTCCCGAACATGTTGGGTGGGGCAACTTCTGTTTCTGGCAAGCTGGAAACCCACCCACGACCTCCACCCCAGATCACAATCCAGATCCAGGGAGGTTAAAGCAAGAGCGATTACCCCCCAAGACTGATTGCTGGATCTCCCTACAGTTCGCAGGGCAGGAGCTGGAGCTGCCTCTGAAAACTACAAAATGGCATGTCTCCTCAGCAGCTTCTAGCCCCCAGGGGAGGAAGCTGATGCATTCCCCAAATACTGGTCCCAAAGTCCATAGGGCACTAACCTCTCACTTTGTCCTAGGCATGTCTATGTTGATAATTCTGGAATCGCCACAGCTTCTGGGGTCCCTCCAGCTGGTTGCTGGCCCTGCTGCCCTGGGGCTAAAACCGCGACTCAGGCAGACCAGACCTGTGATCGGCTCTCTGCGCTCTGCGCCCTGCGCTGCTGGCTCCCAGACCACTGCGCTGGTCCTTCCTGCAGGGCTGCTGGGCTGTCCTCAGCGGGAGGTTAGCTTCTCTGTGTCATTCTGTGGGTGCTGGGGCTCCAGAAGTTGTTCAGAGTCCCCTTTTACATAGTTTGGAGGAAATCTGGGGGCAGAGTGGCTTGGATGCACCTTTTCTACTCCGCCATCTTGGCTCCCCCCCCCCATTGCAATTCGTAAATACTTAAATGCCATGTCCATGTACCTCCTCTTTCATCCAATCTGTGATACTGTGCCAACCAGTATCAGCAACAGGTCCTTGTTGCTGAAAAAGTGCTAGAGCTATCCGACTTGTTAAAAGGCAGATCTGGCATGAGCTCAGAACCAGTTTATGACTTAATTGGAACTCTCACAAAACCATATTAGTGGGGCAGATAGGAAGTGCAGTGCACGGGCCCTGGAGTTGGAAGGACCTGAGTTCAAATGTGACCTCAGTCATTTGACACTTATTATGTGACCTTGGGCTAGTCATCTAACCCCAATTGCCTTGCTTTCCCCCCTCCAAAAAAGAGCATATTAGTATTCAAGAGAGCACCAATCCTATTTTTGGCTGACAATATAGGGAGCCTCCCCACAGTTCTTCAGCATATGTGTTTCTCATAACAAGAATTCTAAAATCAGCAGCTTGGTGGCACAGTGAATAGAGCACTGGCCCTGGAGTCAGGAGGACCTGAGTTCAAACCCAGCCTCAGAAACTTGACATACTTACTAGCTGTGTGACCTTGGGCAAGTCACTTAACCCCAATTTCCCTGTCTTCCCCCCTCCAAAAAAGACAAAAAAAAAAGAATTCTAAAACCAATAATTCTGAGTGATTCTTTACTTGGTGTTTATTTCAGTTCATTTGAAGTACCATACCTTTAACAGTCAATCTTCTGAGTTTACAAGACCAAGACTTGTTTTGTTGATGTGAGAATTCATTATAAATATTTATTAAGTACCTTCTTTGTGCCAAGAAGTATACTAGGCATTCAGAATATAAATCCTAAAGTAAGATAACCCCTACCCTTTATAACTTTATATTCTACTGTTATTGTTCAGTTGTTTTCAATCATGTCCACCTTTTCATGACCCCATTTGGGGTTTTCTTGGCAAAGATACCAGAGTAGTTTGCCATTTCCTTCTCCAGCTCATTTTACAGATGAGGAAACTGTGGCAAACCAGGTTAAGTGACTTGACCAGGGTCACACAGCTAATAAGTGTCTGACATCAGATTTGAATTTAGGAAGATGAGTCTTCCCAACTTTAGGTCCAGTACTTCATCCACTGTGCCACCTATTTGCCCATGGTCACCTAGATAGTTAGTATGTGTCAGAAGAACAATTTTAACCTGTCTTCTTGACACCAAATCCATCAATCCATCCCTTATACCACACTGCCACCCCACACGAGGTATCATTAAAGACAAAATCATGAGAGCTCTGATTACTCCAAGAAGTATAAAGATCATTAAAGTCAACCTTTGTTCATCTCTGTTTAGAAGAAACTGACATCTTTGTGGTACATAACCATGTAAAGGAGCTATGAGATAAGAAGCTATCTGTCAGTGAAAAACAGGAAGATCCCATCTGTACTTGACATCCATGATAGATGAAACCTTTTATTTTCCTTGCTCCTGTCTCTTCTGCTTTCACTTAGTTTAGCAGGACCCATTAGTGCTGTTATAAATAGACTATGGCTTAAATCCTCATTGTAGTTTTCCTATTTTCAGTGTATAGTATGAGCATCAAGACTAATTACAGTCCACCTGTTGCCCTACTTAACAGTTCAAGAGTCCTTAGATCACCACCTTACATAGTATATATACTTCATATATGAATGTATAAAGAGCTTATGTTAAAAATAACTACATGGGGGTGAGTGTAGAAATCCTTTGGAAATGAAGAAACCTCTGTTCTTGCCCCTTTTCATCCACTTGTTTATTTTCTTCTAGCCTTTTTGCTTGATAGTAGGCCCATTGTCTTCCTAAACTTTAAGGATACTCTGTCTATACCAGATCTTTTCCCTGTTTAAAATAGTGGTCAAAATACCATTTGCAATAAAGAACATGAATGGAATATTTGTTTTTTCAGTCATGTTTGACTCTTCATGACCCCTCTGGGGGTTTTCTTGGCAAAGATACTGTAATGGTTTGCCATTTCCTTCTCCAGCTCATTCTACAGAAGGAGAAATTGAGGCAAATGGGTTAAGTGACTTGTTTAGGATCACAGCTAGTAAGTGTCTGAGGCCAGATTTGAACTCAGGAAGATGAGTCTTCTGACTCCATGCCTGGCATTTTGTCCTTTGTGCCAGCTCACTCCCCCATTGAGACAGATTTTCCTCTTTCAACTCAGGGCCTTTGTTGTAAAGTATACATTGAACCTCCTTCATTACTTTGTTTCTTACCCCTAACTAAAAATAACAATGAACAAATGAAAAAGCATCTAAGTGCTTACTGTGTATTAGGAATTGAGCTAAATGCTTGGGACATAAATGCAAAAAGCAAGACAGTCCCTGTCCTCAAGGAGTTTACATTCTCATGGAGAAAGACAACCTACAGTATGGCAAGTAGAGAGGCATGTTTTTGGTCTTGGAAGACACAGAGTTAGTGAGTAGAGGTATAGTTAAATTGACTGACACTATTTTCAGGAATGGGAGTATAGATTTGATTGCTATTCCCAGAGTTAGAGATAGAATGAAGTAGAGGGAAAAGGGTACATGTACCATAGTATGGTTTCAACATGGTTGGAGAGCAACATGTTAGGTCAATTGATTTGCATTGTAGCTATTCATCCATCCATTTCAACAAGCTGGTATCAGATTAATAGAAAGAGAAATTAAAGAGAAAAAAAGCATGATACAATAGAAAATGAATTTGAGGGCAGATAACCTCAATTCAAATCCCAGTTCTGTGGCTTTCTGTATGACCATGGGCAAGTCACTCAAAATCTTTGAACCTCATCTATTTAATAAGAATACTGGAATAAATGACTCTTAAGGTTCCTTTCAGTTCTACCATCTTAGCACTATGATCTGTGATGCTACCAATCAATGTTGGAGAACTCAACAGTTATTTTGATGATCTCAAACTTTTTACTAAACCAGAAGCCCATAACTTAACACTAGTACTCCTCTGGTGATTTTTCTTTATGCGTAAAAGTAATGGAATGCCACAGGTTTCAAAGAATTTAAATTGGGGCTCACCCAAAGGGCAGGAGAGGCAGAAAATGCCTACTTTGTCCTACAAATAAGGATTAGCTCAAGAGAAATGGGTTAAAGGATAACTGTCAGATAAACAGCCAGGGAAAAATTTGGGCTGGTTCTATTGTGAAAACAAGATATATAACAGACAGCTTCAATATTCTGTTTGTATGTACACAATGTAAAGAGAACTAAACTCAAACTTCCAGAATGTTGGGTAGCAACCTTGTGGCTGATGTATGGGAAAACATGGATGAAAGTTGCAGAAGATGGGCAGGCTTGGATTGGTCATAATGTACATCATTGGAAGTAGTTCCTGCTTTGATGAGATCATAGACCCATGAGAGTATTAGAGTAATCCATAAAATTTTTTTTTCAAAATAAGGGGTCAGGGGTGTTGAGAAGGAACCATTTAGATGTACAGATTCATTGAACCCAAATCCTAGGAAATGGAAGTGCTTATCAATTTATATGAAAGAATGCATTCAGTAGAAGTAATTCCTAACTTTTATCCAATGATTATAATATGCTTTGTTGAGAAAGATTTTGGATTTTTGAAAAGGAGGACAACTCTTTGGGGAAGTAGAGATTTACACTGGTGGTTGTGAAAATAGCAGGCCCCCAGCCCATCCAAACATTGAACCAGATTTCTAACATAAAATTAGCTGATTCAGAATGAGCCTCAGGGGCTAGCATAATGAATTATCAAGCTGTTGTCTCCTGCTAAGCCTAAGCAGGACCCTTCTCCTTCAGGAGCCCAAAGTGCTCATACTATTGGCCAAATTTCAATCCTACCCTGGAATAAGCCACCTGTTCATCATTTTGGTCACTTTTTCCTCATTTCAAAAAAATAAATACAAACAGGCACTGCTTTGGGGAAAGGCTTGCATGGAAGCAAATGAGCAGTTATTTGTGTATGCGCTATTGTTATTATGGGCTCTTCTCTTAAAACAACAATAATAGAAATCAGAGTCAATAGAATATGCATGAATGAAGCAGCCAGATGGCCCCATGGATACAGTGCTGGGCCTGGAGTAAGGAAGATTCATCTTTCTGAGTTCAACTCTGACCTCAGACACTTATTGGCTGTGTAACTCTGGGCAAGTCACTTAACCCTGTCTGCATCAGTAAAATAAGTTGGAGAAGAAAGTGGCAAACCATTAGCATCTTTGCCAAGAAAATACCCAACAGGGTCACAAAATGTTGGACACAACTGAAAAACAGCTGAATGACAAATTTACATCTATAATGTCTGTGCACTAGATTCATCCTCACATTACTTTGGTGCCTCAAAATAGCTTCAAAAGAAGGTGAAGCTTCTGTATATTTGTGCAAAAGTTTTGTTGTAAATGTGCTTTTAGGAGCAACAGATGAGGAGAAGATATAAGCTTTCCTATTTGATTTAGAAACCCATTATTTTGTCTTGATAGCAAAAACAAAACTTAAGGTCAAACTAGGAAAAAGTGTTTTTATGAGGACAAAGCAAAACTCACTAAAATCAATGTGTAGTTACATCATAAAGCCAGAGTTTATTCATTTTTCTTAGGTAAGTAACTTACTGTTAAGTATTCTTGGAGTAGCCAATGTCCTCAATTCCAAGGTTCCTGCCCCACCTTCCAGAAATACTTTTTCCTATTAATCCTTATTTGAAATGTACCTGCCGGGTACAAAGGTACTTGGCCTTCTGCTGCTCACTGCCAAAAGGTTTAACCACTGATGTTAAAAAAAAAATCAGCTTCTGCCATCAAGGCCTCCTTGTTTGATGCCTACTTTCTTCTGGTCTGTCACATTTGCCTGAATAATTTTGTGATTGCAACATGTGCTCACTGGGGTTGTGCTAGAAAACCAATCTAAACCTCCAGGTGATTCAGTGATCCCCAAAGCAGAAATAGCCAATCAACTTGAAATTGTAAGCTAGACCATTTGAAATGGAACTTGTCATGCCTAGTCAAAGCTATTGACTTCGTGTCACTTCTGAGAGTTCTTGAAGAAATGGAAGGAGCCTGGCAGGTAGGTTCCAAAGGTCCCCGAGTCTACAAAATGTTCCTCAGTCTTTCCCACACTTTACCAAATAAAGAACAATGATCCAGCAGATAACAAGGAGATGCCTCCTTTCCTCCCTTCTCTTCACCCTCATTTGGAAATGAAGTTCCAGTGACCTTATCTGTATTATTAGTATTTCATTACTAAATTGTTACTCTTAATTTCCTTTCTACAGAGTCAGGGAGGGAAATATGGGTAGGGGAAGTTCTCCTTACTGTTTACAATTCTAAGATAGCATTATCAAACTATGTTTTCTATTGGTGAGAAAAGAATGACCCCTTCTTAGGGAAGAAACGGTGCCAAATGAAGTCTCCCGTGATTCAGAAAGCACTAACAGTTTACCAAATAATATTCATGTTTGTTCAGTTGTTTTCTGTCATGTTCAACATTTCATGACCCCATTTGGGGTTTTCTTGGCAAAGGTACTAGAGTGATTTGCCATTTACTTTTCCAGCTCATTTTACAGATGGAGAAACTGAAGCAAAAAGGGCAAGTGACTTGCTCAGGATCATACAGCTAGTAAGTGTGTCTTAGGCAAGATTTGAACTCAGAAAGAAAAGTCTTCCTGACTCCAGGCCTGGCACTCCCTCTACCACATCACCTAGATGCTAATGTTAGGGAAGGTATATTTTCTGGTAAGCATATCTCACATGGATCAAGCCCCCTAACTCCAGTCTGAAAATGGGGGCCTCATAAGCTAGCTTGAGTCCCAGTCTCAGCAATTACTGTGCTAACTGAAACCTCAGAAAACAATAACAAAGGTTCAGGGAAAAGTATTTAATTAGAAAGAAAAGCAAATGAAAAAAAATCAGGACCATTCTCAACAACTATTCATAAAATGTATGCATTCCTAGTCTCCTCTTCCTAAGTATAGTCTGAAGAGAAAGCTTACATGCACATGTGCATGTGTGCACACACACAATTAGCACCCGAAAACTGGGGGAAACTATACAGCCCTTAGAACCTTGGTACCTAAAGGTACCTTGTAGCTCTAATCAGCAGCTCTGTGAATCTGTTATTTATCACTGGAAACTTATCAGTTTCTGAATTTCAGCTAGCTTACTTTCTCAATGCTTGGCTTATAGCCTGCTTATCTAGTCAATTTTGACCCTATTTCTGGTCTGCCTTATGACTCAAGACCCCTTGCCATTTTTCCCCATGACTCAGATTCCACTTTTCCTATCTCTTCACTGTGATGACATTCCATCATGGAATCAGTATCCTATGGAAATTTTAAGTTCCCTCTTTCATTCCCAATTCGTGGGGTCTGGGACCCCAGTTACATGGTCTTGTGTTTGCTGAACAGAGCAATGGAAAATGTAAGCTCCCATTCATCTGACCCATGAAGCAAAAATATTGCTTGAGTTATTTTTAAAAATTAGCAGAATAGACTGATAGCAAAATGGAAACAAATATAATAATGAGATAAAATCACCATCAATGTGTATTTCTTGACATACTCTTTATGTGGTCAAACCACAACATTAATTGCTAGTGTTATATTTCAAGTTTTTGTTAAAAAAATGCTTCCTTTAGAAACCTAATTTATTTTCGAGTAAGTCTTATTTTTTACATGTCCTAAGACCTGGGGCATTGTGCTGATTGTCATGGTTGAGGTGAATCCTACTGAACTTCATACATGATTGAGCTGGCCATGACTGGCCACTTCAGAATAGTCTCTCCCTCAGCACACTCTCACCATTACAAATGCAAACAACCAGAAGCAGGTTTCTTTCCTAAAAATAACTGCATTATTCCGTGAAATCTTAGAGAGTGATTAGATTTTTATATTTATTATAGCTATTATTGATATATTCTTTTCTTTTTATATTTCCTCTCTTAGATTTTTCTCTTACTATATTTCTCTCCCTTCATGGGGTTAGACCATATAGGCTATACTGCTATGCCTGGTATAATTCTAACCCCATGAGAGGCAGCATGGTATAGTAGATAGAAGGCTAAACTTGAAGTAAAGAAGATCCAGGTTCAAGTCCCCCCACTGGATAGTTAATAGCAGTTGGACCATAGACAATTCTTTTTTTAACCTCCTAGGGCTTCCATTCCTTATCTGAAAAATGAGGTTTGGGCTTAGAAATCAATAAGCATGATTTCAGCTCTAAATCTATGACTCTTTGACTTACCCCCTTCAGCCCCAGTTTTCCTTTCATTCAAAATTCCAATAGGCTTCCAATCACTACATACAGATCTGTAGTTCATCCCCTCTCATATTTGTTTTCCACTTTACTCCCAATCTATTCCATTGTTTTTTTGTTTTGTTTTGTTTTAAACAACTACAGAAAAGTATACCAGAAGAAAACATTTTGCTTTTGCCTAAAAATGGATATGCTGTTTTACTACTCATAGAAAAACATGCTCTAATGACACTGTTGAAGATCGTAATACTTAAATAGATCCTCACCCTTCTGACAATACCTTCCCTGGATGTGTTAAAAGGGAAAGCACAGATCACAATTTAGAAAGAAGTTCTTTGTTCTCTGTTTCCATGAAGAATGTGTTATTGTTCAGTAGTTTCAGTCATGTCCAACTTTTCATGACTCCATTTGGGATTTTCTTGGCAAAGATACTGGAATAGTTTGCCATTTAGTTCTCCAGCTCATTTTACAAATGAAGAAACTAAGGCAAAACAAGGTTAAGTTTGCCCAGAGTAACACAGGTAGTTAGTGTCTAAATCCAGATTTGAACTCAGGTCTTGGGCCAGAACTTACCTATGACTAAATCGGGAGGGAAATTGATATTTGGGGCTCACAAAACAGTTTTTTTTCCCTGGCTCTGGAACATATGTGTGAAATTTCATGAGACGTTCATAGTTACAGACATGGCTAAAGGGTATGGTGGGCTTGTTTGTGAGAGAAAACTGTGTTGTCAGGTAGATGGTGCATTAAATAAAGCCTGGGACCTGAAGTCAGGAGGGCCTGAGTTCAAAGCCAGCTAACTAGTTGTGTGACCCTGGGCAAATCACTGAACCTCTCCCAGGCTTAGTATCCTCATCAACAAAATGGGAATATTAAAACCTCCTAGGGTTTTTGTGAATAAAATGAGATAACATTTGTAAAGTGTTTTTGAGCCATAAAGAGCTATGTAAATGCTATCTATTGGGTCAGTGATGTTAAGAAGAGTTATGGTGCATTGCAGCTTGTGGGTGTTTCATTGAAATAGGATCACAAGGAAAACAGGACACAGTGTTAGAAACAAAGACTGTTGTGACAGGATCAAAGATTCAAAGACTAAATAGAAAATCATTACCTTCTCTGGAGGAGTTTCAAGAATTCATTGGTTGTACATGTAATCAGAAGGGCCAGGATATGAACTCATTTCTTATGACTACTCCAGCAGTCTTTCCAACTGTAACAATAACTCTATCTCTTTATTTTTTTTCCTGGTGGTAGTCAATTAAGTCAGGGGGGAGGGGGAGAGGAAGATGGAGAGGGGGCAGGGGAGGAGAGAGGGAAAGAGGGGGAGGGAGGGGGAGAGAGGGAGAGAGGGAGGGGGAGAGAGAGAGAGAGAGAGAGAGAGAGAGATTTCCATCCTACATCATTAGAGGGCAGCAAGAAAAAATGGCTAGTAAAATGATCATTTTCTTGTAAAGCAAGAGTTTCTAACTTGTTGTGTGTGTAATGGACACCTTTTGCAACCTGTTAAAGGCCCTCTTCTCAGAATGTCTTTAAATGTTTTTAAATTTAAATAAAATACATAAAATTACCAAAGAAACCTTTTTATTGAAATAGTCACACACACACACACACACACACACACACACACAGTTTATGGACTTCAGTTTAAAGACCCTGCTTTAAAATATCAACTAAAGGAGGAGGATAAGGACAAGAAGTAGGAACAGTAGTAAACCTTGTTAGTGTTAATATAATGATTCAAAACACTCAATGTTAACAGAGGAGTAGCAAAGGGAAGAGGCAAAGAAGAGCAGCAAAGAACCTGATATTCACTGTAAAAATCCCTATCAAAGCTGATCCATGAAACTCTTTGGAGTAGACACAAAGAAAGACCTGAGAATTTTGCCCTTAAAGTAAAAGAGAGATATCCTGAAAATATTTTCCTATAATTGACATATCTAACATATGCAGTTTCTCTGGTATTATTAGTGATGGTTAGGCTAAAGAAATGGTACATATGATACTTTCAGACTGAAGATACCAGAGAGGGCCTTTCCATGTATAAAATGTGAAGCAGAAATTAAGTCATAATAATTCTGAGACAGAAAGGAGAAAGGATTACTGCTCTAGGAAATGAAACTGGGCCCCCATCACTCTTTTAAAATGTATTAATTTAGAAACAGCAACCTGTAATTTTATATGCAAATAGTTTTGATCCTGGTGTGTTTGGCAACCAATGTCAGGAAATGAGTGACAATTAAAATCCAGCGTAGCACCCCTTTTTAAGTCTTTCTGTGATGCTTCCTTGTGACTTGGAGGTGACTGGATTCTTGGAAGTTATGACAGAGATGCCCAGGCTCTGATAGATTCAAATAAGCATTAAAAGCTCTTCATACAGGTTCAGTGAAGGACTGTGTGTCATCTGTGAACCAGCCTTGTGAAATTCCTAGAATCCAGTGGCTTTTTTTCTCTCCACATTCTTCTTTACCTCTCTGCACCATTTGACACTGTTGGCTGCCCTGTCCTCATGGACATTCTGTCCTTCCCAGATTTTCATGATGTTATTCTCCCCTGGTATTTCTCCTAACTGGCGTTTAACCTATGCTTCTTAATTTCCTTTCACGAGTCATCCTCTGTGCCACTCCTGCTAACTGTGGCTATCTTCCAAGTCTCTCTCCAGAGCACATTTCTCTTTTATCTATGTAGTCTCTCATTTGTTGACTTCATCAGCTCCCATGGGTTCAATTATTATCTCTATGTTTATGACTTTCAGATCTACATATCCAGGCCTAGTAGCTCCCTGGATCTCCACTCCCAATTTCTATGGGACAATTTGAACTGGATGAATCACAGGAATCTCAAAATCAACATGTCTAAAACCAAAATCATCACGCCCCCCCCCAAAAAATCTTAATGCTCTTCTGAATTATTTCTATTGAGCTCACCACCACCCTTCTTGTCACCAAGATTCACCTCCTCAGTATCATTGTTGACTTTTTTTCACCCCATGTATTCAATCACTTGCAGAATCTTCAATCAACAAGCAATAAGAGCTCATGGTGTGCCAGTGTGCTGAGCACTACAGATGTGAAGATAAAAAAGAAACTATCCAGACCCTCAGGGACTTTACTTTCTAATGAGAGAGAAAATGTGTATATATGAGTATAAATATAATATATAAGAAGGAAGACATGGTTGTTTGGGGAGGGAACACATTGGTAGCTACAGGCTGGGAAGGAGAGGGATCAGGAAATCTTCATGAGGAAGTCGGCACTCCAGCTGAGCCTGGAAGGAAAGCAGGAGTATTTACAGGCATGGAAGAAAGTTAATGCTTCGGTGTGGAGGTAAAAGACCACTGAGTATGTGGAACAAAAAGCAGGCCAGTCTAGCCATATCAAAGAATGTGTGGAGGTGGAGAGTATATAGGAATCTTGAAATGGTAGAAAGGCATGAAGCTGGGAAGGTTTCAATCTCAAACAGCCTTTTTTTTAACCTAGGGGTAATAAGGAACCACTAGAGCCTGCGGGGCAGGGAGCACATAGAAAGGATAATATGGTCAGACCTGCACCTTTGGAAAATCATATATGGAAAATGGATTGGAGTGAGGAGAACTTTGATGTAGGGATTCCAAAGAAGAGGCTGTTTCAATTATCTAGGTCACTTGATGATGACCTGCACCAGGGTTTTGACTGTGAGAGCAGTGAGGAGGAGAGACTTATTCAAGAGGTATTGTTGAGAGAGAGATGACAAGATTTGACAACTGATTAAATGTGAAGGTGTGAAGGAAGGTGAAGACCCAAGGTAGATGGGTTTTGAACCTGAATGATGGGAAGGATGATTATGCCCTCGACAGTAATGGGGAAGTTCAGAAGTTGGGGGGAAGAAGAAAAATAGTGAGATCTATTTTGGACATGTGGAGTTTGAGATATTTGCAGGACATCTAGTTCAAATCCTGCCATTTCTGCCTCCACAATATCTTTCACATATCTGTCTAATACCTTGACATAGCATTCTCATCTCTCCACCCATACTAGTCTAGTGTAGACCCTTATCACTTCTTACTTGACTGTTTCAATGGCCTTTTAATTGGTCCACCTGCCTCAAGTTTCAACCCACTCCAACTGATCCTCCACTAAGCTATCAAAGTTATTTTCCTCAGGTGCAGGTGTAACCCTATCATCCCCACAAATACACACTTAATCAGTAAACTCTGGTAGTTCCTTACTATCTAGCCAGATAGGTTGCACAGTAGATTGAACACGGGACAGGAAGGTGCTCAATCCTGGCCTCAGACACTTTCAAACTGTGTATCCCTAGGCAAGTCACTTAATTTCCCTCAGCCTAGGTGTTCTCATCAGTAAAATAGGAATAATAATATCCAGGAAGGTTGTAAAGATCAAGTGAGATAATAATTGTAAAGCATTTTGTAAAACTTAAAGCACTATATGCATACTTGCTATTATTATTACCTCCAGGTTTGGCATTGAAAGCTCCACATAACCTGGCACCATCCTATATTTCCAGCTTTATTACACATTACCTTTTCCCCAAAACTCCATGATCTAAACACTGACCTTAATGTTTTTCATACATACAAGATTTTATTTCCTATCTCTGTGCTTTTTCACTTGCTGTTTGACCATCTCTCTCTACCTCTGTTGCTTAGAATCCCTAATCTCCTTTAAGTCTCAGCTCAAGCCCCACTTTTGCATGTATGAGTCTTTTCTTGCCTCCCCCCAGCCTCTGCCACTATGACACCAATGTGATATTCACAGCACCCACAGCAGCTAAGAATATGCTAGTGTAGCTGTGAATCATAAAACATAACAGACTCTCCATATGTAAGACAGAAGCAAAACATATATTCAGACACCAGAAAGCCAAATCCCAACACCAGAAAGTCAAATACATCATAGCAACCAAGAAATTGGTACACATAAACAATGCAGTGAGCACCAACATCCCCAAGCCTTCAACACAAAATAGGACCCTTAAGCAAAAATGCCCCTCTCTCACTCACACTAGCTAGCTGCTCTGCCTGCTCCTATTTCTGCTCATTCTTTGTGCTGCTCCTTCCCAGCTCTGCTCCACCCTTTCAGCAAGCTCCTTCCTTCCCCCACCCCATGTGAATACAATTGACCTATTATGGGCAGGGAAGATCTTCAAATTACCATTACTATTACACTAACACCCCCCCCCCATTACTTTGTTTATGGTTTGGGTATGTGTGTTGTGTGTATCTGTGTGTGTGCATGTTTGGGGTGGGGGGAGAGGGAAGAAAGAGAGACAGAGAGGGAAAGGAGAGAGAGAGAATGAGGGAGCAGAAAGAGGAGGGAAGAGAGGGAGAAAGTGTATCCAGATCTTCATGTTGCCTCCCTGTTAGAATGTATGCTCCTTGTAAACAGGGACTTTATCACTTTTATCTTTGTACCCCTCAGTGACTGCCAAAGTGTCTGAAACAAAGTTTAATTTATTAAACAAATGTTTAATAGATGCTTAATGATTGATTGACAGAAACTTGCCACCAGAAAACTAGGCAATGAGTAAAATGACCTTATTTATTTGTTTAGCCAACGCAACTCAAAGATTTTTTTGGAACTTGAAGAGGCTGTGATTTTTTTTTACAGGTCAAAGGCAATCAATTTATGACCCTGTAAAATGAGGAATTTGAAGTAAATCAAATTCAGGGCAGCTAAGTGGCATACTAGAGAGACAGACCCCTGAGCTTAGAGTTAGGAAGACCTAATGTGACCTTAGACACTTGTTAACTATGTGACCCTGGACAATTCATTTTACCTCTGTTTGCCTCAATTCCCTCAACTGGAAAATAGAAATCATAATAGTACCAATCTTGGAGGGTTGTTGTAAGGATCAAATGAGATAACATTTTTAAACTGCTTGCACAGTATCTGGCATATAGTAGGTACTTAATAAATGCTTGTTTCCTCCTTAAATCTGTTGCTAGGGATTAATTTCCTTATCCCAAGTGAGGAAGGACTATGCTTTCTCTAGCTCAAAAAGAAATAGTAGAGCTGATAAAATGGAATTGTTTGATTTCTATTTTTAATGGTACTTATTTTTCCCAATTACATGTCAAGAAAAAATTTAGCATACATTTTACATGGTTTTACTTTCCAAATTATTCTCACTCACTCCACCTCCCCTCCCATCTCCTGTAAATGGTAGGCATTTTGATATAGGTTATACTTGTGCATCAATGTAGAACATATTTCCATATTAGTCACAGTTTTGAAAGAAGAAACAGATCAAAAACACTAAAATGAATAAAGTAAGTGAAAAAAATATGCTTCAATCTGCACTCAGAGTCCATCAGTTCTTTTTTTTTTTTTCTTTTCTTTTTTTTTTTTTAAAGCAATTGGGGTTAAGTAACTTGCTCAAGGTTACACGGCTAGTCATTTGATTTATGCGTGGGTGCTCATTTTCTGAGGCCGGATCTGATCTCGGGTCATCCAAACTCCGAGGCCGGCGCTCTTACTCACTGCGCCACCTAGCCGCCCCTTTAGGGCAATTGGGGTTAAGTAACTTGCCCAAGGTTACACGGCTAGGTTTTTGTTTGTGCGGATTAAGTGTCGGAGGCCGGCTCTGAACTCAGGTCCTTCTGATTCCAGGGCCGGCGCTCTATTCACTGCGCTACCTAGCCGCCCCCCATCAGTTCTTTAGGTGCATGTGGACAGCATTTTCCTTCATGAGTCTTTTGTACTTGTCTTGGATCATTGTGTCACTGAGAAGAGCTGAGCCATTCATAGGTACTCATCACACAATTTTACTGAAACTGTGTACAATGTTTTTCTGGTTCTGCTCATTTCACTTTGCATCAATTCATACAAGTCTTCCCAGGATTTCCTAAAATCTGTCTATTCAACATTTCTTACTGTGCAATAGTATTCCATTAGATTCATATACCATAGCTTGTTTAGCCATTCCCTAACTGATGGATATCCCCTCAGTTTCATATTAGCCAATCTGATAGGTGTGAGGTGGTACCTCAGAGTTGTTTTAATTTGCATTTCTCTAATCAAAAGTGATTTAGAGCACTTCTTCATATGCCTATAGATATCTTCGATTTCTTCAACTGAAAACTATCTGTTCATATCCTTTGACCACTTATCAATTGGGGAATGACTTGCATTCTTATAAATTCAATTCTCTATATATTTGAGAAATGAAGCCTTTATCAGAGACACTTGCTTTAAATATTTTTTTCCCAGAATTTCTGCTTTTCTTCTAATCTTGGTTTCATTGGTTTTGTTTGTGCAAAAGCTTTTTAATTTAACATAATCAAGGGGCGGCTAGGTGTCGCAGTGAGTAGAGCACTGGCCCTGGAGTCAGAAGGACCTGAGTTCAGATCTGGCCTCAGACACTTAACGCACACACAAACAAAAACCTAGCTGTGTGACTTTGGGCAAGTTACTTAACCCCAATTGCCCTCCAAAAAAAATTAACATAATCAAAGTGGTCTGTTTTATATTTCATACTGCTTTCTGTCCCCTCTTTGGTCATGAACCTGTAACTCACTTAACTTCTTCGAGAATTTGGATACTATGTCACTTGGTGCATGTACATTTGGTATTTATATTACTTCATTGTCTGTGGTACCTTTTAGCAAGATGTAGCTTCCTTCCTTATCCCTTTTAATTAGGTCTATGTTTGCTTTTACTTTGTCTGAGATCAGGATTGCTACCCCTGCTTTGTTGTTGTTGTTGTTGTTGTTGTTGTTTTTAACTTCAACTGAAGTAGAATGTATTCTAATGCTTCTATTGTAGGATTCTGGTTTTTGATCCAATCTATCTGTTTCCATTTTAAGGGAAAGTTCATCCCATTCAGATTCACAGTCATGATTACTAACTGTGTATTTCCCTCCATTCTATTTTTCCTCCTGTTTGTCCTCTCCTTTCACCCTTTCCCTCCTCACCAGTATCTTGCTTCTATCTACCACCTCCCCTAATCTTCCCTCCCTTCTATCAGTCCCCTCTCCTCCCTTTCTTGAACTTTGCCCCTCTTCCCTTACTTGATCCCCCAACCCTCTGCCCTTTACTTAAGCTCCTCCCCTCCTACTTCCCCATCAGGTAAGATTGATTTCTATATTCAACTGATTATTTATATTATTCCTTCTTTGAGCCAATACTATGAGAATAAGGCTCAAGTAATGCCTGTTGCCCACCTTCCTATTTGCCCCTCCACTGTAATAGATTTTTTGCACCTCTTTATTTGAAATAATTTACCCCATTATACCTCTCCCTTCTTTCTGAACTTAGTATACTATTCTTTCTCATCCCTTAGTTATTTTTTTATGTCATTCCCTCAAATTTACTTTTTACCTGTACACTTTATGTATATTCCTTCTAACTGTACTATTAGTGCTACAATTTTTAAGAATTACAAGTATCATCTTCCCATGTAGGAATGTAAACAGTTCAGCTCCATTGAGTCCCTTATGTTTTCTTTTCCCTTTTTATCTTTTTAGGCCTGTCTTGGGTCTTGATAATATTTTTTGTTTAATTCTGGTCTTCTTCAAATCCTCCTATTTCATTGAAGTACCATTTTTTCCCTTTAAGTATTATGCTTAATTTCACTGGGTAGGTGATTCTTGGCTGTAGTCCTAGCTCTTTTTTTTAAAGCAATTGGGGTTAAGTAACTTGCTCAAGGTTACACGGCTAGTCATTATTTTATGTGTGGGTGCTCATTTTCTGAGGCCAGATTCGATCCCGGGTCATCCCAACTCCAAGGCCGGCGCTCTTACTCACTGTACCACCTAGCCGCGCCCCCCCCCCCCCCCTTTTTAATGTCCTAGCTCTTTTGCCTTCTGGAATATCCAAATTCTAAGAAAGAAATCTCATTCAGCTACAGAGGGTGCCACTGAAGCTTGTTTTTCAGAGAAGGAAAGTAGATCAACAGGCAAGGTTTGCAGGTGGAAAGGGGGTCCAATTAAGCTGTGTGGGGATATAAGCAAAGACAAAGAGACAATCACCAGGTTAGGATGGGAGATGGTAAGAAATATACTTTGGCTGGAATATAAAAAACATGATGGAGAACAGTGTATGATAAAGCATTGGGTTGGAGTCAGATTCAAGAGGGCTTTGGGTATAGAGCTAAGACGTTTTAATTATATTCTGTAAGGAGTGAGGAAGAGCTAAAGGTATTTTGAGCCAAGGAGTAATCTGAGTAGAGCAGTGTGTTAAGAACATTAATTTGATACCTGTAAATTGAAACACAAAGAGGCTGAAGACCTGACTAGTGATCAGGCTATTGAAATACTCAAAGTGAAAAGTGATAAAGGCTTGAACTAGTTTGATAGCAGTGGGAAGACAAAGATGGAGTTGGAATCAATATAGTTATTTTGGGCTATGCCTAAGATGTGTTATAGCCAGCCAACTTCAAGTATAATAGTTGTTGTTTAATTGTGTCTGACTCTTTGTGACACCATTTGGGATTTTCTTGGTAAAGATACTAGAGTAGTTTGCCATTTAATTCTCCAACTCATTTTACAGATAAGGAACTGAGACACAGAGTTAAATGAGTTACCCAGGATCACACAGCTAGTACTAAGGCAGAATTTGAACTCAGGTCTTCTTGCTGCTAAGCATGACACTCCATCCACTGTACCACTTGGCTGCCCATTATAATGGTAGACAGGTGTATGTTTGTATATCTTTAATTTGTTCATTCTACTCTGTCTAGAATTTTAGTAGTAATGAAGATGAGAGAGAGAAGAGAACAGCTAGCTTAAAGCGCGGCTGAAGAAAGGTTATTGGTTTAGTTTTTAGGAAAAGAAAGAATGCTTAAAATCAATGGGGAAGGACCTACTAGAGAGAAAAAATATTATCTATCAATAGCTGTTTGCAGGATTGGTGACTACAGTGGGATTAAACTCCAGAAGTCCATCTACACCAGAACTTTCCAAAACTCAAAGAATCAGATAAGAATTCATGGCTTCATTAGTAAACTACAAGCCTCTTTCTTTTTTCTTATCAACTGGTTAACAGCAAATGCTGGGAAGAGTCTTGGAGCAGAGTCTGACTGCAGAACAAGGATAAGATTTCTTTGATTCACCTCCTGATTTCTCCAGGGTATTAATAGCTACTCAAGTCACCATTTCTTTTTTAAATTTTCTTTTTAAATTTTTTTCTTTTTAAAATTTTTAAAATTTTTAAATTTTTTGCAAGTCACCATTTCTAGAAAAGTTTCTAGCTATATGCTAACAGATTGTGTTGAACCATTAAAGTATTAGGAAAATATCCAGGAAAACAAAGTGTAATTGAACACTGTTCCCCTTTCATTATATCACTTGGCAGTCAATGAAGTCCAAGATATTCATGAGTGCAGTAGGGGCCATGTAGCCTCACAGCTCTTCATACATGAGTGACCCTCCCCATTTCCATAAGATGTGAGTTTCCCCAATTTGAGGCAGTTAGGAAGCATAGTGTATCCACTAAGGCAGAGCAAAGACTAGAGTCAGAAAGACCTGATTTCAAATCCAGTATCAGATACTTACTAGCTGTGTGACCTTGGGCAAATCATTGACCTTCTATTTATCCTCATCTATAAAATGGGGATAACAATACCTGCCTCTCAGAGTTGTTGTAAGGATCAAATGAGATAATATTTGTAATGCCCTTAGCACAGAGCCCACACATAGTAGGCACCATTTAAATACTTATTCCTTTCCCCAATACAGTACTCTTTTTCTTCCTACTGACTGATGCTATTCTGAGATTCTTTCTTTGCTACTTTCTGTGCTTATTCAGTGGATCAAGATCCTAAAAAGGCAATGTGATGTAAGTGGGAAAACTGGTGTCCTTGAAGTCAGAAGACACCTGGGTTTGAATCCTACCTCAGGCATTTGTTAATTGTTTGACCATGATCAAGTGATTTAATCTCTCTGAACTTCATTCCTTCAGTTTTAAAATAATAATAATAATTAACATAACGCTAGTATCTACTTCCCAATGTTGTCCTTGGAATTGAATAAGATAATACCTATTAAGTACTTTGACAGCCTTAACGTGCTATATAAATACCAGCTATCTTCATTAAGGTAACTTTCTTAACTAAGCTAAACATAGCCACGCTGGTTTTGTTAACTGTTCTGTCTTTATCTCATTTAAGATTCCATAGCCAGTGGATGTTATCCATAAAGTTTTAAAATTTAATTAGTTCATAATGTTTAATTAGTCTTCAATTCATCTGTATATAATCAATGACCAATTAATTAGTTTGCATATATTCAAAATGAAACATTAAGGAGAGAGACCTTTGGATATTAGATTTGGGACAGACATGTAATTTACCAATTATGCTTACTTTATTATTTTAATCTGGACCTGTGATAATATCTTCAATTTCCTGGCTCAATTCAGGTACCATCTTCTCTGTGAAGCTTTCCCTGAGTCCCTTACCCCCAAACCCAGCCATCAGTGCTCTCATCCTCCTCAAATATTCTTTGATCTCTTCATCTAATCTTTCCTCTACCTCTTCTTCACTCTCTCCCTTTTATCATGCTCATTTCTGTTCATGTTGTATGCCCTCCCACACCTCAGTAGGCTACTTGAGGTCAGGAACTGTTTTCTCCCCAGTAACTTGCATATAGTAAGTACTTAACAAACATTCATTTAATGGAATTGAAACCATATAGCATCAACAAAGCAGAGGTACTCATAAGATGCTGAACAGCTGTTTGAAAATAGGAGCATCCCCTGTCAGCAAACACTGCTGCCTCCAGTGGAGACTCTCCCTGATCCCAGCAGAGATCTCCCTGATAATGTCAGCAATTAAATTAGCAAAATGTAATTGATTCTTCAGTGTATGTTACTTATTACCTTCCCCATTAATAGACCATATTGATATATCACTTTAAGGTTTACCAAGTGCTTTCCTCAAAAACAAAACAAAACAACCTCATGGGGTAATGTAGTGTTAAATATTAGCATACTCATTTTAAAAATTTTATTAATTTTTTAGGCTTCAACATCCATTTCCACAAGATTTCAGTTATTAATTTTCTCCTCATCTGTCCCCTACTCCCCACCCTAAAATGGCAAGCATACAGAATACCCTTTCCCCCAATCTGCTCTCTCGTATAATCCCCCCCTATTCCTCCCTCCTACTTTCTGGTAGGGCAAGATGGATTTCTACACCCCATTGCCTGTATATCTTATTTCTCGGTTGCATGTAAAAACAATTTTTAACATTTATTTTTAAAACTTTGAGTTTTAGATTCTCTCCCTTTTTCCCTCCTCACCCACCCCCATTGATAAAACAAGCAATTCAATATAAGTTATACATGTGTAGTTATGCAAAACATTTCCATAGTAGTCATATTGTGAAAGACTATTTTCCTCCATCCTATCCCACCCCCCATATTTTCTATTTTCTCCTTTGACACTGTCCCTTTTCAAAAGTGTTTGCTTCTAACTACCCTCTCCCCCAGTCTGCCCCCTCTTATATCATCTCCCTTCTTATCCCCTTCTCCCCTACTTTCCTATAGGGTAAGATACCCAATTGAGTGTGTATGTTATTCCCTCCTTAAGCCAAATCCAATGAGAATAAAGTTGACTTATTTCCTTTCACCTTCTTGCTCTTCCCCTCCACTGTAACAGCTTTCTCTTGCCTCTTTTATGTGGGATAATTTACCCTTATTCTATCTCTCCCTTTCTCCTTCTCCCAATATATTCCATCTCTCCCTTTCTCCTTCTCCCAATATATTCCTCTCTCACCTCTTAATTTTATTTATTAGATATCTTCCCTTCATATTCAGCTCATCCTTTGCCCTCCCTCTGTTTATGTGTACCCGTATACACATATACAAATACACACACACACACACACACACACACATACATATATACACACATACACCCACCTATACATATACATATATACACATACATACATACACACTGAAGAAAGTCTCATGTGTTACAAATAATGTCTTTCCATGTAGGAATTTAAATAGTTTAACTTTAATAAGTTCCTTATGATTTATCTTTCCTGTTTACCTTTTCATGTATCCCTTGTTTCTTGTATTTGAAAGTCAAATTTTCTGTTCAGCTCTGGTCTTTTCATCAAGAATGCTTGAAAGGCCTCTATTTCACTGAATGTCCATATTTTCCCCTGAAGTATTATACTCAATTTTGCTGGGTAGGTGATTCTTGATTTTAATCCTCGCTCCATTGACCTACAGAATATCATATTCCAAGCCCTTCAATGCCTTAATGTAGAAGCTGCTAGATCTTGTGTTATGCTGATTGTGTTTCCACAATATTCAAATTCTTTCTTCCTGACTGCTTGTAGTATTTTCTCCTTGATCTGGGAGTTCTGGAACCTGGCTATAATATTCCTAGGAGTTTTCTTTTTGGGATCTTTTTCAAGAGGCGGGTGAATTCTTTCCATTTCTATTTTGCCCTCTGGTTCTACAATATCAGGGCAGTTTTCCTTGATAATTTCTTGAAAGATGATGTCTAGCTTCTTTTTTGATCATGGTTTTCAGGTACTCCAATAATTTTTAAATGTTCTCTCCTGGATCTGTTTTCCAGGTCAGTGGTTTTTCCAATGAGATATTTCATATTGCCTTCTATCTTTTCATTCATTTGGATCTGTTTTATAGTATCATAAAGTCATTAGCTTCCATTTGTTCCAGGAGCATACTCATTTTATACATAGAAGAATTAAGGTTGAGTTATCAAGTGACTTTTTAAAGATTATTGTTCAACTAAAAAGCAGTCACAGGTAATAAATATTTATTAAGTGCTTATCATGTTCCAGAGACTAGGCTAAGTACTGGAGATACAAATAAAGGCAAAAGATGGACCTCCTCTCAAGGAATTCAGTCTGATGGGAGAGCCAACATGAAAAAAAACTATGTACAAACAAGCCTTATATACAGGATAAATTTGAAATAATAGAGGAGAGGCACTAGAATTAAGAGGGTTTGGGGAAGGTTTTCCATGGAAGGTGGGATTTTAGCTAGGACTTGAAGGAAGCTGGGAGATGTAGATGAAGGAAAACATTCCAGGTAGTAGAGACAGTTGGTGAAAATGCCCTGAGTTGGGAGTTTGAGGTTCTTGTTTAAGGAAAAGCAAGGAGACCAGATCACTGAGTTCATTGGGAAGGGGAAGAAGTGTCAGGTGTAAGAAGAGTGGGAAAGTAGGAGGGGGAGATTTAAGTTAGTAAGGGCTTTGAACCCAAGTTTGGTGCCCTTTCCACAATGTCACACTGCATCTCTCATTCTCACCTTCTTCCTTTGTATATCATTCCAACAAAATATAATGTAATATAATAGATTTCATATTTCATATATTATATAACATTTTTATTATTTTTACTTATTAAATTTTATTTTATTATTTATTATATGATTTATTAAATTTTTATTCTGTAACATTTTAAGTATTTAAATTTAATTATATAGCAAATTTCACATTTGCTATATAATAAATTAAATCTTCAATATATAATAAATTAAATACTTAATAAATGCCCATTCAAAACCTAGCACAACTGGGTCTGGGGAAAATTCAGTACAATCATGGATATAGAGACGTTTTTATGATTGAGCAGGGACCCATCACATTGGAAGAGGAGACCCTGTTCCCAAGATGAGTGCTATCCTCATTCTGACAGAAATTTATTTGGGAGAAAGGCAGATCCCAGAAATGGAAACAGGGTTCTGAGAGTGGACTTGTCACCTCCAGGGGGGAAGTTTGTCCTCAGAATGATAGTAAGCACACCACCTTCCCACAGATGCTGGCATCCTTCAGCCAAGGCCAGTTCTCAATGTTAGCTACAATTCTTTACCTCATATAGACAAGGTAATACAGAGATAAAAAACAGCAGTCCCTGTCTTCAAGTACCATCCATTCTACTGAAGGGATAAAACATACAAAATAATATTAAGTATATAATACAAAGTAATTTAAGGAAGGAGAGCACTAAAATGGGGGAAAACTGGGAAAGTTTCAGGGAAGAGTTAGCACCCGGAATCAATGTCAAAGACAGATGAGGAGGGTTTAGAAAGAAGCATTTCAGACATGGGGGATGATGGAAGTATGAATGCACTGAGGCAAAAAATCAAATGCTGAGTTCAGAGAACAGTCAGGCATCTAGTTGGACTGTAATGTGGACAGTGTGAAGGGGAGTAAAGTCAGATAAGCCTGGAAAGGCCAGTTAGAGACATGCTATTATATGCTTTTCCCTCTTCAATTCTACTACACTTAGTTCATGAGAGGTTTAGGGGGTGATACTGAAGGATTGTGAGGAGAGGAGAGTGACAAGAGAACTTGGGTTTACAAAATCTTAAGAGAAACATTATTGGATTATAGACCCGCAATGATAATTCCTTATATTTACATAGTATATTTATAGTTAAAAGTTCTTTTACTTATATTCCCTCATTTGATCCTCATAAAAGCCTCAATGGGTAGATAATGTAAGGTTAATTAACTCAGAAGGGTTAAGTGACTTGAGCCCAAGAACATAGTTAAAATAATAGTAATAATAACTAATGCTTTACTTGTATTGGGCAGCTAGGGACAAAGTGGACAAAGTGCCAAGCCTAGAGTCAGGAAGACTCATCTTCTTGAGTTCAAATCTGGTTTGAGCAAGTAATTTAACCCTGTGTGCCTCAGTTTCTTCATTTGTAAAATGAACTGAAGAAAGAAACGGCAAACCACTCCAGTATCTTTGCCAAGAAAACCACAAATTGAAGAGTTGGACATGACTGAAAAACAACTAAACAACAACAAAAGTATTTTTCTCATTTTATCCTCAAAACAATCCTATGAGGGAGGCATCATTATTATCCTCATTTAATAGATGAGGAACCAAAGGCTAAGAGCATTGAATGACTTGCCAGAGTCACACAGCTAGTGTCTGAGATAGGGTTCCAACTCATGTCTTCCTGATTCAAAATCTAGCTTTCTATACACTGTGCTACCCAGCTAACTAGACTATATATTTATCTATTAAATAAGACAAACTCACATCTTCTGCATTTGGGTTGGTGGTACTATGTTACAGGATTTAGAATTTCCCTGGGTTTGAATCCTAGACATGCTACCTAAATAACCTTGGGAAAATCACCTTATCTTTCAAGGCTTCAGTTTCCTCAGTTGTGTAGAGGGAATTGAAGTAGGGGTTCTGTAAAGTTTTTTCCAGCTCTAAATTTATTCTATATGTTTATTGTTCTTTCACATTTTCAAGGGAAAGGAAATAAGCATATTTACATAATACCTACCATGTGCAGGCTCTGTGCTAAGCAATTTTTTTTACAAATATTAGCTCATTTGATTCTCATAACAATCACTGTTATTGTACCTATTTTACAGCTGAGAAAGCCTGACAAAGATTAAAGAAAGACAGACAGATTAAATTACTTGGCCAGGGTCCCACAGCTAGTAAGTGTCTCAGGTTGGATTTTAACTCAGGTCTTCCTGAGTCCACACTCAACACTATCCATTGGACTATTAGCTATATGAGTGTCATTAGGCATATACCACATACATATATTCACACATACACACACATAATGTAGGGCCCTGTAGTATAGAATATACTAAGCAGCAATTCCTAATACTTATATGTCTATAAATAGTGTATAGTTCAATTTTTTCACTATTGTAGATCCTGAAATCAGTGATTTGAAAAGTAAATCTTTTTTTGGGGGGGAGGGCAATTAGGGTCAAGTGACTTGCCCAAGGTCACATGGCTAGTAAGGGTTAAGTGTCTGAGTCCAGATTTGAACTCAGGTTCTCCTGACCCCAGGGCTGGTGCTGTATTCACTGTGCCACATAGCTGCCCCAAAGTGAATCTTTAAAAAGGGACCTCTTCCTCGGACTTTGACTTTCTCTTATTTAGCCAAATCCAAAGTAATCATTCCATTTTAACAAGGAAAACACTGGATCCCATCCCTCTTGAGTGTGGTTCTGAGTCACCAGGCAGTCTTTATCTGGCTTCTACAGTTGAACTTTCATTTAATGAATTGCTAAAGCAATCTAGTCATGTTTGCACCATCCAGCACACTTACTATATGCAATTGCTCTGTGGTAAGAAAATAGCTTTATAGATATCAAGGTTGTCTGAATTCAGATGTGGTTGCATTGATTTATTTTTTTTTTACTAGGGGGGAGGGTAAAATAGATTGCTAATGGCCACCTTATTTTAAATTGCAGATTACTGTATTTCGAATGGGATCAGAAGGACACCAGGACATTGATTTAGCGATCCTGACAGCTTTACTCAAAGGTAAAATAGCTCCTGGGTTCAAATAATGAATTTAAAATTAAAAAAAAAACCAGCCAATGGATTATCTCTATGATTTCCATATTCATATATGGTGCCAAAGCAATAGATTATGAAACAGGGCAAATGTTGATGGCTATGATGATCTGTATCTTAAGCTATTGTCCCTATTATAAAATTCTGTTAGGCATTTTTATTATATTATTACACAGATTTAAATATGCCACAGATTGAATAATGCCCACTTTAAACATAGTAACTACATCAGACAAAAGTCTGATTCAATAGGTTTCACATGTACAGTGGGTATTAATCTTGTTCCACAACAGAAGTGCTAACAACATGTCCCCTCATACTTGATTTTCCATGGAGTTAGATTAGTTCAGATCTGGGATTCTGGGACAAAGCATGTCAGGAGAAATAACCATGAAGGAGGATAAAAGAATGGGGAAAGTGTGGCTCCAGTTTCTGAAACCTCATCATACCCCATCACAGATCTGCCTGTAGTAAGTGTCCTAAATTACTTTGGCAACATTTGTCATCTATTTCTACTCAATATGCACCAGGCACTACCCTAAGCTCTAAAGATACAAAGAAAGACGAAAATGTCCTTGCATTCTAAAGTTGTAGGCAGTGAGGCACCGTGGGCAGAGAGTCAGCAAGTACTGGGTAAAAGGACCAGCTCTGACACAGACTGGTGTGTGACCGGGCACATTATTGCCTCTCTCTTTTTCCCCCAGCACCTTTCTAAGACTATGAATTACACAGAAGGTATTGATCTGTAATGGAAGGTGGAATTTCCTCACTGGGAGTTCCATATACCAGTAAAATTACAAGCCCAATCTCATCCCACATGTAAGGCCATATATGACGGGGAAGGGAATAACCTTTATAGAACACCTTATCTATGATAGGCACTGTACTAGCACTTTATAAATATTATCTCATTTGACCCTCACAACAACCCCATGAAGTAGGTGCTGTTACCCCCACTTTATAGTTGAGAAAACTGAGGTAAACAGGCTCACACATCTAAGAAGTATCTAAAGCAGGATTTGAACTCAGATTCTGAGGAACTGCCAGGCACCTGGGTGGCACAGTGGATGGAGTGGTAGATTTGGAGTCAGGAAGACTTCAGTTTAAATCCTGCCTTAGACAATTATTAGATTTTTCATTCTGGGTGGGTCATTTAATCTGTCTCAGCCTCAGTTTCCTCATCTGTAAAATAGGGATAATAACACTACTGACCTCTCAGAGTTGTTGTGAGGATCAAATTGGATAATATATGTTAAGCCTTTTCCAACTTTAAAGTGCTATATAAATTATTATTGTTATTATTTAGTAGGATCTCAGGGTACAAAGAGAAGAAGAAAGTCAGTTCCTGCTCTCAAGGAATCCATATACTATTGAGTGGGGGATATATCATTTACAAAGGAAGAAAATATAAGATGAATTGAGGGGGTGGCTAGGTAGCGAAGTAAGAGACCTGGCCCTGGAGTCGAGAGGACCTGGGATCGGTTCAGGCCTCAGAAAATTAGCACCCACACATAAATAAATAACTAGCCGTGTAACCTTGAGCAAGTTACTTAACCCCAACTGCTTTAAAAAAAAAGATGAATTGAGAAGGGAAAGTGTGATAACACTGAGAGTGATGCAAGCAAAGGATTTTAAGAATCAAAGACAAGACCTCCATTAAAGTTGGTGGCATCCAAGATTCCTCTAAAACAGGGATTTTTTACCTTTTATTCTGCTTTTTTGTAGGGTAGTTAGGGTTAAGTGACTTGCCCAAAGTCACATGGCTAGTAAGTGTGTCAAGTATCCGAGGCTGGATTTGAACTCAGGTCCTCCTGACTCCAGGGCTGGTGCTCTATTCGCTGCACCACCTAGCCACCCTGATTTTTCACCTTTTATGTGGGATGAACCCATTTGACAGTCTGGCAAAGCCTGTGAAGCCCTTCTCAGCATAATGCTTTTAAATGCATAAAATATAATACAAAGGATTACAAAGGAAATAGTTTTTATTGAAATGGTTATCATAATACTGTGTGTGTCTTTAAAGAGCTCACTACCCTCAGGGTAAGATGCATTGCTCTGAAACTACCTCCAGAACCACATGAGACCATATGTACTGTAGAAGACAGCACCTAACATGATGCTTGACACATAGTAAATGTTTAATAAATGCTAGTTGATTAATGTGATGTTTTCATATGTCTACCTCTGGTTTTTAGGTGTCCTATCAGTTCAGAGGCTCTTCTGACAGTGAAACCAACAGCTCCCAGAGCTTTTGGTATTCCTTTTTAAGTAACCCAGTATGGAACTAACAAATAAAGTAGAGGGAAGATACCAGTTCTTGTTTATTTGGCCTCTATTGGGTAACTAACATGACACCTTTACATCCCAGACTATTAAAGAATCCATGGAGAGCTAAGTCTACATACAGCAGAAGTTATTTGACAGGTAGTTAACATCCAAGATACAGGCTTCTGATGCCATATACTAACTCCCTGTTCCAGCCTCCCTTGTCCAACTGCCCTACTTCTGAGCATTTCTCAAATATTTCATTTCTGCAAAATGAAAAATGACATGGGAATTGAAATGAATGATTTGGGGACCATGGAATGAGTTACCAGAATATATCAAATGCCATTCTCCCTTTCCACAAAAAATCCTTTCAGTGAAAAACTGAGGTGATGAAAAGTCTGAAGCAAATGCTTATCTGTAGTTTTATCTATCGTTATAGAATGTCAAGTATTCTCCTAAACAAGTGAAAAATCAGACAAGAAAAGTACCTTTACTCCAAATCCAGTGGCAGCAGAAAAGTTAATGTCTTGTCTAAAACCAGGAAGTTTTCCTTGTCCCAAGTTACCCATCTAGACCCACTGATCAATCATTTGGTTGTATTGTTTTGTTACTTTCACAAGCCATAAGGCTTCCAGGCTTAACTACCCTCAGGATTTATTTCATAGAAAATACAAAGGGAATTAAGGAAAATTATGATTGCTCTAGGAAATTAACAATTCTAATCACCATGATGAACATTATGCAGAAGTGGATGCTAAAAGGGTTTATGCCATTAAAAAATTGTCATCTCTATTTTCTGATGGCTTTGAAATGTTCTCAAATGCTAAGCTACTTGATTTGTGAAGGGTTTCCAAATATGCTCCTAGGTGACTTCTGCATGGGCCATCATGATCATCTGTGGGTATAAAAGAATGTAATTAATTCTATATCCAAAATTGATTTTTTTAAATCATGGATGGGAAATTTTGCATTATTTAATATGTATATATTCTAGTCATACTCACAGATATCTCTAGACAGGTCAATATTATTCTCCTTATCTTTCATCTGAGAAAACCAAAGGAGAGAGTTTATCAAAGGAAGATGTGGTGTTGTCAGCCACAAAACTAAGCACAGGAACACTTGGCAAGTGACTGAAATAAATTAGAGTGGGCAGAAAATCTAAGCAGCGAGTCATAGTTGGGGGGGAGGGAAGGAGGTCAAAGGGATAGGGGAAGAGAGGGAATGAGCATTTATTAAGCACCTACTATGTGGCAGTCACTGTGCTAAATACTTAATAAATATTATCTTATTTGGGGGAAAACAAGACAAGGAATACATTCCCTATGTCTCCTTCATAAATATTCTGTAAAGGTTCAGCAACTTCTGACTATGGGGGTCTGGAAACCTCTGATCAAGGTGCCTCAAAGAAAAGAGTTGAAGGGTTTAAAAAGTGTTTATGAATGGCAAGCTCAAAAGCAGTCAGTGTAATATGCACATAAGCAAAAAAAAAAAAGCTAACTTAGTTTTAAGTTGTACTTGGAAAAGTATAGGATGAAGAGTGAGTAAAGTAATCATTTCACTGTACTCTACCCTGGTCAGACCACTTCAGGAACATCACATTTTAAGAAGGTCATGGACAAGAATGTATCCAAGATGGTGAAGGAATTAGTGATTCTTGATTACATAGGATCATCATGATGCTTAGCCTAGAGAAGAGAAAACTTGGGAGAGGAGTGGACAGGTGTAATGCCAATGTGATATTCACAGCACAGATGGCAACTATGAATATGCCAGCATAGTTCTGAATCACAAAATATAAAAGACTCTATACAGAAGACAGAAACAAAACATTTATTCAAACATCAGAAAGCCAAAGCCCCACACCAGAAAACCAAATCCATCATAGCAACAAAGAAGTTGATAAATCATAATACAGCAGGGGGTAACACAATCCCAAAAACCTCCCCCAAACAAACACTCACAAGCCTAACTGTTTCCTTGCCTGTGTCCTCTCTCTTCCCCAGCTCTAACTGCTCTGACTCCCAGTTTCCTCTCAGCTCTGTTCCACCCCCTCCTGCTCCACCCGTTCAGCAAAGTCCTCCCACCACAGACTCCATGTGATGACATATGGTCCATTAAGGGGCAGGGAAGATTTTCAAATTCCCTTAGGCCTATTAAGAGGCAGAGAAGGTCTTCAAATTACCATTACCATTACAACATGATAGCTGTCTTCAAATATTTTGAGTGGCTATGTGAAGGAATAATTATATTTGTTCTATTTAGAGAACAAAATTAGGAGCAGTGGATGGAAATTACAGAGACAGATTTACGTTTGGTATAAGGGAAAGCTTCCCAAATTTTTGATGCAGCTATTTTGAATAGCCTGCTGGAACTGAAGTCATCATTAGCTGTCTGATCCCAGAGAAGTTATTTAAACTGTCTACCTCAGTTTCTTTATCTGTCAGATTGGGATAATAATAGACCCTAACTCAGAGGGTTGTTATAAAGATCAAATAAAATAATATTCATAAAGCACTTAGCACAGAGACTCACATAGTAGATGTCTAATAAATGTTTGTCCATCTACGAGTAGAATGGGTTATCTTGGAAGGTGCTGGGGTTCCCTTTACTTGGGCATCTTTAAGTAGAGACAGGTGATGTTCTTCTTTCAGTCGGAGTTGGATTAGACCAACATGGAGGTACCTTCCAAAACTTGAGGTTCTGTACTTCTTGGATGTCAAAGACACAGCTATCATTGACCTTGTAACATAGTGTCCAAGACTCTGCTTTAAAACCTTTAGCAGCTTACATCCTAGGAAACTACCCAGAAACTTCACTCATGAAATGCATGGCAGAAAGGAACATAAGCACAAACACACAGGCAAAGTCATCATAAGCGATCCAGCCCAGACTTCAAAAGCATCATCCAGGGAAGTGGCTCCTGTCTAGAAGGGTACAGCCATCCCCACCAACCATCACTCATAGGGCAGACAAGGCAGCCTTGGTGAAGCAACAAGATACAGGAAGGGAGAAGCAGGGGACCACACGTGCCTGAAAAGTTCTACCACAATCTCTCCTTTGACCATGGTGGAGACAACCCAGAGCCCTGAACTGAAGAATATTTAAAATCACAATTCTTTCAACTCAGTTTCTGCAAACAGTGTCCCAGGAAGCAAACTGTCACCTGCTCCTGCAGGTGCTCCAGCCTCTTTTGTTGAAGGCCCAGATACAAAAGTTCTTGCCTCCAAAGTCCTTGGTGCTGTCAAATGGTTCAACAGGCTAAACTGATGTGATCTTACCAGTGAAAATGAAATTAAAGAACAGGCATGAATTTCTGTTTGGCCTCTGCACCTTAAAGGCCATAACTTGTGACTTGCATGTGACTTGCAACTGAAATTTTCTATATGAATTTCCCTTCCTAATAGAATATAACATGAATTCCTCTGGAGTAGGGACTGTCTTATTTTTCTCTGTGTATCCCCAACACTTAGCAGAGTACTTTCTATATTTATTATTTAGTCATTTCCAACTCTTGGTGACCCCATTTGGGGTTTTCTTGGCAAAGATACTGAAGAGGTTTGCCATTTCCTTCTCCAGCTCATGTTACAGATGAGGAAACTGAAGCAAAACTGAAGTGACTTGCTCAGGGCCACACAGCTAGTAAGATTTCAACATTTGACCTCCAAAATAGTTTTCATCTCAGGAATAGCAATGATGCCTTTTGCTCTTCCTACCTATGTTTACACTTATAGAACTAACTTGTGGAGAACATTAGGACTAATTAATTACTGCAGGTGACTTAAGTGGTTCTGAATAAAGAGTGACCTAAAAACCACAGGACTGAAAGGAATCTAAAAGGTTCTCTAGTATGTGGTTGTTGTTCAGTCATTTTAAGTCATGTCCAATTCTTCATGACCCCCATTTGGGGTTTTCTTGGCAAAAATACTGCAGTGGTTTGCCATTTCTTTTTCCAGTTCATTTTACAGATAAGAAAATTGAGGCAAACAAGGTTAAATGGCTGGCTTAGGGTAGTAGTAAATGTCTAAAGGCTAGATTTGAATGCACAAAGATGAGTCTTAAGGACCCCAGAATGAGTACTTTATCCACTGTACCACCTAGCTGTCTAGTCTAATACATCCTGATCCCACTGTTTGACTCCCAATTCTGTGTCTAACCTATTCTAAATAAGGCTTCTTCCAAATATTTTTTTTTTTGCTTTTTGGAGGGCAATTGGGATTAAGTAACTTGCCCAAGGTCACACGGCTAGGTTTTTGTTTTTGTGTGCGTTAAGTGTCTGAGGCTGGATCCGAACTCAGGTCCTTATGACTCCAGGGCCGACACTCTACTCATTGCGCCACCTAGTCACCCCTCTTCCAAATATTTTAACAGGTTGGAACAGTGGGATTGATGAGGAATTTAATAAGGATAAATAATAAATAAATAATATAATATATTAATGTTTTATTGATATTATTTATTGTATTGGTATTTAATATTAATTTTAATTAATTAATTAATATTTAGTAATGTAATAATAATCAGTACTATATTAGCTAATATATTGTTAATAATATATAATATAATAATAAATAATAAGGATAAATGTATATTGATGAAGAATTTAAGGATAATAAGGATAAATATAAATTCTACCCTTATTTTCCAAAAAGCAAGTGCACAATAAAAGAATGGGAGAGAAGTGGCTAGTTAACAATTTACATGAAGATCTAGGGTTTTTAGTAGACTACAAGAACTCATTATGAGTCAGTAGTGAGACATGGCAGTCAAACAAGCTCAGGTAGTCTTGGGATGCTATAGCACCAACATGATATTCACAGCACTGACAGCATCTATGAATATGCTGGCGTAGTTCTGAATCACAAAATATAAGACTCTCCATATATAAGACAGAAGCAAAACATTTATTGAGACACCAGGAAACCAAATCCCAACACCAGAAAACCAAATACATCATAGCAACAAAGAAGTTAATACAACATAACACATCCCAAAGTCTTCCCACAAACAAACACTCACAAGCCTAGCTGTCCCCTGGCCTGTGTCCTCTCTCTTCCCCAGCTGCTCTGACTCCCAGCTTCCTCTCAGTTCCTCTCCACCCTTCCTGTTCCACCCATTCAGCAAACTCCTCCCATCACAGGCTCCAAGTGATTACTTTTGGTCTATTAAGGAAGATCTTCAAATTCCCTTAGGCCTATTAAGGGGCAGGGAAGATCTTCAAATTCCCATAACCATTACAGATGCATTAATAGAATTATGATTTCTAGAACAAGGAAGGAGCTACTTTGATGAACCCTCGCCCAGTCAAGGAGCAACTAGGTTGCACAGTAGATAGAACTCTGGGCTCAGAACCAGGAGACTCCTCATCCTGAATTCAACCCTGGCCTCAGACACTTACTAGCTGTGTGAAGCTAGTCATTTAACCTTATTTGCTTCAGTTTCCTCATCTGTAAAATGAGTTATAGAAGGAAATGGTAAACCACTGCAATATCTTTGCCAAGAAAACCCCAAATGAGGTCACACAGAGTCAGACATGACTGAAATGACTAAAAGAAAACAAGCCCAGTGAAACCATATGTACAGTGGCATGTTCAGTCCTGGGCATCACATTTCAAGAATACTGACAAAATGGAGTGTATGTTTAGTAGAGCAATCAGGATGGTACAAGAACTAGATTCTATGCCATATGAATAGGAATTGAAAGTACTGGAGTTGTGAAAATCAGAGAAGAGAAGACTTAAGAGATGTCATGATAGGTATCTTCAGTTATCTGGAAGATAAATGTAACAGGAATGAGGCATTCTTGACTTGGTGGCAGATGGCAAGATTAGACCTTGTTGAAGGAAGCTGAAGAGAAACAGATTTCAGCTTTATTTAAGAATGGCCCAAATGTGAAATGGATTGCCTCTGGGGATAGTGGGATCCCTATTAGTAGAGATCTTCAAGTGGAAATTGAATGACCACCCATTGATGTTATTGCAGAAGGTATTCATGTCTCATGTGATTTGGATTAAGGTCCTCTAATTCTGATCATCTATGATTTTGTGATTCCCATTACATTCGTGAGACTATACACTTCTTGATAGAGTAGGGATTCTTTCATATCTGTCTCCTCAGTATCTAGCATAGAGCCTGTCACATAATAAGTACTGAATTAATGCTTGTGGGTTATTTTATTGAGTGATTGGTTCCATAAAGTGACTGCTGTACTTCTAGCCTGAAGAAGATAGGAAAGCCCAGTTACCAAAAAAAAAAAAGATTGAGTTGCCTAGAAGCTTATTTTACTCATTTGTGGTGAAGACTTTTAACATGGTCATAGAAAAAATGTTTCCCATCAAAGAGAATTCTGAGTGTGCATTCTCTTAATCTCATGTCTGTCCCCTCCTCACTCTTCCTAGAGTTACTCTATCTTTCTCACTGCACTAACCCCATAGTCTCTGACCTGCATTTAGATATTCTTGGCAGCCAAGGTACCCCCAAGATGTCTTACAGCTACCATAATTACTTAATTTATTGCCACATGCCCCTATAACTCCAGAGATTTCTACCATAAGTCACCAAACCTCACCAAAAATTAGGTTTCATGAGTGGTATACCTGGAGTCTGCAATCACCAGGGGAAACCAGATAATTCAGAAACAAGGCCAGCAACTCTGTAGGCTCACCCACAGTAGTAGTACCTTTTAGAACACACTAGATAGCGTCAATGTTATATTGTCCCAGAGGTCAAGTCCCTAAACTCTGAACTCCCACAAGTACCTGCAAAAGTGTGTTCCTGACCAAGCCTTCTTAGTTAAGTCATTTTCGTTCACTCACTAATACTTGGTACTGCTAAGTACTTACCATTTCCACAGTTATACCTATTTTCTCTTGTAAGGATCTGAATTCCAAATGGATCTTGGCATAAATTCCCTGGCTTCATGCTGAGTTCACTGGTTGGCTTCTTTTTCAACGTGGCTTCTTTTTCAAAATTCAATGAATTTTGGTTGAGTTTTTGCTCTAATACTCCTTTGTTTGTTAAATAAATATTCTAGATTCCAAGATAAGAGACTACCAAAAAAAACATTTTGAATTCACATTGTCATCTAGACCTGGTAAAGAGATTTTGAGAGAGGACTGACCAAAGTTTTACACTCCTTGGATTGTAACATATACATAGAAGGAGGCATCTGTTTGAGAAATCTCTCCTGAGAGTATACTTCAACTGTCTTTTATACAGAGGAAACAGTCATCATTTGAAGCAAGAAAATAGGGCAAGGAATAAATTATGCACAGACTTGATCTACTTTGTGTAGTGGGAGGAAGTCTTCAGACCTTTCATTTGTTTTACTGGGCTCTAGCAGCAAACTTTCCTAAAAGTGGCTGATCAGTATGGGCAGCTTTCCAACACTGGGAAACAATGGAAAGCGGTGCTTCCTAGCAACAAGAGTCACATGACCATTTGTAGGGCAGCTGGGACCCCCTCAGTCTGGTTTCCTTCCACTCTAATAGTTTTCATATAATGGAGGAACGAAATGCCTTTTCCAAAAGAATGGATCGATTTTCATTGGCTGCTACCAGCCAGAGGTTCTTAAAACTTTTTTTAATGTCATGGACCCCTTCTCAGAAGAATGTTTTTACATGCATAAAATAAAATACTAGGATTCCAAAGAAAGCCAATTATACTGAAATAGCTATTTTTAAAAATGTTTAAACTAGTTCATGGAGCCCATATTAGGAACCCCTGCACCAAACCACCAAGGTCCTATAGTTCTAAGTCACTAGAATAATTTACATAGGAAGTAAACTGATGGCAGTTAGAAAAGACAACTTAAGAAGAACACAGGAAGGGGTGGCTAGGTGGTGCAGTGAGTAGAGCACTGGCCCTGGAGTCAGAAGGACCTGAGTTCGGATCCGGTCTCAGACACAACGCAAATACAAACAAAAACCTAGCCATGTGACCTTGGGCAAGTTACTTAACCCCAACTGCCCTCCAAAAAGCAAAAAAAACAAACAAACCAGGAATAAAGAGACTGAGTAGATGTTGAAGCACTCTTATCAGTAAAGTACATGAGCTTTTTCTGAAATATGTTTGGCTGCTGTGAGGCTTTGTTGCTTACTTCCCGGTTCTTGGATGCATTCTATGTGTAGCAGCAGAGGACCAAGATCTATAGTGAACATGACACTTTATCAAAAGACCATCAACTCTCTTCTTAGCCTTAGGCAAGACCCCGTGTAAGTACCCCAAGTCAGGAATGCCTTTTCTTTATTAAAGACCCCACCTCCTCCCTTGTTAATGCCTTCCATCGTTTCAGTAGCTTTCAATGTCAGATCATCCTTCCTTCCAAAGCTTTATAACTCACGCTATAAATGACACACTGCCCTCTTATTCTGTCTTCATTAGATATGACGGACAGCTGACCACCATACTTACATAAAGCCTTCACATCTTTAAAGAATACAAATCCCCTTGGTCTTTTCCCTTTAGCAAAAATAATTCTCATTTTTCTAAACTGTATTTAAAATTCCTCTTTTCCAAGGCTTATGTTATATTTGTGACTCACCTCTGAACTCTTGTCATTTGACCACATCCATTTTTAAATGTGGGGTCCAAATATGACCTCGGGTCAATAGAAAGAATCAGACCAGGGTTATTACTTTTTAAAGAAATCCCCTTCTATGGTTTATTCCTTAGTATCCTTTTATTCTCTTTCATCCATAAAGTCCTTAAAGTGTTCCAGCAAATTTGTTTAAAATACAAGCCATTATGCACAGTTTTGACTTCCCTAAAAATGAGATTTACACAACAGTTTCAGATCCTCCCCATAAAATAAACAAAGGGTCACAATCTACTGGCAAGGTTCTGACCGTCAACTAAGAGAGACTCTCTTAATACCTGCTCAGTTCCTTCTTAATAAGCAAAACTCAGAGTTAGCTACAGGAAGCAATGCTGGGGAACAGAGGTAGAGTACCTTCTGGTGGAAGAAGACAATTTTAAATCTTTGAAGGGCACAAGGCAAATATCTAAAATCAAGCATGCCATATAATACTCTCTCATTCACTAATTGTATTATTTAGACATAGTATATTTAACAATTTATGGATATAAAGTTCTTTGCTAGGCATTGTCTCATTAGGTGATCACCACACCTGTGTGAGGTAGGTCATACAACTGACCCCACTTTATAGATGAGAAAGTTGAAGTTAAATTATTTTAGCTTATAAGTGGCACTCAATAGAATACCAGCCCTGGAGTCAGGAGAGCCTGAGTTCAAATCCAAACTCAGACACTTAATATGTTCTATCTCTGTGATCTTGGGCAAGTCACTTAACCCCAATTGTCCTGCCTTCCCCCCTCCAAAAAGACAAAAAAAAAAAGTGGCACTCTACCCCTAGCCCATATTTTCTGATACCCAAGTACTCTGCTCTCCCCACTATACCACACTACCCCCTAGATCTTATATTTCTTTTTTATATGCCATAGTTCCTAGCATATATCTGTCAATATAATAAACAGGTTCTCAATTAATACTTGTTAATGAAATGTCTTTTTAAAAACTTGCTTAGTGGCTATGCTTAGTGCTGAGTCATTTATTTGGCTGATAAAGATAACTAGGCTTTTTTTGCAAATCTGTTATCCATGGCTCAAGGCTACCAGCCTCTTTGTTAGAAAGAGTTACCTTTGATTGACCTGTTTCAGAACAACAGTAGAGAGCTGGGATGATTGCTAAAAGAGAAGTCCCTGAGTAGAGTGAAAAAAGGATATCTCTATTACCTATACTTCTACCTGATGTGAGATAGCATGGTGGAAAGATCAATGACTCTGGAGTCCAAAGACCTGAGTTTGAATCCCACCCCTGCTGTTATATGTGTGACCTTGGGCAAGTTACATCTCTTGGCCTCATCTATAAAATAAGGGAAGGGGCAGAGCAAAGTGCCTCTGAAGTCCCTTCCATCAGCTCTACACTATCATTCTATGAATCTCAGCAAGCTCTAGACAGTAGGGGAAGGTGCTAACAGCTATTTAAAGGTAAGTTAAGGCTTAGCAATATTCAGTTCAGTCTGATTCAGTGAATACTTATGAAGTACCTACTCTGTATGAATCACTGTGTTAAGTGTTGGAGACAGGAGAATAAAAATGACAGCCTCTCTGCTCAAGGAGCTTCCCTTTTGAGAGGGAAGATATCACAAACCCATAAATAAGTATGTTATATAGTAGAATGTAGTAAGGGTCATAAGCTCACAGGCTTTGCCATCTGGCTGTACTCCTCTGGACTTTTCCATCATGCCCCTTGCACCAGGCACCTTTCCACTCCTTTCCCTACCCACCTGTCTCCTACTTTTCAGGTTCTGTTTGTATGCTGTCTTCCCTCATTAGCTTGTAAGCACCTTGAGGTCTAGAACTAACTTTTACCTTTCTTTCTATCCCCACAGCATAGCACAGTGTCTATGGCCTACATAGTAAGCACTTGAAAAAAGGTTTATACATTTGACTGACAATATAAAGAAACTTAAAAAGCAAAGAACAAATTCAGGCAAAGTATGTAGAAAAAATTTGAGGAAGAGGGTGGCTAGGTGGCACAGTGAGTAAGAGCGTGGGCCCTGGAATCAGGAGGACCCGGGATCTGTTCTGGCATCAGAAAATTAGCACCCACACATAAAATAACTAGCCATGTAACCTTGAGCAAGTTACTTAACCCTGATTTCTTTAAAAAAAAGTTTGAGGAAGGGAAAAATCAATTTTAGTTGAAGAAATCAGAGAAAGTTTCATGGAGGGTATGGCATCTGAGCTGGTACTTGAAGGAAGAAAAAGGTTTCAGTAGGTAATGATATACAAGAAATATGGAGGTGGGAGAGGGCAGATTAAAACTGATTGATCTGTTTGGATAGGATAAGGTGTGAAGAGAATGAATAAGGCTAGAATGCTGGGTTGGAATGAGCCTGCTTTAAGTACCAGGCTCATATTTGCATCCTAAAATATTATTGTGGAAGGATGCTTAGAGAAAACATAGTCACAGGATTACAAGTTATGAGAACTGGATGGATCTTTAGAGGCTGTCTGATCCAATCCCCTCCCTTTCTTTCTACAGACGAAGAAATAGAGTCCAGAGAGGAGAAGGGGCTTGCCCACATTCTCTAGTAATCTACTCAATTGTTTAATACATTTTTCTTAAAACAGCTCTATATAGTAGCCAAGTTCCCAGGTCAGTACACAAAAATCCATTTAACCTAACCATGAGTATGAAAACCAAGTCTTGATTTCAAGAAAATAAAATATACTTTGCACAAGAAATATCCTTTTTTTCAGACCATACATTCCAATTTGGGGGTTAGAAAATACAGTCAGTCTGCCTATAGGATAACTGACCCTGAACCGTTTGGCCTCTAATAAGCCAAGTAAGAGCAGGGTCCTGTGATAGTGGGGGGGAGAGAAGAGGAAGGGAACATTATTTCAACAACTCTGGAGCTAGGATTAGATGATGAGTGACGATTCTGGCCTCAGTGTGATGCCAAGGGCTCACCATGTAGATGGGCTCCAGGTACCAGGAATCAGAGCACCCAGTAGTTCCTGAATGTTCATGGACTGACAGCAAGTCAGGGCTTCGTAAATTCCGGACTGCCTTGTTCCGGCGCTGACAGTTTTTATTGTGGTACTTGTCTGCAGTGATGCATACGTGTGCATGTATATGCATCTGCTTATATGTATTTTTCCTTTTTGTAAAATTGGGGAGGAAAGATGATAGAATAAAGTAATGAAGACTTTTTCTTTCAGCCAGTTCTTGCAAAACAGAATGTCAAATTTGGAAGGAATCTTATCTTTCCCTTCAAAATTCATTCAATGAGCATTTATTAAACCCTTACTGTGTTCTAGGCACTGTGCTAAATGCCGGCAATTCAAATACACAAATGAAATACTCCCTGCACTCAAGGAACTTCCAGTCTACTAGGAGAAAAGAACATAGACATCAAAAGCTCAATGCAAAGGAATTTGGAGGGAGGAAGGCACCAGAAACTGTGGAAATTTAGATATAGGCCTTGCATAGGAGCTGACATACCTTCCTTAAAAGGAAGCTAGAGATTCAAAAAGATGGGGATGAAGAAGCATATTCCTTCATGCAGAAGCAGAGAGAAAAGAGAGAATGCCCCCAATATCTATAATATCTATGGGGAATATCTACAAAGCCAGTTCGACTGAAAAATTGAGTGTGTGAAGTGAGTAATGTACGATAAGCCTTGAAAAGAGAAGCTGAAGTCAGAATGTGAAGGGCTTGAAAAGCCAAACAAAGGAATCTGTTTGATCCTAGAGTCCAGAGAGAGAGAGAGTCATTGGAACTTCTTAAATAGGAAAGTGGAATGGTGAGAAACTGCTTTAAGAGTATCACTTTGAGAGTTGTGTGAAGGTAGATTAGAAAGAGGAGAGAATGGATGTATGGAAATGAATTAGGAGGCCATTTAAGTCACCCACAATGGTAGTGATCAAGCCCTGAACTCATGAATTATTGTATAAGTAGAAAGGACAAGAATACATGAGATGTTAAGGTTTGGAGAATTAACGAGGCATGGCAGCTGATTGGATGTGAGGAATAAGGAAGACTTCAAGTTTGCGAACCTAGGTAACTATTGGAAGACGAGTGGGGTCTTCAGTTCGGAAAATTAGAAATGTAGGGAAAAATATTTTGGCAGAAAAAGATAAAAGAGTTCTGTTATGGACATTTCGAGTTGGAAATACCCAGGCCCACTGACTCCAGACTCTGCACTCAATAGAAAGTTAGTGATTGGGCCTGGAATTCAGGAGAGAAATATAAAGATCTAGGAGAAATCTACATAGAGATGATAATTGAACCCATGGGAGTTTCTTTTCCCACCATCTTATGCTCCAACTCCCCCATTCCCTACCTTAGGAATAGAAATGCAGACAAAGGAGAAAAGAGAGCCCTTAGAGTAAGTACATCTCCATGTAGCAGGTGGGACATGGATGAAAACCCAAAGTCGTTTTAGATAGATTCGTTTCCTGGCCAGGAGGAGCCACTGAAGTTTTCTGGCAAGGAAGTGACAAAGTTATATTCCCTCTACAGCTCCCATACAATATGACCCTCAGCTGGAATCTGTGCAAAGGATGGGTTGACTGGTGTATGTAATATAAGGAAAATCCTTTCCTATCCCAGGAATAGAGAAGAATAGATAGTGAGTAATCTCAATGAACATGAAAATGGAGCATTCAGAGCTCTATAATCTGGTATGTTGGCTGGAAAAGGCCAAAGGCAGAATACAGTATGAGAAATGGAAGCAAGATCAAAACCAGAGATTTCATAAGATCTGAGAAGAGCTTAGAGAATGGCAGCATTCTTCAGACTGGAAGGATTTGATGCCGGGGGACAAATGAGAGGTTGATCTTGAAAAGGAAACTGTAATTTGTCTTATTCAAAACTTCATGGCCTTCTGCACATTAAAAGCCTGGTTGTGGGTCAGCTAAGCCCCATTTGCCCAAATCCCTATAAGTCAGGCAGTCACTGGACCTGAAGGCAAATTCTCACCTAGGGAAAGAGTACCCAAAAGAGTCCAAATTGGGATCCAAGAAAGCATAAGTAAAAGGCCAAGCCGGATAGAATTTCCTGAGAGAGCCAAGATCCAAGAGAGTTAAGGCAAAAATGGGAAGCCAGAGTCTAAAGCAAAAAGCCTCCGAGACCATTCAGTGAAATGCTTCTTTGTTTGATGCCGTCTGCCCTCCCCAAAGCTATTGTAGCAATGGCCTGTGTTATCCACCTGCTCCCTACTCCAGTGTCTTGGCATGTTCGCTGTATACCTCCTCATGACTCAACCCTACCCTTGAAGCCAGGGGCTCAGTGAGTGGTTAAGGCATTTGCATTTGGAAGAGAGATTTGGCAGCTGTGTGAAAAATGGATAGGAAAAGACTGAAGTCAGGAAGATCAGCTGAGAAGTTATCATATTTGGATTATAGATTTAGTTGTGGAAAGGATCTGAAAGGCCACTAGTCCAACATTCATTTTGCAGATGAGAAAACTAAGGCCCAGAAAGGGTAAAGTATCGTGACCAGGTTACATGTCATTAAGTGACAGAAATGAAATTTGAACACAGGCCCACCAAATCCAATACTCTTCCCACTATGCCACATGCCTCTAGTCTTAATTAGGATAATGGCAATACCAGTGGAAAGAAGAGAATGGAAATGAGAGATATTTCAGAAAAAGAACTGTGAGGAGATTGTGGACAGTAGCACTGGAGGATCACAAGGCAAGCATTTTATTAATCTCAGACATGCAACCATGAAGCCTGTCAGCACCTTACTACCTGTAAGGACAAGCAATAGTTCTGGCATGCAGTGGGACATGGACTTTGGTTAAGAGCCCAGAAATCTAGTTCTCTGTTCTTATATCTGATTGCTGCTGGTAGGCAGAGTAACCAGGGACCAAATGGGAGGAAAGACATAGGAATAGTCAATAACCCAGTGGCAGGATCAAGGCATGCCCCCCACACACACCTATATCAATCACAAAGACACTATGATTAAGAAAGTTTGCAAAACTGATTATGATCACGAGAGCCTTGAATGCCTTGCATATCTGGTTTAGATGAAGCTAGTTAAACCAGTTATAACTAGGGGGAGTCTTGCAAACTTTGCCTAAATGAAGTTTGTTTACACCAATTATTGAGCACACAAAAAGCTTCCCAACAAGGTCAATTATTTATCAAACATGGAGTCACTTCTGTCAGCTAGACCTAGTAGTTAGGTGGGTCAATCAGTGAATAAACATGGAGCCATTTCTTTCAACTAGTTGGTGCAAAAGACAAAACTAGGCCAGGAATCAGGAAGGCCTAGGGTTCAAATCTGGCCTCAGACACTTACTAGTTGTGTAACCTTGGACAAGGCATTCAACTTCTGTTTGTCACAGTTTCCTCATCTGTATAATGGTGATAATAATAGCACCTATAGCCCAAGGTTGTGAGGAAAAAGGAGATAATAATGACAAAGCACAATACCTGGCACACAGGTGTGTCACTTAACCCTGTGTGCCTCAGATTCCTTCATCTGTAAAATGCTCTGGAGAAGGAAATGGCAAACCACTCCAGTACCTTTGCTAAGAAAGCCCCAAATGGGGTCACACAACATTCTTCTTGGACCATCAGAAGGGGTCATAAAGAATCAAACATGACTGAACGATGATGACAAAAAAACATATGAATCAAAAACAATTGGATGAAAGATGACAACTGCAATCAATTGGTTGCTCACCCACACATGACCAATCTTTCTATCCCATGTTCAGACTGAATTAACTTGAATCAATCCGGATTTTGGCTGAGACACTGAGACACAGTTTCTTCTAAACCACACCAAAAAAAAAAAAAAAGATTATAACATAGAAACATGCTCAAAGTTATTGCAGTCGAAGTAGCAGTCTGAACAATAAATGACTTGACTAAGCTACTGAAAAGAACAGGGCCAGCCTCAGTGGTTTATTTTCAGCCAGTATTAAATAAAGTCAGTGGGCAAAGTGAGAGAGGTCTGCTCTTGGAGTTAGGAATACCTGAGCTCATGCTATTTCTGGTATTTAATAACTCTGTGACCACAAGTAAGTATCTAAACCTCTCAGAATTTCTTTAACTTCAGGAAACTCTCTAAAATGAGAAGTTCTAGATGTGTTGAAAACCTGGCATCACAGAGTTCCTCACATCTATGAAGTCACATGTTGGAACCAAAAATAAAATAATAATTACTACTTACGAGCCTCCTGAGTTTCTCTAAAGCTTTGCTGAATTTCCTTCAGGATTATGGGTTGTACTAATTGGTTTTCCGTCTTACACTCTAGTTATATTGTCTGGTGGCTATAAACCAGATAGTAGCAAGGGGAATACTAAGGTTACAGCATGTCAACGTTGCTGTTTGACTGGAACAATTAAAGGAACAAAAGAAAATTGTAGCCTTTCCACATGTAACTGCAACAAGCCCATCCTTTAAGTCAGTGACGTGACATTTTGTCTACAGGCCTCCTTCATTCCTTATTTATTTCATATGAGTCTATCAATCTCTGGAATCTTATGAAATATATGGAATTAAGTCAATCATTTTCTTTTTTTTTTTGCAATCACCTTCTTGATGGAAGGAGAAATCACTCAGTGTATTATAGTGAATGCTCACTTCCCATCCCCAGATTGGCTTGCCGACAACATGTGGTTAGGAGTTAAATTCACAAGCAGCACAGAGACAGTATGGTGTAATAACATGGAAAAAGAGCTTGAGTTAGAACCAAAAAAGTCCTGGGTTCAAATCTCATCTCCTGTATTTACTAACTGGATGACTATGGTCAAGTCACTTAATCTCTTATGAACCTCAGTTTACTGATCTATGATACTAAGTAGCCCATATCCCAGGCTTATTGGGAATAGGTAGGTGATACAGTGGGTTTAACCCTGAATCTGGAAGTCAAGCAGATCTGAGTTCAAACCCTGCCTTAGTTACTTACTTACTAGCTATATGACCCCAGGCAAATGACTTAGCCTCAATCTGTTGTCTCTGTTGTCTCATCTATGAAATGGGAGTAATGATAGCGCCCACCTCCCAGAGTTGTTGTGAGGATAAAAGGAGATATTTATAAAGTGCTTTGCAAACAAAATTTCTCTATAAATGCTAGTTATTATTGTTATTGTGACAAAATGTGATAATTGTTTAAAGTATTTTGCAAATTTATATCATTTGAAAATGATATAAACATCACTTCTAATTATTTGGTTTTGATGACATCAATTCTTAACTTTTTTACATCATGGACTCTTCTGGCTGTCCAGTGAAGCCTATAAGCCTCTTCTGAGAATAATGTTCTTAAACTATAAAATAAAATATATAGAATCAAGGAAACCAGTTAAATCAAAATAAAGATGTCATTTTTTTCCCATCCAGATTTATGGACTCCCTGAAATCAATCCACAAATCCTATGTGTGGATCCCAGGTTAAAAACCCCTACTGGTTATAGGAGAATTCATAGGGTTATAGATTTAGAGCTGAATGGGAACCTTGCAGGTTGCCCAATCCAGCCTCTTAATGAAACAGAAGCCAATAATATACAATCTTTTATCTACAGTTTTCTCTCTTCTAAACAGGGCTAAGAACAGAGCGGTTTGCCTCTCTTAAACCAGTGCTTTGTAATACATATGTTGGATTGCAGGGCCATAGATTTGGAAGGGACTTTAGAGGTTATCTAGTTCAACCCCTCTCCCTCCCATCTTACAGATGAGAAACTGAGGCTCATCAAGATTAAACACAGTCTATACAGGCATAATGTATCAGAACAAGAATTTAACTTAGGTCCTCTCCTCTGAATCCAGTACCAGCATTGTATCACCCATAGAAAGTATCTTTTCTTTTTTCTCTACAGAATCAGTGCATCATAAAATAAAAAATCTGTTACAAATAGCATCTTTTTATTCTTGGCAGGGGAGGGAATGAATGGGGTGGTATAGTGAATGCAGTGCTAGATTCCAGAGTCAGGACTGAATCCTATATCTGACACTTACTGGTTCTATGACCATCGTCATTATTTAATCTGTCATGTGGGAATGCCTGTACAAGGTATTTACCAGGTTTCACTGAGATAACAGGGCAGCTGGGTGGCATAGTAGAGTGCTAGGCCTGAAGTCAAGATGACTCATCTTCCTGAGTTCAAATCCTGACTCAGACACTTTCTAGCTATGTGACCCTGGCCAAGTCACTTAACCCTGTTGAACTCAATTTCCTCTTCTGTCAAATGATCTGGAGAAGGAAATGGCAAACCATTCCTATCTTTGCCAAAAGGACCCCAAATGAAGTCACAAAGAATCAGATGCCACCGACCAGCAACAATCTGATATTGAAAAGAAATTGTTTTGCAAACCTTAATTCATTATGTAAATGTCAGCTATTATTATTTTTTTTGATGTGTGTAACTGGCACCCATTCTGTCTTTTCCCCATCTCTCCAAATACAGGAGCTAACGCCTCAGCCCCAGACCAACTGAGTTTAGCATTAGCCTGGAACAGAGTAGACATCGCTCGAAGCCAGATCTTTGTTTACGGGCAACAGTGGCCGGTATAGTATATACATCATCATCTCATGGAAATGCCCCTGATGTGGGCTTGAGGTCTAATTCAAGCAGCCTCTGGAGGAGCTCAAGGAAACACTGGGCTCTGATTTGAGAACATGAGTTCTTGGCAGCAGTAGTTGATTTGGCTGGCAGAGGCTCCCTTCTTGGTCTTTAGGGAAAGATCCCCATCTACTGGAAGCACAAATTGAACCTGAGCTAAATTCCTTTTCTTGTGCCAGTTAATACCTGTGCCAGCAGTTTTCAGTTTTCAGCTTTTTGGTTTAAAAAAAATCCCATTAGTGAAAATGAAGATCTGAGAGGAATTAATCACTTGTCTTTGTTAGAGGGTAAGAGTGAGAAAGAGGTTGGCAATTTCTGGGCCCCAGGTGCTCCTGTCCTACTTTATTCCTGGGTCACACAGAGGAGACTTACAACACACACCAACACGGCAAGTTCCATCTGGCACTATGCAGCACAGCACACGGTCTTCTGTGTCTCCCAAAAGAACAGCATGCAAGGAAGCTGAGCTTTATATAACTGTTCTTGGGCTGTGATGTGGGCTGATTGTAAGGGGGAGGGGGAGCATTGGAAAATTGGGCACTGGGTGTGCCCATTACAGCCTGGGTTGGGGGGAGTGGGGAGCAGACAGGTGACCTGAAAAACCCTGTGCCTATAAGCATCTTTAACTTTGACCATTTCCAAGTCTTTTTTTTTAACTCTCACTTTATCAGAATGGTTATGCTTGGGTTAATGCCAACACCTGTCTGTTCTCATCTGTCAAATTAAGTGAATGACACTGTTACTTGAGAATACAAAAGATTTTATTGGAAAACTTGAGAATTGGGAGACTGGGAAGGGAAGGGAGTTTAATAAATTGTTTCCAAGAATAATAGGTTATTTTTTGTTTTGCTAGATAGGGTCACCTTGGCCTCACTCTCTTCCACCAGAGCCAACAAACTAATATACTTCTTCACTATTATTATTAGGCACCATTTTAACCCCTGAAAGACAGTGAGTTAGAATAGATAGAGGACTAGCCTTGGAATCAGGAAGGCCTGAGTTCAGGTCCCTTTGTATGACACATATTAACTGTGACCATGGAAAAATCACTTAAATTTTTAGACACCTCCTCCCCCCAGGGCAATTTCATAAATTATAAAGAAAGAGAATTTTAGTCTGAGAACCCAAGTTCACACCCCAGCTTTGCTATTCCCTATCTTTGTGACCTTAGTCAAATTTCTGGCCTCATTTTCCTCATCAGTAAAATAAAGAAGTTGGGCAGGATAGTCTCTAAAGTTCTTTGCAACATTAAATCTATGGTCTTATAAGTTATAGCAAAATTGCTGATCTACATGGGAGAAGGAGTTTCTACACCAGGAGTTCCCCACATCTATGAAATCACAAGTCTGGGCAAAATAAAAAGAAACCCCGGTTGAAGTGAAAGGAATCATTAAAAATATAAGCATTCCCTTTGAAGTTAAGAAGAGTGGAGGGAGAGTAGAAAGAGAAGCCCCTCCAGCGTTCTGCCTCTTTCAGCACATGGCTCACCAACTACCATCTTATAATAGCCCCTTACCCAGGTGATGCAAGAAAGCCCAAGAACAAGACAGAAAAAAAGATGGAGGGGGCAGGTGAACTGCCATATTCTTAGACTTTCAGGAGGTTATAGAATTATCAAGTTAGAGCCAAAAGAGACTTTAGAGACCATTGAGTCCAACCCTCTCATTTTACAATTGAGGAAACTGAGGTAAATAAGGTTAAATGACTCTCCCAGGGTAATACAGTATATCGCCAACACAATATTCACAGTACTGACAGTGACTATAAATGGCGTAGTTCTGAATCACAAAATATAACAGACTCTTCATGTAGAAGACAGAAGCAAAATATTTATTCAGATACCAGAAAGCCAAATCCCAAGACTAGAAAACCAAATCCACCATAGCAACAAAAAAGTTAATACCTTATCACTGCAGGAAGCAACACCATCCCAAAGCCTTCCCCCTGCTTGGGTCTTCCCACAAATGCTCGCAATCCTAGCTGTCTGCTTGCCTGCATCCTCTCCTCCCTCCTTTCTAACTGCTCTCATCAACTTCCTGCTTTACCCCTTCCTGTTCCACCCATTCAGCAAACCCCTCCCACCACAGGCTCCATGTGAGTACATTTGGCCTATTAAGGGGTAGGGAAAATCTTCAAATTCCCATTACCATTACACAGAGCTAGTAAGTGTCTGAGGCAGGATTTGGACACAAGTCTTCTTGACTCCAAGGCCAGCTCTCTAATCAACAAACCATTAGTCAGACATTACTTCTTAAGGTGGAGTAAGCAGCTTCCAAAGGGCTGGCCACCTTATGCCAATACAGGGTCAATTATCACTTTCCAGATCAGGAGTCATCTAACTAGTGATTTGGTTTGCAGGTGGGGTCCCTGGAGCAAGCAATGCTGGATGCCCTAGTGCTGGACAGAGTGGATTTTGTGAAATTGCTCATAGAGAATGGAGTAAGCATGCATCGTTTTCTCACCATCTCCAGACTAGAGGAATTGTACAATACGGTAGGGCCAAGCTAAGGCAAATTTTTTCTCTAAGTTTCTTGTTTTGCCTTCCCTACATCTCTGTGTTGGCAAGATGCATGGCCCTTTTCACTCACCCTCTCCACTTTCATTTCCTTTCCTCACCCACTATGAATATAACCTGGCCATATAAGAATAACAACAACAATAATTTTTAAAAAATAGCTAACTTTTAAAGAGTTTTGTGCACTAGGAGAGTTGTCAACACAAACCCTGCAAGGTAAGTGGCATGAGTATTATTAGACTCATTTTACAGATGAGGACTCAGGCTCAGAGAGTTTGAATCCTCCAGATTGCACAGTAGGTGTTGCAACCAGGAATTGAACCCTTCTAATCCCAGAGTTCTTCCTACAGAAGAACTGAAATGAACTAAGGAGGCTCTCACACAAGACCACACCACTTCTGGGTGTTATAGTATAACTGATCCCAACTCCATCATGGACAAACTTGAAATCAGAACTTTAATGGAGAATTTTCTATTATTGAAAGTGTAAAACTATAGCAAGGCCTTTAAATTTCCTGTATAATGCTTTAAAATTTGGAAATCACTTTTACACATATTATTTCATTTGATCCTCACAACCCAATGAGGTAAGAGCTATTGTTATCCCCATTTTACAGATGAGGAAACTAAGGCAAATAGCTGAAGGAAACTTAAGTAGCTTACCCAGGCTCAAATAGTGATTAAGTTTTTGAGACAGGATTTGAACTGACTCCATAGTCTCCTTTCTTGTTTACTTACAAGTAGGAGGGACAACTTTGTAACTAGAATATAATTAATCTTCTTTAAAAATTGAACTGGGCATCAATTGGGATTCTAATAATTCCTCAGGCAGTTGAAATTTTATAGCATTTGGACATATGCTGTCCCATATGAGTTGTACAACAAACCCTGTGAGCTAAAAATAGGGTAGGTACTATTGTCTTAATGATTTTGCTAGGGTCATTAAACTAACAAGGGCCAGAATCAAGACATGAACCCAAGTCTCCAGCGTGAAATGAGCACAAGGTTTGAATTCAGAGGAGTAGTGTCCAAATCTCAACTATGGTCCTATGATATGCTAAATGTTTGGCTTTAGCTGAATTATTCATCTCTTTGGGTCTTAGTTTCTTTGCCATTCTTAATATCTCTAAGGTTTTCCCTCATATATAGCAGGTGCTTAATAAATGCTTGTTGAGTTATAAGACCAGTAGGTTGGACTCAATGACCTCTGAGGTCCTTTCCACCTCTAAATCTATCCTTCTGTAACTCCAAGCCCACCATTATTCCCTCTCAACTCCACACTGCCTCTCCATCTTGCCTTCCTTGTGAGTATCTATCACTGCCAGATAAAAACTAGATAATTCTTTTTGTCATTTTCAGAGACACGGACCATCTAATACTTTGTACCACTTGGTCAGGGATGTCAAAAAGGTAAGATACCTCTCGACATCAGGTCGGAGGCTCTGCTTCGTGTCATTAGAGATGAATGAACTCTGTTTGCATGGGCTGCCAAGTCAGAATGTACTCATATCTGCCCCCTAATATCCATCCCTCACTTCATTTCAGATTGTAATCTGTGTCCATGTGGACTGACTCCTCTGCCTACATTGCAGCAGTGATTGAGCTTCTCTCTAGATGGTCTTAGATGCTTTTCTGGATATAATGCTTTGGCTAATGGAATTGTAGGCTGTCTCATGTCATGTGGATTTATGCTGTTATCAGTATTCTCCCATATAGCCTTTACTCTTTGGGGTGCTAGTTTCCATGTTGTTGGTCTATTCATATTATTTATATTGGTTTGCTAAGCCCTAATTCATTACTGTAGTTTCATTTCTGCTACATTAAATGCAATGCATTGTACACATATTTAGAAAGATATAGAAAAACTAAGTAGTGGAAAAGTAATAATGCTTTAAAATAATTCACATTTCTATAGGATTTTAAGGTTTGAGTGCACCCTATGATCTAGATAAGAGAAGTATTATTATCCTTATTTTGTACATAAGGAAACAGAAGTTAAATGACTTGCCCAGAGTCATGCAGCTAGGAAATACCTGAGCAAAAGTCTGAAGCCCTCTGACTTTCCATTATGCCACACTTGTAACTTAGAATCACAGAATTTTAAAGTTGAAAGAGACCCATGCAGCCATCTAGTTCAACAACAACTTGAAAAAAGGAATCTATATTACAGCATTCAGGTCTCTGTTTGAATCATTATAGCATTTCACATTTTTTTCCTTTTTTTGGAGGGGGGAGGAAAGGCAGTTGGAGTCAAGTGACTTGCCCAAGGTCACACAGCTAATAAGTGTCAAGTGTCTTGAGGAGGCTGGATTTCAACTCAGGTCCTCCCAACTCCAGGGCCAGTACTCTATTCACTGCACCACCTAGCTGTTCCATTTCACATTTTTTCAAAACATTTTCACAGTTGAACCTTACCTTGCCTTGTGTTATTGGTAGCAATTTTTTATTGTCTTCATCTTACAAAGAAGGAATTAAGGAAATAAGAGTTAAAGCAATATGGCCAACCCCACAAAGTCATAGGGTCATAGAGAATTGAAAGAGACTTTAGAGATCATTTGGTACAGTCCAACCACCTCATTTTATGAATGAACAAACAGGTCCAGAGATGTTGTGACTTGTCCAAAGGCATATAGATAGTAAGGATCAGAGACATTCAAACCCAGGTCCTCTGACTGCCAAGCTAATGCTCTTTCATTTAGTGACAGAGGAAGGATTCTGGTCTCTTAATCTAATGTTTTTCCTACGACATCATATTGCCTCATTAATATAGTAGATGGGATTTTAAACCCTTGTCATTATTCCAGATGAGTGCTACTATAATTCCAAAAGCCCAGGTAGAAAAAGACAATCTGCATTACTCTTTAATTGGCAGCACTGCTATGTCTTAAAGAAAACTGCCCTGAAAGCCAGGTGGGATTTGCTGGAGAGCAGGCTGTTACTTAGGCCTAAAGTACAATTCATTGTACTCACCTTATAAAATGGATTTGGTTGAAATGCAGAACAGTAAAGACTCCTATATATGGGTGTTTTGTTGTGTTTTTGTGCAGGGAGTCTATGGTAAAAGGCAGCTTCTTTCTGGTTCACCCTTTGTTCTAGAAGAGGACCAATGACATCAGAAGGGTGATATCTTGAATTAGATTTAAGTGAGCCAGGTCTGTGCAAAGTCATCAACCTCACTCTCCAAAGTCAGTGGAGTTCAGTAGCAAGACATAGCTGTGGCATAGTGGATAGAAAGCTGGCCTCAGAGCCCCAAAGACTCAGGTTCAAGTCCAATCTCCAGCATACTGGCTATGACCCTGAGTGAGTCACCTAACTTCTTGATATTCTAGGTAGCTCCTTAACATTAAGTTGCAGGGGAAATGCCAACCTGCATTGGTAGAGGAAGTTGCCCTATACCATGCATGAGTTAGTCCCCTTTACCAATAAAATCACTTTTCTATTCCTTGCAGAAAGTCATAGCAGTTTGAAAGCTGATAGGACCCATTGGTACATACCTTGGCTTTCTGTCAAAGTAGAATCTCAATGAGATGACATTGATTGAAGCCTATATATTCACGGAGTCCCCAATATTGAGAATCTGTACTAGCTACCCTGGTGAGCCTCCCTTCTTATTCCAGTCAAATTGAAAGATTTTCTGGAGTGTTTTTTTTCCTATTAGAATGTAAGCTCTTTGAGAGTAGGAATTTTCCTCTGGTACATAGTAGGTGCTTAATAAATGCTTATTGATTGATTGACTGAAAGACCTGACTTTTCTCCCCCAGGTAAAATAAATGAGGAGCTTTGTGATACCCCAAAAGAGAGCTGGCATTTTAGTGAGATTGGCCACTAGGGTAACAATCCTTAGAAAGCTCTCTTTCCCTTGACCCTTGATTTATAGTGGGGCCATCTTATATAACAGACAACCTAAAAACTAGTCTAGGTTTATTAGAACTAAGCTGGGAGAGGGTTACAAAGACTAGTTTTTACAATGTAGCCTCAAGTACCTCAGGCAAACAACCTCTCTGGGCCTCAGTGTCCTCATCTGTAGAATTTGGAGGGTTCACTCTAATAGGGTCCCTTCCAGCTCTAAGTCCATGACCTTTACCAAGATCATTGCAGGTAACACATAAACTAAAGTCCATAGGAAATTATTTATCCTTGAGCCTATTCCAATATGATAATGAAACCTTTGGCTCATTACCATCACCTTATTCCTGATATATGTCACCCTAAGAAATGAGAGAACAGTACCCAGAAATTTCTAAAGCATAGCCTTATCATTGCCTTATACCCTCAGTCATCATCAATCCATACCATGGTGGCCTAAATTATTCTAAGTTAGATCAGTAATCACTTTATCCCCCTTTCCCACTGTGCCCACCCCATTGCTCCTGTCCCATGTCTGATTGCCATGTTTTGCTTTTGGTGGGCATCACTGATAGCCTCAGAATGATTTTCACAATTGGCCCTCCTAGACTAAAGATTATAGAGGCCCTTCAAACAACCCTATTGCAAAACTCTGGCTTATCAATTAAGTTTCCTTTTTTTTTGGTTGATAACCTAGTGATTCCCTCATGTATTTTCTTCACTTCTACTGGAATACAAAGAGTGAGAAATATTTCCTTTTTAGGGATGATCTGCTGACTTTATATGAACCTCAAGGACTATAGAGTTGGGCAGAGGTTAGGAGGTGCTATGCATTTGTTTAGGAATTTGGTAGAGTACATTCTATAGGGATGAATTGAAATTGAAGGGAGAAGTTATTTATTCCTTTAGAAATGTAGCTGGTATACGTCTCTCCCTTTCCTCCTCCTTCCACCTCTTTTTGAATTGTAAATCCTTAATATTATTTACTACTTCCTCCCACTGAAAGGCAATTCCCTTAAGCTAGAGTTTCCCAAACTTTTTTGGTCCTCAGATCCAGTGGTTTTCCATACACCTTCTCACATTTATTCAGCATGAAAGGAAATAAATTCCAGAGTTTACCATGCATACACATATAAGAATACAATTGTTTTATGTAAAATAAATTTTATTTATGTAAAATACATTTTACAATTTATTTTAAATTATTTATAAAATTTATTTTAATAGGACAATATGGTTATTTACCAAATATTGCCCTTGGCAAGCTTTTATTGCCCCCTGGTGGCATAAATATCCCAAGTTGGGAACCCAACTGTTTTAAGCAATCCTGTAGGAATTAAAGTTCTACACCCACAAGGTAAGAAATACATCAAAGGCAGCCCATTATCTCTGCTTTTCTGGGTTGGCTATCTGCTGGTCTTGTAGCATTCAGGAGCAAAAAGCCAACCAGAGTTTACATTTCTCCTTTTCTGGTAAGATAATCTCTACTAAGAATGATGGCAGCTTCCTATGGGGGATCCGCTCAGGATGTGGGTGTAACCTTGGCCTCCAAATTGGCTTGAGGCCACATTTTTTGATGATGTGACTGTGTGTGGAGCTAGAGAAGTACTCTCCCACACTTACAGTTACTCATGTCTCACACATTTCTCCTTCTAGGAAGGAGGTGGATTTATAAGAATTTATTTCCTAAGCTTCACACCACAGAGAACTTGCTCAGTGTAGCATTTCAGTGGTCCTTCATATTGACTGTCTTAGCCAGTATTCTACAATGCAAAGACTCAAAAGCAGTATCTTGTCACTAGTGCCCTCATTTCAGTGGCGGTCCCAAAGCCCAAAGGACATTATGTCAGTTTACCTTTCTTCCTGTGCAGCATCCCTCCAAGAGTTACAAAGTAAATTTGACAACTACTACTGTCTGCAATAGTGTTTGCAGGAGATACAACTAAATTCATTATTGTTATAGATAGATACAGTTAGCATCCTGCATGAACTATGCACTATATGAACTATAGATTTTCTCATAGAGAAAGCCATGGCATAAAGGTCTAAGGTAATTTTCTGAAAATGTATTCATTTAGGGAAGGAAAACTGGGAAAATTTCAGCATGGAACCACCCAGTATACTGAGTCAATACTGAGACTAACACATCATTTGTGAACTTATTGTTTATAATTTAAAATGAGAGTTTTATTTGATCAAAGGAAGAAAACACAGAATCCTTTTAATAGATGAACTTTGGTCCCAAGGACTCCCAAAGCTACAGTCTGAAACATGAGAATTCTTCCCTTCGATTCATTTCTTCCTCCACTGTTCTAGCAGGCAGCAGTAGAACCAATGTAGGAGAATGTCTCTTTTCTCTCCTATTTCCCACTATTACCATGACATTGTTCTCTTTCGCTTCATGGCATAGTTATCTTTTCTGTAGGTTTTCTCTCCATAATGGTGAAAGGAAAAAAGATTTTAGGGTTCTCTCTCTCTCTCTCTCTCTCTCTCTCTCTCTCTCTCTCTCTCTCTCAGTATCATCACAACTCTAATGTGGTGGCAAAATCCACTGTTGGAATATTCATCTGGAAAACATTACTATTCCTCCTCTAAGGCATCACAGCTTCCTAGCTGGTTTTCCCCTTTGGAGAAGGAAGGTTTTTTTTTTTTTATTGGAGGAGGGGGTTATTTATTTTTTCCTGTTTGTTTACATAGTCCACTTTCCCCTAGTTACCAGCCTAGCATTTACTAAGGTATGTAAACCCCCTGGGTCATCAACATTCTCCAGTCTGTGGAACAGCAAGCAAGTAGAAAGGCAGTTCCTTAAAGTCCCAAATTTATTTAATTAACTGGAGGGAAATGGGATGAAAAAAATGTTTCTAATAATGGGATAGAAGAGGAAATAATAAAAGAGATTTTTTTAACCTGGAAGGCCAAGAGAGGGGACTTTAACACATTAATGGGCTATCCCAAGTCATCCAGGAAAATACACATCCGTACTTTGCCATCCTTTCTGAAATTGATCTGAATCAGATATGACGAGTTGCTCCCACACTACTAACTTCAGAATTTTAACTAATTTCTATCAGTGGAATAATCTGTGGAACAGCAAAGATAATATAGCTGTTATTAAAACGTCTTTTGGGAATTTAAACCAATGGAAACTAGCCATATTCCCAGAATTGTTTTCATGCATAAATCCATTGGATGCTCTGATGCACTCACATTAAAACCAGAGTGGTCCTATTCTGTCTGCTTTCCTATATACTTTTCTGTGATATGTAAGCTGGCATTTTGGTAGTTGTATTTGCTCATGTGGCTCTGTATGTTTGAATTACTATTCAGTGTCTTGGATTAAATGTGCTAACATCTCCAATCCCCTAAACCCTCTTTATAATACCAACTATTTCCTAAAGGAGAGTAGTTTTAAATATCGTATGAAGGGGACTATATGACACAGAGAATAGAGTGTTGGGCTAGGAATAAGGGAGATCTTGAATTTTCAAATCCTACCTTTGATACTTCCTAGTCATGGGACCGTGGACAAGTCATTTAACTTCTTTGTCTCAGGCAACAAACTAGGACTTGGCCTCATCCTTTCAGATGGAAATACTAATGATCCTAATCATAGATGAACTGCAATTTGGGTATGTAGAGGGAGTTTTTTCACTGGAAGCTATCATAAATCCTTCTTTTATTTGCAAACAGAGGTAGATTTGTAACAAAAGTAATTCAGAACTCATCCATATGGAAACTGAGTCACAGAGCTTTGCAGAATGTAAGTAAAATTAATTTCTATGGATATTAAATAAAGATGGGGCTTTTTTTTTTAATAATTCCCCTGAGTTAAATAATTGGAGTTTTTTTAAGTGTTTTAAATTAAAATATTTTAGGGGTTGGTTTCCTTGGCCACAAATATACCATGTATTGGAGACATTTTCTTTTCTGGATACCCTTTTTTGTTGTGTAAAAGTTTATTTCCTTTCCAGACTTTTACACTATAAAATAAAGGCACTAGCTGGGTGATAGGAAACACCTCATACCAATAAGCCAATGGCTTGCCATCTACTTTGTCTTCATTAAGAAGCTACTCTGAGGTATTCTTCCTGGGATTTCCTGGGATTAATTTGCTCCACCAGAGGAGAAATCTGACAGATAGAGATTTTTGTATACATGGAGCCATGTGTTCCTTCATATTGCAAAATGGAACATTCTCCTTTTGGAGGCAACAGGGACTTAAAGGCCAAGTCATGGAAAAAGAAGCCTAATGGAACATGGCCAGTTTTGACAGCTGAAGTGGTAGTCCATTTTTTAAATGGACATTAAGAGGATCCTTTTAAGCCTGTCTTTTAGTTAAAAGCAGCTGGTAATACATTGGACAGAGCTTTGGGCCTTGAGTCAGGAAGATTTGAGTCCAAATATGACCTCAGACATTTATTAGCTGTGTGACCCAAGACAGGTCACTTGACCTGTTTCCATTTGTTTCCTCATATGTAAAATGGGGGTAGTAATAGCATTTAATTCCCAGAATTGTTTTGAGGATCAAATGAGATGATATTTGTAAAAAGTGCTTATCACAGTGCCTGGCAGATAGAAGGTGCTATATAAATGTTTACTCCCTTCCTTCTTAAAGGTTCGTTCATAAAAATGGCATCCAAATTTTCTCTTTTCAAACCTAACTACAGAGCAATCTCTCAAGCTATGTTGAAGTGACCTAAATTGCTCTGGGTGCCTATAACAAATGACAACTAGAAAATGCAACATTTACAAAGAGATAATACCATCTGTTTCATTTCATAATAGGCCATGAAATGGGAAACAGTAATGACCAGAAAATAGCACTGATTTATTCCCTGCAATGTGTTTATAAGAGAGAATCTGTTGAGCCTCAGACTATTATTCAATATTCAGTCCAACAGTTTGAAGTGAGCACCTAAGGTAGGCAAGAATCAGAGTTCTTTCTCTCAAAGAGCTTACAGTCTAAGAGACAAGACCAGAGGAGCAGCATAAACAATGTGGTGAAAGCAGGACTGATCAGGGTGTGTAGGGGAGACAATTGGAAAAACAGCCCGGCAGTGCCTCACAAAGTTTCTTGCTCATAGGACAGATCTTTAATAAATGCTTTGATTGAATTGAGTGAAATTAATTGCATTGTATTCAATTGGATGGGAAATTGTCAAAAAAGGTATATTCTAAGCTGAGACTAGATGAATTCTGATTTAGATGAGCCTTCAATGTAAGGCAAAATAATGTAGACTTTCTCATTTAGGGAGCTACATTATAGAACACATTTTTAATAAAATTTTTAAATTTAAAAAGATCCAATTAGACTACCAAAAGTCTCAAGGACATAACACTAGTTGGTATAATGCAGTAAACTGTAATTTTTGTACTTTACCAAACAGGATAGAAGAGACTTACAGTGACTGACAACTTGAGTTCCATTATACCCTCTCTCTCCTGCTCCCTTCACATACATGGAGATTAAATGGGACTCCATCAGTCCCTTCAAATCTGTTTGGATTCTAATCCAGTGGCCCTCTTAGTAGAGCTCAGCAAGCCCTGATCCCAGGAGATCTAAAGTTCTTTCCTTTAGCTAGAGAACCCCTTAGCAGGTGAGAAAATGATATTGAGAAAACCTAGGTTATAGCCTTTTTTATTAGTTTTATGGAATATACTTCTTCCCCAATAGTTTCCATCCTTCCTAGTGGGAAATTTAAAATTCATTTTCTTTCATTTCTCTGTTGCCAAAAGCTTTAGAAAACAAAGCACCCATTATAGGTAGGGTTAGAGTACTTAAAATTTGCCAGAAGTAAATTTACCTGCCCCAGTAATAACTTCAACAAGGCCTCTTGGCCCCCTTTCCTGAAAGGTCTCTCTGACTACCCTGCAGTTGTTTGTTGTAGGTCACTTATAAAAATGAAGGTCTTAGATCAGGACAATAAATAAAAAGAAATCCCATATATTCAGTTATTTTAGTTAGGTGAACATTGCCCCTCTGTGGTCATTCAAAGTATAAATCCAAGAGCAGGCATCTGAATTTTAGCCTCATTTCAACTACAGAAAAATCACTGGATGTGAGGAGATATCTTGCCCATCCTCTTGCTTCAGATCACACCTAAATCATCCTGAAGGAGATTTTTAAAATATTTTGAGTGACTTTCAGGAAGGATTTCACTACTTAAATTGGCACATATCTTAATTATCTCATTGTTTGCTAAATACATATGTGGACACATGTACGCAAATGTGTGTATAAGTTTATATGGATATATGCGTGCATGTATGTGCACACATATGTGCGTGTATTTTATATGGAAAGGTACATGTATATACATGTGTGTATATATATATACACGTGTGTATCTATGTATGTGCACTTGATAAACAATGAGATGTGTGCCAATGGAAATAATGAAATTTTTCCTGGTAGTCATTTAAAATAAGATTTTTAAAATAATTCCTTCAGGTTGATTTAGTATGATTTGAAGCAGGACGATCTTTATATGTGCTTCTTCTATAGTCTGGCTATGTGTATATATGTGTGTATGTATATATGTACACATAGCTATTATAGATGTATATACACATGTATATATGCATTAAATGTATGTATGTGTATGGAGTACTATATCACAAACTGTTCATTTCTCCTTCCTCCACTTGACATTTTACCACATATTATCACACACTCTGACAGCTCTCACTTTCCAGGGCATTCCACCAACATAAATATTACCACTCAGTCTTAGTCTTCAAGTAAAGGACTAATCTTAGCAGTAGACTCTATATATTAGTAGACAGCATTGCAGGTACTCTTCAGTAATATCTTAAAACAGAAAGGGAATGTCATTATTCCACAAATATAAATTCCCCTAAATTTCTTGTTAGAAATCAAATTGCTTTCTTACATAAATAATATAAACTCACATTTAAATTAGTCATTGAGGCTTACAATGTATTTTCTTCACAACAGGCCTGTAAAGTAGGCAGCAAAAGTATCATCATCTTTATTACACATATGAGGTATCTAAGATTAAAGGTCAAAGATAGAATGATGTGCCCAAGGTGAAACAGAAAGTGTCAGTACCAGCAATCTAAACCCAGGTCTCACTTCTTTCCAAGTCCAGCACTCTCTCTACCACACTAAAATATAACTAGACATCAGGCCCTATCTTTGTCTATTTTCTGTTACTTAGAATTCATGCAACTTAACTCAGTGATTTGAATTAATGTGTGTACCCACAATGATAAAAAACCAAGACAATGTACTTATCACATGCTGATTCAGATCATTTATTACAAGTTCCATGATATGAGGGTAGAGAGAGGTCTGAACCTGTAATTTCTTCAGTACAAGGATTTCCTTGTATGTAAATTACCTCCAAAGATGCACTTAGGCCACTCATCTATGACTTGTAGTCTAAAAAATTTACCTGAGGCACTCGGATGTTAAGCGACTTCTCATGGCCACATTACCTTTTAAATAATGTTGGTGTCAGAACTAATGCTTTTATGAGTTATTTTGAAATCTATACTCTGGGAAGAAAATATCGTATCACACTAAATACTACAAGTTTACCTAACTAGCTCTGTATGAAATTAAGCAAAAAATAGGGTTGATCAGCCATAGGGTTGATGACCACCTTTAGATTCCTCTACTCTCCCAATACCTCTTGACTAAGAGGGGGTTAGGAAAGTATGGAATCATAATTGCAATGCAGTTCACAAATATATGACACTTTATAAAGTCAATACCATACATTTGCTCATTTGATCAAATTTCACTTATAGAGTATTATTATACCTATTTTTCTGGATAAAGAAACTTAAGCTCAGAAAATGTAAAAAGGTAAGTGGCAAAGTCAAGGACTTGAACCTGGCCAGATGTTCCAGATATAATACTCTAGGAAGGTTAGTCCAGTACCCTTTTCCACTATACCATCCAGAAAATTGAATAATCTGTCCTTTGAATAATAGAATATTAAGTATATAGCTAAAATTTATGAAAATATGTTGCACCTTTAAAAGATCAACAAATTAGGGACCAAAAAAGCCAATAATTTTAGGAAGTTTTCTGAATTTCCTTTTCCAAAAATAAATTAGTATATTTTGCAAGCAATCATCAAAGTAAATCATCTTTTGGATGCCAGATGAGGCTTAATGCTAGGAATCTAGGTTAATGTAGATTGCTCGTTTCCCTAGACCAAGACACAATTTTGAAAAACTAAGAAAAGCAGGCATACCAAAGGAACAAATAGGAGACGATGGTACAACAATAACTCATTTTTACACATTTTTAGGCACATAGAACACTAGCCTATAGGCAGTGCAAATATTTTTCAGATGAAGATAATGAAGCCCACAAAGATTTAGTGGTGCACCCACAATCATATAACTGCATGGCATAATGGACAGAGTGCTAGACTTGGAGTTAGGAAGACTTAGAATTTCACATTTCCTCTATGTGACCATAGAGCAAGTCACTCAACTACTTAATGACTCAGTTTCCTCACCTACAAAATGAGGATATTACCAAGCTCATAGGATAGTTTTCAGACTCAAACAAATGACATACATCAAGCACCTTCCAAATCATAAAGTGCTATAAGGAAACTTACATAAGCATCAGTCACTTTTTCTATGAAATGTGCACCATAGCTTTTAATAGCCACTGACCAGTAAGACCAATAAGACCAAGGTATCATTATGCTCCAAAATGTTTTTATATTTATATTTATATTATATTATATTATATTAATATTATATGCTTTCCCTTAGCCCAACACCACCTAGTTGTTCCCACATATTTGCCCTTTGTCCACCTTTAGAGAGAACATGAGAGAGGGTTAACGGTCAGGCAAGTCACAGAGCAAATAGAGAAAGCAATAGAGAGTAATAAAATGATAGCAGCCCATTTGTCTATGTACTTCTTTCCTGTCCACCTGTCTCCTATCATTGGACCCCAGGAGTAGAAGCAAGGAGATTTGGAGACAAAATTGCCAGGTTCAATCTGGGCTGTCAAACATGTCTTTAATGCCTCTTGTCATTGTGTTAGAACACAGTACTCCCAAAGTCAAAGGCTCAATCTTAGTCTATGCTAATTAAGTTCACTCTGTTCCATTTCCACAAATAGTATCTTTAACCCTGGCCAGCAAGTCTTGAAATATGTGTTCTTGGTCACCAGGAAACTGCGTGTGAATAACTCATTGAATGCACACTACCACCATCATTTTTTAATTCAAAGTATATGCCATACAAATAGAGAATACTTTTGTTCACTATGGACAACCCAGAGTATCTAAGGACCTAATTGTGGTTTCTTTTGACTAATTTTAAGATAAAGTAAAAAGGTCAGTGTCAAGTTGGATAGGTTCCTAACCACCCCTCACTGACATCCTCAAGTGAAGTGATTCATTAAAGACAAATGTGTTGGCTGCAGTCTTGTTTTAGTGGAGGATACAAGTTCCGTGTATTATTCCAAAGTTTGTTTTAGAAACTATGCCATGTAAATATTTGGCCATTTTGAACACTGTGACACCATAACCATCCCTCAGTGAGGAATCCTGGGATGATAATCTCATTCTGCTCAGTTAAGGAAGGGCCTGAGGAGCTCAGCTGTGCTCCTTTGAAATTCACTGTCGGATCAGGATTTCTGACAGATGGAATAAGGCCAGCAGCTAATGGAGCCAACAAACCCTAATCTAGGAGAGAGGGAAATTTCCTCTGGCCTTATGAATCTCCCTTTTGAAGCAGAAATAAAGGTGAAAGTAAATGAAAAAGAATAAAAGCCACTTAAGCCTTATCTAAATCTTTTCTACTTTGGCATTCATCTAAGTTAAGCAGCTAAATTAGACTTCCTAGTCACCAGTCACTTATAAATATTATCCTCTACAGGGTTAAGGATGAGAAATCTCCTCGATGCCCAGAAAAATAAAGATCCCACAGAAAAGTATCCCCTCTATTATCTTCTCCCTTTTACCCCTACCTACCTCTTCTATTTCTTTGGGATTAGGTAATCATTTTAAAAATATGATTTGCCATTTCTTCTTATGATACATTTTTCAGGCTTTCTCACATTCCCTCCCTTCTTTCTTGAAAAAAAGTTTCCACTACTGCTGATTTTTTAAGTGACATCCAAGCAACAGTCATATGCCAAACCCCTCTCCTTGATCCCTGATGTAAGCCATAGTTTAAAAAAATATAATCTTTGAAGATGTCATGTGACATGTGAAAGAACTGATGATACCTGAGTATCATAGACAAACAGCTATCCAGAGAAGAAGGATAATGAAACTGACTCAGAGTGACTAAAATCTTCCATCTCAATGAACAGGTGAATGAGAAAAGTAGTTGTATTGAACCTGCTAGGGAAAGAGACAAAGCAAATAGGGTGGGTTGCTATGGTAGGAGGATGAAAGACTCTCAGGAGACCAGGTTGTAGTGATAGGAAAGGGGTGTGGAGGCGGGTGACAGTGACCTCTAAACCATGTCTATTCCTCATGCTTCTTGTGCTGCAGTGGTGTGTTTTTCTCCCCAGTTGAAGACATTGAATCCTGCATTTTGATGTTAATTCCTGTTACTGCCAACAATTACTGCATCTTCTTATTTAACTTATGTCTTCTTTCCAAGCGAGAATATCCAGGTTTCGGTTGGATCTATTTTAAGGTGAATTAATTAACCAGCCTAATAATACATTCAAATGTTTTTTGTTATTATTAATTTTACTGTAAAATAGTTAAAGAGAATACGGTACAGGATCCTTAGTAAACCACCTTGTTTCTTGGATTTGTTTGTTTCCTCTATTTTTTTTTTAATTCATTCCTGGGCTAGGGCAACCTGCCTCCAGATTACAGGATAAGTTTAATCGACATCGGCCTTGTGATTGAATACCTGATGGGAGGAGCTTATCGCTGCAACTATACTCGAAAACGGTTCCGGACTCTCTACCACAATCTGTTTGGACCCAAGAGGGTGAGGAAATTAATTCTGTTCCATTCTGTATATAATGTGATTGGGACCCTGTCCCTATCAACCAAGATGTAGAGGATTTCTCTTCCCTTGCTCTCAGAGTGACCAGGTTGAAAGGAGTTATCTCTCTCTTGAACTTTTTGGCCACTAACCCAAAGGAAACAGTAAATACTTCCAAATCAGACTGAGTCCAAACAGATTTTTATTGTGGGACAAATTAATATCCAACTGCAAGCCTACAGGAAATGGGTCAAAGAATGATAGTCAAGGCTTCTGCACACTAGTCACAAATTTCAAAATCACTTTACCTATCTTGCTGCTAGTTGAAGAAAGGGGATTGTTATAAGAGCTGAGCATGTGTGCATGCATGTGTGAGTATGCCTGTACCTCTGAGAATGAATTGAGCTGGTCAGACTATTGATGTGCAGAGAGCATATTTATATTTCATAAGGTAATAGAAATAGGGAGGTTAGTATGGATGTTGGGGACCTCAACATTTATTAAAATTCTATCCAAGGACACACTAAATCATTTTGGGATGCTTAGAGCATGTGACAGGTACCCATGGAAGCTGGCTTCAAATTTTGTTTCTCCTACTATCACATTCTATTCAAGATATGTGGCTCTCATTATTTTAACTAGAAGTATATCCCATACCCTTCCAAGTAGAAATATTGGGAAAGATATAAAATTTTATGCCAGACGTTCAACATGAATTTTAACTCCAACTCTGCCACTAATGAATGGGTTGTGTGACTTTGGAAAAGTCAATGTTTATTTAATAAGAGATTAATCTTTGGGCCCCAGTTTTCTCATTTACACAACAAGAGGTTGGACCATATGACTAAAGTCCCTCTGAACTCCAAAATGCTATGATGTTGTTCAATTGCTTCAGTCATGTCTGACTCTTATAACCCTATTTGGGGTTTTCTTAGCAAAGATACTGGAGTGGCTTGCCATTTCCTTCTCCAGCTTATTTTACAGATGAGGAAACTGAGGCAAACAGGGTGAATTGACTTGCCCAGGGTCACACAGGTAGTAAGTATCTCAGGCTGGACTGGGACTCAGGATGATTCGTCTTCCTGACTCCTGGCCCAGCACTCTATCAACTTTGACACCTAGCTGCCCCAAATCCTATGGTCCTCATGTAAAAAGATTCATTCTTATAGATCAAGAAAATAATATCTATGTGTAATTGTCATGCAGATATTCCAATGAAAAATGAAATATGTGATCAAGTATCTGGATTTTAGTGTAAATAAAACAACATCTGGGAAAATCAGGAATGTAGTTGAGATTCCTGACAAAGACCAGAATAGGGAAGCTAATTATTTTAGCTAGTTTTTGTCTGGCTCTAGTTTCATTTACATGCCAATCAAAGAGGATCTTAGATTGAAGTCAGCTTCATCACCCCAGCTTTCCACATAGCTCCTATGTTTTTATTTTTATATCAGAGTCCCAAGAAATGGATTTTAGCAACACAGTCTCATAAGTATTTTGTGGAAGTAATAAGAAATTTTTTTAACCCAAAATCAGATAATCAGCAAAGGTAAATAAAAGAATTGACTTAATCTTAGCCTGAAGAGTTTTGTTGGCTTTTGTTTTTGTTGTTTTGTTCTTCTTTTTTATTTTGTTTTTTTAGCTCTCTGGTCAGGTGTCATCCTGATTCAGAATCTGAGATCCCAAACAATTAATGAGTTACATTATTTGTGACTCACTGATTGTGAGCCTGCCTTCCCCAAACCCATTCCAATGCCTCTGCTCAAAGAGAATAGCAGATCAGAGTCACAGGAGAAATATAGAAAGCTATCAAGATGAGAGTAACATAGTTCCCCAGACTCTCTTATGTTGGTACACAAATGAGCTAGAGGCCAAAACAAAAGCAAGCAAGGTTCCATATTTCTGCCTTTATTTTGCCTGTCTGCTTTACATCTTTACATCTTTATCAAACTTTCAGATATATGGAATTTATCAGGTTATAGAAATAACTGAAGAGTTTGGTTCTCTATTTTTCTGTTCATATAAACATTTGGTGATTATTAACCTGTAAAAGATTAAGTGGTAGGAGTAAGAGATGTTATGACATGGAAATCATAGATCTATAGACTATCTTTAGAGAGGAAATGAAGTAATATTCAGTTCCCATCATCACCAGTTTTCTGAACTTCACAAAGTAAAGTTCAGATATCTTCAGTAGCTTTACTTCCACTATAATCTTTACAAATATATCATTATATTCTCTAATAATTCTTTATTTAGTGACATAGGACTATGACGTATGGTCATATTTAACCATTGTAAGATTTTTACATTATTTCTATGAAAAAACATAAAATGTTTTTCAACTCTTTCTTTTGACAGCCTAAAGCCTTGAAACTTCTAGGAATGGAGGTAAGTGAATTTTTTTTAAACATTAATACCTAGAATGGCATTGATGATAAAGAGCATTTAGATAATGCTTTATGGTTTCCAAGGCACTTTATATTATATTATTATATATTATATCGAGTATACTATATACACCCATTTGGTCCTCACAATAACCTTATGGGGCAAGTGTGGTTATTTTCCCCATTTTACAGATGCAGATACATTAAGCCCAGGATCATAGTTAATAAGTGCTTAAAGTGGGATTTGAATGTACTCTATCCACTGTACCACCTAGCTGATTAACAACAACAATAATAATTGGGACAACAACATTAAAATAGATGATCATTGGCTGGAGAAACAGAAGCGATGCTTTCATGAAGGTATCCTATAGACAACCTAGCCAGAAGGAAACACATGAGAAGTTCCAGAAATATCACAAACCCAACAGAGAGGCACAATATCCATCAATCACTCAGCAGGCATTTATTAAACACTTACTTGAGGAATTTCAACTATCTAGACATCTGCTAGGGTGCTCTCTATATGCAAAGCAGAACAATTATAAGATATATATATATATATATATGTATATATATACATAGATGGATATAGATGACATGAATTATATATATATAAAATTCACATTCATATATATATATATATATATATATATATATATATATATATATATATATATATATACTTTCAGCTCCAGCCTTGATCTGCTAAAGCCTTGAAACTTCTACCCAATGATTATTATAATCAATTTAATATAAAAAGGAGAATAGTATGAACTCACAGAGCTGTTTTGAGGATCAAATAAGATAATATATGTAAATCACTTTGCAAATTTTAATGCACAATATAAATGCTAGCTACTGTTGTTGTTGTTACATCAGAACAAGGGTAGGAAGCAACCAAGGGAACTGAACATGGCTGACAAACAAGGAGCAACCTGTCGACAGCCCCTAGGTAGCACAGTGTCTCGAGAGAGTGCTGGACTTGGAACTAGGAAGTGCTGAGTTCAAATCCCTTCTCAGACACTAACAGCCAACACCCTACCTAGAACGATACTGGGCACATGAGGATAATAATGGCATCTATCTCATAAAGTTGTTGTTATGGCCCAGTGACTTACCACATATAAAGTACTTTACAAACTTAAAAGCACTATGTAAATGCTAGCTATTATTAATGAAGAAAGAATGACAGAAACTTTAGGAAGAAGTGACTACTCCATCTTGCAGTTCCTGCAATATAAGAAGCTGCCATAGTTTGACACCTTACCTAGAGAGGAGATTCAAAGAGTTTTTGGGTGTGTTTTTTTAAAGCCTAGCAAGATGTCCAAGGAGTAAAATGCTCTAAGGAAAAGTCCATCCAAAGGGGCTTGGCAGGTCTCAGAAATGAAATGCACACGTTGTAATATTAATTGTTCCAATAAAGAAAAAAAAGAGAGAGGGCTGGGTTGTTGGGGTTTGTTGTTGTTGTTGTTGTTGTTGTTGTTGTTGTTGTTGTTTGGGGGGTGGGACAGTTAATTTGTTTGTTTTGTAATCAGGGTTAAGTGATTTGCCCGGGGTCACCCAACTATTAACTGTCTGAAGCCAGATTTTAATTCAGGTCCGCTAGACTCCAGGGCCAGTGCTCTATCCACCATGCCACCTAGCTAACCCCCCAAAAGGGAGTTTTCTAAAGAGATTGGAGTGCATATCCTGGGAAAACTGACCAAATTTGATTTTTAAAAGACATAAGAGGCAGTACCTGAGGATGGATTGAAGAGTGGCAAACTTCTGGAACACCCAAGGTCAGAGTGAGCTGAAACTAGTGCTGAATGAATGATAGCTACAATTTTTTAAAAAGGGTGGGGGAAGGATTTTTAGCAATATTGGGCATGAAATGAAGCAAAATGAAGGCATAAGACTAGTGCCCCCAAGTGGATGATTAAGAGAACATAGAACTACTTAACTTTTCTGGTTTTCTCTGCCAAGTAGAATGATCTTGGTTCCAACTCAGAATAAAAATGACTAATACGGAATGAAAACCAAAGAAGTAAGGAAGTGATAAGAAAGCACCTGTTTGCCTTCAGTGAATTCAGTGGTTCACCTGTGCTCTTTAGCATTTTTATCAGTGATTTGATGAAGGAACAAGTTTTATGCTTATCAAATTTACAGCCAATCCAAAGTTAGGAAAAAGAACTACCAAGTTGGTTAATAAAGACAGGATCCAAAAATGTCTCAGCAGTCTAAAATGTTAATCTGACTCTAACTGGGTGAAATTTAATAGGGATATATGTAAAAACAGAAACCAAAGTTCAAAAAATTAACTGTACGAGTAGGCAGATTACAGTGGCGACATGCAACAGGTCAGAAATCCATATGGAAAAGATATGGGTATTTCCATGGATGGAAAGTTCAATATGAATCAAGACTAACTAACATTAAAGTCCAATGAGTGAAAGTACTTAGGCTACATTCATAGAAGCACTGTCTTCCAGACTAGGAAAAGTGATAGTCCTGCTGTATTATAGCATCATAGGAGTATTGTTTTAGTTCTGGTCTTTACATTTTAGGGAGGATATCAGCCAATTGGAGCAGCTTCAGAGGAGGGTAACCAGGACACTTAAGACCTTGTGAGCATTGGTGAAAATCACTAAAAGTGTTTATCCTAGAAAAGAGAAGACAAGAGGAACATGATTGCAATGCTCATATACTTGAATGACTGACATATGAAAGAGGGAGTAAACTGTTACTTAGGGGACTGTTTGTCCCCTAAGGAGAAATAGGTGGCTTTTGTAGAGGCAGATTGAAGGTTTCTGTAAGGAAGGACTTTCTCATCATTATTGCTGACTAAAAGTAGAAGGGGAGACTGTGAGTTCATATCACTGGAGATTTTCAGATATCTGCCAGCAAATCCCTCATCAAAGATGTTGCAGTGACAGACTTGTACCAGAAAAACTTCCAAATAGGAACCAACCAGATTAAAATATAATTGGGAAATGATGAACAAAATTTTAAAAAGTAACACAACACAGATAATGTTAATTTGTGGTTTTCTAAGTCAGTATGAAACCAGTAAGGAGCCATTTCTATATGAGTCTGACACCATAGTTATAGAGGGCATTCTTATGGAAGTCTTCATTGGTCCGGATGACTTCCCTGGTTTCTTCTAATTCTTAGATTCTGTGATATATAAACTCCAGTAAGTGAAATAGTCTTGGAGACACTTGAAAAAAGTACAAGATCCAAAGCCAAATATATTTCATCTATTTTCATGCCTAGTAGGTATTGTATTTTCCCTTATTTGTTTATAAGGAAGTTTGAATATAAAACAAAGAGTGGTTTTTATGTATTTTAATTGATAGGATATAGTTGTCCATATGCATTATAAATAATTATCACAGAAAAACAACAGAAAATAGACACTTTAAAAAGAAATATCTCATTGTATTTTAATCTTATATAAATTATATAAAATAAAAATTTAAGACAATAATAAAGTTTAATACACAGATACTTAGAATTGGAAAGAATCTTGGGATTCAGTGTGGGGTTTTTCTATTCAGTGAGGATAGAGCTTATTTATTCATATTCAAGCATATAACATGGAAGTATTAACTTACTAATTAAAATATGCTTAAATAGTATTTTTAGGTTGGTAGTACTCTATAGGTTGTGTTTGTCCTTCGTTTTTGAAGAAGACCATGGCATCAGGAAAGTGATGACATGATTTGCAGTTGACATAGATTTGAGTGAGAGAGGGCTATGCAAGGTCACCAGCCTCTCTTTCTCCTCTAGGGCCATCAGGACGACTGGAGATGGCCCAGGATACAGTGGGAGACCCTGGTCCTTTTAGACTAAGGCCTTTTCAGATTCTCACTTTGAAGTAATGCCCATGCAGTGAATAGGTCTCTTAAAGAAATGAGTCAAGGGAAGGTCCCTTTAATTAAAAAAAAATCAAACTGGGAGGGGAAGACATTCAGGATTGCTGGTCAAAAGAGCAACAGTTACATTCACTCTGAACCAGGAAGACCCAAAATAATGCCATTAAGGGGTGTTAAAGGTAGAGTTAAGGTAGAAAGTAACAGAATACTACATAGTCAAAGAGTAGAAAAGTACGAAATTGAATGATTAAGAAGATTTAGTTAATTAAAACCAGTAGAATTAAACAACAGGAAATAAAGACAGAGAAATAAAAAAGAAGAGAGAGAATGTTCCTTGTGATTGACATAGAGAAAAAAGAAGAGAGAGGGATTAAATGATGTAGTATTAACAGAATTTTCAAACACAGGAAGTTAAAGCAGGCAGAAAATAACATTCTTAAATAGTACTGTTTCTTCCCCCAAAAAAGTCCAGAATGAAATTCAGCTCATTATTATCTCAAACTCCATTTTATTTTTCTTGATTTATAGGATGATGTTCCCTTGAGAAGAGGAAGAAAGACCACCAAAAAGAGAGAAGAAGAAGTGGACATTGATTTGGATGACCCTGAGATCAACCACTTCCCTTTCCCATTCCATGAGCTCATGGTGTGGGCTGTCCTGATGAAGCGGCAGAAGATGGCCTTATTCTTCTGGCAGCATGGGGAAGAGGCCATGGCCAAAGCACTGGTAGCCTGTAAACTGTGCAAAGCTATGGCTCACGAGGCATCGGAAAATGACATGGTGGATGACATCTCCCAAGAGCTGAACCACAACTCCAGGTAGGCTCGTCTGGGTACGATGGCTCTAAGGGAGCAGAGCTCCTCAGGCTGCCCAAAGTGAGCTTCACTTGAGTTGGTTTCAACTACTAAATCTCTGTGAAAAGGAAATGGATTCTTAGGGGCTGGGCCAGAGAAAATCTGAGGAACTGGAGACAAAGCTCCACAAGAAGAACAAATAAAATATACGGTAATATTAAATGGTAAAATATATTCCTTGTCTATGCACTTTGCTAATTACTAGGAATGCAAATGCCAAACACAAATGGATTATTTAGAAGGATATTCATTTTTTACCTGGTGTTAAGTTTTCTGCCATGGCCCAGATTGGATGGTTGTATCATCCCTTGGTTTCCAAAATTCATTTAATTTTTTAGCAAACATTTACCATATGCATGGTGCTGTGCTAAGCGCTGGAAATGCAAAGACAAAATAAAAACCAGTCCTTGCCTTCCACTAGGGGGGATACACTATGAAAGCAGACAAATAAAGGCAATCTAATTTCAGGAAAGAGAGTGGATGAATCATAAAAGGCCTCCCATAGTAGGTAACACCCGAGTTGAGCGTTGAAGGAGCTAAGGATCCTGAGAAGCAGAGGGCAAGAAGGGAATCTAATCCAAACATTCAGGAGACGATATGTCAAATCTAAGGAAAAGAAAGTAAGCCATTTTTGGTAGAACTGATAGTACATAAAGAAAAATAACGTAAAAGAAGCCTGGAGAAGTAGGCTACATCCAGAAGGTGAAAAGCTTTAAATTACAAGCTCAAAGGTTTATATTTTAAAGTAGGGAATATTGAAAATTTTCAAACAGGGGATCACTCCCCTATGGTCAGACACCTGCATTTTAGGAAAATTATCTGGCAATTGAATAGAACAGAGGTGTTGCAACACTCCCAGGTACCACTGAAACAGATTAAAATATAATTGAAAAATATTTAGCAAAATAAAAATAGAAATAGAATGTTAATATGTGGTTTTTTAAGTTAACATACAGCCCACAGGGATCCTTGAATATGAGTTAGTGGGTCCTATTTCTATTTCAGTTTGACCCCACTGGTGTAGAGTAAAGATTAAACAGATAAGAGATTAGAAACAGAGTCTAAATAGGGGACTATTGTGGTAGTCTAGCCAATAGCTGATGAGGACCTAAATTAGGATAATAACTTGTGAGTAGAGAGAAGGAGACAGATATAAGATGTCAGTGAAAGAATTGATAAGGTCAGCAACTATTTAGATACAGTAGATAAAGAAGAACCAAGGATCACTCCAAGGTTATGCTCCAGGATGACTGGAAGGATGGTGGTGCCTCTAAAAAAATGGGGAAGTCTAGAGGAGGAACAGTTTTAGGGGAGCAGATAATTATTTCTGCCTTGGATATGGTGTTTCAAATGCCTTCAGGAACCCTAAATGAGTTAGCTAGCATTTGGTGATGTATGACTTGAACTCAGGAAGAAAATTAGGGCTAGACATAACATATTTGGGAACCATCATTAGAGATCATTCAACCCAAAAGAAGCTAATGAGACCATCAAAAAGTGCTGTGTTGAGAGAAGGACATACAGGACAAAGCTCTGGAGGAATACTGACATTTTGGTGGAGTGGAACCCAGATTAGAACCCAACCAAGAAGACTAGAGTGAAAGACAAATAAGATAACCATGACAGAGAGAGCTATTCATAAAGCCAAGAGAGGAGAGAGTATCCAGGAAAAAAGGGTTAGTTAGTGCAGAAAGGTCAAAAAAGTATGAAGGTTGAAAAAGGTTATCAGAATTAACAGTAAGAGATCACTGTGTAGTAACTTTGGATAGAGAAATTTCACTTGGGTTGAGGTCAGAAAGCAGATTTGAGCACATGAGAAGTGAATCATTGGCAGTAGTTGAGCATAAGGCAGCTTTTTCTACAAGTTTGAAAATGAAAAGTAGCAATGACTGACCATTTGAATAAGTGGCAGAGTCAGACAGAGGCTTTTTAGGGATGGTGGAGATTTGAGCATGTTTGTACACAGTAGAAACAGAACCAAAAATAAAAAAATGAAATTGATGAGGTTCTAATCAAAGGAGACAAACTCCAGGAGGAGACAAGATCAAAGGCCCAGGTGGAAGAGCCACCTCTTCATTAGAGGCAGGATAAAAGAATGACCTAGACAGGTTCTGAGGCATCTTACTTATTGGTTGACGTCCTGTTTTTGTTTTGTTGGAGTCTTTGTATGAGGTGAGTTATTCCAGTTGATGAATACGTATTCCTTTCTTCTTATGAACACAGAGAAAGAGATTTGTTTACAACTTAGACTATAACCTGTTTACACAATAAGTTTAAAAGACTGATCACTTTTTGATGATTTTATGAATAAAATTAATGATCTCTTAAGAGATGAACTAGATGACTCTGAAGCCCTCTTCCTTGATTCTATAAATATATTAAAGTGAGAAAGAGAATTAAGCAGCATTTGGTTAATTTTAGCAAATAAGTGAAGAAGAGAAAGAAACCATGACTTGGTTCATAATTTGACAGTAGAACAATCCCTAGTGCTGTTCTTAACCATAACGTTCCTTTTCAAAAAAAATAGATTTTTATTGATATCCTTTGTTTTTACATCACCCAGATTTGCTTCCCCCTTATAATAATTTTTAAAAAGAAAGAAAAACATTAGGGGACAAAAGCTGATCGACACTTGGAAGCACTCTGATCTGCAGCATCCCACACCCTAACTTCTGCAAACGGAGGAGAGTCTTTTCATGCCTCTCATTTAAACCCAAGCTTGCTTTATAATTTCAGAGCATTCCTATTTCAATCTTTATGGCTGGCAATCTCATTTACATTGCTGTAATAATTCTATACGTTGTTTTCTTTTTTGTTTGTTTCTTTTTTGGAGGGGGGAAGGCAGGGCAATTGGGGTTAAGTGACATGGTTAGTAAGTGTTAAATGTCTGAGGCCGGATTTGAACTCAGGTCCTCCTGACTCTAGGGCCAGTGCGTTATTCACTGCACTGCCTAGCCATGCCTATATGTTGTTTTCTTGACTCTGCTTACTTCACTTAAATTAGTTCATGTAAGTTTTTCCACATTTCTTTGTATTCATCATATTTATTTTTTATAGCACAGTAATATTCCATTACATTCATGTATAATCCCTTTAGCCATTCTTTGTTCCATGGGAATCTACTTGGTTGTTGCTATCAATATTGTGGTAAATATAGAACTTTTGTTTTTGTCAATGACCTCCCTGAAGTATATGTCTATCAGTGATCAAAGGGTAGGGATATTTTAGTCATTCTTCTTTAGTCATCTTTCTTTCATTCATAACTTCAAACTGCTTTCCAGAATGGTTAGCCAGCATTATCTTTTGACCTAGTGATCCATTCTCTACCACTCATGTAAAGACAATAGAACCCTGGGCTTGGAGAGAGGAAGACCTGAACTTAAATTCCAACTATGACATTTACTAACTGTATAACCCTGGGCAAGTTATACAACTTCTCTACACCTCAATTCCCTCATCAATAAAATAAGATTGAACGAGGTGTCCTTCAAAGCCTCTTCCAGGTCTAAATCTGATACTTTATCTGATGTGGGGCCACAATGGGAGGTTCCAAAGAAAGTTAGAAATATAAGGGGTCCAGAATGTTTCTACCACCAAACTCTTAAATGTTTGTTCATTTTTTTAATAAGCATCATTTGATGACTTCTAACTGCAAAGAAATAGCAATTTGGAGACTAGAGAAGCTTCAATTCTGCCACTGTAGGCAGAAAATAAACATGGTTGCTAGTAAGACAGCTGAAAAAGTTTTGAGAAACTAGGGAAAAAGACACTGAAAGTAAAGGTGAAGCAGGATGAGTTGCCCAGGTGGTTGCCATTACCCACTTCTTTTTTAAAACTGTTCTTTTCTTTTTAATACATCACTTTACTCTCCCCCCCAGTCAGTAAATACTTATTAAGCACCTATTACATGTCAAGCCCTGAGGATGCCGAATGATGGCAAAAGACCACAGCCTCATGAGAGAGGTAAAAGGCAAACCATGTACAAACAAGCTACTTACAGGATACATTATAAACAGTCAACAAAGGAAAGGCACTAGAATTAAGAAAGACATTGCAGGCATGAGGGACAACCAGTGAAAATTCCCAGAATCGGGAGATCAAGTGTCTTGGTTGAGGAACAGCAAAGAGGTCAATGTTACTGCATTGAAGGGGGCAAAGGGGAGTGACAAATAAGACTGACCTTCAATAGAGTCCCTCAAGCAAAACAATTCAGTACCTTGACCATGTGTAAAAACATTTGTCTCATTCTGCATCTCTACTGCTTCAATGACATGCTTCACCATCAGTTTTCTGAAGTCATGACTGCTCCCTGCATTGGTCAGTCATTATCCAGTTCCCCTTACCTAAAGCCTGCTTGCTGGGACAGCTGGGTGGTGCAGTGAATAGAGCATTGGCCCTGGAGTCAGAAGGACCTGAGTTCAAAATCAGCCTCAGACACTTGACACTAGTTGTGTAACCTTGAGCAAGTCACTTAACCCCAATTTCCTTGCCTGCCCCCCTCCAAAAAATAAATAAAGCCTGCCTGCCAACCGGTGGTCAGTGCATTGACGATAAAATGAGGGTCACTACCACAAATAATTCTCTCAATGAAACAGTGAAAAGAGAAACAACATACCCCCTGCTTCTCCATGGTTAATATCCATGCATCCTTTATCAGACTAGATTTTCACCAGAACCCTATCCTGCCTCCTTGAAGCCTGGCATCAGGCACCACAGTCCTCTGTCTGCTTTAGTTCTAAACACAGAAGCTGGTCCCTTAATATGTAAATGAATAAGTATGGATGATGGCTGGGTCAAGCCCCAGAGCAAAGCTTTAGAGAAGTATCCCAGGAGCTGGCTGCTTGGTCAGATTTCTTGGATCTACTCATAAGGGCCAGCCAAGTCTCCAGAGCAAAGCAGGATCTGGAGCTTTGCAGCTTCACCTCATTTTGGTTAGGCTAGTCTTTGTGAGAAAAGGTCTTTTTTATCTCAACAGCCCTTGACTCTGTTCTTTGTACAATCTCAGAGTGTAGCAGCAGCCGTGTGAAAAGGGAACCCTATGGGCTGAAAACATTTGAAGCTTTTCTAACTTCAGAAAAAGAACACCACCATCACATCAAAGGGAAGAATGAGAACTGACACCAAAACCCAAGCTTAATCTCAACCAAGTCCCCAGTTCCCAATTGAAAACCTTAAGTATAAGGACCGAGCTTGTTCCTCTGTGCTGCTCCTGACTATTCACAAATAAATATGTTTCTCAGGTTCTCTGTCTCGGGTTCAAGACTATGAGCCAAGCCTCATAATAAACTACCAACCTACAAGTGAATTTTTCTCCCAAGAAAAGCTTCATTCCTAAGCACATTTAAACTAACAGGGCCACAAAACAGTAACCTGCCCTTCTGGGAAATACATATGACAGGTTAGTCTTGCTCTGAGTCAGTGACCTTGAGTATGACCCATGAAAATCACACAGCCAGCACAGAATGAGTGGGTCATCCACAGTTTCTGGGACAGGGTCCAATGATACTGGAAGTCATCCCACTGCAACTACAATCCAGGCTTACTGTCAAAACACTAGACAGCTTCAATCCACTAATGCAATAGCTGTATGGAAATAATAATTAGCAACAGGTGGGATATATCTGCTGGTTCCTCTAATCCCCCTCCCCTAGTTTGTGGTGACTGAGCGATCATTGTTCCCTTAGGCTGTATGGATTGAGAGCTGCCTTGCTGATAGTACCAACTCCCTAAACTTTATTACTCTCAGCCAAATTTGGATGGGTGGTCTCTACTTTCACAACAGCCTAATGATTGATGAACAACAGTGTAGGGGGACATAAACCTGCCAAACTGAGTGTATGTCCAACAATGCCACATGTGAGGTGTCAGTTCATTAGCACTAATATCGGGAATCTAACCAAGTTTCTGGATAGTTGATACATAAATTATTTTTAAAGTCAAGGCAATAGGTCATATAGGAGACATTGAAACAGAGATAACAAAATATAGAGTAGGGGAAAGGTCAGCCATCTGATTTAGAGCCAGAAAACCTGTATTCAAATATTGGCTCTACCATGTACGTCCTTGGACAAGTAGCCTGATCTCTCTCAGCCTTGATTCCCTCATCTGTAAAATGAGATTTACCATCCATAAAATTAAACAGTTCCTAATGTGCATTTCAGCTCCAGAGCCCTATATCCTCTAGAGGGAAAAGTTGTTGGTTTTTTTGTTGTTTTTTTTTCCCAACTAAAAAGAGAAAGGATCAAGTAGTCTTGTCTTGAACTATTGTCTTTCTGCCTCAATACCTAATTTCCATGTTGTTCCTCCATTAGACTATGAGGTTCTTGAGAGCGAGGACTTGTCCTTTGACTTTCTTTGTAACCCCAAGGGCATGGCACAGTGCCCAACACACAGTGGCAATTAATAAATATTTTCTGACTGACATATGGCTCAGTTAAGCATGCTAAGTTCTGGTAATACAAAGAAAGGCAAAAACAGTTGCCCTGTTTTTTACCCTGAACACAGAGTTCACATTCTAATGGGAAAGACTACATGCAAAGGACCATGTATGTATACAGGGTAAATTGGAAGTAATCTTTGGTGGGAAGTCACTTACACTGAGGGGAGAGGGGAACTGGAGAAGACTTCCTGTAGAAAGTAGAATCTGAACAGAGTTTTGAAGGAAGGGTGAGGTGAGGAGGGAAAATATTCTAAGCATGAGGGACATCCAGTAAAAACTATAAGAGTCAGAATGATGTAATCCTAATAAATCTGCTCCCAACCCCAATATTCCAACTTCATTATAGGCCTGGCCCAACTGAACAGCAAGCCCACTGTACCTACCTAACCCCCATCCCCACCCCTGCCAATGTCCTAACTTATATGCCCTAACTTATAACATATATGCCTCATTGCTCACTGGAACAACAGGTCTATCCTTGAACTCTTAGCTCCCACAGAAACAGCAGGTGTGTCCATGATCCCATGAAGGGATCCCAGCCACTGCCTCTACCTAGTCACTGCCCCAAGAACCATTCCCACAGAAACAGGTATGTTCTTGTATTCAGTCACAATCACATCATCCATCTAGTCCAAGACAGGACCACAATACCCAACTATCCATCTTGACCAGAAAAGACCACAATAGCTAGCCAAATGGAGGGCAGCATGACCAGAATGTTTAACCACTGAACCATAGATGGGACCTTTCCTCCATTACCTAACCCCTTAACAAACTCCTCCTGCCTTTTTGATATTGATCATATTGTTATATTCTATGTATATTTTGATTAGATAATTGCTTCTTTACCCTATAAAATTCCATCTTGCTTTCTTTGAAGTTGCTAGTTCCTCTTGGAACTTAGCCTGCTTCATGAGAGGTGTCAATCTCAACAAATGCCTCTATAGTTGGATTAGAGGTGGTCTGACTCTGAATTCTTCGGGACGGTTTCACCACAACACATCATGAAACCCCAACAGTTTTTAGGTAGGCAGAACCCCCACTGCAACAAAAAGATGGGAGTATTAGGTGTGAAGAACAAGAAGGTCAATGTTGTTGAATTAAAGCATATATGGAAAGAAGTTAAAGCATAAGAAGACTAGAAAGAAAGGGGCCAAGTTGTAAAGGATTTTAAAAGGTAAACAGTGGTTTTTTGAGGGTTTTTTATTTGATCCTGGAGGAAAGAGAGAGCCACTGGAGTCTGAGTAGGGGAGTCACATGGTTAGACCTACACTTTAGGAAATCATTTTGAAAGTTATGTGGAAGATGGGATAGAGTCAGGAGACCAGATGGGAGGCTTTTGCAATAGTTCAGGCATGAAGTGATGAGAACCATCACCAAGGTGGTGACAGTGTCAGAGGTGAGGACATAAATTAGAGACATAGAAATAATAGGATTCTGCAAACACACCTTGTTTGATCCTTAAAATACTCACAGATATGTGGATGGGCTGTTTCTAGATGATAAAGAATTCAGGTCTCAAGGTTAGCACAGCCTAAAATGACCTATGGAAGAGGGAGGGGTAGAGAATGATTGTAGATCTTATGAGATAGGTACTATCTCATTTTATAGAGAGGAAAACTGAGGCTGAGAGGGGATCACATGGCTAGCAAGTATCTGAGTGCAGATTTGAATCCCAAGTCCAAGACTCTATCTCCTTCACCTCCAGTGTCTTTCCCATGCTAGCCCATCAGAAGAACCTTCCCCATCTCCCCATTAGCACTACTACTGCAACCAGCAGAAATCACAGGAAATTAAACAAATTGAAGCTCTTCTGGACAAGTAAAAATCTTCCTTATTTTTAAGGATTTCCAGGAGAAAGATCCTACCACTTTCATCAGTTAACCACTCTAGTTTCATCATCAAAACATTCTTACCTAGGTCTTTTATGGTTCAGTTTAATATCCATTCCCTCTTGTTGGATATCATTAGTAAAGACCATTCCTTGTATAATTGTACATTCTCTCCATCTTAAACTCCAAGTATCTATGATTTCACTAGTGTGATAACTCCTTACCTCCTACTAATATAGATCACAACCCTTCTGTACCTTAATCTATGGCAGGGGTGGGGAACCTGCAGCCTCGTGGCCACGTGTAGCCTTCTAGGTCCTCCAGTGTGGCCTTTTGACTGAGTCCAAGTTTACAGAACAAATCCTTTTATTAATGGGATTTGTTCTGTAAAGTTTGGATTTGGTCAAAGAGCCTCACTGGAGGACCTAGAAGGCCACATGTGGCCTCAAGGCCCATCCCTGGTCCATGGTCTTTGTGAATTTCAATGGTTAAAAAAATATTATCATCACCATTGTTCTGTAACTTACTGAAGAGCCATTCCAAATGTAAATAGGCTTCTTCTTCAAAGATAAAGGTCCAGTCTATCACTGGGGCCATGTCAAAATTTTTCTAGCTTGTTGGAAATATGAGATAGCTAAATGGTATAAAAGATAGAACACTGGACTTGTAATGTGGAAGACCTTAATTCAGATCCTGCCTTGAACATTTATTAGATGTGTATGACCTTGGACAAGTCCCTTAACTTGTCTGAATCTTAGTTTCCTCATCTATAAAATGATATTTCATAGGTTTGTTGTGAGGATCAAACAAGAGAATATAACTTCCTAAGCCTTCAAATGCTATATAAATGTTGGCTTTTATTTCCATCTATTGTAATAGCTTTTAAGAACCTAGGGTCACTTCCCCACTGTTGTGTAGTCTGCTTCTGGGCTGAATAATGCAAATTCCTTTCAATACCTTTTTTTTGGAGGGGGTAAGGCAAGGCATTTGGGATTAAGTGACTTGCCCAAGGTCACACAGCTGGTAAGTTTTAAGTGTCTAAGGCTGGATTTGAACTCAGGTCCTCCTGACTCCAGGGCTAGTGCTTTATTCACTGTGCCACCTAGCTGCCCCTAAATTCCTTTTAATCTTGATAATGATAACACTTAGTACTTTAAGATTTGTAAACCTGTAAGATATGCTATCTTATTTGTTCTTCACAATAACCCAGTGAGGTAGTTCCTATTATCATCTCTATCTTAAATGAGAACAAGGCAATTGGGGTCAAGTGACTTGCCCAATTTCACACAGTAAGTGCCAAGTGTCTGAGACTGGATATGAACTCAGGACCTCCTGACTCAGGTATGATCAACTCTAGATCATCTCTCAGATACCTTTGTACTCTTAACTCTGACCCTAAGGAGAGTATAAATCATAGAACTGGAAGGAGAGGATAAATCACTGAATGTGGAACCTTTGAGATCATTTAATTTAACTCCTTTATTTTACAGATGAGATAACTGAGGCCAAAAACCACTGAGCTGGGACTTGAACACCAAGTGTCCTGACTCCCAATCCAGTGGTTTTTCCCACAAGGCCACTGCAGCTCAGCATCCATTTTTGAGGTCTAACCCTGGCTTCCATTTCTTATCACCTCTCCCCATCCCCTCCTCGATCCTCCTGTTACCTGAGAGATTCCTAATCACCTTGTGCATTGCAGGGACTTTGGACAGCTGGCTGTGGAACTGTTGGACCAGTCCTACAAGCAGGACGAGCAGCTGGCCATGAAATTACTGACCTATGAGCTGAAGAATTGGAGTAATGCCACATGCCTGCAGCTCGCGGTGGCCGCCAAGCACCGGGACTTCATCGCTCACACCTGTAGCCAGATGCTGCTCACGGATATGTGGATGGGCCGGCTCCGGATGAGAAAGAATTCAGGTCTCAAGGTCAGCACAGCCTAAAATGGCCTGTGGAGGAAGAGGGGGTAGAGCCTGGTCTATGATAGGGCTGGAATACTCTGTGCTGTAGGATGCTCCATGTGCTTGAGATGGAGCCATTGACAAAGAGAGTCTCTTTCCCTAGGAATGATGTCCTAGCAGGGCCATTCTGTACTCGTCTAACCCCTCATCGCTCATGGCAAGGCCTAATGCCTTCCTTCCTTGGCAAAAAGGAAACCTGGAATTTGTTAAACGGTGCTCAAAGAGAAGGAAAAATAGTAAGAGGAGGAAGGAAAAAAGTGTCAGGAAGGGGGTAAAGAGATGAAAGACCAAAAAGAAGGTACTACCCTGAAGCTCACCTCTGTGTTATCCATGAAACTGGGTTTGCAAAGCAAGCATATGTGTATTTTACATACACATATGTAAAAGACACTAAGTGCTTAGGAAAGAGGACCTGGGTGCAATTTAACCATGTGAAAGTGAATTTGGGCAAATGACTTTCCTTCTCTGTAATAAAATGAAGGGATCAGATGAGATTAATTTCAGTTTTAAGATTCTGTGTGCACCTTTCTCATGTGTATTATAGGAAGCTAGCTGTACTTATGGTATAAACCATGGTGTGTTTAAGCCAATTTAAGGAAGCAAACTGTATTCACCAACACCCCTCACCCCAAACCAGCTTAGGGAGATGCACTTGCATGACCAAAATTGGTAAGTAAATGCAAGTGTCTTTTATCTTTTTAAGCAGTACGAGGAAGCTCTTTGACAAAAATACTGTTAGCCATTATAACTGCTTTATATATTCCATCATAGAGCTGGAAAGAACTTTAGCAATCATGGAATCCAACACTTTTTTTTGTAAATGAAAAACACTGGTGCCCAGAGAAGTGAGGTGAACTTTTCTTTGAATTATGTTTAAATATATATGTTGATGAATGCAGCCTCCTTGAGAGGTCTGCTAGAACATAGTAAACACTTAATAAATGCTCATTGACTGATTGACTGAATGATGCCAGAGAGGGAGGTGGGTTGTTCTCATTTTCCTTTCTGTTCAGGCCAAGAACATGTTCATTTTCCCCCCTCTCTTTCCCCCTCTCAAATGGAATGATTAACGTTTGCTTGTTGGTAAAATTGTTTTCAATTCTCCCACCACAATAAGAAGTTTTAAACTCACTTGCATAATATTCCCCTACTGAGCTGCAAACGATCCCCTTAGTATCAGAGTGGTCAGTCATTCAGACTTCCATTCACACACATGCACACAGCAAAAAGCATTAGGCCCCATTTCCTCTGACTCTAAGCAACCACCATCATCTTAATCTGTTAAATGTGTTTATTATTATTATCATTATCATTGCTTTAGGTAATTCTAGGAATTCTACTTCCTCCTTCAATTCTCAGCTTGGAGTTCAAGAACAAAGATGATATGCCTTACATGTCTCAGGCCCATGAGATCCACCTCCAAGAGAAGGAGCCCGAGGAGCCAGAGAAGACGGTGAAGGAGAAAGAGGAAGAGGATATGGAGCTCACAGTAAGAACAGCAGCTTAGGGCTGGTCTCTTATGGCATGAAATGACTGTTCCTGCTTTCTTTATGGCTACAGAGGATTCTCAAGTCTGGCCAAAGGGCCATTGCCTGAACTTTTTCTAAGGTCTAATACTTGTGATTAGATATTAAAATTAGAAGCCTGGGGCACTTTCCTTCCAGACATCAAAAGAAAATATGCTACTGTAGTATATCAAGGAGGCCAGTGTGGTGCACTGGACAGTCAGGGTCCTGACTCTCACTCATTAGCTGAGTGACCTTGGGTAAGGTTTCCTTAATTTCTCTGGTCCTTCCTCCATCTCCTCCTTTGTAAAATGAGGGAGTTGAATTAGATGACCTCTAAGGTCCTTTCCTGCTCAGAGACTCTTCAGTTGGGCTGGGGGCCATAGGAGAAAGAATGAAATTCAAAAGCATAGCACCCTAAGTTTTCTAAGCACACAGCCCTAGGGAACAGTAAGGTAAGGAAACGACCTCAGTGCATTCAGAGAAACAGGAACCTTCTAAATTTGGTGAGCATCTAGCATCACTTGGCTTCATTCAGCAGATACTGCTCTGCTAATCAGAGTCTTATCCTTCATCTTTTGGGGAGATTCAGGTTTGCAAATGCAAGAATAATTGAATTTTGTGGTTTCTATGGTTGGCTTTAATTAGCTTTTCTCTAAGTACAATTATCCCATAACAAATGTTTTATGCTTCAGGCTGGATCAGGCAGCTGGGGAGGGGACAGCCTCCTGCAACACCCACTTTGACAGTGTGACATTCCCCAGAATATATCCAAGGGCTAAAAATATTATTCTGTCTACTGGGCAGAGGCACAAAGGCTTTCTTTGTATGCTTGGAGACACTGAGCAGGAGCCATAAAGACTTCCTTAGTCCCCTACTCCCATCTAGTAGAGTACTGTCATTGCCCAAAAGGGATTTTCTCACTTATAGAGGGATGAGGGGATGAGGGGAGCCAAAGGCCACCAGTCTCTTTAAAATGGGATAATAATAGTACCTATGTCACAGGGCTGTCATGAAGATCAAATGAGATAATATATGCCTCTGAACTGTACAGCTGAAAGGGAGTTCAGAGGCCATCTAATCCAACCTCCTTTTACAGATGAGGAAATTAAGGGGCATGGTAACATATGGTAGGTCATACAGGTAGTATGCAACAGAGGCATGAATGGACCCCATTCCTCTGACTCCAGAGCTTTTGAATTGTACCCCACTGACTCCCACTGGAAATCAACTGACTTGGTGACATACTTCCCACTAAAATAGTTCCCTCTCTTGATTAATCACTGACAGCTTCTGACACATTGGTAGAGGTCTTACCAATAAATTCATAGAGAAGTCGTGTGGTATAATGGATAGAAGACTGACCTTAGAGTCAGGAAGAATTAGGATCAAGTCAATCCACCAATAAACACATGTGCCTACTGTGTGCTAAGTTCTAGGGATACAAAAAGAGGCAGAGTTCCTTCCCTCAAGGAGCCTACAATTGAATGAGGGAGAAAACATGCAAAAACAAGCAAACTATATATGTGGGATAAATGGGAAATAAGTAACAAAAGTGTTCCAGAATTATAGACTTTTGTAAATAATGGGACTTTAGTAAGGACTTAAAGTAAGCCATGGAAATCAGTAAGTGAAACTGAGCAAAAACTTTCCAGACATGGAAGACAGAAAGAGAAAGTGCCCAGAGCTGAGAGATGAATTATCTTGTTCATGGAACAGCTGAGAGGTCAGTGTTGCTGGATTAAGGAGTAGATGGTGAAGAGTAATGTAGGAGGGGGTTAGGCAAGAAAGGCTTTGAATTCCAAGCACAGCATTTTATTCCTGGAGGCAATAGGGAACCTAAAGTTTGTTGAGTAGGGCAGAGACATGATTGGAATGGGGTGAGATTTGAGACAGATTATTGTAGTAATCAATTTGTGAGGTGATGAGGTTTACATTAGAGTGGTAGTAGTGTCAGAGGAGAGAAGGGAGCATATTTGAGAAATTGACCACAAGTTGGATATGGGGGGGTGAGACAGTGAAGAATCCAGTTTGACTCTTGGGTTGTGAACCTGAGGCACCATGAGGCTGGAGTTGCCCTCAACAATAATAGAGAAGAGAGGGGATAGGGGGGTACTAAGGGAAAAGGACAATGAGTTCTGTTTTAGATATGTTAAGCTTAAGATGTCTAGTTCCAAGACATGTGAAAGGCAGTTATCCTGCCTTTAGCATACTAGGTGTGTGACCCTGGGAAATCAATAAAACTCTCAATGCTGCTCCCATCCCACCCCCAACTCTCTAAGTTAAGGAGTTAAGAGTGGAGTGAGTTGTCATATCTCTGCCCTGGAAATTTCCACCAGTGAAATCATGGGTCTAGACCAAAAGAGGGAGAAAAGTATATCAGAAAGGCAGTGTAGTAAGGAGAATAGAAGGCAGACCTCAGCAAAACCTAGGTAAGTTCTGTCTCATGATATGTATTCTGTATGACCTCATCTCATAGCATATCTCATAGCATATCTCATGATATGCTACCTGTATGACCCCAGACAAGTGTTCCAGCAGTCTACTAAGATCAGAAGTTACGGATGAGTTGCTGATCTTCCTTGGTGGAGGCAGTTTCCCTATGACGATGAAAAAAAATATAGATATATGTAGATATATACACACTTCGAATTTATTGAAATATACACAGATGTGTGTACATGCATATATGCATACATATGGCACATATATATCTATGTATGACATGTTCATTGGTATAATGCTTTCTGTGTGCCAGGTACTATGCTAAGGGCTTTACAACCTTTATCTCATTTGATCCTCACAACTCTGGGAGGTAGATGCTGTTGTTACCTCCATCTTGCAAATGAGAAAATGGGCAAACAGAAGTCAAGTGACTTGCCCAGGATCACACAGCTAGTAAGTGTCTAAGGCTGGATTTGAACTTGGTTATTGCTGACTCCAGGCCCAGCACTCTATATACTGTGCCACCTAGCTCCCGGAAATTGCAGACTAAAGCTCGAAAGTACTTCATCGTTTACTGTAGATGTGAGCTCTGCATTGAAGTCTCGGAGGCATTTTGCTCATAAATCACATAACACGTCTCTTTAAGCTGCAAAGAATCTTAAAAAAAAGACATCTTGCCTTCAGGCAGATGTGGGGTTATTTCTATGTAAGGCCCAGAAAAATTAAATTGCCCAAGGTAGCACTGATGTCTTTGATCAGCCATCCATTGTCCACTTAATGTTTTCTCACTATACCCTGTACAGAGCTTGTTTGAACATGTTTGTTGGCTTATTGTCTTCTCATGAGATTGTGAGCTCCTTGAGAGCAAGCAGTCGTTTGACTCTTTTTGTATCCCCAATGCCTGGTACATACAAATGCTAAATGACTGCCTCACTAGTCCTACAAAGTAATGACAAGTTCTCACCTTCTTTATGAAGTGAAGATTTCCAGTGAGATCTCATTGAAGGTCTTGGATTCAGGAAAAGAGATGCAAGGAAAGGAAAGGCTATTTTAATTGTCAGTTGTGACCTCCAAGCCCTGGGGTCATATACTAAAGTCACTTGGTCAGACAGAATTGTCTATACTCTAGTACTCTAGCCCTGTACCATTAAGCATTTTTATCAGTGATTTGGATGAAAGAACAGATTGTTTATATTTATGTGTGTATATGTATATAGATATATGTGTGTGTGTGTGTATAATATGTGTGTATGTCTATAAGTATGTATGATATATGTATATGTGTGTGGAAATATATATATATACATATATATATACATACATTCACATAATAGTCTGTTATAGCTAGATCGAATAGCTAACATAAGAATAGGAAATGTCATGCCCTCTAGGATAGATTTTCACAGGCCCAATCTAATCAAGTGAAACTTAATGGGTATAAATGTAAAATCCTCCACTGGACTCAAAAACTCAATTGTTCATGTATAGAGTCAGGGGTGGGGATGGAGTTAAACAACAGTTCAAATGAGAATTTGCAAAGGACTTTAAAAAGTACCTATTTATCAAATAAGATAAAGTAAATTATTTCCTTTGCAGTGTGCTGTAGAAATGTGAGTTATTACATATGTACCTACTAAACATATTTGGAAAATAAATTATGTGAGAGGAAGACTTCAATTAGACATAAGGAAAAGCTTCCTAACCATTACTACCAACCTAAAGTGGGATGAGCTGCCTTGGGAGGTAGTGAGTTTCTTACTTTTGTCAGCCCGGACTAACCAAAGTATCTAAGAGGTTCCATCTAACTCTGAGATTTTAAGAACTTTTAAGCAGGAAGATATTCATTATACCACTCCCTGGTAAGTGATAGAAACCCACTGTGTAGAGTATGAGTGCTGTATACAGGACAGCTAGGTGGCACAGTGAATGGGGTATTGGCCCCAGAGTCAGAAAGACTCATCTTCCTGAGTTCAAATCTGGCCTAAGACACTTATTAGCTGTGTGACCCTGAGCAAGTCACTTAACCCTGTTTGCCTCAGTTTCTTCATTTGTAAAATGAGCTGAAGAAGGAAAAGACAAATCATTCTAGCATCTTTGCCAAGAAAACCCCAAATAGGCTCATGAAAAGATGGACACAACTAAAATAACTGGACCACTAGAAAAATCAGTGGGCAGCTAGGTAGCACATTAGATAGAATGCTGGTCCAGGAGTCAGGGAAATCCATCTTCCTGGGTTCAAATCTGGCCTCAGACACTTACTAGCTGTGTGATCCTAGGAAAGTCCCTTAACCCTCTTTGTCTCAGTTTCCTCATAAAATATGGCAAACTACTCCAGTCTCTTTGCCAAGAAAACCCCCAAATAGGATCAACAAAGAGTTGGACACTACTGAAATGATTGAACAATATGTATGAATTGTCATTCTTACGGTGAGACTAAGGCCTTCCTGAATCTGAGGCTAATATTCTTTCTACTACACCACCGTACTGGTGTCCAGACTCAAACATATAATATCTATGTGACCCTGAGAAAAGCACTTCCTCTCTCTGTTCCCATGAAAGTTGCATAGAAGGAACATTGGCAGAGGATGATATTTACAGGGTTCCCTACACTGATGAAATGACAGACCTAACACAAAACAAAAATTTTGAAGCCTGGAATATCAATTTTTATACTTAGGTGTAAGGACATAACTCAAGAAATATAATAGGAGAAGCTACTGTTTTCTTATAACTGGGAACCTGAAAGATGATCTAGTCATTTCTAGTCACCAGGGTGCTCTTAAGGATCTGATTCTGTGGACAGTTGTGGGATACAAGTAGTGAACCCCTGGGAAAATACATTCTTCTTGCACAGGGAGATCACATTATTCCCCAAAGTTCAATCTCAGGGGAAAAGAGCATCTGTCATTGGCCTGTCATGCTGAAAGACCTCAGCCAAACAAAAGGAATACCACTGGAAGTTCCTATCAAAGCAAATCTCGGATACAAGTTTTTCTTGGGCAGAAATAATATAGCAAAGGGAAATAAATTCATAGGTTGGTGAAATCTGTATTGAAAACCCCAAATTGGGTCAAGAAGAGTTAGACACAACTAAAAAGTGACTGAACAACAACACATCAAGCCTTAGGGTTTGTGAAATGGTCTATGTGTGTTTTAATTTTCACAACAACCTGTGAGTTAGGTATTGTTATAACAGCTACCATTTAAATTTTAGACAGGTAGTCAAGAAGACCAAATCAGCCTCAGATACTTACTAGCTGTGTGACCCTGGGCAAGTCATTTAACCTCTGCCTCAGTTTCCCCATCTGGAAAATGGGGGCAACAATAGCGCCTGCCTCCCAGAGTTGTTGTGAAGATAAAATGAGATGATATCTGTACATTTCTTAGCTCGGCAGTTGGCACACAGTAAGCTGCTATGTCTTTGCTGTTTGGTCATTTCAGTTATGAAATTTGGGGTTTTCTTGGCTAAGATCCTTCAGTGGTTTGCCATGTCCTTCTCCAGCTCATTTTACAGAGGAGGAAACTGAGGCAAACAGGGTTAAGGGACTTTCCCAGGGTCACAAGTAAATACCTGAGGCAAGATTGGAACTCAGGAAGATGATACTTCCCAACTCCAGGCCTAGCACTCAATCCACTGTGCCACCTAGCTGCCCAAATGCTATATCCATGTTAGCTACTGTTAGAATTATCATCATCATCATCGGGGTGGCTAAGTGGCCACAGTGAATAGAGGATCGTCCCTGGAGTCAGGAGGACCTGAGTTCAAATCCGGCCTCAGACACTTAACACAAAACTAGCCATGTGACCTTGGGCAAGTCAACCCCAATTCCCCTGCCTTCCCCCTCCAAAAAAGAGCAAAAAAAAAAAAAAACCCAAAAAAAGAATCATCATTCCATATCCTGCCCCAGATACCATATATGTGATAGTAGGCAAGTCACCTATCTTTTCTCAGCCTCTGTATCTTCATCTGTAAGATGGAGATAATACTAGTTCATAGACCCCACAGGGATGTTGTGAGGATCAAATAAGACAGCATAAAGAAAGTGCTTTGTTAATCTGAGAACACCGTGTAAATGGCAGCTGTTATTGTTCCACTTAGGTTCTGCTGCTTCCAGAGTACTGGACTATATTTATATTGAGATGAATTTTTCACACTAAAAGATGTGAATAGAAGAATTTAGATCATGCCCCAAGTGACATGAAATGTACAGCTTATCAATAGCAACTTCCTCCCAGCCTCATATTACAGAGGACTTATTTATATTTAGGTTTTTGACTAAAATAGTGTATTCTATCTTAGTCAAGGACTTTTTCCCCCTTTCTCCTAAAATTACATCAGTACATCAAGGACCTGGGACTTTATCAGTGTGTGGATCTTCTTCCACTGATACAGATTATAATAACTAGCAGTTACACAGAGCTTGGGCAGCTAGATGGTATGGTGGATAGACATTTAACAGTTTCCTTATCTGTTAAATGAGCTGGAGAAGGAAATGGCAAACCACTGCAGTAACTTTGCCAAGAAAACCCCAAATGGGGTCAGGAGAAGTTAGGCACAACTGGAAAATGGCTGAACTACAACACTTTGAGCCTCAGGGTTTATGAAGTGCGCTCGCTCTCTCTCTCTCTCTCTCTCTCTCTCTCTCTCTCTCTCTCTCTCTCTCTTTTCTTTATATATATTCTCACAACAGCCCTGAAAGCTGTTGTTGTCCTCAAGCTGAAGAGTAAGTGACTTGCCCTGGCTCAATGGGCTAGTAAGTGTCTAAGGCAGGATTTGAACTCAATTCTTTTTGACTCCAAGTCCAATACTATCTACTTTCATCAAACACTAACATCATATGATGACCTACCTCCTAGCAATGAGCTTGTCTGAGCCTAGCTAGGTTAATCCCTAAATGAGAAAATAGTTCATTACTGGGCCAGTATTTGATGCCTTTCCAACCCAACAGGACATGCCTGAGGCTATATTTCAATAGTCTGGCCTTTAAGAATCCAGGGTCACCTCCACTAATCTATCAAGAAGCATGGGGAAGCTAGGTGATGCAGTGAATGGAGAGCACCAGCTCTGGAATCAGGAGACCCTGAGTTCAAATCTGACCTCAAATGTTTGACACACTTACTAGCTGTGTGACCTTGGGCAAGTCACTTAACCCGAATTGCCCCACCTTCCCCCCTCAAAAAAAAAAGATAAAAAGGAAGTATCTATTCCACACTGATCAGAGGAAGGCTCTAATGGAGGCTTACAAATAAAAATATATCCAGATTGAATTATTTAATACTAATAATTTATGGTAAGGCATTTTATACTCACCCACTAATATAATTTAGTTTCAAAATAAGCTTGGTAGTCCAAGTTCATATGTAGTAACTCATTTCTATATACCATTACAAAGGTCATAATTTACATTATCTTATTTGATGAGTGGGGGAAAATTTACTCTTTGGTCTTGATCACAACCCTATAAGTAGATAATACAAAAATTATCATCTGCATTTTGAGAAAACAGACATAAAAAGGTGAAAAATCTTTCCTACTTATAGTGACAGTCCTGGCACCCAATTGACATCTTCTGAATACCAAGGACAATGATTTTTTTTTGGAGGGGAGAAGGCAAGGCAATTTGGGGTTGCATGACTTGCCCAAGGTCACAGAGGTAGTGTCTGTCAGATAGTCAAGTGTCTGAGGCTGGATTTGAACTCCTGAGTTCAGGGTCAATGTTCTATTCACTGAATTACTGAGCTGTGCCCAATAGTGACCTTTTGACTCTGCCATGCATCCTTTCCATATATGTAGATTGTCTCACTCTAAGTTCTTTACTCTTCAGAGCACCCATGACCACCCTCCTGAGAAATTCACATTTGTGCTTTTCACCTTTTTGTTTCTGTTTCCTCAAAATGCAGATGATAAAGTTTTTGTATTATGTACTGTAACGGACCAAAGAATATTTTTTTTCCTATTCATCAAATGAGACTTTGAGTCTTTTAAATCCTCCTCCTTTAAATGTCCATTCCCCTATAGAGCAGATATTTGAAAAGGCAGACTGTGGGAAAAAGTGCAATGTGCAACCTGTTTATATATTATTTTTTGGAAACTTATTTTAACTTGGATTGGAAACTAGAATCACAGAATCACCAGGCCAGTGGTGATATTATCTTGCCCTTTCCCTCCATTTTAGTACCTATTGTTTCTCCTTTCAAATATGTGATTATATTAGCTCTTTCCATATGAAACAATTCTCCTTATTTAAATAAAAAATTTAAATAAAGCATACTTTCTTTCTCAAAAAAAATAAATATTCATCCCCTTCTCTTCCTCCTCACCAGAAAAAAAAATCAGAAATACAGAAATACTAAAGGTAGAATTAATGAAATGATTTGCCTGCAGCCACCAATTATCAAGGCTTCTCAAAAATACAATCAGACCTTGTTACTTTTGAATGCTCTAATACTTTTGTGATTTCATCAGGATTATAACCTATTCATGCCTAATCCTCCTGTGCAACAGGCACCCATAGGTGTGGGTTCAAGTCCCACCTTGAATACTTATGCCCATGGCCAGAAGCAAGTCCTCTTCCTTATCTGAGTCTCAGTTTCCACATCTGTAACATGACAGGGAGAGGGGGGTTGGACTCAATGACCTCTAATCCATGACCCTGAGTTCTAAAAGTCTATACCAGTAGAGTATAAGATATCTGACAGGTTCTGCTTTTACACTCACACACACACACACGTACTCTTACATGTATATGTGTGTATGTGTATATATGTATGTGTGTATATACACACACGTATCTTTATACACATATATACACACATATGCATTTCCCTCTCCTGAGAGATGTTTTTTCCTTTATTAAGAATAACAAGTGATACTCATAGAGTGTTTTAAAGTTTGCAAAGTGCATCACACAAATGATCTCATCTTAACCTCAGAACAGCCCTATGAGGCATGTAGTGCAAGTATTTGTATCTCCATTTTACAGAAAGAGAAAACAAACTCAGAGAGGTTAAGGGTTAAGACTTGTTCAGGGTCTCACAGCCAGCAAGTGTCTGAGAATGGATTTGAGCAATGGGCTTCCCGAGTCCCAGTTCAATGTTTGATGTAATACAAGTAAGAGAAAGTTTCCACTGACCCCACAGCAGCAACTCCAACATTCACCTGGGTTGACATATGATGTCATCACCTTTGTGTGTTGCCTTTTCTTATGGCTAACTAATATTCCCATCTGTTGAGGAGGGTGGAAAGGGGTTCTCTTTAATGAATAATGAAAAATCCACAGCAGTATTACTTTCATTGTAGGCAATGCTGGGTCGAAGCAATGGGGAGTCATCAAGGAAGAAGGATGAAGAAGAAGTTCAAAGCAGGCACAGATTAATCCCCCTTGGAAGAAAAATATATGAATTCTACAATGCACCTATTGTGAAGTTTTGGTTCTACACCGTAAGCATCTCTCTAATTATTTTTCCTAATCATGATAGAATCACAAAAAGAAGTCACTGACACTTTAAAGGAACACATGCCTCACTCTATATCATAATTCAAGGGCCAGGAATATAGGAATGAAAGCCAAGAATGAAGTTTTTAACTCCTTTCCAAGGCCTGTTAAGAGAGATTCGTGTGACTAGTTTCTTTGGTCTACATTTCTGCAGGCTTATTATAAATGAGAACTATTAAAGAAATTTAGCCAGAGCTTAGATTTGAAACCAGGTTTCCCATGATTCCAAATTCAGTATTCTCTTAACTAGAATATATTGCTTCCCATAGAATGTTCTCTCTTAGCAATCTCTGCCTCCAGGAAACCTTAGCTCACCTTCCAGGCTCAGTTCAGCTGCCCCCTCCAATATGAGGTCTTTCCCAGTGTCCTCAGCCATCAGTACTCCTTCCTCTCCCCCACAACCCAAAGTCACTTGGTTTTATTTTGTACATATTTCACCTTTAGTTCTTTCTCCATGCTGTCATTCCCTCCCATCTAAACTCATTGAGAAGGGGTGTTTTCACTTTTGTTTTTATTTTTGCCATCACTGTCTATATAGATCAGGCGTCCTTCCTTCCTGCAAGTCAAGTACTTGAGGTTGGGCTTTTAAGAATAGAGTACACACTGTCTGTGACAGGGTAAACAGAAAAAAGGGGAGGAGAATGAAGGAACAAAGAATCCTGATGAAGACTAAAGGGAGAGACTACAAAATTGTGATAATGATTTTTGCAGTGAAATGATTTCGATATAGTTACTGAACAAGTTGATTTGGTTGTAGTGATGTTCAATGTTAAGTTTTTAATAAGACGTTGGGGTTTGGTTTGGATTTTTAGGATGGACAGAAAGGACAGAATTTTAACAGGTAAAGAGGAGAAGGAGAAAATTTGCAGAGATAAAAAAAGAAAGACAGGATCATAAAGCCATCCATCCGCTTTGACTAGAGCACAGAGTAAATAGGGAGTAATGTTACGGTTTTTTTCTTCTTTTTTTCTTTTTTAAACAAATGCTTTATTAACTTCTGTTTTACATCATTCATTTCCGCCAGATTTTGAGTTACAATCATTTTCCCCCCGTTATTCCCCTATCCAACCTCCCAGAATAGCAGTCCCACAAGATATCGCTTCCTCCAATCTGCTCTCTCCCATACCTTCTCCCATACCCCATCGACTTTTCCATTAGAGGAAGATGAATCTTTGTGTCCCAATGCCTGCACATCTTATCTCCCAATTATAGGCAAAAGAGTATTAATAATAGTATTTATATATATTTGAAACATTTAATGTTACGACCTCGAATTTCAGGTAATTTCATTTCCTTCCTCCCTTGTTACCCATTCCCTCAGGGAAGATAAGTAATTCAGTATATGTCGTACATGTCTAGCTATGCAAAACATTATCATAGTAGATATATAGTACAAGGCTGCTTATAATTCCCTCCCACTCATCCCACCCCCCACCTGGTCCATTCCCTACATGATCCTGTCCCTCTTCTATAGTGGGTACTTCCAACCTCCCCTCCCCCAAGGATGCCCTCCCATCCATCATCCCTCCTCTCATCCCCCTTCCCCTTATCCTGCTGCAGGTTGAGATATCCCATTTAGTATGTATGTCATTTTCTCCCTGAACCAAATTCAATGTGAATGTGGTTTTGCCTTTTTAGCCTTCCTTATTCTCCCCTTCCTTTGCAACCACTTCCCCTACATGAGATAGTTTACCCTACCATGTCTCTCCCCATCTCCTCTTGCCACTTTCCTCTTTCACCTCATAATTTCATCCCTTGAGTATTCTCCCTTCCCAACAAATTCAACCTATGCCCTCTATCCATATATGACTGTAACCATATACACACACATTCACATATGTATTCATATGACCACACACCCTTCTTCCATTATTTTCATAGTGAGAAAGATATCATCAGTCACAGTTATTGCTTTTCCATATAGGAATGTAAATAGTTCAACCTTGATAAGTTCCTTTTGATTTCTTTTCCCTGATTACCTTCTCAGGCATCTCTTCCCTCTTGTGTCTGGATGTCAAATTTTCTATTCAATTCTGTTTTTTTCCTCAAGAATGCTTGAAAGTCCTCTATTCCACTGAATGACCATATTTTCCCCTGAAACAAAATACTCAGTTTTGCTGGGTAGGTGACCCTTGGCTTCAATCCCAGCTCTTTTGTCCTCTGGAATATCATATTCCATGCCCTTCAGTCCCTCAGTGTAGAAGCTGCCAGGTCCTGGGCTATTCTGATTGTGTTTCCACAATATTGAAATTGTTTCTTCCTGGCTGCTTGTAGTATTTTCTCCTTGATCTGGGGATTCTGGAACCTGGCTATAATATTCCTGGGAGTTTTCTTTTTGGGATATTTTCAGGAGGTGATAAGTGGATTCTTTCAACCTCTATTTTGCCCTCTGGATCTAAAACATCAGGGCAGTTTTCCCTGAGAATTTCCTGAAGGGTGATTTCTAGGTTCTTTCCTTGATCATGGCTTTCAGGTAGTCCAATAATTTTTAAATTGTCTCTCCTGGATCTATTCTCCAGGTCAGTGGTTTTTCCCATGAGATATTTCACATTGCCTTCTAATCTCTCGTTTGTTTGGATCTGCTTAACAGCATCTTGATTTCTCATAAAGTCACTAGCTTCCATTTGCTCCAGTCTAACTCTGAAGGAATGAATCTCCTAAGTGAACTTTTGAGATTCTTTTTACATCTGGCAAATTCGACTTTTTAAGGCATTCTTCTCCTCATTGCCCTTTTGGGCCTCCTTTGCCATTTGAGCTAGTCTATTTTTTAAGGTGTTGTTTTCCTCAGCCAGGCTGTTGACCCTCATTTCATACTTTTCCTGCATCCTTCTCATTTCTCCTTCCAATTTTTCCTCCACTTCTCTTATTTGATTTTTAAAGTCCTTCTTAAGGTCCTCTATGGCCTGCAACCCGCTCATGTTTTCCCCTAGGGCTTTTGGAGCAGGACTTCTGACCTCACAGTCCTTTTCCTGCTCTATGCCCCCAAAATAGGAGTCTAGGGTTGCATTTTTCTGTTTCCTTTGCCTTGGCATGTTGCCACTTAATTACTTGACTTTTGGGCTTGTCGCCACACTATGGCTTTAAGGCCAGATAGAGGAATTTTTGTCCCAAATGTGTGGGGGGCAACTTCCATTTCTGGCAAGCTGTAAACCCACCCACAACTTCCACCCTAGATCACAATCCAGATCCAGGGAGGTTAAAGCAAGAGCGATTACCCCCCCAGACTGATCGCTGGATCTCCCCACGATTTGCAGGCCGGGAGCCGGAAATGCCTCTGAAAACTACAAAATGGCGTGTCTCCTCAGCAGCTTCTAGCCCCCAGGGGAGGGAGCCAACGCATTCCCCAAATACAGGTCCCAAAGTCCATAGGACACTAACCTCTTACTTTGTCCTAGGCATGTCTATGTTGATAATTCTGGAGACGCCACAGCTCCTGGTGTTCTGGGGTTCCTCCACCCGGCTGCTGGCCCTGCCGCCCTGGGGCTAAAACCTTGGCTCACGCGGACCTGGGCTCGGCTTGTCTCCTGCGCTCTGCGCGCTGCCAGGTCCCAGACCACTGTGCTGGTCCTTCCTGCAGTGCTGCTGGGCTGTCCTCATGGGAGGTTAGCTTCTCTGTGTCGTTCTGTGGGTGCTGGGGCTCCAGAAGTTGTTCAGAGTCCCCTTTTACATAGTTTGGGAGGAATCTGGGGGCAGAGAGGCTTTTATGAGCTGTTTCTACTCCGCCATCTTGGCTCCAGTAATGTTACGTTTTTAATAAAACATTGGGGTTTGGTTTGTTTCTTTCTAGGATGGATGGAAAAGATAGAATTTCAACAGGAGAAAGAATGGGAAAATTGCAGACATAGGAAAGAAAAAGCCATAAAGCCAGCCATCCACTTTGGCTAGAGCACAGAGGAAATAAAGAGAGTAATGGAAGAAAAGAATAGATAGGCTGGCACCAAGTCATGGAGACCTTAAAAGCCAAGCAGTTGGAAATTTGCTGTATAACCCATCAGAAACCATTGAAGATTTTTAATCATGACCACATCCATGAGGAAGATTAGTCTGGAAGCAGAGTGAGAAAGAAAGGGGTTGAACAGTAATGATAACTACATAACCAGAGAAAGAATCAAAGAAGCTTGTGGGTCATTAAAGCAAATACAACTCTGAAGTTATGAAGGCTAAGTCCAAAAAAGTCTCTTTGTGATTATCTGGCATATATTTAGTAATTTCTTGGATATAGCCCTAATGCTAATGATAAAAGCAACACTAACAACCTCCACTCAAAAAACTGAAGTGTGGGTAGTACATATGAAAAATCAACCCCAATCTGGTATCATCAAACAACATTTCTTTTGCTCTGTAACTATTAGACATTCTGCATGCTGATCTATCTCAAGACTGCTCATTGACAGCCCAGAATCATGACAAGTAGGGTTGTATGATATGCATACCAGAAAATATTATAAATATTTTCTATTTATTTTCTATCCACCAGGCAATCAGCTGTCACTGAGAGTACCTTCTGATATAGGAGGAATATAGGACTTTTTTTTATTACTTTTCTGCTTAAACCTTTCATTGCTACTTAAATCCATGTTAACAATAAGAATGGGGAAGTTAGATGGGGCAGTGAATAAAGTACTGGCCAGGCCTGGAGTCAGGAGGCCTTGAGTTCAAATCCAGCCTCAGACACTTGATACACTAACTGTGTGACCTTGGGCAAGTCTTTTAACTTTAATTGCCTTGCCTTGCCTTCTTCCCTCCCTCCCCCAAAAAATCCATAAGCAAAAAAGAAATTAAAATATTTAAAAACAATTTAAAAAACAATAAGAATAAGAAGAATAGCTCATATTTAGGTATTATTTTAAAAATTAGAAAGTGCTCTGTTCAAGACAACTGGTTATTTTGAGTTGGATAGTGCCAATATCATTAACCCCATTCCATACATGATGAATCAGAGGGGCTAAATGATGACCCTGTTCACACACCTTGTAAGAATTAATGCCAGAACTCACATCCAGGTCTCCTGACTCTGAGTCAAGAACCAAGAATCTACCACCACCACCCCAGATAGAGAGATGACAGGCTCTCACAGGGAATCCTAATCTCACTGTCAGTATTTCTTTCCTTTTCATCTCAGCCTCTTCTCTTTCTCATGTTTTCAATTTTCCTCATCTGCTTTCTAAAGATCACAGTTCTGTCTGACCAACCCCCCTCTCTTACTACCAACACACTCAGATACTCCCAACCTCAGCTGGACAGCCCCTTTCTTCCCTTTAATTCACTCAAGGAAAGAAGACTATTTTTCCAGGTCATTATTTTGGTAGCTAAGGGAAAGTAGATGAATTAAAGCAGATTTACATCAAATGATTAATTTTCAGAATATGAGAATCTAACTTAGAGATTTTACTTATCTGGCCAGAGACAGCTATTCCAGGTTCCTGGGCTACATCAGAAGTTATCTAACTAGTTTCTAGGTCTAGCCCTGCCATATGGCCAACTGCCATGTTGCTTCAACCCAATTCTCCCAGCTTCTTCTCCAAGTTTGTTTTGCTTTGAAGCTGGCATCCTTTCTCCTTACCTCCCACCAATTTCTAGAGTCCCTGCTTCCAGGCACCATTAGTCCTCCACATTTTTTAAAGCTGAGTAAAATACCATATGGGTCCAATTAAAGATTTTAAGTTCTGCTGCTAGCATCAGCTACTTCTTCAGGATCACACTAATGAGTCACAGCTCATCTCCCTTCCCTGACATTTACTAGCTATGTGACCATGGGCCACTCACTATATTTCTTATCTGTGAAATGAAAATGGTGATCCTTGAATTACCTGTTTTTCAGAATTATTGGGATAAAAAACACTTTTCAAACCTTAAAATACTATATAGAGGGGCAGCTAGGTGGTATTGTAAATAGAGCACAGACCCTGCAGTCAGGAGGACATGAGTTCAAATTTGGCCTCAGACACTTGACACTTACGAGCTGTGTGACCTTGGACAAGTTACTTAACCTGAATTGCTCTGCCTTCCCCCTCCAAAAAAAAAAATACTACATAGATATTATCTATTATCATTATCATCGTCATTCTCCCTTTATCTCCCACAAAAAAGTGTCCCAAGTCCTTTGGTTATCCCTTGGACTCTCTCTACAAGATTGATGAATCTCCCTTTCTAGACATATCTTCCTGATGATTATTTTTTTTAAAAATGTTTTTATTAAATTGTATTTATTTTTTCCAATTACACGTAAAGATAGTTTTCAACATTCATTTTTATAAGATTTTGGGTTTCAAATTGTTCTCCCTCCCTCCTGTCCTTCCTCCTCAAAGACAGGAAGCGATCTGATATAGGTTATACATGTACAGTCATGTTAAACCTATTTCCACATTAGTCGTGTTGTGAAAGAAGAAACAGAACAAAATGGGAAAGCCATGAAAAACAAAATACAAGAAAAAAGTGGAAAGAGTATGCTCCAATCTGCATTGTGACTCCATAGTTCATTCTCTGGATGAGGATAGAATTTTCCATCATAACATTTTTGGGATTATCTCAGATTACTGTATTGCTGAGAAGAGCTAAGTCAATCATAGCTGATCACAATGTTACTGGTACTGTGTACAATATTCTCCTGGTTCTACTTACTTCACTCAGCATCAGTTCATATGAGTCTTTCCTGGTTTTTCTGAAGTCTGCCAGCTCATCATTTCTTATAGCACAATAGTATTACATTACATTCATATAACACAACTTGTCCCTGATGTCATTCTTTAAAAATAATTAATAATATCAATGTTTTATTTATATTTTTCTAACATCACCATTACAGCCAAAACTTCCTAACCCCCAACCAAAGAGGTATAGTTAAATGAAGTGGATTCATATAGTGGCCATGCCTGACAATTCATTTTTTTGGTTTTTGTCTATATGATGACATTCTTTGTACCACGTCTTTGCAATTCCTAATTAGTAATATGCTCCAGTCTATTCACATAAACCCACCATTTCTCCTCTCCTTTTTGTTTTGGCTAATGGATAATTTTAATTTGTTAAGATTTTTTTTGAAGGAATGTATACAAGAAAATTCACCTAACTGAGGAATATCTGTGCAATACAGCAATCAATAAATTAATCTACAAACATTTATAAGTACTTATTATGTGTCAGGTCATACTAAAACCTGTAAATATAATAGTGGGGGGAACTACTGATCCTTAAGAAGCTAACATTCTAATGGAAGAGACCATATCAATAGAGAAATATAAAGAGAGAGAGATTAGGAGAGAGAGATGTATGCAAGATACATTCAGAGTAGATGGAAGGTACTTATGTCTAGGGAGATTAGTAGAGATCTCTTGCAGAAGGTAGTGTTTGCCAGGGAGAGGACAGGCAATGAAACTAAGCTGCAGAAAGGGAGGAGGGAAAGCCTTCCATGCATGGGGAACAGCCATTGAAAAGTAAAGGAAATAGGAGAAAAGCCTCATGTGAAGAACAGCAAGAAAACCAGGATAGTTGGACTGTAGAGTTCATGGAAGGGAGTAATATGGAAGAAGAGTCCAGACAAGAGTATGGAAAGTCCCCTAAATACAAAGAAACAATAGATTGAAAAAAATAAGATTTCTTGAAATTTAATGTAAAAATAAGTGGGAAAAATGACCCCAAAATAACCAAAAACGAGTGAGGCCCTTTCATTAATCTGGTATAAATTTATAAAAGGCATGTTCTTGAAATGCTTTAGAAAACAATTTCTGCTCACTTTTCCTGGATTTAATGTATTTACATTAGAGAACAATGCAATGGTATCATGTCATTTTTAGATTCCTCTGTTTCTACAGTATTTAGAACATAAGGGAAATTTGGAAGCATAAAAGGGAAATTGGAAGCAGTAGCAAGAATGTGATATATATTTTTCAGATAGCATATTCACTTATCTCATCATCCCCAAAGCTATCATTTTTTCCCTTTAGTTGCACAGTCTATATCTCCTCCATATCACTGATAAGTAGATCAAGCTAAGAAACAAAAACAGGACAGTGGTTTCTGCACTATAAAATGACCTAATCAGATAAAACTGAAACCTTCAACCTCTCACATTTACTGTACAATATGAAGGTGGTCCTCAGATCAGCAATCATAGAGTCCCTGCTATATGACTGGCTAGATGGTCTACAAAACATTATAGAAACCAGATGTTTCTTTTGGTCTCATTCAAGTATAGTGCAATGAAATACACACTGTGTGTGTTAAGGTGTTAGAGTGGGTTTGAAAAAAAAATATTTTAGGCCTTTAAGTCAACCCAAGTGATCTGCACCTAAATTATTTTATTTTTCTGTTCTCCTCTTTGCGAATGTCTCAGAAATGTGCCTATTACTTTTCTCAAGACTCTGGAAAATACAATGAATCTTTTTTTTTTGTTAGGGAGAGGCAGAATCATCCAAAAAACAAAATCCATAACCTCTCTGCTCCTTGTTACCAAGTTAGATGTAGATGCCAGTTAGATCCCTTTCCGCTTCCAAGAGGAAAAGAGGCACAAATCCATTTGGCTGCTCTGTTAGCCCTTCTCCTGAACTGAGCCAATTTGCCTGTATTTACCTGGGAAGGGTCCAGATTCAAAGCTGGAAGTGACACCAGGACACAGGGCCACACATTCTGTGTTTCCATTTCCTATGACAAACAATTTCCTTTCACTGACAAACAAAATTTATATCTTTTCTCTGACTACTAGAAAAGGGAACCAGAGTGGGACCAGTGGCTGGCAAAAACCTTGGCCCAAAGAGACCCAAATTCTAGGTGGTTTTATCATGACCTTGACATTGTGTATCTGATAGTTTCAGAGTTGTACATGTAACAGGAGAACGAAAAACGAGAAACACAAATGAAAGAAAACCTCTACATGACTCCTGTTGACTTTAGTGAGAGCCATATGGTCACATTGCTGTTTACTACTTTCAGATTTTGCTCACAACTTTTGTAAGATCTACAGATACTGGAAGGAGGAGAGAAGGAATTAGCAATTAAAACACATAGGATCAGAGTAAACCTCCATGAAGCCCTGACAAAACTGTTTCTGAGACAGAATTTTTTTAAGACAGTTGATACCTCAAAGTGTATATGCTGGGAAGAATCCTGGCTCTGGAATCACAAGCAGAGTACAAATTATGCTTCAAATACATACTAGGTATGTAACCCTGGCTAAGTCACTTAAACTACTCAGGTCTCAGTTACCTCATTTATAAAATTAGTGGGGACTAGATGGTCTCTGAGTTTTTATTTCTAGATCTATGATTATGATAATGAAAAGCAAATCCAAAACTGAAATAAGTCAAGTTGAGGATAGAGAAGATGTCAAAGGAATGGGAGTGAAGGGGGCTGGAGGATGTGGCTTGTGGAATCCAATGATTGAGAGTTTGTGCTATTGTATATGATGAGCCAGGGAAGTAAAAAAAAAGTCTTGAGAGGAAAAAAAAGAATCCCAAAAAGATCAATTGAACCTATGAGTAAAGACAGGTGGGTTTAAGATAGGGAGGGGGAAACAATGCTTTGAAAAATAATGTCTACACTGACATTTTGAGGTAGCATGATTAAATGATCAATCAAGAGTATTAAAAATAAGACTAGATTAGCATGGAAATAATGGAGGTTAGCACAACAAAGAGAAAGAAATCAATGGTTAAGAACCACCAAGAAAATGTCTCATCGGACATGAAGAGGGATGAGTTTAATTTAGTTATTAATTCCAATCTAATCCAATAATTCAATTAAATATGCATTTATTTAGCACATATATGCCAAGCACTGCTGGGCACTGGGAACACAAAGGCAAAACTGAAAGAGTCCCTGATTTCAAGGGGCTTGTGTTCTTTTAAAATAATTGTTTTTATATCACCTTCATTTCCCCCAAAAGACTCCATTTGACCTTGGCAAAAAGGGAGAATGGTTCCATCATCCTATAAAAGCAAAGATTACAGAGAGAGAAAAGACCTCAGAGGCCATCTAGCCCAATTCCTTCATTTTATAAAGGAACGAGCTGAGACCCCAGAGGGTTTAAGTGACTTCCCTAAGGTAATATAGATAGAAAAAGATGCCTCTTTGATTTGATTCAAGGTCCTCTGGTCCCACTCAAATCCACTTCTCTTTCCACTGTACTGTGATGCTTCCTAACAGAATAAATACAAAGTGACTGAAATAAGGACTCAAGGAAGTACTTAATTTCTTAAGTGCCTACTATGTGTGAGGGACCAGTACTAGTTGTTAGGTTTGCAAAGGCCTAAAGCTTTAAAAAAAATACCATTGTGCATATAAGAGAAAATTCCATATTGGGAATTGCCTCTGAATAGTCTGCTGGGGTAAGGTTAAAGTACATACCAAGAACAACAAAAACAAATAAAACAAATCATGATTCAATTATTCCACCAAGTCACTCAAAAGCTTTAGCAGTTTCAATGAAGATCCTTTATCTTCCCTTGTTAGAGCCACATCAGGATTAAACTGTAGACCTGGACCTACCTCAGTCCACAGACATCCCTTCTTGTGGCAGCAGTCCAGAATAATGTTCTCATACGGAGCATGATTATTGGAGTATTGGAGGCAGCTCCAGCACCAGCACTCTTAGGATCCCAGTTCTGTGATCTTAATTCAGGTTTGATTTCCATGTGGAAATGTGTTTAGTCAAAAGGGCAGAATATAGTAAAGGCCATGAGGACTCAAAAGGTCTCATGTACCCAATGAGTCTGAGAGACCACATTATATGTTATATGGTAATGAACCATATTATATAAATACCTGGCTGGGATTTTTATGTGTTGGATGACCAGGAAACTGGTCTTCAGGGAAGTCAGGGTCAATCTGATGCTTGGGCAGCTTTGTCTCCTTTTATGGAAAACTCATACCTAAGGATTAGGGAAGGAGGAATAGCCTGGGCTTCCCCATGTAGGGGATGGGGCAGAGAGGAGGAGCTGCATTAAGGAAATAATTGCAAATATTAGTCCTATCACATGGGAGGTAGCCTGATAGAAAAAGGGATAAACTTACCCAAGAATACCCAGGGGACAAACCAGTCAATTAGGAGGTCACACTATTTCAGAATGGGTCTATTTAGCTTTCAGCTTTTAGGACTTGTTTAAGATAGCTATCCAGCTGACATTTTAGAATTTTAAGGAAGAGTTCCTTATTAATTTTTCAAAACATGATGTTGTTCACAATAAAATAAGAATTTAAATCAAGGGGTTATTTCTAGTTTGTTTACCACCTATACTAACCATTTAACAGTTTTTCAGTTCATCCTGTTCGAGACACTGGAATTCTCAGCTTAAAAATGCATTGATTCAGTGATTCTGATTCTGTCATCCATTTCCACCCATGCACTTTCTCGAGTCTGGTTGCCCCACATCAGAAGCCTGTACAAGAATGAGGTAATGCTCCTCTTTGTTAATGGACAGAGAAATTGTCTTTTATTTCTTTACAGCTGGCATACATTGGGTATCTGATGCTCTTCAACTACATCGTATTAGTGAAGATGGAACGCTGGCCTTCCACCCAGGAATGGATAGTCATTTCCTACATATTCACATTGGGAATAGAGAAGATGAGAGAGGTAACTGCATCCCTACAAAAGAACCTGGGAGAAAAGAAATAGGAGGGGGCTTTTAGTTATATTTATGACTATCCTGGGGTACTTGGGATTCATATTTAACAAGAAATCACTTTTCTGAATGCTGCCCTAGAAATACTTGATTTTCTATGAGGGTTCCCATTTTTTTCTCATAGACCACCCTATGGATACTCTGTTCATTCAGATGTTTATAGTATTGACATCCCATGATACCCTAGGTCTTTGCTGTTTATTTTCAACTAACACAGTTTACTTTCCCCAGGAAGTCCTGCAGATGATTATGTCTTTCCTTGTTAAATAGAACATTTACTCTACATTAATTATTAGATCTTTTCTTGTCCTTTTATTTGATTGTCTACTTTCTGTGCCTGCCCTTAAAGTGGCCATTTCTTAAAAGCAGCTGTGGTTATGCAAATGTATTTCAGTATCTCATTTCCAATTTCATCTTTGAGACTGTGACTTTTATCAAGTCATTTAACATCCCTAAGCCTCAGTTTCCTCACCTGTAAAAATTAGGTGGATGGACTAGATAGCCCCTGGGGCCCCTTCCAGCTCTAGGATCCTAAGTATTCTAAAATAACTACTTTCTAAAGTCTACTCTGTCTTCCTCTTCCTTCTAGCTTTTTAATGAGTACTTCCCCATTCCCTTGAGAACTGTAATTATATCAGCATTGCCATTGCTTCTGGAAAGGCTATTTCAATTGTCCGTGCTACTGCTCCACTCTCCAACTTTGTGACTTCTCAAGACCATAATTCCCTTCCCTTGCCACCATTCCTCTATGTATTTTGTCTCAATCATTACAGTGTAAACTCCTTGAGGAGAGGCATGGTGTTACTTTTGTATCCGTATCCCCTGAACCTAGCACAATGCTTGGCACCATAAGAAATTCTTAATAAATACTTTCCATTCTTCTTCACCCTTACTCCCTCCCCCCAAGAAAAAACCAATATAACATCTGTAATCTACTATTCAATTTGCTCATCTGTAAACTGAGGGAGTTGAATTAGATGATTATTAAGGTTCCTTCCATCTCTAAAGCTATAATGTTATAACATCCAGATCATTTGTTTTAAGCAAATTTCCCTGGAACACAAGAGGTCCCAATTCCAAAAGGTGCCAGAAGCCAATGTTGTAGACACCCAAGTCCACAAGAGGGCTCTGCAGGCTGCTTCCCAATGCCAGCAGGCCAATCTCAAAAATTCTTACATTCCAAAGAGGGAAGCTGAGCTTGACCAGCATTTGTCACGAACCTGCCACACGGCTGCAACAGTCAGAGTGAGCAGACTTTTCTGGAAGGATGTCAGGTCTACTTAACTCAGGTGTCACTGTCACAGGGATATAATGATAAATGGTCTAATGGATGGGGAAGCTCATTGAGCTCTTTGGAATAAAGGTTCTCTCTAAATCCCAAGCATTGATCACCACTGCCATCACCGTCTATTATTATTGCTAAAATTGGCCCGGGGGCTCTTGTACTTTTCCTGCTTTCCAACTGAGAACCATAAGCGCTACTGTTTCTTCTCCCAGAAGGAAGATACAAAATCCATCTATTTGTCTAGGTTACATTGTTATTAATAATAGCATTAATGATCACTGACATGCGCTGAACACTTTACCTGTGTTATTTCCTTTGAGAACTATTATGTAGGTGCCATTTTATTATCCCATTTTATGAACTGAAGTTCCCAAAGATGTAGGGACTTGCTCATGGTCACACAAGTAGTAAGTGTTTGATGGGGGATATGAACCTAGATTTTTTTGTGGTCCTGAATCCAGTATCTGCCATGCCATGAAACACGCTCTCCTAGTAGCATTAAGAGCATATCAATATCCATCTCAAGTTGGAACTTCAGAAGCCATGGCAAGTCACTCTCTGTAAAATGGGAATAGGATTATCTATTTCCTACTGAGCTCTCTAGGGTTGGTGTGGTTACTTTGAATAAAAACATCCTATAGAGTAGTTTGAGCATCTCAGAAATAGGGCATTATAATCATGCAAATACTTCCACCCCGGTTTCCATCCATGGGTCACTCAATAGCTTTGTGGATTTCCCATTCACAAACCATACAAATAACATATCTGCCATATAGAGAGGTGGGAATTTATAATACTCTGATAACCAAAGCATGATGACTGTTGGAAATGCTTTGGACATCAATCAGTTGCCAATTCACTTGCAATTTTATTACCAAACAAGCTTTACTTCCTTCCAAGAGGAAGAAATTAAGGAAAAAGTCCAGTACAATGTAGATGATATTATTCCAGATACTAGAATGAAAGAGAAAAAGGAAGCAAGATAGAACCCCATGGCTTACTTTATTTCCTCCCAACGGGAAGAAATTAAGCCCAGAATCCAATACAATATAGATGAAATGTTCCAGTTATTAGAATGAAGGAAGCAAGGACAGACCTATGGCTTACTCTGCTTCCTCCCAACAGAAAGAAATTAAGCCCAAATTCCAATACAATGTAGATGGCATTGTTCCAGTTACTAGAATAGGGAAGAAAAAGGAAGCAGGATAGACCCCATGGTTTACTCTTGGAAAGGATATCGCTGACAGAATACCAAGGATTTTAAGACCTGTGTATATATTTCACCTCAAGCTGTACAGGAAACAGCTGGTCAATAAGCATTTTTAAACACTCTGTGCCAGACGTGATGCTAAGCACTGAGAACAGAAAGAAAAACAAAATTATAGTACCTTCCCTCAAGGTGCTCATGTTCTAAAGGAGAACGCAACATGAAAAAAACTGTACACATAGGACATATACAATGAAAGTAGAAGGTAATTCACAAAAGGATTCAGGAACCCAATTCTTGAATTTTTATGTGAAAAATTGGGAAATGAAAAGGGCAGACATAATGATAGCTCAAACTTCTGCAATGCTTAATGATTCTAAAAGTGTTCTTATAACAACAAGATGAAGTATATTGGGGAAAAAGTAGTACCCCTATTTTACAAAAGGGGAAACAAATTCAAAGAAGTTTAGTGACTTGCCCAACATCACCCAAGCAAATAAGTGGCAGCCCCAGGCTAAAATTCTAATCTTCTGACACCAAGTGCTTTTCAAAAGAGTTCTTATTCCAAGAGGCAGTGTCTACCAGTAGCTTTCAGAGCAAGGATCTGACCCTTTCCTCTGAGATCTAGGACTTCTATTGGTATAGCACCATCACATATCCTGAGTTTCTGACTCTTAAGTCCATAAGAAAGACACTTATCTATCATGGGACTATGAGTAACAAGTCTCGGTGTCCTCAGTACACATACATATCTTTGTTCAAAATCAAGATCCCAAAGACATGGGGATATTTATAATTTTGCAATAAGTTTCACTCGTGTATATGAGTGAAGGTTTTCTTGATTTAACATGCTCTCCTCCCCATTCTCTGTATTGATGCTTCTGTGTGGAGTTGCCCAGGCAGAAAATAGTGAGTGAATTTTACATGCCCTGCTCTTGAGAGTATTAGGAATACTGAAAGTATTGGGCATAACAACAAGGTAAGGTTGAACCTAAGCCAGCCCCCCATTTTTCACAGCACAGATGTCCCTAGTGGAGGTATAACAAGGATGGCAGTCTGGCTAATTGTTTCTTATAAAAGGAAGAAACCCTAATGAGATCAATCTGGTGCTCCATGTAACTAAACCACCTCAAGATTCTCATCCAAAATAGTCAGTGTGCGTGTATATACATACATATATACATAGATGCATATATATATATATATATATATATATATACACACACACATACATACACATACATACAGCACTTTAAGGTTTGCAAAATGTCATCTAATAAACCTTTGTGGATTCTAATTCAGAAGCATTTGTTCACACTTGTTCTATGCCAGGCATTGGTGATGCAAGGACAAAGAATGAAATGATCGCTACTTGCCATAAGTTTAAATTCTAATGGAATTTAGATAGATATCTGTCTGTCCAACATGTAGGTGGAAGTTAACTATGAGCGACTTTCAAAAGTAGGGAGAAATTGAAATTAATCTCTCCCTCCCCTCTCCTCTTCCTTCAGATTTTGATGTCGGAGCCCGGGAAACTATTACAAAAGGTGAAAGTGTGGCTTCAAGAGTACTGGAACGTCACAGACCTCATAGCCATCCTCCTGTTTTCTGTTGGGATGATCCTTCGTCTACAAGATCAGCCATTCCGAAGTGATGGGAGGGTCATATACTGTGTTAACATCATTTACTGGTACATCCGCTTGTTAGACATTTTCGGCGTGAACAAATACTTGGGCCCTTATGTTATGATGATTGGGAAAATGGTAAGTAAGAGTTCTGGTTTTCTGTTGGGTAATCTAAGGGGAGGAGTGATAACAGAAAAAGAATGAGGATTAGTTGGATCTGTTGGAATGCACAGGCCCAAAGGCAGACATGTATGTCTCCCATCCAAGGACCAATCTATAGCGCTGAGAGGCTCATCACCAGAAGGCTGACCACCAGGTGATGATTATTTTTGGCCACAGCTTATGACATCATCTACAAAGGATGCCATCTGCATCAGTGGAGGGAGTATCCAACCCAATGAAATCATGAAGGACATTGAAGTCCTAAGGTAAGTTGGCAGAGTATAAAATAGACTTGATTTTCCTGGTCTCCATCCCTCAAGGTCACAGAATCATAGAAACATAGACAATCTAACCCAACCTCCTTTAAATTGCTTCAGAATTTCAACTTAACCAGACAAATAGCTAGAGAATAATCCTTCCAATGAGGGAGGAAGTGTCTGCTCCAAAAACTCTTAATGAACTTAATTCTCTCTGTGTGTTCTAGAGGCCACAATGACTTCCCATGTACTGAATGGAGAAAAGACTTTCTCAAGGTTCTGTTAAATTGGCTAAAAAGTAAAATAGTAGGGGGGGATTTGGAATTCAAGGCATTGCAGAACTTAATGCTGTAAACTGAAAGTAAATAAGCAAATTTTTTTAAAAGTAAATTAACTAGAAACACCTATGATCAAAGATCTAGAGGAGATCTCAGACACCATCATTTCTAATCCCTTCATTTTACAAATGGGGAAACCAAGGATCAAGGAGGTCAAACGACTTGCCCAAGGCCACATAGGAAATCTGAGAGACAGAATTTGTCTCCAGAGTTATATTACCCATATTAGCCATGCTCCTTTCTGTCATACTGCCCTTACTCTCTCATCTCTGTGGCCTCTGGAAGTGGGATTTGGGGGAAGTGCATCAGAGGTACTCAGGCTGTTCTCTGGTAGAAGAATGCTCACCTACAGCTTTTGTCTTTACCCCTGGCACAGCTTAGTCACCCAGTGGGGCTGTGCAGCCAGGATATCACCCCAGAATAGCCACATCATTCTACCTATACAAAGTTGAGGGAGTTAGTCATTCCCTCCTGCCTGCTTCCTCCCACAGCCACTGTGGGGAGCATCAGGGCTGTTTTTAAAGCAACTTTTCTCTTTTCTGAACATGTCATTTGGTGTAATGAATCACTCCCAAGCTACCTGCTTCTGTCATATTGCTGGAACTATATTCCCTTCAGTGCTCTGTAAAAGAACAATTCGCTAACAGTCCCTATGTACTCTCTCCTCCCCACCCCCATGTGGAAAGCTTTTGGGGAACAATTAGCCAAGATGTTTTTAAAATCACTCTTCATTTAAGTTTTAGTGCACATTTCTTTGCTCCTTGCCTTTTGGTCAACCAAACAGCATTTATAAAAGTTCCAAAATAATGGGGTCTCTGTGTCCAGTTGTTGTTGTTCATTTGTTTCAGTCATGTCCAACCCTCAGTGACCCCATTTGGGGTTTTCTTGGCAAAGATACTGGAGTCATTTGACATTGCCTTCTCCACATTTGACAGATGAGGAAACTGAGGCAAACAGGGTTAAGTGACTTTCTCAGGGTCACAAAACTAGTAAGGGTCTGAGACCAGATTTGAACCCAGGAAGATGAGTCTTCCTGACTTCAGCACACTCTCTACTCACTGCCTACCTGCCTTCTGTCTGCAATACTAACAGTTTTTTGCAAAGAAAGTAAGGAATCTTCTTGAAATACAAAATGTAACTTTTTAAAATTAGATTTTCATTTTATGCTTTTAAGAGGGCATCATATGAAAACTTAGTGAGCATGTTCCTATACTCCATGCTTTCCAGTGGTCATAGGAACATAGATTTTAGAAGTAGAAAGGTCTTGAGAGGTCACTGAGTCCAATTCCCTCATTTTATAGGCTCAGAAAGGTTAATTCACACAACTAGTAATTATCAAAGGTAGGATTTAAGCCTATTCCACCCTGACTCTAGGTGCAGCCTTCTCATCTGCTGCACCAAGCTGCCATTAGCATTCTCTGTCCCGTCACCATCATTTGTATACAAATACTGTTTTCAATCCTAATGCCACAAATGGAGGACCTTGGCCAAACTGAGACCAAATCACTTACCCATTGTAAGGTCATACTCCATTTTGGTTTTGGAATAGAAAGGCAATGTGGCCTAGAGTACAGCACTAGGAATACACATATAAGAAGAAAGAAAGATAATCTTTGTCCATGAAGAGCACATGGAAAGTTTCTAATGGAAACTTTGAAGCATGAGCAGTGGACTTGAAATGAAGACCTAGATTCAAATCCTACCTCAGACACTTAAGTTTTATGACTTAAGACTTACCCTCTCTGAGCCTCAGTTTCCTCATCTGTGAAATAGAGATAATAATGACATCCATCTCACAGGATGGTTGTGGGATCATTGTGTGGAGCATTTTATAAACATTAAAGTATTGTCTAAATCTGAGCCCAAATCAACAAGAGGTAACATAGATGTGAGGGGGTCAGGAAGAGGCCAGAGTCGAGGCTTATTCAGGGGTGTGAGTCTAGATGCCTAAAGGATGATGGTGCTATCAGTAGTAACAAGGTAATTAGGAAAAGGAGATGAAGGGTTTGAAAAGAAAGATAGTAAATTCAGTTTTGGACACAGTGAATGTTAGATGCTTACAGTTGGTGATGTAGGACTGGAATTTAATAGACAAAGACTATATATAGAGATGTGGGTGTCATCTGTATAGAAATGATAATTAAACGTACAAAAATTAATGAGATCACCAAGAAAGTATAGAGTGAAAAGAGGGCTCAGGACAGAGCCACAGGGCATACCATCACTTAGGGGACTAAAAATGAATGATGATCCAACAAAGAAGACTTAGAGGGAGCAGACTGGAAGAGAATGAAGAAAACAATGTCAAATGCAACAGTCAAAAAGGGCAGAGTGAGAGTAGGAAATTCGATTTGGCAACTGAGAGAACGTTGTATGTTTGAAGAGAACAGTTTCATTTAAGTGATGGTTTCCATACATTTGATGGAATACACACACACACACACACACACACACACACACACACGTGTGTGTGTGTGTGTGTATATGTATCGATATAGATATAGATATGAATGTATGTATGTATTTATACAAATACTGGAAAAATGCATGAAGGCAGTGTGATTGTGAACCAAGGGAGAGCTCTCTCCACCAAGGGAGATCACAACTCATCAATCACTTAGCTGATGAGTTCTAAAGAGTTGTCTGAGGCAGTTTGCCCAGGGTTACATAATAAATAAGTGTCAAAGGGGCAATATATGAACCTTGGTCTTCTAGACTACAAAATCAGCATCCTATAGTGTGTGCCACTGCTGCCTCTCAATTTCCCCTCTTCCCTCTCCTCCCCAATCGATCTTGAGGCCACAGAAAATAAATTTCAAAGGCACACCCTCCTTTAACCACCCATCTTTAGTTTGTTCATACTGAACAAACATAACATGGAGGACCAGTCAGAATTTTTCAGCTGGTTGAACTCTTCATAAATAAATGATAAAGAGTAGTACTCAAAAGAAAAGAGAGAATATGAAAAAATAGCTATGGATGTGCCTGCTAAAACTATCTCTATGCAGTTGTTAGCCAACCTTTAAGAGAGATCTTCAACTATAGTGCAACAGAAAACAACTAATTCATTATTTCCAAGATCAATGATGCAGTTTGGAGGAAATGTCAAAGTTTCCAGAGACTCAGATTCAAATTCACACACACACACACACACACACACACACACACACACACACACACACACACCACCTTGACTACTATGTCAAATTAATTTTGAAGTGGCCCTGAGGATTGATTTTTAAACGTATTTAATATCTATAGGCACTCTCAGACCTGTTAAAGGACATTGGAAAACTGCAGTACCTGGATGTTAATGAAACAAATTAGACAATGAAGAATTTCTTAATTCTACTTCTGTCTTAGGTTTTATTGGAAATTTTCATTGGTAGAGCTGTTATTAGGATTTCTTTGAGTATGTAATCCAAGAGCAGGGATTTACACACAGTAGGCACTTAATAAATTCTGGCTGATTTAGACTGGGTTGCATAGCTGTCATTGCCCTGCTTCACTTAATTAAGTTTGCTTCCCAAGATGAGCTATTTGATGTTAAGTTTCAAAAAACAGGTAGAAATTGATTTGAGATATGCAAAATAGGTCATTATCTAGAGATAAAGTCAGGCATAAGCAAAAATCTAGGAGACTTAATGGGGGTAAAGTTGAAAAAATGTTTATGAACAGAGTCAAAGTCAGAATTCATAGGACCTTACAGAAACAAGCATAATTATTATTGTTATTGATATTATAGCTAGCATTTACAAAACTCTTTAAGGCTTACAAAGCATTCTATGACATCTCATTTGATTCTCAGAACAATCCTAGGAGGTCAATGCTATTATTTTTGCCTTTGTCATAGATAAGGAAACTGAGGCTGGAAGGGATTAAGTGAGTTGCCTAAGGTTACACAACTAGTTCATATGTGTGCCAGAAATTGAAGCCAGATTTTCCTGATTCCAAGCCCAGCACTCTCTCCACTCCACCACCTAGACACATGGGTATAACTCTTCACAAGACCTCATGAATTTCCCTCCCCTAATCCCAGAGTGAGAAGGTGCCCTAGGTATGTGAAAAGTATGGGCCACTATAAGCAACTGGTTTATAGTAGAATGCTAGGAGAGACAGCCAGAGGAAAGTGATCCACCATGAGCATTTGAATGGATTATCCCAAACTTGTTCACCCAACAGATATCTTCAGTGTCTCATAGCTTAGAGTAAACTAAAAATCTTCCCTACTAAAATAGTTCTCAGATTTAAGCCTGAGACTTTCTAGCTCTACATCAGCATCTTGAAAATTCCAACTACACCTGGGCCATTGTTCCACACTATTTTGCCTCATAGGAAGAGAAACAATAGGATTCCCATTTTGCTCATAGATGAAAAACATATTGAGTGCACTTGCCTTTCCCAAGGCCACAAAAACAGCTACCAGTGGTCCCTTATGAGAACCTGAGATCTTGACTCCCAGTTGTGTTTTGACTCCTCTATGGTGCACTACTCCCATTTCATTTGGGGCAGGCCACATTGTACTGGAGAAATATTGGTGGGTCTAGAATCAGAAAAAGAAAAACAGTTCAAATCCTGGCTCTACAAATTCCTACCTCTGTGACCTTGGGCTAGTAACTCTTTGGCCTTCAGTTTTTTCAACTGTAAGACAAAGGATGTTGCACCAGCCCTAGATCTCTGATCCTAGGCCTGGCTAGGACACTAATTGGCAAATAGAGAAATTAAAAACAAGGGGGTGGGGCGGAGTCAAGATGACACAGTAGAAACAGGACTTCCAAGGGGCTCCAGCTCCCACCTTCCCCAATCCATGTAAAAGGAGACTCTAAACAAACTTTGGAGCTACAGAACCCACAAAATGATACAAAGAAGCTAACCTCCCGCTGAGGACAGCCCAGCAGCCCAGCAGGGAGCGGCCAGCACAACACTCTGGGAGCCGACCCCAGTCCCGCAAGAGCCAGAGATTTTAGCCCCAGGGCAGCCTGACCAGCAGCCAGCTGGAGGGACTCCAGAAGACCAAGAGCTGTGGCTGTTTCTAGAATTATCAACACATAGATGCTAAGGACAAAGTGAGAGGTCAGTGCAGTAGGGACTTTGGGACCTGTGTTGGGAGTATGTTGGCCTCTTTCCCTCGGGATGGGAAGCCGCTGAGGTGCCAAGGCGCAGCCACGGCCATGCAACAGCTTCAGATCCTGACCTGCAAACTGTAGGGGGACTAAGCAACCAGTCTGGGGTGTAATCACCTTTGCTTTAACCTTCTTGGATCTGGATTGTGGTATAGGGTGGAGGTCTTGGGATGTGTGACCAGCTTGCTAGAGTGTGTGGAGGCTTCAGAGAGAGCACCCAACTAATACCTCCAGCAGCTGAGAAAACCCCAGCATTTGGGACAGAAGCTCCCCTGGCTGGTGGCAGAGTCCTACTGTGGCAACAAGCCCCAAAAGTCAAGTAATTGAGTGGCAACATGCCTAGGCAAAGGAAACAAAACAAAGAGAAAAAGTTAACATTAGACTCATATTTTGGGGGCAAAGAGGACTGAAGCATGGAACAGGAGGAGGACTGGGAAGTCAGAAATCCTGCCCCAAAAGCCCCAAATGAAAATACGAGCTGGAGGGCAACTAGGTGGCGCAGTGAGTAGAGCATCGGCCCTGGAGTCAGAAGGACCTGAGTTCAGATCCAGCCTCAGACACTTAAAGCACACACAAACAAAAACCTAGCTGTATGATCTTGGGCAAGTTACTTAACCCCAATTGCCCTCCAAAAAAAAAAAAAAACATACGAGCTTGTTACAGCCTATAGAGGACCTTAAGAAGCAGATAAAAGAAGTGGAGGAAAAATTGAAAAGAGAAATGAAAATGATGCAAGAAAATTATGAAAGGAGAGTCAACAGCCTGACTGAGGAAAATAACGCCCTAAAAATAGACTGACTCAAATGGCAAGAGGCTCAAAAAGGCAATGAAGAGAAGAATGCCTTAAAAAACCAAATTTGCCAGATGGAAAAAGAATTGCAAAGGCTCACTGAGGAACATCTTTCCTTCGGATTTGGAATGGACCACAGGGAAGCTAGTGACTTTATGAGAAATCAAGATGCTATTAAGCAGATCCAAACAAATAAAAGAATAGAAGGCAGTGTGAAATATCTCATGGGAAAAACCACTGACCTGGAAAATAGATCCAGGAGGGATAATTTAAAAATTATTTGACTACCTGAAAGCCATGATCAAAGAAAGAACCTAGAAATCATCCTCCAAGAAATTCTCAAGGAAAACTGCCCTGATGTTTTAGAACCAGAAGGCAAAATAGAGGTTGAAAAAATCCACTGATCACTCCTGAAAAAGATCCCAAAAAGAAAACTCCTAGGAATATTATAGCCAGGTTCAGGAATTCCCAGATCAAGGAGAGAATGTTACAAGCAGCCAGGAAGAAACAATTTGAATATTGTGGAAACACAATCAGGACAACACAGGATCTGGCAACTTCTATATGAGGGATTGAAGGGCCTAGAATATGATATTCTGGAGGTCAAAGGACCTGGGGTTAAAACCAAGAATCACCTACCCAGCAAAACTGAATATCATGTTTCAGGGGAAAATATGGTCGTTCCGTTGAATAGAGGACTTTCAAGCATTCTTGAAGAAAAAACCAGACTTGAGTAGAAAATTTAACATTCAGATACAAGAAGCAAGAGAAGCATGAGAAGGTAAACAGGGAAAAGAAATCATAAGGAACTTATCAAAGTTGAACTATTTACATTTCTACATGGAAAAATGATAATTGTAACTGATACAACTTTTCTCAGTATGAAAATAGTTGAAGGGAATAGAAATATATATGTATAATTATATATGTGTATACATGTATATAGTCTTTATCAGAGGGTTTATAGGCATAATAATACATATGTGAATGTATATATATATATATATATATGTGTGTGTGTGTGTGTGTGTGTGTGTGTGTGTTTACAGGTATACATAGATAGAGGGCAAGGCCAATTTAATAGGAATTGATGATACTTAAAAGGTGAAATCAAGAGGTGAGAGAGGAATATAATGAGAGGAGATCAGGAGAGACAGAATGGGGCAAACTATCTCATATAGAAGAGGCAAGGGAAAATGGGTACAATGGAGGGGAGGAACAGGAAGGCATAAGGGAATGGTTCAACCTTATAATCACTGAATTTGGCTCAGAGAAGGAATGACATACACACAAAATAGGACATCTCACCCTACAGAAGAGTAGAGGGGAAGAGAATGAGAGGATGAGAGGGGGGATGATGGGAGGGCAGGGTGGAAGGGAAGTAAGAAGCACCCACTTTTGAAACAGGGCAGGACCAAAGTAGAGAATAAAACAAGTGGGAGGTGGGATAGGAGGGAGGGAAATATAATCAGTCTTCTACAATATATCTACTATGGTAATGTTTTGCATTAGCTACACATATGCAACCTATATTGAATTGCTTATCTTCCCAGTAACGGTGGATGACAAGGGAGGAAGGGAATGAATTTGGAATTCAAAGTTTTAAAACCAAATGAAATATATATATATATATATATATATATATATATATATATATATACTATTATTAATACTATTTTACATGTAATTGTAGGGGATATCCTGGGGGACTGCTATTTTGGGGAGGTCGGTAGGGGGAAAATGGGGAGAAGATTTGTAACACAAAAACTGGCGGAAATGAACGAAGTAAACCAGAAGTTAATAAAGCATTTGAAAAAAAAAAGACAAAAAATAAGTAAATAAATAAAAACAAGGGGTGGGGCAGTTCATTGTACATAACTTTCTGTTTTCTTTCATTTTTGAACTATTATCAAGAGCCTACATACATTTGTTTCACTAGCTCAACTATATTGTTACAATAGCTAGCATTTATATAGTGCTTTAAGGTTTACAGAGTCCTTTAGAGTTATCTCATGTGATCCTCACAACAACATTAGGAGGAAGGTACTATCAGTATTCCCATCTTACAGAGAAAACTGAGGCAGGTGGAAATTATGTGTCCAGGATTATACAAGTAGTAAATTGTATATTATATGTATATTGTACGACTAGTAAGTTGTAAATCTCTCCAAGGAGAGATTTAAACTCAGACCTCCTGACCATAATGTTGAGTCATTTCAATAATGTCTGACTCTTCATGACCCTATTTGGGGTTTTCTTGGCAAAGATACTGGAGCAGTTTGCCATTTCCTTCTCCAGCTCATTTTTAGATGAGAGAACTGAGGCAAACAGGATTAAGTGACTTAAGGGGTCATACAGCTAGTAAGTGTCTAAGGTTGGATTTGACCTCAGGTCTTCCTTTGGGATAGAGCCCAGTGCTCTATCCACTGTGTACCTAGCTGCCTGTGGCCATAGAATACTGTCCAGACTTTCCTTGTCAGAAAATTGACACATTTCCAGTGTTTTCAGTGGCATCAGCATTTATAAGCAGCTAACCATGTGGGTTTTCTCTTGTCCTTTTCCCCCATCCCTGTCTCTTCTAGATGATAGACATGATGTACTTTGTCATCATTATGCTGGTGGTGCTGATGAGCTTTGGGGTGGCTAGGCAAGCCATCCTCTTCCCCAATGAGGAGCCTTCGTGGAAGCTGGCCAAGAATATTTTCTACATGCCCTACTGGATGATTTATGGGGAAGTGTTTGCAGATCAGATAGACCGTAAGCAAGTTTATGATTCTCATACAACAAAGTCAGGTATTTAACTTCAATCCGATGGTGTCTTTTCCAAGATCATTTGTTTGTTCTCAATAAATGGCTCAAAGAGAGAGGACTATTTCGGAACTTGGATTCTTGGAGGAAAATCAATCCCAGAAGGTACACAGCTAGGAGTAGTGAAACATTCCTTGGGTACTTGTTTCCGATGGTGTCCTCTATGTGACTCGAGTCTGCCAAATTTTCTAATTTCAAAGAAATGAATTACTTTAAAAAATTAATTCCCTTTTTGGATTTTGAATCCTAGGACCATGTGTTGAGTGTGTGGATATCAGGAATGTGCCATGCTACTCCCACCACTTCTGCCCCCTTTTTAAAAAATTAAATCCATGGATTTTATTTCAGAACAAATTCAATATGACCATGAGTATTCTAGTGTGGTAAAAGGAATCTATAGGGTGTCTTCCATATACTGAAATCAGCTGCCCAATCTCTCTCCCCAAATATCTTAAATGATATGCTATTGCAAACTCACTGGAGTGTTTCATTTGGCTGAGAGTATGGAAAATGCCTTAGGTTATAAATTTGAGTTGCATGCTACTGTATGCCAGGGGTAAAAAGCAGCTATACCCTGAAGTGATGCCATGTGAGAAGCAAAGCACAGCAGGACCAAGCCACACAAGGCTCTAATATATGCTAATTTTCAGAGGCCCCCATCCCTCTTTAATGGTACTTGAATATGCATGTGTCCTAGAACTCTTTTCAAGGTTTCAATTTGCAAGGAAAAAGTCAGGCAGCACCAGGTATGGGGATGCATGGGAAGAAAGCTTCGGGAATAAAGGCATGCTCACTGTGGAGAAATCAAATCCTTGGAGCAAGTTTTTCCACCTTTTCCCTGAGGAGTTAAGCTCTAAAAATAACATCCTTCCTATATCATTGAATTAATATATTTTTAAACATTGTTGCTGACAGGCCAGCCAAATGAGCACTGGACTATATGCATGGATTAAGGTTACATAACCAGGTGGTGGGTGATACTTATTAAAAATTAGGAACAATAGAAATAGTCAGTATTCTGCCCCTTAAAGGGTCCAGACCAGGAAATCAAGTTCAAAGCTTTGAGTGTTGTAATTCTACCACCACTGAGAGCAGTGAGTACAGGACTAGCCTCAGACCCCATTTTTAAATCCTTTTCCTTTCATCTTCAGTCCCCTTGGAGTTCCAATAAATTCTTCTCTTGGACCAAGAAATGGGAAGCCAATGAGGCTTCTTGGAACAAATGTTCATTTCATGAGGATGAGCTGACTCTCCAGAGAATAATGTTAACTCCATCATTCTCTAATAGATTCTCAGGTCAGCAGCCAGTTGATGAGCATTTATTAAGTACTTACTGTACACCAGGCACTGTGCTAAATCCTGGGGATAAAAAGAAGGGTAAAATTCATCCTCCTGCTCTCAAGGAGCTCTCCTCCTAATGGGGGAGGTAACAAACAACAATTGTGTGTATATATAGGATGTCTACAGGGTAAATCAGAGGTAATCTCAGAAGGCCTTCCTCCCCGAGACACCCATGTGCCTTCCTAACTCTAGGACTTCCAGTAAACAGGGAAAGCCCTTCTGAAAGCCTCTTTCCACATGGTTCCTAAAAAAATCTGTTCAGTGGTTAAAAATTCATCTGTTGTCTTATTTTTCCCTTGGAGAAAAAATTGAAATTGTCTCCAAGAAACTGCTTTTTTCTACTTGGTTCTATCATTTATCTTTCTGGGTTTCCATTCTTCCAAAATCTTTCCTTAGTTCTTACAGGTATTAGAACATCCCCTAACGATTGGAGGCAAGGGATGGGGGGAGGAGGGCTGTGGACACCCATTGGGATATAGGTTTCTTTATAAATGGGAGTTTCTATGTTCCTCTACAAGTGGCCATTTATTGATGTTGTACTAAGGACCCAGCCTAGTGCAACAAACACTACAGTCTGGCTGAATAACAGGATTTATTTTTATTTTTGTTTTGATGAAGGGCTGATTATAGTTTAGAACCCCAAAACCTGTCAAGATGGAAGAATTTTTGTTTGTTTGTGTGAGTGGAGTCTGGCAAGGTGTTTCCTATACCACTAATTTTATCTTTAATACCATACACATATGAGAATAAATTACCTCCCCCACTACTGGCATTTTCAAGAATAGAGTGAACAATACTTTGATGAAATGACCCATTACTGGATAATAACGATTGACACCCCTCCCCCACCTCCTCTACTTACATTCTCCTCCTGCCCAAACTTCAGAAATTTACTTCAATGTATTCTTTTTACTTGTTCTAAGCTAAATCAGCCATTGTTTTTCTGTCTAGAATAGAGTATTTGTCCTTTCTCAAATGTGTGTGGTACGGTATCCCCAATCTATTGTTTAATGTGTTTGAAAATATCTGTCCCTTTAAAGAATTGATTTGGGAGGCAGTAGGGTATAGTGAAGGCAGTGCTAGATGTGAATTTTGTTTTCAAGCCCAGCTCAGTCGTTTACTTACTTCCATTATGACATTGGGCAAGTCCCTTTACTTCCCTGGTCCTCAGTATCTTCACCTGTAAAATGAAGGGTTGGTCTGGATTACCTTTAAGGTTCCTCCCAGCTCTTAATCTATGATCCTCTGATCTCCACATGATTTCATGGGAGGAACTCAGTAGGAGTGGAGATCTCTCCCCCCTTTCCCCTAGACAGTCAGAAGACTATTCAGAGAGCCCCAAGCAGAGAGATATTTGAGAAAGGTACAAATCAGGTTTGCTATTATAAAGTGTGTCGCCTCTTTTCTGTGCCAAATCCAGGTTGGTTTGTGAAGCATGCATTCAAGCTGATGGAATCTCGAATCAACCCGGACCCACAACCCTGCAGAGGGTCTGCCCATGCTATGAATTTGCTCTTTCTGGGGGCTTTTTCTTTTCTCTCCCAAAATGCTGCACCTCTAATACACATCCTCCCAAGCAGTTCATTTCTAACCAAATGCACGTGCTCTGTGTCTAACTTTTTTTTTCTCCAAAATGGCTGCATCCATTTCATGTTAAAAAAAAAAAAACTCTTAATTGGAATGTATATGGATGTATGACAATGCAGTGAGACCTGTTACCTTCAGTCTGATACCTCAGAAGTGAGGCCAGCTTTGATACCCTCACTTCTGGGAACCAGGATTACCTATGTACAATATATCCTTTTTCCAGCAGTTTGTGTTTAAAAGGCAGTGGCCATGGATAGTATGTCAAAGAAACTAGAAAACAAGACTTATTTAATGATGCTTTCTAAATGTGCCTGAAGAAAGCTAGAGTAGGGGGTGGGGGGCAGAAGCACTCAGAATAATATGACAGAGAAAAAAGAGCCTTTTACCTCTAAGTAGTTTTTGAAGACTTAGCCAAAGGACAATAGAGAATTTTCCTAGTAGCCTGTGAGATAGCTCATGCTTTTTACTCTTCCTCATTGTGGGAAGTAAGGAGGGGGAAGAGTGAAAAGGAATAGGTATGAGTTCATTACCCTGGAAATTCTAAAGTAATAGGGACATAACTGGCCTGTTTTGAGCAAATTGCTGTATGCATTTCAGGTCAAATTAAGAGATGTTTTTCCAAAATCAAAATAGCATCCATGTATGAAGTCATTTGGTCTCCAGATCATTGAAGGCACCACACCCTGCCAATATCATTTAACATGCTCTGACATAAAGATAGGTGATGTGAAAAAATATATATTAACTTTTCATGCCTGGACATGATCCCTTCTGAGTAAGGAGAGAAACCACTCGGGGAAAGGAACAAATGGGGAACAGTTAAGACTGGATATAAAATCAACATAAGGTGAGATCTCATCATATCTAAAATCCTTCTTTCTTCTATTTGTTTGTGATCTGGGAGGAAACCTAGTAAATGTCTTTTTAGTTAACGATGAAATAGGAGTTGGGAGTGGACCACTGGTGACATCTTTTCTCTGAATGAAGAGGACTTCCATTTATATGGTTACAGATTTCTTATTTCACTATCTAAAGCAGAGGATGGGAAGGAATGAATCATGCACTTAGATGCATTAAATAGGGCCTAAGTTAGACTTCTTATTTGACATCCTGAATATTTTTACAAGTTTTGGTAATCATTTGAAAGCAGGATACTGAAAAGTGACTCTACCTTGATGTACTACTTTTTGATCCTTTTGTGTTACAATTTAGCTATCAAGACTACTTAGTGCACAGGTCAAATACATTTTTGCTTATTGACTATCATCTCAACCTCATGTCTGACAGTCTTTTAACAAGAGATCTGGAGTAAGAGCTAACCACATCATTTTGTTACTTTTACAAAAGGCTTCCTAGAAAACAGCCTGGTTTATTGCAGAGTTTTCTTTTGTTTTGTTTTGTTTTGTTTTGTTTTGTTTTGTTTTGTTTTAACAGTCCTGTTGAGTCAACAGATCTGAAAGAACAAAAAGAATGTTTCTTTTTAGTTAGTAAACTAGGGAACAGATATGCATATAAAGAATGCATTGGTTTTCTGATTCATATTGTACTTTAAAATATTTTTTCTACACTTTGGATGAAAGATTTGAACAGCCAAGATGCCTAGTTTCTCAAATATGCTTGCTTTTTTCCTTTCTCTTTCTTTCTTTTTTCTTTTTTTGACTTTTAATTTGTGGTTTCAGCTATGTAGGGAACTTCTGTTGTGAAAATTCCCTTCACAGACTGCCGATCAGACACTTGTGAACAATTTAGAGTCCCAGAGAGTTGCTTAGAGCACTGAGAGGTTACATGACTTACCCACAGACACACAGCTAGTATGTCATAGACAGACAGGTCTTCCTTGACTCCAAAGCTGGCCTTCTCTCCCATATGCCACTTGCCTTAATGATGCATTATTTGGTTTGTATTAACTTGAAGAATGCTGTTCTATGTTTTGGGATTCAACTCTTGAAATGTAAGGCAGGGTATGCACCTGTTTCTTACTTGTTGTTGACTATGTCTAATGGGATTCAAAGCTCTACCAAAGAAAGAAGGACCAGGCGTAGCAGCATCTTTGACAGCTAGAGTATAAAGCAGTATTGCCTGATCCCCCTCCTCTCCAAATAAGGCATTTTAAATAACAAAAGCTTAAATAATTTTCTTAAGAAAATACCAGTTCAAACTTGGAAATTACATATCAGAAAATGTTTCATTTCAGCTTAGTCTTATAAAAATTTTATTAACTTAAAAAACCAAAGCTAGTATTGTATTTTCCTAGTGACAGACTATATACATGCTACCTATAAACAAACCTTTCCAAGTAGAACAAGAGTCATCACCAACAGGTTGGCCACTGGGTGATGAATTCTTCAGCCATGGAAGCCCATGTAACAGAAAAACATTTTAAATGGCCCTAATCCTATATGGTTCCCTTCTGCCTCTACGGACTGTGACAGACTTGGAAAATAGAGAAGCTGCTAGAACCATCTAGTTTTTAGACCATCTGTAAACATCAGTTTTTAACTGTTAGTATTCTAAGGATGTTATCTTTGTCCAATTGTCAATGAAATGATATAATACCGAAGGAACAAAAATATATCCATGTGGACATTTTCTTCTATAAATAAAATTAAAAGACGAAAATAAGGAAATGCATCCAGGTGGAAGGAATAGTTCACAGATTCTCCTAAGAGAATGTAAAAAAGGAATTGGGAGGAGGGTGTATCATCACGTTCCACAAAACATCAAGAAATTTTGTTTTATGAGTCACTTGGCCATCACCCCTCACAAAACTCATGATGAGTGTAAGCAAAAAGATCACCATGAAGATATAGCTTCAACTATTTGCTGGCATGATGTTGTATGGAATGACAAAGCAAATATATTCATAACATAGGAAAATGCACAAAATCAAGTAAACATACTTTAAAACTTGGTTACTTCATTATTTAGGTAGCCATGCAGACCAAAATTTATGTTTGAAAAGGTGTTTTGACAAAGTAGATCAATTGTTAAGCATTTATCAAGCACCTACTAGGTATCAGGCACTAGGAACACAAAGATGAAATTCAAAATTCCTGTCTTGGAGAGACTTACAAAATACAAAACATGCACATAACAATTTGCTGATAAATAAACTGGGGATAAAAGATGGTTGGGGTGGGGATAAGGGGAAGGGAAGGATATAAGCACTTATTAAGTACCTTTTATGTACCAGGGACAGTGCTAAGTGTTGTACAAATTTTACCTCACAACAACTCTGGGAAATATGTCCTTTTATCAGCCCCATTTTACCATTGAGGAAACTGAGGCAAATAGAGATTAAGTAACTTGCCCAGAGATGTAGCTGGTGTCTGAGACTAGATCTGAACACAGGTCTTCCTGACTACAGGCACATCTATTGTGCCACCTAACTGTAATTGGGGAGGGAGTGGAAGAGACTAGTAGCTAATAAGATCAGAAAAGTGAGGGTGTTGTTTGTGGGGTTCTTTGTTTTTAAATGTAAAACATAGCTCTTGAGCAAGGCTTTGAATGAAACTACGGATTCTGAGAGGTAAAGGTGAAGGAGGAGTACATTACAGCCATGGGAGACAACCAATAAAAAAGCACCAAAATGGGAGAAGCCAGACTGAATATGATCTGGATTTCAGTGTGCATAAAGGAGAATAAAGAGTAATAAAGCTTGAAAGGTAGGTTGGGACCAGCTTTTAAAGACCTGTAAATGCCAAACAGAGGAGTTTATATTTGATCCTAGAGGTTATAGGAAGCCACTGGAATTTATTTAGCAGGATATAGTCAGACCTGCGCTTTAGTAAAAATCATTTTGGCAGCTTATGGAAAGAGGGATTGGCAGGTGAGGACTTGAGGGAGAGAAAATTAGGAGCCTAATCCACTCGGAGAGCTATGAGGTGATCAGAGAATGAACTGTAGTGATAGCTACAGCTAGTGTGAGCAGGGAGAAAGGAACTAGGAAATATGCAAGTTGTGGTGCATGAATATAATGCAATATCACCGTGCCAGACAGATTACTGTACTCTTCAATGAAGAATATGAAGAATCATGGCAAGGTTTATATTGACTGATGCAGAATGACAAAAACAGAACCAGGAAAACAATATACATAATGACTACCAAAATGATGAACACAAAAAAACAAAACACAACACTTTATACATAATGATCAAATTTGGCCCTAAGGAGGAAAATAAAAAATGTGTCTCCCTCCTTCCCTTACTGAAGGGGAGGATCATGGGTATAGAATATTGTATGTCCTGTCATCTTCGGTTTATGTGTTGTTTTTCTAAACAGTTTTTCTAAACTTTTTCTTCCCTCTTATTTTAATTCTTTGTTATAAGGGATGGCTCTCAGCTGGGCTGTATTTGGGAATGAAATTGATGTAAAAGCAAAAATTATCAATAAATTATTTTAAAAAGAAAATGTTTGGAGATTAAGAAATGAGAGAGATTAAGGCTTGCAAATTACTCAGGAGTCTTGTGCATATATCATAAATATATTCTTAAAGAAGACAACTGAAAGGCACTGGACATAGTTGGAAGTAATTGATAGTTGATATGGGGATCATTTCATAATCAAGTGTCTATATGTAATTAGTTCATTGATTCCTTAGAGCAAAATTTAAATCAACATAAATCTAGAAAAAGAGAGAAAAAATGAAAAGATGCCTTAGGCAATTAAAATAACTCCAAATTGATATGTTAAAGTAAGTCACTTACTCTGAAAATTGGGAAATGGAAAAAAGATATTAATTCTGATAAACTCCATTTCTTAGAGAATTTTAACCCATGTAAAGGAGACAAAAGAAACCAGAAAACACCTCTTTCCCTATTTACAGTTTCTTCTTTCTTTAATCCTGCACACAACTGCCAAAATCTGCCCACCTGACCATACCACAACTGTGGTCAGAAAGAAAGAAAGAAAGAAACTCCATAAAATACAAGCTCTTCACCCAAATGTTTTTTTCTTTCTTTCCTTTTTTGTTTTTGTTTTTTGAGGCAAATGGGATAGATTGACTTGGCCGGGGTCATACGGCTAGTAAGTTTGTGAGGCCGGACTTGACCCCAGGACCTGTGCTTTATCTGCTAACTGGCTGTAGTCTAATGTTTCAGACCTCCCTAATGTGATTCATGTCTACCAGTTCAGACGTGTTTCCCATCATTCTCCTGTGTTACTCACGTGTGTCAGCCAAATTGACCTATTCTCAGAACATTCTACTTACTGCCTCTATCTCTTTGCATGAGTTGTCTGCTGATCTTGAAATGCACTCTATCCGCTCCTCACTTTAAAATCCTTACCTTTCTTAAGTACCCAATTTACATGCCACCTCCTCCATAGAGCTTTTCTGATCTCCTAAATTAGTGTTCTTTTCCTCCTCAAATTATTTTATTTTTGCTTTCCTGTTTATATGTTCTAGCCTCCAATAGAATGTAAGTTCCTTGAGGGCAGGGATCAGTGCCTTGTACAGAGCAGGCCCTTAGGAAATGTGTTTAAGTGAATGTGTTGACAGCATACGCTTGACCTCTTTGCTGAGCAGAAACACAGAAGCTAAGAGGACCAATAGTTTATAATATAAGTATATTTGTGAAGAAAAAAATTATAGGGAAAAAGAATGAAAAACCAAAAGCAGTGTCACTTCACAAAACACCAAAAAACAGAGAATAGGAAAACAAACCTGAAGAAAGCTCAGTATGAAATCCATCCAAGTCAGATACATCCCAAAAACATTTATAGATTAAACTAGGACAACAGATAGTATAAAAAAGATTTGCCAGAGTTTCTATAGCAATCTGTTATCATCGATGATGATGGGTGTATGTTCAGTGCCCACTGTGCAATATGAAGGAGTGGAAATGCCACTTAAGAAGAAGTTGGAAAAAACAGCTGGACCTGACTAAACAGACTGAGGAAATGTGTCCTGGAAACACACGGCTTTAAAGTCTCCCAGGAAGGGAAAGGTTTTCTAAATATCTTTTTTTTTAAGCACTTGGGGTTAAGTAACTTGCTCAAGGTTACACGGCTGGTCATTATTTATGTGTGGGTGCTTATTTTCTGAGGCCAGATTTGATCTCGGGTCATCCCAACTCCGAGGCTCACTACGCCACCTAGCCGTCCCTTTAGGGCAATTGGGGTTAAGTAACTTGCCCAAGGTTACACAGCTAGGTTTTTGTATGTGTGGATTAAGTTTGGGAGGCCGGCTCGGAACTCAGGTCCTTCTGACTCCAGGGCCGGCGCTCTATTCATTGCGCCACCTAGCCGCCCCTTTCTAAATATCTTAAAGAGAAGATGCTGAAAGACAAGAGATCACATATTGTAGTAGCATTAAGGAAAAATGGCAGCAACCAACCCATAAGTCTGCTGTTCATAGGAATGGCCTGCACACAATGTGATGTAATGCAAATGTACAAAGGCAGCAGTGAGACACTGACAGAGGAGTTTTTATAGCAGGCGCATAGTTTACTGAAAGGGGTGGAAGATACAAGACCATACTGTTCTTACAGATTTCTGATGTTTTAAAAAGTATTTGACTTGATGGAGCAAAACACTACCATAAGGACTCTCTCTCAACAAGAGTTTCCCACAAGAAAACATTAAGAATGACAAGAGTCCTTGACCAATATGACCATAGAGACATATTTGCTTGATAATCTTCTTGTTATCATTACCAAGCAAGGGATATGACAAGGAAAGATCGTCTTCCAGTGTTATAGAAGATGCTATTCTATAAATACAAAGGGAAACACTCTCTGTGAATAGTGAGATACTCTACAGTCTCTTCTTTGTGAATGACATTTTGCTTACGCATCTGCTACAGGCCTTCCTAGATGAGCTCCACAGCTATACAGAGACGGGCTTGCATTCCACTATTAATATATCTAATATTGATATTATTAAATAATATCTAACACTCACATGGTGCTCTAGGGTTTGCAAAGCAATTTACAAATATTATTTCATCTTATCCTCACAACCACCTCGGGAAGTAGGTGCTATTATTACCTCCTTTTTACAGAAGATGAAACTTGGGCAAACCTAAGTTAAGTGACTTGTTCAAAATCACATGGCCATTCAGTGTCTGAGGCCGCATTTGAACTCAGGTGGCAGTGGGTGTAGGAATAGGTCAACACTTATATAGTACTTACTATGGATCAGGCACTCTGCTAATTCTTTATACTTATGACCTCACCTTATCCTGACAATAACCCTGGGAGGTATCATCCCCATTTTACAGATAAGAAAACTGGGGCAAACATGAGTTCAAAGACTTGCCCAACGTCATGCAACCAGTGAGTGTCCTAAACAGTATTTGAAGTCGGGTTTTCCTGATTCCAGGTCCAGCACTTTATCTACTGTGCTATCTGGCCAATTTAAGAAATTTCAAATAAATACACAGAAATCTATTTAATAAATAAAAGGTAAGATCACTGAATACTTGAGCAAACATAGCCCTTGGGAGTTATTACCAGGTAATGGGGTTCCTATAAGGGGCGTGTAAAATCAACTATTAGTTGTCTGATGGATAATGAAAGAGAAGTAGATGTGATTTAGACTTCCAAAAGTTCTTTATTAATAATAGTAATAGCTCAGAATCTTAATGCTATAAGGTTTTCAAAGCACTATAAATACATGTGTATCCTGTATTGTGTCATACATGGTATATATACATAATAGATACATCTATATATGCTTTTCCCTTGTGGACAACCATAAATACTCCTCTGTACTCTGGAACTGTGAACCAGAACTACATGTGGGTAATCAAGTTGCCATTCAGAGTCATTTGTACCCAATGCCAGCAAAGAGGCCCCTATAATCTCTGACCAGTTGTTTGACCACCCTTACTGCCTGAAGTTGAGAGTTCTCTATTTTGTTGTTTCTGCCATGCTGTCATAGCCACCTCCAAGGTCCAGGAACTGATGCTGCCAAACTCTGGGCCAATTCCCACTCCAGTGTCAATGAACTCTCCTGCCAACCTCCTAAATTGTCTTAGGCTGGAAAAATGTCTCACTCTGACTTCTTTTGGGCTCTGCTGCTCCAAAATTTGATTTAAAGAGTTATTTTAACTCCTTTATTTGAAGAGTTATTTAGTTGTTTGCAGGGGAATGTTGGGAGAGTTCAGTTGGCTGGCTATCTCTAATCTGTCATGTTGGTTCTACCCTCTCCTATTCTAAATTCTGATATCCATGTATTCATCAAGCTTTTGGGGGGAGGGGGAAGATCCTGTACAATATGTGCAAAGCATCATGGTAAGACAAGACAATCCCTATTTCCCCAAAAAGCTTGCTCTCTACATTGTTAAGCTAGAGGTACATGGGGAGAGGGGAGCGGGGAGGGTGTTTCTGAAATAATTCTGTCACTATAGCTTCCTGGAATTTCCTTTAAACTAAAGTTTATCTGTGATGTGGAAATACTCAGATCAAAACCCACATCAGGATAGTACCTGCTTCATAATACATTAATGTATACATATATACACATACATACATATATATGCATATACATATGCATATATATACATACATACATGTGTGTGTCAGATTCAGCACCATCATGAAAGGTTCTGTTCCTATCTTGCTTCTTTGTATTAGCATATATACGGGCAGCATTTATTTCTCTGCCCTCTTAGACAAAGTAACTAAAGCAGTCCAATGTCAAAATATCATGTCTTTTAAATTTTCATTTTATTTTTTCTAATGATGATCAAATTGATAATGATTGGCATTGATAATTTCATCGTTTCAAAAGTAAAACCATTATATTATATATAAAAGTCCAAAAGGCAATAGGTATTTTAAATGCATCCCAGAGTGAAACAGATGTTAATGTATTGACTCTCCACTAACAAAATGTATAAGAGATAGCATAAAGACATTGTGGACAGAGAGCTGGCCTCAGAGTTAGGAAGATCTGGATTCAAGTCTTGTATCTGATACATACTGACTATGTAACTCAGGGCAAGTATTAGTGCTCCAGACAAAACTCCAAGACTATAAGATTCAAGGCAGGTGTCAGTCTGTGTTAATAGAGGAAGCTCCCTCCCTGGGAAACACTGATGAAATCACGGGTCCAAACTAAATAAGACCAGCCTCTTAACTGGTTTTCTTGCTTCCAGGCTCTTCTCTCTCCTGGCCCATTATCTACATAAATGCTCCCCACCAAAAAAAATCATACTTCTTTTTTTTTTCTTATTTTGGAGGGGCAATTGGGTTAAGGGACCTGTCCAAGGTCACACAGTAAGTGTTAAGTGTCTGAGGCTGGATTTGAACTCAGTCCTGACTCCAGGGCTGGTGCTCTATTCACTGTGCAACCTAACCACCCCTAAAAAAATCATATTACTAGGGGCGGCTAGGTGGTGCAGTGAGTAGAGCGTCGGCCCTGGAGTCAGAAGGACCTAAGTTCGGATCCGGCCTCAGACACTTAACGCACACACAAAACAAAAACCTAGCCATGTGACCTTGGGCAAGTTACTTAACCCCAATTGCCCACCAAAAGGCAAAAAAAAAAAATCATATTACTTAAGCATAGTTTTGACCATATTAGTCTTCTGCTTAAGAATTTTCAGTTATTCTTCATTACATCTAGTACACAATAGGATTTTCTTATCTCACATTTAAACCTCTTAATAACTCTATCCTACCTTTTCAGTCTTACTTTACATTGCTCACTTTCACACACTTTAGGGTCCTGCTAAATTGGCATTTTTGTTCTTGGCATGGTATCTCCCATCTCCATGCCTTTGCACAGGCTGTCCTACATGCCTAGAATATACCACCTCCTCACTTCTAGAATTCCTAGCTTCATATAAGGCTTAGTTTATGTGTAGGAAGCCAAACTTGATTCCCCCTGAGTATTAATAATCTCTCCTTCAAATTACCTTATATTTACTTATCAGTATACATCAGTGGTGTCAAACTGAAACAGAAACAGGCCATTAAAGCATATAAAAAGTACAGAATGACATAGAAAATCACATATTAAAATTATCTATGTTTTATATATTTTCATTTATTTTGTTAAATATTTCCCAATTATATTTTAATCTGATTTAGGTCTCTTTGGGAAGTGTTGTGCTCTGTAGTTGACATTTCTGGTGTACGTATTATATCTTGGTGCCCCCCACCATCAACTATCCAATTCCCAGTAGAAGGCAAGCTCTTTTCAAGTCAGGGACTGTTTTTCAATTTGTCTGTGTGGCTCTATTGCCTAATTTAATTCTTTGTATATGCAGAGGCTTCATACGTGTTATTAAATTGGGGAAAGGAGAAGAGAAGGAGGGAAGGGATAAACAACCTCCATTACTGTGAATGAACTATTGTGGATTCTTTGCCTTCTTGCCTTCTCCATTTTCCCCAAGTCTCATAATTTCCTTAAACCTTAGGGGTAGAGACTAAAAAGGAGAATGAGAACATTTCTCAAGCATTTGGCTTCCTCTTAAAAAAAGGATGTGAAGAAGTAATATATTCAAAATCAATAGAAAATCAATACTAGTGGTGCCAAGGTATTCAAGTTTACTTTGAGAAAGCACAAAATTTTCTATATTACTACCCAAAGGCAATCCCACTGTGGCATTATTTAAATATAATAGCCTATCTTACATAATACTTTACAGTTTATAAGGCACTTTCCTCACAAATATTCTGTGAGGTACATGGAAAAGTATAATTATACCCATTTTAAAGATGAGGAAACAGGCTCAGAGAGACTAAATAATTTGCCCATGGGTACATAATCAATGAACCCAGGTCTCATGATTCCATGAACAGTGCTTTTTCCATTACACCATGTAATCTTCACACACACACACACAAATTATGTCCTATGGTTATTAAGCCAATATGAAAAGGAAATGAAGCAATTTATTCAAGAAGATTATAACCAGCATTGGAATTGTGAGAGTCTATAATGTCTTTGGCACTGGATCTTTCAGACAGGTTCAAGAAAAATCTATTGAGCAAATAATAGCCCCAGTCTTCTCTCTGTGATTAGTCATTTCACAGCTATAAAAATACAGAGAATGTGCATGTATTAGCAAGGCAGCCCAACAGGTCAAGTAAAGAAGCTACATCAAAGTTCTGGGAGATACTTATATCCTAACAAGAGACCCCAGCTGTATTTAATCATCAATGTGGAAGTGTGGTGGAAAACACACAGGGAATCCTGCCAGTGGTGAAATTTTCCATGCCAAAGCTGGGTGCCATATTACATGCAGTGATGGGTCAAAGGCACATTGTTCTGATCAAACAAAGCCAGGCCTCTGTTTAACTCTCCTATCAGATAGTACAGTATTCAATTCAATTCATGTAAAGCATTTATTAAGCTCCTGTTGTATATAAGGCACAATAGAGACAAATGACAAAAAATGCAAAGTGCCTAACCCTCAGTTACATTCTACTGGGAGGAGATGACCTGTAACCAGATAAATAAACATATACAAGATAATGACAGTGAGTGAGGGGAGAGCACAAACAACAGGGGGATCAGGAATAGTCTGGGAAGGGGCTGACACCTGTACTGAACACTGACAGGAGCTTGGGCTTCTAAGAAGCAGAAGGGAAGGAGAGCACTCACTTCTATCAGTGTTTGGAGTTGATGCCGCTGCTATTGTAGGGAAGTTTGCTTAAAATGAATGATCTGGAGGGCATGGCACCATACATTTAGAGCAGGACAGGACCTTAGTGGTCATGTAGTTGAATTCCCTCATTTTATGAAGAAACAGAGGCTGAATGGCTCATGATGTTGGCTGCCTTCTTTTTGGTGAGGATAGAATAGAGTAAATGAATGAAAAACATTTTTAAGCTTTACTATTTGCTAAGTACTTCCTGTGTCAATTGCTGGGGATACAAATATAAAAGCCAGACAGGCCCTAACTTCATATTCTAATAATTAATCTGGTAGCTGCTGGGGAGTAGTCACTGAGGAAATGGGTTATGACAGGAAAGTCACATAAATTTTCAATAGGACAATATGGAAGTCGACTGACATACTCTTTCCAGAGGCAATGGCAGGACTGATTTGATTACAGTCCTCAGAGCAAGAGGGGATGGGGGCTGTGTACTCTATGGCAGGACCAAAAATGGCAAGGTAAAGATAAGGTTTCATGGTTCCACACAGTGGAACTTGAAAAAGAAAGAAGAATAAAAAGTTTAGCAAAGCCAGTCAAATCTTCAATCACACATGACTCCACATCCCTAGGACCTTCCTTCTTTCTGCAAAGGGGGGAAGGAGGTCCATTAATCACAAGGTTGTGAGGATTAAATGAAATAACATGTATAAAGCATTTAACATAGTGCCTGGAATGTGGTGGGCATTTAGCAACCCCCCTCTTCTCATTCTCTTGGGTCAAATTCATATGCAATACAATGACTATTTTATTGATCCCTAATGGGATATAGGACCTCTTGCAAAGGTATGAGAATGGACAAATTAGGTGAAAAGGAAAGGATGCCAATTCCATGGATTTTACTCCTTGGCAGAAACTATTAAGATTGAAAGAAAAGGGGCTAACATAGCAATCCAAGCTCATATTTCTACTACTTAAATAGAGTCTCATTTGGATTAATAAGTTCTGCTTTTTAAATGTCTGTACCCCCTGGTGTTTGGGTGGATGGTAGCACTATGAGAAAGGTAGAATACTACTTCAACTGCTGAGATTATTCATCGTCCCACATGTCAGAAGTACCCAGTTATTGGGCATTGTAGTGACAGAGGGGCACAGTCACTGAGGGAAATGAGAGTTTGAAAGAGAAAGAACTAGCAAGGAACCATTTAAGTAACTACAGAGTAAGAGTAGAATGTTGAGGAGAGGATGAGAGGCAAGAAAGGCATCCAAGTGTGAACTTTCAATTCCCTATCAAGGGTGAATGATAGAAGTGTATCTGAGTGCAGATCTTTTCTAGGGACACAGGGATTGGGTTCTATGGCCAGGCAGAGGGAATTGACCCCTATATGTGTAGTGTGGCTGGAGAAACTGTGAGCCCTGGACCCTGTGCTTGTTCCCACAGAGCAACATCAGAATTTGGGGGACTATAGTGACAAAATCCATGCACATATAAATATTTAACTGACATAGTTCTGGGTCCCCAGGGGTATACATGTAGGAAAATGGGAAAACGCATGAAGAAGCCAACAAATCCAAAATCAGATGTAAAAATATGTCTTCTTATAATGTCATTCACCCCTAGTATAAATAACTTCATTCAAATAATTTCCATCCCTCTGTGATAGCTTCAGCTATCACCTCTATTTAGAAGCCTCCTAAATCTCTATATCCAACCTCTCCTCTTCCCAGACTCCATAATTCCCTGCTCCTTCTTGGATCTCTCTATGTGTATGTTCTATGCATTTCAAAATCCTTATGTCTAAAACTGAACTCATTATCTTTTCCTCCTCTTAACTTCCCTATTTCCATAACTTCCCAAGGGGGAAGGGAGAAAAAAAAAGGTCAAGTATGTTCCTTAGTCATCCTCATTGCCTCCTTCCTCTTCCTTTTATTGTGAGTACAGATTTCACAGATTTCTCCATTTTCAGAAACCTCAAACCCATCCCCCAGCAATGTCAAAGGCCTGCTATAAAAGGCCCAAGTGCAGTCACTACATACTCTGGTGTTTTCAAAGAAATCAAGTTATTTTCTGCAAGGTTCCATTCACCATCTGCCAAAACTTGCCTCTCTATGGTCGCGCTCAAATATACACTCCATGGTTGACCAACACAACTGAAGAGACCTTAAGAGATATATGTGAAAATATTCTTAATCCTCATATTTTTAAGGAAAAAGTATAATACTCCACATTACCAAGTGCCAGCCTTTAAAACTTAATTTCCTATTCTCAAGCACCAAGATAAATTTTGCCAGTCTATCCACCACCACTAATCTCCAAGGCAGGTGTGTCTCTTGGTGCATCCAGGTGGAGATATCCAAGGGATATGGAAATAGGGAATAGGTTACAGAGAACAGAGCAATCAGTGGTCTAGAATTTAGAATAATTTATTATTAATGAAGTATACAAACATTAGAAAACATTGCCTTGAACTATTTCACATGAGTCCATTCTTATTATTTCATTGTTCCAAAGTCAGGGTCAGAACAGCATGCAATTAGATTGTCTAACTGGCCAGTACAACAAACCATTTTTGGCAAATGCAAATTCCTCCCTTTGCTCTTTGGCAGCAGTTAGGTACAGGATAAAATATACTGAAGAAATGAACCAAAAAAAAAAAATCCAATGAAGTTAAAGCACTGCTTAGAATAATCCAATATTTAGCTAACCTAGACTGAGGTGAAAATCACCATTTTCGAGATTATATAGGAGAAAATGGAGCAGTATGGCAAAGTGAATAAAGAGCTGGCCTTGGAGTCAGAAAGACTTAGGTTCAGGTCTTTGCTATTTACTAGCTACATGACACTGAGTAAGTCACTTAACCATTCCATTCTTCTAAGCAACTCTCTAAAACTATAAAATCAAAGGAGTCTTTGGAGGAGTTGCCAATATACGTTAGTGGAGGGAGATTTTATATTGGGAGTTCCTCACACCAATAGAATCACATCAGATGGAAAGAGGGGAAAGAAAGGAAGAAAGGGAAAGGAAGGGAAGGAAGGAAGGAAGGAAGGAAGGAAGGAAGGAAGGAAGGAAGGAAGGAAGGAAGGAAGGAAGATGGGAGAGACAGACTAGCTATTTTTGAAGGGGTGAAAAATTGCAGTATATTCTGAGAACAAATTGATGTTGGTCTTTCTGAAGATCTGGTAAAACTGTGGTATTTAATACAGTCTACCACTGCAGGGGGAAGAGCTATGGTACAAGAGTACAAGGGTACAAGACAGGATTTGGAGTCAGACAACCTGGGCATGAATTCTAACTCTGTCACTTCCTACCTTCCTATGTATCCTTGAACAAGTTATTTAAATCTCTCTTAGTCTTTATTTCCTCACCTATAAAACAGAGATTTAACTAGACGTCTTAAGTAACTCCCAGTTTTAGAGCTATGTTCAATAAACAAGCATTTATTAAATACCTACTATATGTCAGACATTGTGCTAGGAACTAGGAATATAGAGACAGAAACAAAACCGTCCTTGCTTTCAAGGACAATTATGGACATGGATGCACCATATTCCATAAAGTCAGACAGAAGGATAATTCACAGACTAACCAACGTAAAATTGCCTGGATCTATTTCAAAGAATCGTCCAAATATTTTGCAAAAGCCAGTGAGTCTTCCTAGGAGAACCACAGGACATTGCTCAACAGACTATCAAAGACCTTAAAGCAAAGAAACAAAGTCAGTTGCTGGACTGTTTTAATGATGTCTATGTACAAGGTATATGAAAAGTTAAATGCAATCGAGAACCAAACTGTGTTACTGCAGGAAGGCTAAAGTTGTTATTCACACAGAGTTCAAAGTTATGCATGCCACGTAAGGACCCCTGAGTTCGATTATAGAAGGAGCTATAGTACATGTAGTTCCATTATATAGCAAGCAATTGAATTTACAATAAAACCTGTCTAGATCATTGTAGGTAGATAGGGAGACAGAGAGAGAGAGAGAGAGACAAAGACAGAGACAGAGACAGAGAGACAGAGATAGAGAGAAAGAGACATATATGTATGTGTGTATATATACATACACACACATAAACACACATATATATAAAAGGAGAAAGAGAAGTGGGGAAGGAGGAAGGGAGAGGGATGGTACAGAGAGAGAACTGGCCATGGAGCTAGATGTATATGTGTTGTGCATGCATGTGGGTTTGTGTATACATACATGTATGTGCATGTATATCATACCTATTTTTTTTTTGGAGGGGGGAAGGCAAGGCAATTGGGATTAAGTGACTTGCCCAAGGTCACACTGACAGTAAGCATCAAGTGCCTGAGGCCAAATTTGAACTCAGGTGCTTCTGACTCCAGAACTGGTGCTCTATTCACTGCACCACCTAGCTGCCCCAATACCTACTTCTTAAAAGGCTGACTTTTCACAGCATAGATTTAAACATCATAAACTCTTTCATGAACCTATATTTGAAGGCCATCTGTGAAAAGCACCACTTTTATGTAAAATAATTCAGTTTCTTCAAGCTGGTGTCACTAATTTTGACTAGGGTGTTCCTGCCCCCTTCTCTTTACTAATTACACCCAGTTAGGATATTGTCCTCAAATGGGCATGCTACAAGAGCGTATTACAGGCAAGATCATGTCATTCTGGTGCTTCTCATGCCTAATCCTTTTGGGCAGGGTCTCTGGGAATGTCCATTAAACCAAAATGTATACCACTGGATTCCAGTTGCAGAGCATCAGTACTTAATGTAATACTTCAATAAACTGATTTCAAGGAAGTCTGGTACAGTGCATAGAGTGCCAGTGTTAGGGGAGAAGATCTGGATTCAGATCCCATCTTTGTTACTCAATTAACTGTGTGACCCTAGGCAAGTCATTTAACCACCCTCATTAGTAAAATAAGCAGGATGGACAAGGTGAATTTTTAGGTCCCTTCCAGCTTTAAACCCTATTACTGATACAGACCCTAACCTCTGTTTGTCTTTGTAAATGGTCTTTGTGACTTAGCTTGTCTTGGAAATCTCATCCACCTTCATTAGAGTATTGAACCTCTCTGAACTAAGTTAGTCCTCAGATAACAGATACACAATCTATTGCTGGGGGATAGTGGTAGTGGTGGTAGTAGTGGTAGTAGTAGTAGTAGTAGTAGTAGTAGTAGTAGTAGTAGTGGTAGCAAATTATTACTACTAATAGTAGTATAAATAATATAATTATTTTTAATATTTATACATTAATTATAGTATATTTAATCATAGCTAGCATTTATATAGGATATTAAAGTTCGCAAAGTGATTTATATGTTATCTCATCGAATTTCCACAACAACCCTGTGAGGTCAGGGCTATTATTATCCACATGAGGAAACTGAGACTGAGAGGTTCTAGGGTTACACAGCTAGTAAGTATCTGAGGTAGGATTCCAACTCAGGTCTTCCTCACTCCAAGTTCCGCACTCTTGCCCACTGTGCCTCCAAGCTGCCCTCAAAATAGAGCCTTTTCTAGATTGGTAGTCCTCCTAGAGATTGCTCTCTGCCTCTATAACTTCCAGTCAATCAACATTATTTATAAAGTACCTACTATGTGTTAGACACTCTGCTAAGTGCTGAGGATAGATCCAAAAAGAGGCAAGAGACAGTCTCTGCCCTCAAGGAGCTTGCAATCTAATGGGGGAGACAACATGCAAACAAATATTTATAAACAAGCTATATACAAGATAAATGGAAAATAATTAACAGAGGGAAGGCACTAGAATTAAGAAGGGTTGGGGAAACCTTGCTGTAAATGATGGGATTTTATTTGGGATTTAAAGGAAGCCAGAGAAGCCAAAAGAATTGAAGAGGAAGAGTGTCCCAGGCATGGGACATGGGGATAGCAAGAGAAAATGCCTGGAGTATCTTTTTTCATTGAGGAGCAAGGAGGCCAGTGTCACTGGATTATGAGTACATGGTGGGGAATAAGGTATAAGAAGACTGGAAAGGTAGAAAGGTACATTATGAAGGGCTTTGAAAGCGAAATAAAACACTTTGTATTTGATCCTGGAGACAATAGGAAGTCACTGGAGTTTATTGAATGAGGGGTGGGGAGGATAATGTGGTTGGATCTGTACTTTAGAAAAATCAGTTAGTGAACAAATGGAGTATAGCTTGAATTGAGAAGAGACTTGAGGCAGGCAGACCTACCAGCAGACTATTGCAATAGTCCAGATGTGAGGTGATTAGGGCCTTCACTAGAGAGGTGGCAATGTCAGAGGAGAGAAGGAAATCTAAAGGTGAAATCAATAGGCCTTGGCCACAGATTGAATGTGGGGGGTGGGGAAGGTGGGGTGAGACAGTGAGGAGATGGGGTGACCCCTAGGTTTTAAGCCTGAAGGATTAAGAGAATAGTGTTCTCCTCTATAGTAACAGGGAAGGGGAAGGGAATTATAGAGAAAAATAATGAGTTCCATTTTGAACATGTTGAGTTTAATATGTGTACTGGGCATCCCATTCAAGATGTCTGAAAGGCAGTTGGAGATGTGAGATTGGAGGTCAGGAAAGAGGTTAGGGCAGGATAGGTAGCTTGAGAGTCATCATCATAAAGATAGTAATTTAATTCATGGGAGTTGATGAGGTCATCAAGTAGTAGAAAGAGAGAAGAGAAGAGGGTCCAAGGACAGAAACCCGTGAGACACCTATGGTTAGACCTGGTGATCTGGATGAGGATAAAGCAAAGGAGACTGATCAGACAGGTGGCAGAGACCCAGGAGTGAGTGGTATTCTGAACACCTAGAGGGAAAATATTACCAAGGAGGAGAGGACAATCCACGGTGTCAAAGGCTTCGGAGAGGCTGAGAGGAGAAGGAGGGAGAAGAGGGCCAATGGAAGAATGGATTGGGTGGAATGATGAGGTCAGAAGTCTGACTGTAAGAGGTCAGGAAGGAGAGGGAGCAGAGGTATCTGTTGTAGAAGGTCTTTCAGGGTATTTAGCCACAAAAGGCAGAAGAGAGGTATAGGGTGATAATGGGAATGGAAGGACCAAGTAACAATTTTCAGGATGGAGGTAACATGAGCATGCTCACTAGCTGTGTGTCCCTGGGCAAGCCACTTAACCCAGATTACCTTCCCCCAACCCAAAAAAAGAAAAAAAAGAAAGAAAGAAAAGAAAATATGTGATTGAATGAGGATAACAAAGGGGGAGGGGCAATCTATTAGAGGAGTGGAGATGGAAAAGAGCAGGGTTAAGCCTTGGTTAAGAATGAAAGTCACCACTTTGTGTGAGACAAGCATGAAGGAGATAGTAGCAGAAGGAGTAAGAGTGGTATGAGACGGGAAAAGGGAAGACGTTGGGGGAAGGGGGGCCACGCGTTTGACTTAAAGAGGTGCACTGAATTAATCCTGAAGAGCTAGATTGGTGACACTGCGGCACCTTGCTGGAGACATCACTGTGTCAAGTTATTGACAGAAACTGAGTCAGAAAAGTAGCCATCTCTAGCAACTTACAAAAATCATTAGATTTAAGGAGTGAGAAAGAAGTTATTATGAAATCCTAGAATTCTATTGACTGTGACGCTGCTCCCTGACCAGCCCATGACTCCTAGAGGAGCACCTTACACCATTAAAACTGGGACCCCAGACATGGGTTCAAATTCTGCCTCCTGTACACAAGTCAACCAGCCTTTCTGAGTCTCAGGATCTGCACTTTCTAAATGGGAGGGGAAGGGCTTGATGGCCCTTAAGGTCCCTTACTGCTCTAGATTTATAATCCTAGAACTAGATGGCCTCTGACATAGCTTCTAGTGCCCACCCAATTATCATATTATCCTACAACTTCAGTCATTTCAATAGCACCCCCACTTAGCCCAAGCCAACTTCAAAATGGACACTTCAGCATCACAAATATTCATACTACTTGCCTCTAACATTATGTCAAAGTGACATCCATCACTGAGACCATGGTAACACTGTGATGGAACCAAATATGCAGGTTAAGGAGACATTTGTGAATATGGGCTTGGTAACAGATGAATTAAAAAACAAACACAAGAATCCCAAAAGCAGTTAAGAAGCATAGTACTGGTTGGCACCAGCAATTCTGAAGGGGGAACTGTGTATCAGAAATTGAAGAGAACATCCTGCAACTAGAGACATTGAGTAGTGTTTGTCTTTCGAAGATATAGTCTCTTGAGAAGGCCCAACTGGGTATTCTGGTACCTGTAGCAAATTCAGTTGAGCTAGGGGAAGGGGAAAGGGGAAAGGGAGATGCATAGAGACCCTGAGACACTCTCGAGGCTTTCCTGTGCCACCATTGTAAGATCATAGGATAAGATTAAGAGCTAAGAGAAACCTTAGAAGTCATTTAGTCCAACTCCATAATTTTACAATTGAGGACACTGAGCCCATGAGAGTTAAATGAATTGCCCACAGTCATACAGATAGCAAGTAGCAAAGCTGAAATTTGATTCAGGTTCTCTGACTTCAAATCCATGGTTCTTTCTACTGTATCCAATGTTACCTCTTAAATATCAACTGCTGAAACCCAAGATGGGCATCCTAGGTGACATACTAGATAGCATGCTAGGCCTAGAGTCAGAAAGAGTTCATGAGTTCAAATTTTGCCTCAGACACTTACTGGCTGTGTAATCCTGGGCAAGTCACTTGTCCCTATTTGCCAGTTTCCTCATCTGTGGGATGAATGAGAGAAAGAAATGGCAACCTTCCCTCTCCAGTATCTTTGCTAAGAAAATCCCAAATGGGGTCACAAAGTGTCAGACATGACTGAAAAACATCTGAACAACAATAACAAACCCCAAAATAGAACCAGGGACATTTAGATCTTTGCTCTAAGGCTTCCCACAGTGAGCTATTTCAACCACTTAATACTGCTAACCCATCACTAATAATTCTGAGTATGCCAAGTGGCACAGATTGCCAGGCTGCAAGCAATTCAGGTGTTCTGGTCAACTGCAGTCATGGCAGCATGGCATTAGGGAGAGTAGCCCTAGGAGAAGGACTTAATGGTGACAACTCTCAGAGAGGGAATTCAGGTAGCACACTTGCTCCCTGTAGCAAACCTTTGTACTTTGTGATCTTCTGCCACACTACACCCAGTGAGGCATAACCAGTCTAATTAATCAACAGTCATTTATGAATTGTTTAGACACTGCTGACACTGGAGATACAAAGAGTTGTAAAAACAATCCTTGCCATCAAGTAGCTTACATTCTAATGAGGGAGACAACACATATACATACACACACATATATATTATATGATATGTATATATGTGTGCATGTGTGTATGCATACACACACATATGTATGTGTGAGTGTGTAACCCTACCCCTCGACCCAACATTGGCACCCTAGGAAAAAGCCCAGTGGTCTCATTCTCACTATTCTCTCAAATTCCTTAGTAATGAGTTTGAGTGAGCCTCGGTTTCATCATTTTTAAAATGGAAACCATAGTAAATATTCTCCGATGCCTTTCCTTGCAGGAGTGTTATAAGTTAGGAAAACATGTGAAAACACTTTGAAACACTATAGTTCCATTCATCTTAGACAAAGATTTCACACCAAAGATTAACTTTGGGTTCAAATGCAGCAATATTCAGTCAAAACTCATTAGTTATTAAATACCTGAAAATTGCAGGATCAGTTTGTCAATTCAGTGTGTGGCTTAAAAAATTCCCCTTTTATTGCCTTCTTCCTACCATTATAGATTTACTGCCAAGAGTGGCACTAATTTACATAAGCTCCAGTGGGAAATGCAGTGACATAAGAGCTGAAATGAAAATGATGCCATTGAAAAGCTCAGTGGATCTGGAACCAAAGGACTGGAGTTCAAGTCCTGGTTCTTACTGACTGTGAGCCTCCATTTCCTCATCTATAAAATGAAAGGGCTAAGGCAAATTATTTCTAAGGTCCCTTCTAGTTCTATGCCTAGAATCCTATAAACATTTTGGAATGGACAAATTAAAAAAAAGAAGACGAAGACGAAAAAGGAGAGAGAGATGACGACAAAGAAGAAGAAGAGAAGAAGATGGAGATGAAGAAAACAGATGAAGAAGAGAAAGATGGAGATGAAGAAGAAGACAGAGATGAAGAAGAAGTAGTCATAGTTCCCCCACAATGCACAAACCAATCAACAGAATTTGAGCCAGTTTTGTAGATACCTTCTGTTTGGTAGACATCAGCTAGTTCTCTGAAGTATCTTAGGTGTTTGCTTGTCTACCCTAATGTTTTTTACAATGAACCAATTCATAGCAATAGGTGAGAATGGAGGATGTTGCAAGAGAGCTTGGAATAGATCAAGGGTTTAAACCTGGAGTCTACAGATTCCCAAGGGGCTTATAGATAGATTCCAGGGGATCTATGAAATTGAATTGGGGGGGAGGCAGGAATTGCATTTTTATTTTTGCTAATCATTGATTTCCTTTGTAATTGTATGTATTTTACTCATCCAATTTTAAAAATATTCTCCTGAGAAGGGGTCCACAAACTTCCAAAGGGGTCCACAGTAGAAAAAATGATTATGAGCCCTCAGGAGGAAAGAATGGCATGCCTAGTTTAAGAGGTAGTCAGAGTGGGACTGTGGTACAAAGTGCTTAGTTTACAACTGATTGGATTTATGGCTGGTTTGTAAACTCCCATGCACTATATAAATGGTGAGCTATTGTTATTATTATTATTTTTGTAAATAACGAAACTGAAGCCCAGAGAGGGGAGGTAATTGGTCTGATGTCACAGAGATAGTAGTCTTAAATTATTCTGTGACTAAAGAAAATGCCTAGAATACCCAGAATAAGAATAAGAATGACTATCATTTATATAATGAAAGGCAACTTGACTGTGCATAGGAGTACCAGCTTTTGGATCAGAACCTTGGGGTCCAAATCTCGACTTGGGAAACATACTGGTTATGTAACCCTGGGAAATTTGCTTAACCTCTCAGTGTCCCCAGAGAAGGTGGGTCTTAGAAAAGGAAGTTCCTTACCAAGAGTTCTCTTTACTAATGAAAGCATTGGTAAAACACACACATAGAAAATGCTTTCAGGTTTGCAAAGCACTTTATGTACATTTGTTATTGTTGCTCAGTCATGTCTGACTCTTTCTGACCCCACCTGGTGTTTTCTTGGCAAAGATACTGGAGTGGTTTGCCATTTCTTTCTCCAGCTTTTTTTTCTTTTTTTACAAATGAGAAAACTGAGACAAACAGGGTTAAGTGACTTGCCTAGGGTCACACAGCTTGTAAGTGTCTGAGGCCAAATTTGAACTCAGGAAGATGAGTCTTCCTGATTCCAGGCCCAGCCTTCTACCAACTGTGCCCCCTAGCTGCCCCAAATTCTATGATCCCCATGTAAAAGGATGCCATTGTGCATTTTGTGAGCTCATACACCTCCTTCCCTCTGCCATGAAGAGGTAACACTATCCACTGCTCCACCTAGCTACCTATATATGTTATCTCACTGGATACTCATACAATCACCCCGAGAGACAGGTACTACAGGTATTATTACATCCATTTAACAGATGAGAAGACTAATATTTAAAGAGATGATTGTCTCACCCATGATTTATCTCACAGTTAGTAAAAGAGGGAGAATTCAAACCCAAGTCTCTCCTAACTCCAGCTCTATCAGGCTGATGAAGTGACCTACCAGGAATTGCTACCCATTTGCTTTTGAGAACTAGTTTTGGAGTCAAAATACCTGAGTGGGAGTCTCAGTTCTGCACTTAATCTCATGTGTGACCCTGGATGAATCATAACTTTTAGAAGCCCCAATTTCCTCATCTATGAAATGAGTGATTTGCACAAGTTGGTCTCTAAGCTCTCTTCTCATTCTAAAAGCTCATGTTCTGAAAGATCTGGGGCCGTGAGGTAACATTAGTATTGGGTGGTATGATGGTTCATATCTCTTAATAGTTTTGACATTGCATAGCTAGTACTTGTGAGGCTGTTAATTTCTCTTGGCCACTATACTTATAATTCAGGTAAACTATAACTCCATGCCTTGGTCATGGTCATGCCTAACTAGGTCCAACTAGCTAGGCACCCAATAGGCTTTTTCTACACAATAATGCTTTTTAAATGCTTAAAAATAGAATGGTTGATTGAAAACAACTAAGCATAAATAAATATTAACTAACATTGGAAAAATATCATATTTATAAAGAATGTGCAATTAGAATAAGATCATATACCAAAATGGAATGGGTTGCCTTAATGGCTTATCAAAATCCCAGCACTGTGTTTTCCCAACATACAATGATGGATAACCTTGTCAGGAATGCTAGAGAGAAAGGAAATAGACAAAGGATCAATATAGAGTCCTAGAAAGATCATTTTGGAGTGATCTCCAAAGATGACTTTGGAGTTGGAGGAGCAGTATTCAAACCCTACCTCTGATACTTCCTGGGTGACCTTGGACAAGTCTTTCTTTAGCCTCAGTTTTCTCTTCTATAAAAATGTAAGGATTGGACTACATGACCTCTGAGGAAGCCTATCCCATCCTTCCACCCAGTATTTGACGCATGACCCTGAGATCCTAAATGATCTCTGAGATCCCTCCCAATTCTGGGGTTCTCTGAAATACTTAATAATACTTACAACTTAAGAGGCTGAATTTATCCTAAATCCCTTCCATGAATCACTGAAGCTCTGACATCATGACAAGTTCTAGGGAGAAAGCTATCTTCAGCATCTCCCAGAGTTCTGTATTTAGGTACCTTACTCACCAATAATTGTCATTGATCACTACCCATTTCAACCTATCTTTGTGTTCACATTTGAGAAAAAGAACATGCTTCTTCTTCACCCTGACTGACCCCTTCCTGATGTCTGAAGTTGATGCTATGTTTATTCATGCCCCTTTGCAGGAAAAGCCTTTGACTTGACTTTCTAACCTTTGTGTCAAGAGAGACCTAACAATCTGTTAGCTAATGAGGATGTTCTGCTTTAGCAACCTTAGTAGTCCTGATCAGTTAGGAAGTTTCTGCTGTATCCCCTCACATAATCTCCTGCCTCATAATGACTTGATCAATCAACAGTCTTTTATTAAATGCCTACTTACTGTCAAATGCTGAAAGATACCAATGCAAAAGTGAGATTGTCCCTTTCATTGAGGAGTTTGAATTCTACCAGAAGAGAGAGCAGAAAGAAAAACAAAAATTAAATAGCAGTGTTATGCTGCTGGTCTTCTCAAAAACCCTATAGTTAAGGAAGGCATTAGGGGACTAGGAGAAAAGGACACTAAACCTAGAATCAGAAGACCTGGGTTTGAGTCCTACCACCGACAGTTGTTACCAACAGGATTTGAGACAAGTCACTTAATCTGATGTGTTTCCTCTGCAAAATGAGAGGTTTGGACGAGATGACCTCTGATGGCCTTTCCAGCTCAAAATCTGTGATCTTGTGTCAGTAGCCAGGGAGGAACAGAACAGGAACAGGGACAAGGGGAAGGAAGGAAAGATGGAAAATTTAATTTCCAATAGATTTGCTTATAATAATATTTTAATAACTCATTTCTTTTGAGAAAATGTATTATTTGAATATCTGAATTCTAGGATATTTTCAAAAACATTCAGGTATAACATATCTTCCTCAAAATGAGTTTGCCAGATAGGAAAAGAGAGATTTGCCTAAGAGAGGTTCCAATAATAATAAAGATAACAAGTGAAAAGATGGGACTCATTGGAAAAGACCCTGATGTTGGGAAAGAGTGAAGGAAAAAGAAAAAGGGAATGACAGAGGATGAGAGGGAGTCATGGAAACATCAAACATGAACTTATACAGACTTCAAGAAATAATAGAGGATAGAAGGGCCTGTCACAAAGAGTTGGATGGAACTGAATGCTGAACAGCAACACAGTCCAGAAAGTCCTGCAGAGTGGATCCTACCATTGAAATATTCCAGAGACTATCAAATCACCAAGACTGAGAGACAATCTTAACTGAGACTGTTTGGGTTTCAAACTCTTAATGCATGAAGCCTATGGCCAGCTGTTCAAGAACCAAGTTTTTGGGCTGGATCCTCCCTCAGAGAAATAGCTTAAATATGAGATGGCCTTAAAGCAAGGCAAAGGTGGGAAAATCTAGGAGGACAATGCTGCTGTCCAACAGATTATCCTCACCACACTCCCACTGTTCACCTGATACATGTGAGAAAATTTAATGACTGCTGAATGAATGGATACCTGGCAAAGCTGTTAGTAACCAGATTGCTACATATCTATATATTGAATAAAAAGAAATAAAATTGAGAATGTTTCTGACTTTGTTGAGTGCCACACCTAAGAAAGGCACGTATTGGTTAAAACTGTTGACTCATAAGATGCCACCATCATCAATGAAGCCAAATCCAGTTGCTGAAAGAGCTACAATCTACTAGGATTTACTCCTTGAGGACAGATAGTGGGTCCTTTGCCATTTTTGTGTCCTTTGCACATATCATAAAACCTTGCAATTAACTGATCAGCATATATTTAATATTTGTCATTATTATTAATATTTAATATGTGCCAGGTGCTGTGCCAAGCACTAGGGATACAAAAAAAATTTAAAACAGTCCTTCCCTCAAGAAGCTTACATTCTATTAAGGAAGGTAACATATACATAAATTGGCATATATTCAAGATATCCATAGAGCAACAAGGTAACCTTAGAGGGGAAGTCAGTAGTACCTGAGAGGATAAAGAGAGGCCTCTATCAGATGGCATTTTGAGCTGCATCTTAAAGGAAGTCTCAGATTCAGTTGGGTATAGGAAGGGCTATCATTCCTGCCACAAGAGTCTGTAACTTCAGTGCCATATTGGGAGATGGAAGCCTATAGGTCACTATGGCTGGACCTTAGAGTTCAGTGTTTAAGAAGGCAGGAAAAATAGAGACCAAGCTGTAAAAAGTTTTGAATGCCAAACAGAGGAATTTGGTTACTCCTGTAATCTGTGATCACATTGGAATAATGAAAATCTGTGTGAGGGAACAGTTTGATATAATGGATGGCTCTAGAGTCTGAACATGAAATAAGCTCATGCTAAAAATTATGTCATTGGACAACAAAGATGGAAGTGACTCCCCCTGCCAAAACCCAGGTGCAACATTTGGTCTAATGGCAAAGGATCTATAATTCTGTCAATGTGGAGAACCTTCGATAACTCAGAGGCTAAGGCTAGTTCAGTGATTTGCTCAGCGTCATACAGATACTGCATGTCAGAGGAAAGATTTGAATCTATATCAGCCTAACACTAAGGCCATCCCTCTGTCCATTATACCAAATTACCTGAACGTGCAATGTGATTTTTCTTTTTTGCATGAAAAAGAAGGGAAGAGATTTGTGATTTTGCCTGTGTAGAGAACTCCCAATAAGCAAACTCCTGCCAATGGACATCAGTGACTGCTCTACAATCTACAGACTTAGAAAGTTACCTAGGGCTACATGACTTATCCAGGATCACATAACCATTATGTGTCAGAAGCAAGACTTGGACTTAGATTTTCCTGATTCAGAATTCATTCATGTGTGTTTTCATGTGTTCTTCTCTCTCTCTCTCTCTCTCTCTCTCTCTCTCTCTCTCTCTCTCTCTCTCTCTCTCTCTCTTCCTTCTCCCCCTTCCCTCTCTTCCTCCCTCCCTCTCTCCATCTCCTCCTTCACTTTCTCTCTTTCTCCTTCCCCTCTTCTTCTCCTCCCCCCACAATGCTAGCTCTGTTGCTAGCTGACTCAGATAACCCAGATGCTAGAGATGTAGAGCACTGGTCACCCTCTAAGGTCACAAGGGAAAACCACAGTGTCCAGCACACACACATGGATCTCCAATGCCACAAGATCATTCCTACCCAGTTCAAGACAGAAGCAATTTACTCTCTTCCCAAAAGAACAATCAGACCTCAGATATCTGTGCTATACAGTATATAAAACTGAGATTGCTTTTGTTAAGTAAGTGACTCATGAAATACATGACAATATGCTCCGCCATTTGCACTGAATATATCATCTATGTTGATTTCATTATGTCACTGGTCAATTTAAAAGCCAAATAGGATTCTTCCTGTAGAGTTCTCTGTTAGAGAGACAGACAGGCAGACAGACAGAGATTCAGAGAGAAGGGATTGAAAGAAGAGAAAGGAGAGAGGGGAAAGAGAGAAGAGGGTGGGTAGAGAGGAGAGAGGGGGTTTCTTTGAGTGGTATGGAGCCTGCAAGTTAATTGTCCCTTCTTTGCTCAGCAATTATATGAGAAGTTAAATAGTGCATGTGGGGAAAGCCAAAGCAAAAAGTTTAGTCACAAATACCCCAAGTTTGGGTCCCACAAAGATTGGGTCTCTGCAGAGGCCCAAAGAACCGTCTTTGTTCCATGATTAGACAAGGGATGTAGCTGGAAAGGGCTCAGCTTGTTCCCTTTCTATGTGGGACCCAGAAACTAGCCAATTTTCATACTGCTTGTGGTTTTGTTTTAAAACTTTCCCACAGGTCTATTCAAACCAACTTGGCCAAAGAAAATGTCACTCTCTGATAATCATTTAGAATCAGAGTTGCATGAAATCATCAATTTATGGTCAATTATAACTGACTGAAAAAACACTTTAGTCCAGGCCTTACATGTCACTAAGTTTTTTCTATGAATACTGTTTATACCAAGGTAAAGTGAAGTATATAATTTGCAAACACACACACACACACACACACACACTCCTTCCAGTGAAGTAGGTGCTTTCTCCAAGGCCATAGACTCAGCTGGTTACTTGTGAAACTATCAGCATCTTTGTGTGGTTCCTGCCAGCCTGAGGAAAAAAAGCCTAGTGTTCTTATAAATTAGCTGCTTGAGCTTGGTAGAACAACATCCTTCCCATCTCTTGGAAGAAAGAGGGAGAGCAAAAATAAAATGTCCTCTAATCCTGCATTGCCTGTGCTTTGGGATGAAAATGTGTACCTAGAAGATTTCCATGCAGTCTGTTGGCCTTCCATCATAGTTGGATTTTCTGCCTCAGAAAGGGTTAATGCACCTGTGGAACTTGAGAGCTAAGCTTCCCATCTGAGCTCAAAGTAGGTTGTTACCTTCCTGTGTGCTAAGTAGCCACAGCTTAGCAGTTTAGGTGAAATGAGAGCATCCCAGAATGTGTTCCCAAGTCATCAGTAAGAACTGTCTTCCATTTATTGAGATAATCAGAGCACCAGCCCTCACACTTTCTTTCTCACTCAAAGTGAACTTTCCTAAGAGTTAGAGAGATAATCAACTCTATATCACAAATGCAAAATGGAAGGTTTCACTGGAGAAGTCAGCTCATGTTAGACCAAGCCTAAGATCTGATGCCCACTACAAAACTAGAATTTTTAAACTCTATAGTACCATTTTTTTAGGTGAGGGTAAGGAGAGCCAGGCAGCCTAGGGAACATAATGGTTCAGCTGCTTCCACAGCTGAGTGCTATGGAAGAGGCTTATTCAATATTTCTATTAAGACCACTGGAGAATTAGAGGGAAAAAAACACACAAAGGAAAAATGCATGGGGTTCAACAGAAAAACAGGATGAGAGTGAATGACAACAAAAATTCAACAAACATTATTAAATACTGATCATAAGATCAAGGTATTTTACTAAGGACTGGGGTGGGGAGTTTACAAAGATGAATATGGCAAATAGCCTGCCTTCAAGAGGCTTACAATCTAGTAGTGGAGACTATATATTCAGATTTTGTTGTAAAAAGAATTACCCAGGCTAGGATCAAGCCTGTCCTTTTACACTGCTTTCCACCTTGCTGGGATTTTGATCCTTGGTCTCTTACCTGAATTTCTTCTTCTATGTCCTTTCAAGTTACCCTTAGTATTCTACTAAGCAAAATTGCTTTAGTAGAATACTACTGGGGACCTAGAGTGACAAGATTCTGTTCAACATCCATAATGCCCTGGTTGCCACATAGATCAACTAGAGAAAAGACCCAAAGAGCCAGATGGAATCAGTAGGGTTATCAACCTCTCCCCTACTTCCTCTGTTCAACCTTAAGGTTTTTTTTTAAATATTCTTATTAGCAACAAAATTGTTGGTCTTCCTACATATGCAAATTGTTATAATACAAAATAGAGTAAGTATATAGGGAGGCGGACAAGGTGCATAACAGATTCAAAGACGGAGTTTAACTCTCAGCTAGAAGGATGAGAGAACAATTAATAGAGAAGACGGCATTGAATCTGGGCCTTAAAAGATTAGATTTCACCAGGTGGTGAAATTCATGGTGAGGGAGTTCATTCCAGATTTAAGGAACAGAATAAGAAAATGTAAGGAAGCAGGGAAGTATAAGATGATTTAGTAAAACCCCAACTGGTTTAATTTAGAGCAGTACCTTAAAGTAGCAGAAGACACCTAGGTGCTAAAACATCAGCCTTCGAATCAGGAAGACCTGAGTTCAAATCTGGCCTCAGACACTTACTAACTGTGTGACCCTGGGAAAGTTCCTCATCTGTAAAATGAGTTGGAGAAGGAAATGGCAAACCACTCTAGTATCTTTGCCAAGAAAACCCCAAAATGGGGTCACAGAGAGTTGGTCACAAGTAACTCAACAACAATAACTACTACTACTACTACTACTACTACTACTACTACTACTACTACTACTACTATTAAAGTAGGGGAAGAGGAGTAAAGTGTAAGTTACTGTAAGGCTGGCAGGCAGGTTAGAACCAGGTTATGAGAGTCCTTGAATATTATGCTAAGCAACCTGATCTTTATACAGTGAGCAGAGGGAAACCATTGAAGATTTTGATCAGAGACTTAACGTGATCATAACTATGTGTTGGGAAGATTACTTTGGTAGTTGTATGAAAGATGCTTGGGAAGGGGAAAGATTGATGCAAGGGAAACTAGATAGAAGAGCACCATACAGATTAAAATAGTCTAGACCAGATGTAATAATGGCCCAAACTAGGCTGGTGTCAGTGGGAATTGAAATCAGATGAATGTGATGGATATTGCAGACATAGAATTAACAGGACTTGCCAAGTTACTGAATATAGGATAAAGGATGAAGTTGTCCAATGGATATAGCAGTCTCAAGAAGGGGTGATTATCATTAAGACCATGTCAACATGGATCAGTTGTAGTAACATTAACAGAGACCTGGAAAATCCAGCACAAAATGAATTGAAGCTGTGGCATTTATGCACTGAAAATATGCTGTGGACATAGCCAGCCCAGATCATTTAGGTCTAGGGGGACCAAAATCAAAACTTTTTACAAAAAAAGGGAGGGCTCCATAAAAGAACACATCAGTAAGAGCACTCCCAGCTTCTGTGCTTAATTATAGCCAGGATGATAAATGAGCCACTGTTTGGCCCTCCTATTCAGGCCCAAAATGGACTGTGGTCAGGGAGGAAGGGGCTGTCATGAATTATCCAGTTTAGTAGGCCTATCTTGTGCTAACTGGCCATCCTGATGTGTGAGTTCACATATACATATGCTCAGAATAGGGCAGCAAAGAGTTTTCGCTGAAATCCAAATCCCACGAATATCCTTTCAAGTTGCAAGTGGAAAATGGATTGAATCCTATTCCCCTTCTTGCTTTTTAAAATAAAACCCACATGTGAAAAGCAACAGCTTTGGTGCTATCTATCCCAGTGACCACACAAAGAATAGACAGGCTGGGCTTGAGAGAAAGAGGTGTAGAACCTTGGAGGACAATGAGAAAAGGGAAAGCACAGGTGCAAAAATGAGCACAGAAGGTCAGAGTCATAAGAATGTCATCCTTTAATCCTCCCAAAGTCCTTGCCCAGTCTCTCCTCCAGCTTTTTAGCCTCAGAGGAAGAGGTGGCCCTCCTTCTTGCTAAATCTAACCCTGTCCACCTGGACCCTTTCAAGTTGTTCTATTTATATAAGCATTTATATGTATTTTGGGACATATTGATTTTTTAAAATACATGTAATATAACCCCCAGGAACAATAATCCAGTGGCAATGATGAAGTCAGATGGAGCCACAGACTGCCTCTGTGATGCTGAGCTCAGCCTCACACCCCTGGTTTATATAGTTCATAGAAAGTGACAGTTTAGAGGTCATATGTCCTAGATTTTCAGTCTGGAAGGAATTTCGGAAATATCTGCTCCAAATGCTTTGTTTTAATATGAGGACATTGAGGCCCAGAAAAGTTAAATGACCTTCTCATGGTTGTACTGGTAAATGGCAAGGTCAGGATTGGAACCCAGGTCCTCATGACTTCTCCCAGATCCAAGTCATACTTAGACTCTTCTACCAGACTGATGTCTGCTGCTTCGAACTGCTGTGCTGTGAGTCTGATATTTGCTATTGAATAAAACAGGGACACACACAGCCAAGCAGACCCTGAAACTTCATCACTCACATTCCCTAATGGATATATATGGATGGATTACTTCTGTCATGGCCAGTCATTATCGTCACCATAACCCAGGCCCAAAGTTGTTCAATAGAGCACTTTACAAATATGAGCTCATTCAATAGAATGAGCTTACAACCGCCCTGGGAGGTAGGTCCTATGATTATACCAATTTCACAGATGAGGAAAGTGAGGCCAGTAGAGGTTAAGGGGCCTGCCCAGGGTAACACAGTCAATAAGCATCTGAGTCTGGATTTGGATTTAGGACATCCTGACTCTAGGTCCACCACCCCTACAAGTTGAGCCACCTAGCTGCCATCATCACAGAGGCAAATTCTCCATCCCCAGAGCCTAAAACAATAAAAGTCCACAAGGCAAAACCCTTCCACATGTTTATTCAGGGAGGACAGACTACAATAAGAATGGTCAATGGAGGATTTCCTCCTCTGTGTAGCTTTGGGGAACTGAGTGTACAAGAGGCATCATAGCATAGGAGACAGGAAGACCTAGGTTTAAGTCCTTACTTCTGATACATACTAGCTATATGCCCTTGGGACTACTGCCCCAAGCAACCCTCCAAGACTGTGAATTGCAGAGCTGGTGCCAATCTGCCTTGGTTTTCCTTACTTGGGAGGGGGAATTATATTTTGTTTTGATTAACAATAGTTTATATTCTCTGAATCTACACTACAGTACAAGGCAGTCCATGAGTATACTGGAAGCTACTTGGGAATGAAATCTTGCCACAATCCATAAATAAATGAACAAGAATTGAGGCCAATAATGATAAAAATAAGAAAAGTCCATGTCCTTTGTCCAGATATTCTCAAGAACCTTACCCATTCTCTCCTCTTTGTCTCCAGTCTGAGTCTCATGTCTCCTTTTTGCTAAAGCCAACATCTTCAACTGACTCCTTCATCTCATGCCCCTCCTAACCATCTGTGGCTTTGCTCCTTCCTCTCTCACACACATCTTTAATCAATTCAACAAGAATAATGAGCATTTATTAAGCACTTACTATGTTCCAGGCAAGCACTGGGAATACAAACACAAGCAGAAAGAAAAATCATCCCTGACCTCAAAGATCTTGCCTTCTAATAAAGCAGAGAGCAAACCTTTGGAGGGGGCAGGGGGTACCTTGCATGAGGCCTGGTAGAGCCTGGATGCCCTCCTGAAATGGAGTTTATGTGAGAAGCCACTCAACAATGCAAGAGAGGTGGCTCCCAGTCTGTGAATTTTAGGGCTGGAATGAGCTTCCAGGATGAAAAGTTTTCCTAAACATGTGGCCTGGGGAAGAAGGAAATGTGGATATTCTGAGAGCCTTCTTTAAATGAAGGTTCTAGGAATCATCAATTAGAGGGAGAAAGGCAAGGGTACTTCCAATATGTGAATTTCAGAGCTGGAGTGAATGTCCAGAATCAGGGAGTTTCTAGGGCATGGTGGAGAATGCCTAGAGTATAGCTAGAAGAGGAATGAGCAATCTCTCTTTTCTAATGGCTCTTTCCCTGTAATCTACAAAAATCTCAGATTTAAACTCCTAAAAGAAATATTTTTAAAAGAAACCTTTCTTTAAAAAAATGTTAGGGGAAGCTATGTGGTGCAGTGAATAGAGCACCCACCCTGGAGTCAGGAGGACCTGAGTTCAATCCGGCCTCAGACACTTGACACGCTAGCTATGTGACCTTGGAAAAGTCACTTAACCCCAATTGCCTTGCCTTCCCCCCTTAAAAATTGTTTTAAAAAATTGTTGTTACATGCAACTGGGAAATAAGATATAAAGGCAATGGGGTATGTAGAAATCCATCTTACCCTACAAGAAAGGAAGGAGGGATATAAGAGAGGGCAGACTGGGGGAGGGGGTAACCAGTATGCTTGCCATCTTGGGGTGGAGGGACGGGAGAGGTTGGGAGAAAATTTGGAACTCAAAATCTTGTGGAAATGAATATTGAAAGCTAAAAATAAATAAATGAATTCTTAAAAAAGAGAAACCTTTCCCTAACCCCACTACCACCTGAGCTATCATCCTATTTCTCTTTCCCTCTTCTAAAAAGTATAATCTACATTCTATACTACCACTTTTTCACTACCCAAATATTACACTGAAACCTGCCTTCCATCCCAGCCACTACACTGAACTGGTTGTCTCTATTGTCATAATAATCTCTTTATCACCAAATTCAACAGCTTTTTTTTCTGTTCCGATCCTCTTCAGATTTTCTCTATATGCCCTCTTTGCCCTTGGTTTCTAGGACAGTGTGTTCTCAGGTTTTCCTCCTGCCTCTCTGACCACTAACTACTCTGTTCTTTGTCCTGGTTCCACATCTAACATTTATATAGCACTTACTATGTGCCAAGTGCCAGGCTAAGCACTTTACAGGGAGGCAGGTGATACTATTATCCCCATTTGACAGAGGAGAAAACTGGGGCAAATGGAGGTTAAGTGGCCTGCCCCAGGTCACACAGCTAGGATTCGAACTCGTGTATGACTCCACTCGAGGTAATTCTGTTCACTCTGCTACCCAGAATTCTTCATCCTTTTCTTTTTCCTGGGTAATTATTTAGGCTGAACTCTTAATTATGTATCTCATTTAGAAGGATTTGTAATGTTTCTAGTTTTGATGCAACCCAAACATCATCATCAATAAATGCATGTATCTGGAGTATCTCACCACCTCTAGGGAATTTCTCTTTCATTTAGATTCTGTGGCCCTTCTCCCTACATCCAGTACATTCTCTATGGAGTTACCGAAACCACCTTTCTGCTTTGTTCTAAAGCTGTCACTTCCCTACTCAAGAGCCTTCAGTGGCTCCCTAGAGCCTCTAAGACAACACACCAAACCCTCAGTCTGGCATTTATAATCCTCTTTCACAAGACTCCCATTCATCTTTCCAGTCTTATTTCATATTGCTCCTATCCTTAAATTTTCTATTCCAGTCATCTGAGCCTTCTCCTCCTCAAGTCCCTAGCTTTATTCAAAACAGAGCTTAGGTGCCACCTTCAATAGGTAGTTTTTCCTCATCTAACCGCCCCCCCAGCTATTAGTGCTCTCTTTTTCTTGAAATTATGTTGCAAACTTTATACTTAATTAACTGTACATATGTTGTACCTCCCAGTAAAATATTAGCTCTTTAAAAGAGAGCAGGTACTGTTTGCTTTTTTTTTTTGAGGGGAAAAGGCAAGGCAGTTGGGGTTAAGTGACTTACCCAAAGTCACACAGCTAGTTGTGTCAACTGTCTGAGGCCAGATTTGAACTCATGTCCTCCTGATCTCAAGGCCAGTGCTCTATTCACCTAGCTGCCCCTCCTTTTTTTTGTATTTCCCTGGTCCCTGGCACAAAGTAGTTGTTTAATAAATGCTTATTGATGGGATGATTTATATGTACAGGGCCTTGAACACAATCAGAACTTTAAAAATGAATTGAATTGAATTGAGTGGTGCCAAACATGTTTGGCAAGCTTCTTTTTCCCTGCCTTACGCTTTTTTGAGTATTAATAATCAGAGAGTCATTAAATAAGATTACTTATGTTGTCACATCTCTCAAGGAATCTTATATGATATTGGCACATGTGCAGTAAAATTTTTGTTGAAGTATGCTTTTAATATTGAACTTTACAAAGTCGATTTTTATAACTAATAAACAAGAAACATACCAAGATCTTGTATTCACTACACTTCTTAGCCAGTTGTATGATTGTTAACAAAAAACTGTGATTTGCTATGGAAAACCATCTGCAAAAGCCTTCCACTACTCTTCTCATATTTGTTGTTTTATTTTGTTTTGTTTTGTGAAGCGGGGAGGCAAGGCAATTGGGTACTTTTCTCATATTTGGATCAAGAATACCCACAATGGGGGGCGGCTAGGTGGCGCAGTGAATAGAGCGCCGGCCCTGGAATCAGAAGGACCTGAGTTCGGAGCCGGCTTCCGACACTTAATCCACACAAACAAAAACCTAGCCGTGTGACCTTGGGCAAGTTACTTAACCCCAATAGCCCTCCAAAAAGAAAAAAAATTGCAGCACAGGTTGTTTGTTTGTTTTTTGAATACATTCAAGCAGGTCTAACTGCTCTTTCTGACTTCATCTTCTTAAGGGACATTTCTATGTTCTTATATAAAACATCAAGCACTGAGATTTTTGAGACCCAACAACAAGAAGAGATTGCTATAGATACACCAATATGTTCCATTTCACATCTCTGTCATTCACCTTCCAGTTTTGTCTATAAATGTTCTCAGGTGCTACTCTACAATGTTTTTCAAATGAGTTCTAAATTGGGATTTAGTGTGAGAGTTTACTGATATAATCAGAATGACATTTATTGATGTCATTTAATGAATATTAATTTTAATATTTAATGAATACTTAATTCACCAATTGTTGAGATCAAGGTCTCAACCCCGGCTATGTCTTACCTTATTCCTGGCCTTTGGATATCTCTGGCTTCTTGTCTCCAAGAAGATCATACTCCCACAGAGTACCCAGGACATGGTAGTAGTGAAGCAAAGCTATTTATTCAACTACATCTTAAGTGCACAGCAAGCAAGCAGGAACTGGAACTTGTTGCAACTTCCTCCAAACTCTTACTATATATCCCGTGGAGGAGGGCCATGCGGGGGCCAATCATGTTCTTTCCCGAGTACATCATAAGAGACAAGGGACCACTGTCCTTACCAGAAGACCTAAGGCACTGCCACGTAGAGCAATACCCCCGTGTCAGAGCTCCTGGCTCCCTGTTCCTGGGTCGTTAAGCCTCAGGCAAACTCGTCCCAATAACACCCCTCAGAAAGCCATGTGCACCCTCTCTGGCCTCAAATGACTGTCACCGTACTCACATGACCAGCAATGTTTGAGTCGGCATTAGTGACTAATCACCTCCTCACATGGGTTCACAACCCTATCAACTAATCCAAATCTTTGCATTTTATAAGGGGTTTTTCAGAATAAATTTTTAGAAGAAAATAAAAGAATGAGTCTCTTGTGGTGGGATTTCATACACTCATAGCACACATCCAATCAAATAGAAAAATTGAGATGGGTTAGTCAATTGTATGTTAAGCCAATTGATAGTGAAAATAAATAAATGATCTATTTGATTTTATTTCTGCTTGCTTCCTACTTCTGGTTTAATTCATGTGTTTTCAGGATGATCTGGCTTAGTTAGGTCTCAAGTGAAATGTTGAATATGCTCAATGTAATCTCCCATAATAACAACTCATATTCAAATAGTGCTTTATGATTACAAAGCTTGTTCCTAGAGGCAACTAGGTGGTGTGGTAAATAGAGCACTGGCCCTGGAGTCAGGAGGACCTGAGTTCAAATCCAACCTCAGATACTTAACACTTATTAGCTGTGTGACCTTGGGCAAGTCACTTAACCCCAATTGCCCTGCCTTCCCCCTCCAAAAAGACAAATAAAAAAAAGCTTGTTCCTATACATTATCTTACTTTAGTCTAACAATAAATCATACAAGTATAGTTATCCTCATTTTAGAGAAAAGGAAATTGAGTCTCAGAGTTATTAAGTGTATTTTCCATGGTCACATGGATAGTAAGAGGTAGTATTAAGTATTTTAGTATTAAGAATAGTATTTTAACTCTTGTCAATGTTATTTCCATACTAATTCCATACATTTCTAAGACTTTATTTTCTTAGTGTTTGAATGCTCCCCCTTTAGATCAAAAATCCATCCATGTCTTTGGTATTTACTTTGGTATTATTTGGTCATGAGTTGCTACAACTGAAAAATATTATATGGTAGCCAGACTTCTTCTTCATGAGCATCTCTATACTTGGGTAGGAGGATCCTTGGATCATGTGCCCAGGACTGACCTTAAAGTCATTTCAATGTATAGGACTGTCTAGAGCTTGTATCTTGCCTTGCACTGGTACTCCAAAATGACACTGAGGTATCAGAAGAGGATGTCAGTAGAAGTATTCTCCGTTACTAGTGAAAAATGAGGGCTGCCTAGAGAAAAAAATAGCAAGCATCCAGTGACTACTCTAAAAAGGCTTGCCACTAAATTCTTCTCCAATCCAAGACCTTTAGGCAAGGAGCCCTCAGGAAGCTGCATCAGTATAAAGAGAAGAATCAACACTTGCATTGACTTCCCTCGAAAAGACTTGTGTCAGAATGAAACAGGTGAAAAGAGTTATCTAAATCTGATTCATCCATAGTTTAAGCCTCGGGAGCTGTGTTAATGACATTCTAAATCCTCGGTGACAGATTGTATGGCTTTTCAAAGGGAGTTGGAAAAATCCTCTTTGTCTTGTTATCACTTCAAGCTGGATTTTTAGCAGAAAATCCTTTCTTTTAAAAAAAAATGGGATAAATGTAGTCAGATGCTAGGCTAAGCTTTTGATTCCTTTGCCTGTGATATGGAATAGGCATTTGAGACATTTTCTCAGACAGGAGAGAAAAAAGATCTTCAAGACTGCCTTCTACATTTTAAGGATGATACAGATTATATCACTCATTGAGCAGTATTTAATTTTTAATATCCCTTTATCTCATGTTTAAAGTTAAGTCATACTGTAAGTATTTTAACCCACTGGACACAAGAGTCTACATTATGTGTTTATTAATGTGAATCTAATTTTACTTCTGTAGCCAGAATTTTGGTCTTAACGAGTTCCAAAATAAGTCCAAAGTTATTTTTGCCATTGGGAACAGAAAAGCAAAATAAGAATCTAACTGTCTGCCCAATCTTCCTGTGCATTTTTTTGGTACTCAAAAATATCCTTTACATAGTGTATAAGCACAAAGCCCAGGGCCCACAAGAAGTCTCAGCTTTCAAGGAATGGCCCAACACCAAGTCATTTTCTGTCTTTGCCTCTATGCTCCAACCTGAAGATACTCCCAGAAAATTTTCTAATATACTCAGGCTATAGCACATTTAAGTTCCCCAAATATAGACTATAGTAATTCCTAGATCCTTTATAAGCACTGAAGATAGTATGTACAAATCAAGCATGGGACAGCCTTTATCTTAACCCACAGAAAATGCAGTAGATACAAAGGACCCACAGGAATTCATAAGACATTATGATAATGCATTCAGATAGCCCATCATCTCCCCCAGAAGTGAAATGAACTTGAGATTGCTCTCAGGGAAACCCTTTGACATGCTGGTAAATCCATCTTTCCCACAGAGCTGTCCCAAATTCTTCCAAAACTCATAATACCACCCGTTGGTTGATATTCTCCCCAATAGGTTAGCCTACTTTTAAGGTTATTAAACAAGAAATAGCATACCCATTCTACCAGCACTGGATGAATGACTTTGGTAGCTTTGCTATCCAATAGGATAATGCATAGGAACTATATGGATGGTTTTATTCTTTCCCAAAAAAATACTCTGTATAAAGAGATCCTCTCTCTCACTAGATCTGAACCCTGAACTCTTGAGCCTGGGACCTCTCAAACATGGGAACTATTGAACTTGTGATTATACATGGAACAATTTCCCAAAGCGGCCATTGCCCAAGGAATCTCCCTGACCAGGGAATTTAAAATATTTTTCCTCTACAAAGAAATTTGAGATTCATAAACATTGTCTAGGAACTAATCTGTGAACTAGATAGATAGATAGATAGATAACTGTTTCAGAATAATTGATTTCCTTTGTAATTCTATGGATTTTATTTTATGCAGTTAAGAACTTTATTCTGAGAAAGGGTCCACAGGCTTCATCAGACTGCCAACGGGGTCCATGACCAAAAATGGTTAAGAACTTCTGTACTAGATAAATCCTAAAGTTCATTTCAGTTCTAACATTCTCCAATTCTATATTGGCATGCTCACATGCAGAAGGTTTCACTACCACAATGAGTTGTCTAGTCTATAAGATCAAGCCATTTTCAGAACACCATCGAAGTTTCTTAAGGGACCTCACAGATCTTTGAGGCTGAATGACAAGACTACAAGGCAAGTTGTAGGCAGGACACAATGCTTAGATGGCAGAGGTTAAAGAACCCCACAGTACCTCTATGATAAAGAATCCTATGGTCTGAGGCTAATCTTGTAAACATCTGGGCAGCACAGTATATATAGCAGTGAAAGGTGTGGGTCACATACCTTACAGATCAAAAGGAGTAAAAGGGGGCGGCTAGGTGGCGCAGTGAATAGAGCGCGGGCCCTGGAATCAGAAGGACCTGAGTTCGGAGCCGGCCTCCGACACTTAATCCGCACAAACAAAAACCTAGCCGTGTCACCTTGGGCAAGTTACTTAACCCCAGTTGCCCTAAAGGGGTAGCTAGGTGGCGCAGTGAGTAAGAGCGCCGGCCTCGGAGTTGGGATGACCCGAGATCAGATCCGGCCTCAGAAAATGAGCACCCATGCATAAATCAAATGACTAGTTGTGTAACCTTGAGCAAGTTACTTAACCCCAATTGCTTTAAAAAAAAAATAAAAAAAAATTTAAAAAAAAAAAAGGAGTAAAAGGATGGTGAAAATTAGGCCCAGTGGGTGGGGATGAATGTCTTTGAAAAGTAAAGATTCCAAAATAATGAAAGAGCATTTATATTACCAAAGGCTGATCCTCATTTGGAGAGACAAGTGAAGGATTTAGAAGCCTGAACTAGAGTAGAAGAAACGTCTGCCAATACTCTTACTGAAGACCAGGCATAATTATCTTCTCTTGCCAAGGATCAGTGTCTTTTTTCCCTTATCTCTTATTCTCAAAGAACCTTTCTGGGATGGGAGGTGAAATGTCACATACAGGGCAGAGTTAGCAGATCAGCTCAACTTGAACAAAGTATATGAAGGGGAATAAGGAACCTATGGGATAAGACTGGAAAGCCATGTGGGAGACAGATTGTGGAGAGTTTTAAATGATAAACTGAATATTTTATCTTTAAACTGAAAACTGAATGTTTTATCTTAGAGGCATTTAGGAGCCACTGAAGATTTTTTTAATAGGTGAGTGATATGATCAGCTCTGTGGTTTAGGAATATCAATTTGGTCATTGTGTGGAGGCTGGATTGGAGAACTAGAAGCAGAGAAACCAATTAGAAAGTTATTATAATAGTCCATGTAAGAAGTAATGACTGCCACATCTAGGATAGAGTCTATGTACTGTAATGGTAATAGGAATTTGAAGATCTTCCCTGCCCCTTAATAAGCCTAAGGAAATTTGAAGACCTTCCCTGCTTTGAAAATTAGGGAATAGGCTGAATGTAATCACATAGAGCCTGTGGTGGGAGGATCTTGCTGAAGGGTAGAACAGAGCCCACAGGAAGCTAGGAGTCAGGGCAGCTAGGGAGGAGAGAGGACAGCAGGCAAGCAGACAGGCTTGTGAGTAAATGCTGGTTTGTGGGAAGATTAACAGATACTGTGACTCTCTGGGCTGTTATGGCTTATTAACTTCTTTGCTATTATGATGGAATCAGTTTACTGGTTTGGGGATTTGGTTTTCTGGTGTCTGAATAAATGTTTTGCTTCTGCCTTCTATATGGAGAGTCTGTTATATTTTGCAATTAAGCACCATGCAGGTATATTTATAGTGATTGTGGGCACTGTGAAAATTGTACTGGCACTGCATGTGCAGAGAGAGAGAGAGAGAGAGAGAGAGAGAGAGAGAGAGAGAGCAGGATGGATATAGGACATGTTGCAAAAGTCAAACAGACAAGGCTTCGGAAGCTCTTAAGGATAAATTCTCAATACACGAAAAGAAATTATTGTGATGAGGGAAAAGAAGAGTTATCTAAATAAAATAATGTGGTTGCACAAGAAGCTCATCAATAAACTTGAAATTTTAAATGATATTTACAAAATATAGAAATAAAGCAAGGCATTGGTAGATAAATACAAGAACATGACACGATTCTATAAAACTAACCTCAGAAGTACTAAAATTCAGAATTAAATTACAGGTCATTTTATAAGAATAAGATAAGGGAACTGTGGCTAGATAGCAGGTGTCTGAAAAACATACAGGAGTTCTGGTAGACTGCAAGATACATCAGCAATGTGATGTAACTCCCCAAAATGTCAGTAATATTTTAAGCTGAATTAGGAGAAGCCTAACACCCAGAACCAGAGAAGCTGGGTCTTTTGGTGGGGGGAGGGAGTTGGGAGAGGTTCCAGACATCTTATTTCATTGACCTAGGGAACTTTCAATGTGGAAAACTCCATCCACCAATGCAGAACAGCAACTGTTCTGTACCCTCTTGGTCACAATCCCCAAGTCAGCAACCTGGCAATTGCTCTATTTTAGCACATCCAGCACATTGCTTCACATAGATTATAATCACAGCATGCCTCCTGTCATGGAGACATCCCCAAAATAAGAAGATTGTAACTTGTTTTTGCTCAGGTGGGTATTTTCCCTACTGCTGTTAATAATATTTCCTGCTTTGGGTATGGTACTCTCTTTACCCTAATGGATCCTGTGTTTCTTAAGATTGTGTGAGTTCTTAATGTATTGTATTGCCAGTGCAGTTATCATTCACTTCATTTATGGGTAACACCTTGCAGGAGCTAAGTAAGCAATTTGACATGTGTGCTTTGGGACATGACACAAGGCAAAGAACATGAAAACTACCCTGCCTAGTCTTCAATTCCATTCTGCTCTCTAGCCAAGCCTAGAGGTCACCTCAGTGATCATTAACTGAACACTCCCAGTGAACTAGATGCTGCCACAGCAATCATGGGACTCAACATTACCCATGGCTAATGAGCTCACCAATCCAACCACCCTACAGAAACACAACTGGAAAATACAAGGGACATGTTCATTGTGGGCAAGATTTACAACACCCATAACAATTCTCAGGAATGAACACTGCATATGCAAATGATTGTAGGTCTTATGCATCACTGGCTTTTCATTTTGAAAATGAGTTTCTCTCACTCTGGACACTGTGCTTCTATCGATGTATCCTAAGATAAAAATAGCTTTCTTCACTGCCATGTCCTTTGGTTGACTGGCATCAGGTTTGCAGTCCACTAAAACCTCCATATTGTTCTCACATGAACTGCTGTTCAACTTTGCTCTTGACCTTATTTTTGACAGGAGGCAGGGTGGCAGAGTGAGAGAAGTATTTAGAGACAGAAGGTTTGGCTTTGAGTCCCAGCTCTAACACACACTACCTATGTAATGCTAAGGAAATCTTAGCATTTTCTTAGCAAATTCTCTGAGGCTTCTTCATCTATAAAATGGAGAATTCATGACCTCAAAGGGTTTCTGGATTAAAAGCACTTTGTAAACTTTATTTAAAAAATAACCACTCTAGTATTAGTAATAGCAATAGGAGCAGTGATGGTGGGGGTGGCAGTAAGCATTTATAGAATGCTTTAAGGTTTGCAAAATACTTTACAAAGTTTATCTCCTTTTATCCTCGCATCCACTTTGGGAGAGAGGTACTATTATTACTCCCATTTTACAGCTGAGGAAGCTGATGGAGCTTTAAATGACTAAAATTCTACACCATCTACATAGCTTGTAAGTATCTGAGACCAAATTTGAACTCATTCTCCTGTGAAATAATTGTCAGTGACTCAACAAAAGGAGCCAATTCATTGTACCAAAGCACACCTAGAAGTGATACCTCATGGAAGCCCAGAATTCATTTGGCAGGACTTAATCCCATTTTTGCCCAGCACCAGGTATCCCAGAGCTCCCGAGACCCAAGACCCAATTACCTTAATCAATGAGCTAGGGCAAACTAGGAAAAAAGACTTCGCAAGGATCATCAAACTGCTAAAGTTCCAAATTCTGTCTCAAACTCTGTCAGAGTGACTACAAATTCTCTTTCATTTGAGTACTGACAAGCAAGCATACTTCACCAATCTACCTCCTGTTTTACTGGCTTCCCAATCCCAGTCTTTCTAGCTCAGGTGGAGGTGGCCTGACCCTCCTCCTATTGATTCCAAATACTCATGCCTATTAGTCCCCAATTAGGCCCCTATCAGTCCCCAACTTCCCACCCAACATGGTAAACTCATCATTTCATCCATTCCACAGGATACTTTGGAATTATCCTGTTGTCAACAAACTCCCCTACATCCTTATATTTTTCAAACAATATTCCTTTCTCACAATGATCAAAACCTGGTTCTTTCCTGAGGACACCACATTCCTTGCAACTTCCTTGAGACATAAATGGCCATTCCTTCTCCATATCCCCCTACAGTTGTGTCTGGTCTTCAGCAAAGATAATAGCACATCTTTTCTCTGTTCTTATTTAAGCTTTTACAACCTTCCCTTGTCCTCCCCAACTCATAGCCCTTCTCACGTAAATCCAATTCACTTGCAAGTCATGGCATCATCTTCCTGATGTCCTGATCCTCTTAGAGAACAAAGAACAACACACACACACACACACACACACACACACACACACACACACACACACAACCAATTCAAAGGGAAAGGAGGAAGAGAAAGGACACTCTTCACTCCATACAGCATACACACCATTTTCCTACCACCATCTTTCAATGGTCTTTCCATTTCTGTGGTTAATTGATTCCACTTGTGCCTCCATTTTTGTTTCTGCCATTTACTGACCTCCAGTAATTCTGCCTATTTTTTCAAAGACTTTATTCCATCACCTTTTATTAGACTCAAGGACTAGACTCATGCTGAGCTCTAACAACTCAACCATATGATTCTTCAACCAACTCAAACTCCAATGAGCCCACCCCATATCATCCACAGACTATCATGAGCATTCCTAAAAATACCATCATCTTTCAAAATTGCACCACCTCCAACATCAAGAACTTAGAAATTTCCCTCCATAACCACTACCCCCTATCCTTCTACCATTCCTTCTCTCTCATTCACCTAGACCTTCATAATTCTTACGACCTTTAGACCTTTAATCCATCCCAATTACCCAAGGACATCTCCCTCAAATTGGTTCCACTTGCTGGCCATCTTTGACTACATAGTCTGCTATTTTGTCATTTCACTAACTACTACCTTAAAAGCCATTGCTTCCCTGACATCACCCCATTTCCAAAATGTAAATCCCTGCTCTAGAGAACTCATCCTAAAAGATCTGATTGGAGGTTGGAGCCATGAACTCCAAAATCTCCATTTAAGGAAGGAGCTCAGCTCAGAATATCTCATTTCTCACCTCATTACTTTGGAACTTCTTGATTTTTCTACCATCTCCCCCTGCCCTTTTGGGTATCTTACCAAGTGTTTCTTTTTATGTGTTAATCCCCCAGTTAGATTATAAACTCCAGGGCAGGGACTTTTTCTCTTTTTCTTTTTTAAAATTTGAATCCCCAAATCTTAGCACTTGCCTAATACACAGTGGGTGCTTAATAAATGTTTATTTTCTGACTGCCTGACTGAATCCTCACTCTGAATAACCCCTACTAATGACTTCTCCCCTCATGTTATAAGGTAGGCATTATTATAGAAAATCATGAAATCAAGCTCATTTTACCCACTACAAATTAATGGTATAGAACCTCACAAGGATTTTTGTGCTGCTCAACAATTTATCTGCATTGGTAGATAGTTTCCTTAATTGGAATTTCCCCCATGCCAATGAAATCACAGGTCTAGTCTTTATCTCTATCTTACCATGTGGGAATACCTTGAGTAAAGGAAAAACAATTCATGCCCTCTAAGAGCTTACTTAAAGGGGGGAGACAACATATGTAAACTGGTACATATAAGATAAGTAGAAGTTAGCAGTGTCCCTCAGTTTCCTCACCTATAAAATGGGGATAAAATAATCATTGCACCCACCTTACAGGGTTGTTATGATAATCAAATAAATCTATAAGGTTCTTTTTAAATCTTAAAAAGCATTAGATAGGGGCTATGGGAGAAGAGATGGGAGAGAGCAGATTGTATGACTGCTATTCTGGGGTGGTGGGTAGGGGGAAAATGTAACTCAAAATCTGATGGAAATGAATGATGTAAACCAGAAATTAATAAAGCATTTGGGGGAAAAAAGCATCAGATACATGTCAGCTATCCAATGAGGTTAGATTTTGTTCATGATGCCCGAAAAAGCATATACACTCTCTCTGCTTCAAAACACATCACCTCTATTTCTTCCTACTAATGAAAATCCCATCCCTCAATCAACTGGCCCTCTAAGTATCTCCCAAGGTGTTGAATTCCTTCTCCCATGCTCCCTATCATATAAGAATAGCAAATCATTTCCTGAGGTTGCTCCTTACGACAATTAACAATGACTCATTAATTGGTGATCAATGGTGATTGGTTCCTTCCCAGTAGCTGACCTGTTTTCATTTCCATGGTGCTTTTGTTAAGGTAACTTGACAAATCAGAGAGATGGTAGATTAAATTACCTCCACGATTCCTTCCAACCCAAAGGTTCTGTGCATCCCTGATAAGTCAACAGAAAGATGTTCCAGAAACCCTCTCTGAGCCTTCCTGAGAAAGGCAATGTTTCAGAGACTAAAAGGAAAATTGCTCTTTGAAAATACAAGCCTTCTGGAATTAGTGGATATACTACATAAGTGGATTTCTATAGAGAGGCAACCACCCAGAAGATTCATGGAGGGTTTTCTTATTCTTGTTGGTTGGAGTTCTTTATTGTTACTTTTGTGTTTGGGGGCAAAATGATCATTAATTATTCATCAAGGAACTATGGCACTAAGGACTATACTCTCTCACTTCTTGCCTCTTTTACTTCCTTCAGCTCCCTGTGGACAAAACGAAACCCGAGAGGATGGCAAAATAATCCAGTTGCCTCCCTGCAAGACAGGAGCCTGGATTGTACCAGCCATCATGGCCTGTTATCTCTTAGTGGCAAATATCCTGCTGGTCAACCTCCTTATTGCTGTCTTTAAGTAAGTGGCAAATTGGCATTTGGGGATTCGAATTCAGTGCAAGGGTAGGATTAAAAAACCATAACAAAAAATTACTGTACCTGGGGGAAAGGAGGTTAGTTATTGTATGTAAATGTGAAGCTCACTTGGGCAGTTGCCACTAGGGGAAGGAAACAAGCCCTAGAATTCCTAGTGGTTGCTATACTCCTGAAGGAATAGACACAAGAAGGAAGAAGTTCACCCTTGGAGGGTACTATGTAGCCCTTTAAATTTTGTTACCTTAGGACAAAGCCACAGTCATCTTGTCCTAGGTACACCTCTTTAAAAAAACTGTCCTTACAGAACAGAGGATCTCACTGCTTTCTATTTGCTCTTTTTTCAGCAATACATTTTTCGAAGTCAAATCTATATCCAATCAAGTGTGGAAGTTTCAGAGGTATCAGCTGATTATGACATTTCATGAAAGACCTGTCCTGCCACCACCCCTAATTATTTTCAGCCATATGACCATGATATTCCAGCACCTCTGCTGCCGTTGGCGGAAACATGAGAGTGATCCAGATGAAAGAGACTTCGGCCTAAGTAAGTTTTGGGTACCTGATCCAGGATGCTCCAAATCAGAAATCCCTGTGTATTCCTACAGTTATCTGCATGCAAGAAAACATACTCATATTGCTTTTTATTTTGGTTTGCCAAAGGCTCCACATGGCCCTGGAGTTCCTTGAGGATTGGCACTTGAAAAGTAGTGGTAGTGAAGGACTGAATCACATGCCCTTGACCTCACACCCTAATGTCAGAAAATAAAACCAACAGGTCAGGGCACAGTGGATAGAGCAATGGCCCTGGAGTCAGGAGGACCTGAGTTCAAATCCAACCTCAGACATTTAAGACTTACTAGCTGTGTGACCTTAGGCAAGTCACTTAACCCCAATTGCCCTGCTTCCCCCCCTCCAAAAAGAGAAAAAAAAAACCAACACATTTCAGGAGATGAACCCCAAAACCTTCCACACTCATTCTGGTCAGAGACTCTCTATATTAGTAGCCTCTAAAGCTTAAGGCATTATTATGGTATAGTGGCGAGAACGATGGACTTAGTTAGAGTCAGAAAGATCTGGGTTTGGGGCAGCTAGGTGGCGCAGTGAATAGAGCACCAACTCTGGAGTCAGGAGGACCAGAGTTCAAATTTGACCTTAGATACTTAACACAAAACTAGACTTGTGACCTTGGGCAAGTCACTTAACCCCAATTTCCCTTCCTTCTCCCCTGAAAAAAAAAATAGTAGCAGATAAATATATATCCTTGCAAGAACTTAAAAAAAAAAAGATCTGGGTTTAAGTTCGGTACCAGACCCTTAGTAACTGTTTGACTCTTGCCAAATCAATTAACCTCTCTGGTCTTCAGTTCCTTATCTATGAGGGGGTCAGAGCATAGCTTCTAAGGTATCTTTCAGCTGTAAATCTATGATCCCATGACCTACACCAAACCAAACTATCCTTCTAAATTTGTCATTTTCAACCAGTTCTCTGTCCTGGTAATCCCCAATTTCATTAACAGCTAAAAATAAGAAATTTCAGAAAGAAATAAAGAAGTTGCTATAAGATTCCCAATTTCCATATGAAATTCTAATTCCAACAAGTAAAATCTGATTTTTAAAATGTTAAGTTCTTCTTCCTCTAAGTGTGAACTAACATAGTCAAAATCAGGGACAGATTGAGTATTTATTAATGGGTCAAATCCCTCACCACGAAATGCCCTGAAGATGACAGAGTACACTCAGGATCCTACAGCAATTTGAAACTTGGTTCAATTCATTTAGTATTTATTTCTTAAGTACCTACTATATGCAAGGAGCATAAACTGTTGGTGCCAACACAAAAAGAAAAAGTCCTTCTTTAAGAAACTTACATTCTATTGGAGGGAGAGTCATGTACAATTAAAATTGAGTCCCACATGTCCAGGTAGCTCAGGAACAGGATTAATTGCCAAGCCTGGGTCCATTTCACCTCCATACTATTTTTAACATCCACTGTTTACTCTCCAGTCTCACTACACCCATGCTATGTCAGGCCCACATCAAGTCTTGCCTTAATTATTGTAATATCCTCCTACTTTGCCTCCCTGAATCCCGTCATCTTCTCCTTCCAATCCATTGTCAATACATGACAAATTGATATTCCTAAACCACAAACCTGACCACGTTACTTCCCAGCTCAAAAGACTCTATGTCTCCCTCTTGCCTCTAAGATAAAATAAAAACACCCATGTTTAGTATTTTTTTTTTGTTTTTTGGAGAGCAATTTGGGTTAAGTAACTTGCCCAAGGTCACACGGCTAGGTTTTTTTTTTGTTTTTTTTGTTTGTTTTGTGTGTGTGTGTGTGTGTGTGTGTGTGTGTGTGTGTGTGTGTGTGTGTTAAGTGTCTGAGGCAGGATCCGAACTCAGGTGCTTCTGACTCTAGGGCCAGGACTCTACTTACTGTGCCACCTAGCTCCCATGTTTAGTATTTAAAGTTCTTCACAATGTGGTTCCAAATTACCTTTCCAGGCTAATTACACATTAGTCCTTCTAATGCATTTTATGTTTGAGCCAAATTGGCCTACTTTTTTTCTGCGAGACATAATATTCCATCTCTTGTCTCTGTGTCTTAGACTAGGTTATTCCCTTTTTGTAGAATATTCTCCCTTCTCCCCTCCACCACTTAGAGCCCCTTGCTCCTTTCAAGGCTTAGCTCAAGTACCATCTCCTACAAAAGACCTTCTCTAATCCCCTCTCCATATTCTGCATTTACTTTATAAATGTTTTTGTATTTATTTATCTGTGAACATGCTTCTCCCAAGTAGAATGTAACCCTATATGAGAGCAGGGACTCTTCTGTTCCTGTCTTTGACTTTGTTTCCCTACCATAGTACCTAGTATGTAGTAGGCAGTAAATAAATAATTAGATAAAAGCATTAATGCCTTTTAGATTTAACTGATACATATACAAAAATACAGATTTGCATTATAGGCTCTATTCCCCCCACCCAAAGAGTCTAGGATAGCCAAATAACTAGGTGGGTGAAGCCATTTATCTTAAGCTTGTCTAATATGATGGTCTTGATATTGCTACTATATAAATGGATCCCAGACATCAGTAGCATACAGGGAATGGGAAGAATCAGCAAATGTTGATAGGAGAAATTTGGTGCCATGGACAGATCAGGATGGATACAGAAGAGTCTTGCATGCTGTATATCAGAAAAGCTAAAAGGACCATTTAAAGATTAGTCTCATTTAAAAGGTTGATATGAGGCAGCTAGGTGGCACAGTGGATAGAGTATTCGGCCTGATGTGAGAAGACTTATCTTCCTGAGTTCAAATCTGACCTCAGACACTTCCTAGCTATATGACCCTGGGTAAGTCACTTAACCCTTTTTGCCTCAGTTCCTCATCTATAAAATGAACTGCAGAAGGAAATGGCAAGCCACACCAGCACCTTTGCTAAGAAAACCTGCACATGGGATCATGAAGAGTAAGACACGACTGAAACAGCCCAACAACAACAATAGGACACCCACTGCTGGTTCCCTCAAATGCCAAGTCCTCAGAGTTTCTCAATGAAAGGCAACCAATGCAAAAATTATTTACATTGTAAAGTCTGACTCCTGCCTTTTTGTTTTGGTTTGAAGCATTCTTTTCATTTGGAAAATAACACTAGGCAAAGTCTAGGAAGGAAAGGGTTGTTGTCTACTAACCTTTGTTTGCTTTCTGTGGTTAAGGTTCCTGTAAATTAAGTGCATTTTCTTTAGAGTGTGCTGTCTTTAGTATGAAATCACACAACTCATTCATGAGAAGAGACATTATTCTGAACTCAGGTGGGGGGAGGGGGGTATCCCCCTGTTCCTTTTCACTTTCTTTTATCCAGTACTTTATCCAATTCCTTCAACACAATCTTCCCTTTCTAATGAAATTCTTCTCCTACAAGGGGTTTTCTTAGGAAGGAGAGAAGGAGCTCCATTTTTCCCTGGTTGTCGATTTGGTTTTCCCATTCCCTAAATAAGTTTTATATTAACTACTCAGAGAAAACCAGGCAAAGGTCATGACTCCAAACCACAGAGTCCAATAACACAAAGGGCAGCTGGATATGGAAGGGAACTAGAGGCAGCATGACAGACAGCCTTAAAACTTGCAAGGCCTAGGTCCCTCCTCTCCCACATACTGGCTTTGGAATCCTGGGTCAGATTTGATCGTTCAAGGCTCTCAATGAGCTGCAGAGATTTTCTTATGGAAAGTTTCCTTATATCAGTGAAATCACAGATCACATCACTATCCCTGGAAGTAGCATTTAACAGTGGAGCACCACCATTCCACCCTACCAAGCCTAACCCCTTTACCACTCTTAATTTGCTACCCCCTCCCCATTCCAAAGACAAGAAGAAATTTACTCAAATTTACACTGGACTACTCTGGTGTTATGTAACGTCAAAAGGGACTTATACATATCACCTCATTCTACTCTGCAGCCTCCCCGTTTTCTGAGGCTGGCTATAATTCTTAGCTATTAGTAGTCTAAGAATTACAGCCAGTCCCAAAGGTGAAGCCAGTTGTCCTTAGATGGTAAGCAAATGGGCAGAGAAACTGATCTAAAACAGCCTATTTGAAAGGATGAAAATTGGTTGAAGTTCAGTCAAAAATTCAGGCCAATCTACATAGTCCAATTAATATTTTGGTGAATGAGACAATGTCTCTGAGAGAGAAGCAAATTTTCATCTCTGACTAATCTCCCTTGTTGCTTTCACAGAACTTTTCATAACAGATGATGAACTCAAGAAAGTCCATGACTTTGAGGAGCAGTGCATAGAGGAATATTTTAGAGAAAAGGATGACAGATTCAATTCTTCTAATGATGAAAGGATAAGAGTGACATCAGAAAGGTACCTGCTGCATATTTTCTTTTACATCGTGAAATGCTTCTTTGGGTAATGACTATGTTCTCAACAGTAACAAAGACAACCAGGAAGAGTCAACATTCACGTGCTCCCTGGTATCACTAGCATTGGTTACTTAGGAAATAAGCAGATGTATGCAATAAATTATTTTCTTAGTAATTATTAATTATTGTTCTTATATTAATCATGAAGTATATGTTGCTTTAATACCAATTAATTATTGTTCTTAATAACAATATTAATCTCCAGACTTCTAAATGAAGTCAAAGGATCATGGATAAATCTAGAAGGAACCTCAGAAGCCATCTAGATTCAGAAAGTCTAGTAACTATCCCAATACAGGTCATAAGAAACAAATGCCATTCTTATGTCTAGTCCTGTGCTCCCTTACACAGATAGTGTGGCCTGCATGAATAAATTTATCAACATGTGTCACTCATTATTTTTACCTTCAATGTATATAACTAATACTTGTAAGATTTAAAGTGGCACTCGGATTTTACAAGCATCCAATGGATGTTGGTTCAAATCCTGACTCTGACTCTTGCTACCCATGTGACCTTGGGCAAGTCACTTAATTTCTTTTATTTATTTCTTTTTTGCCTTTTTTTGAGGGGCAATTGGGGTTAAGTGACTTGCCCAAGATCACATGGCTATTTTTGTGTTAAGTGTCTGAGGCCAGATTTGAACTCAGGTTCTCCTGACTCCAGGGCTGGTGCTCTATTCACTGTGGCTCCTAGCTGCCCCGTCACTTAATTTCTTTATGGCTCAGTTCCATCATGTGTAAAATGATAGCAGTAGACAGGGTGACATCTAAGTTTCCTTGCAGTGCTAAATATATACAGAGAAAAAAGAAATAAACAGTTGCTAAGCACCTACTATATAGCAGCCATCATGCTAAGTACTTTACAAATAGCATCTCATTTTATCCTTACAACAAACCTGGGAGGTAGATTATTATTATTGCCATTTTAGAAATGAGGAAACTGAGACAGAAAACAGGGGTAAAATAACTTGCCCAGGGTCACACAGCTAGTAGATGTCTTAGACTGGCTGTGAATAACTATAGCAGCAACCACAGTGGCATACCCAGGAAGGCTGCAAGTACAGGATCTTAATCTGCTTTACTTAGAAAGATAGCTGTTTAAGGGATCAACAATCTTTTTTATTCCATTCACTAGTTTTTAGCACCCTGAACTTCAGAGAAAATACAAGCACAGAAATAAAGACCAACAGACAGGGCTCTGACTGCCTGAATCAAAGCAATATTGCTATACACTTTTACATATATCCCTTTACATGTGAGCAGTCGGGGAGCTCTGAACACACGGCTCAGAATCTCCTCGACCAGGGAATCACAAGATCCTTCTCATAAGTTAACCCCAAAAGCAAAATACCAACTCAGAGTATATATACACTTCTCAGAGCCAAAAGGTATCACAACCCTTGTGACTCAGTGCCTAATTAGAAATTAGCAAAAGGCATGAGAGCCTTCCTACAAGCTTCCCCTAAGCAAGCTTCCTTTGATGGGCTTCATGTGAGGCCTATTAATGGGTGGGGAAGATTTTAAATCCTATTAATATTACAATAGTGCTTTATGCCTAGAGTAAGGAAAAACTGAGTTCAAATCCAACCAAAGACACTTAAAATCATCATTATCCTTAAGGATTTATTATTATTCCTGACTCTAGTCTCAGCACTCTATCTCTTGCCCCACCTAGACACCTCTAAGTAATAATCCTATGATCCAGAAATTGAGTTTACAAAATACAGCCCACTGAAATGCAAGAATGGTATAATCAACTTTTCTTAATATGACTGCTAACTCGGCCTGTAAGTTCCAAGATGCAGTGGTTCAAAGCAGGATGGCATCTACAGAAATCTGGATAGTAACCTAAAGGGCAACTGAGCATTTGGCCAATATCCTAGTCAACATATATGGCACTTTTCTAGGGAGAGAACGCAGGACTGACTTGTTGCCCCTAGAAACTACAGCCAGTCAAGATGGATCCAAGACAGGTCCACTTTGAGCTCCAGCTCAAGCCCAGCCCTGAGAAGCTGCTGCCAGAGAATTCAATTTGTAGCATATCTGAGGCTTCCTTGAGGTCCCTAAAGATTTGGGTTTGTTCCAAGACACCCCAGAAGGTCCAAAGCTTCTGATAAGTAATGAAGAATCACAGTAAGAATCTGAGTGTTTAGGAATCTTTTGAGTTTTAAACAAAAATATATAATGAAGAAAAAAAGTCAAACAAATGATTCCTAAACACTGGTTTTTTTAAATAAAAATGTATAATAGAGGGGCTGCTAGGTGGTACAGTGGATAGAGAGACAGGCATGGAGTCAGGAAGACCTAAGTTCAAATCCAGCTTCAGAAACTTACTAGCTGTGTGACCCTGAGCAAGTTACTTAACACTGTTTGTCTGTTTCCTCATCTGTGAAATGAGCTAGAGTAGGAAGTGGCAAACCATTCCAGTATCTTTTCCAAGAAAACTCCAAATTAGGTCAGATATGACTAAAAAAAAATGACTAAAGAACAAAATATAATAGAGGGTTAAAAAAAAATAAAGGGTGGTTTCTTTAAAATACCCTTTGCCCTTTGCCTTTGTAGATTGCTTTTCCAGAAGCTATTAGATAATTCCATTTCACTCAGAAGAAGGGAGCATATCTTTAAATATAATGGTTCTGGTTGCACTTGAAGGTCCAAATGACTGTCAATGTGTAACTTGATAAGTCACCTCCCCCCAAGAAGAGTCAATGTTTGGTTGTTACCAGGAATAGGTGGTTTTATCAGCTCAGATTTTTGCTCTGGTCTCTGCTGTTGATTTGTCCTCCCCCCAAAATTCAAATACTAGGAACCTGCTCCCTATGAGGAAGTACCTGAGGGCTTTGCCATCAAAGATAGCTTTAACGTGATAGGACAGCACAAAAAAACTGCAGGTTGCTTGTTGTAGCACATGATACACTTCGGGTATATATTTTCATGGATTCCGTCTTTACTCTTCAAGTTTGGAAATGAGGCCAAATTTTTGCATTCTATTCATTCTTGTGCTTTCTTGGAAACCATACAGTGAGAAGAGCACACAGGGCCCAGGTTCACATGTTGCTACTAATACTGACTATACCTTTATACATATTGGCAAATCACTTAACCTCTAGTTGCTCCAAGTGACCAAAATACAGGAAATTGAAGAGAAGGTACCAGTATGTCTTGGGAGAGGAAGTTATTCACTGAGAGTTCCCTATGCCCATCTGAGGTCACATCAGAAAAAAACAAATCACTCAGCATATTGTGCCCCCCCAAAAAAAAAGCAGTATTGAGTAAGCTATTTGCACACATTGTTTATAGAATTTATGAAATCTTCATTTAACTTTCAAAGTGAAGTAATAGAGATAGATCTGTGGTTAAAGGAAAGTAACAAACAAATTCATAAGGAATTAAGATCATCTAGTTCAAATTTCTTAGCTTTGAGATAACTACATCTGCCTTTTGGGAGATATTTATAATTCGATCTAATCACCCAACTTGAAAACCTTCTCCAATTGCTGGGGAGAAACTGCACAAATGGCATTCTATTCCTGGTCCTATGTTCCCCCACTCCCACCCATTCCTAAACATGTGGCCAGGATGAGTAAATATATGAACACACAGCCAAGACTAATCAAGGTTAAAGATGTCCCAGGACTTTGTAAACATCCTGAACACCTCAGTCACTCTAAAACAAAATATACTGTGATCACAATAATATGAAACTGTTTTTACTCTGGCTAAATAGACCATAGAACCAAAAAATCAGCTTTGATTCTCTTCTCTGGCCTAGGACAGTATTCTTACTAATGAACAGACAAGCCTGGTATTCCCAGATAGCAGTGTCATATACACACGTGATCTATGTCTTTGGTACACATTACTCAAACAAGGGAAGGAGGGGGGGAAGACGAAAAGCTTTTTTTCAGGGGTGGAAGGTAAGGCAGTTTGGGTTAAGTGACTTGCCCAAGGTCACACAGCTAGTAAATATGTCGTGTCTGAGGCTGGATTTGAATTCATATCCTCCTGACTCCTTAGCCAATGCTCTATTCACTGCAATACCTAGCTGCCCCACCACAAACTTTTATCAATCACCTACTATGTGCCAGGCACTCTGCTAAATGCTTTACAAATATTATTTCATTTGATCCTCAAAACTACCATAGGAGGCATATGCTATTATTACCCCCACTTTACAGATGAGGAAACAAAGGCAGACAGATATTTAAGTGACTTGCCCAGGATCACACAGCCAGTAAGTATCTCAGGATAGATTTGAACTTGGGTCTTCCTGGACAATAGAGTGGATAGAGCATTGGGACTAGAGAGTCTGGAAAACCTGAACTCAAATCCAGCCTTAGATACTTACTGTGTGACTCTGGGCAAGTCACTTAACCTTTGTCTACCTCAGTTTCTTCATATGTAAAATGGAGATCATTATAATATCTACTTTCCAACATTGTTGTGAGGACCAGATGACCACTGCCACACTGTAACACTTACTATGTAAACATTAGCTCTTGTTATGAGCCGTCACTCCTGACTCCAGTCCAGTGCTGTGTCAGCTGTGTCACCTAGACAGCTAGGCAGACAGAACATTTGCTAAATGCTTAGTACATGCCAGGCAGTATGCTAAACGTTGAAGACAGAAATAAAAGCCAATAAGGCATTTCCCTCTCTCAAGGAGCTTACATCCCATTGCAGTAATGGAAAGCGTAAAGGAAATCAAGGACAGGTTGAGGGTATGGGTTGAGGTGAGACAGCCAGAAAGTAGTAAGGAGAGCAGGTTTTAGATAAGATAAAGTGAAAGTTCACCTATCAGAGCCCAGACTCCCAAGAACATCATCCGGGTCTGGGGGGAGGGGGGAAAGGATAATGGCTAGCACATATGGGAACGTCCTGGAAGAATACTAGCTTTGGAATCAAGAGACGTGGGTTTCTGTCACTTGATTCCAGATGTAACAGCTCTGGGCCTCAGCTTCTTCATCTCTGAATGGGAGAGGTTGGACTAAATCACCTCTAAGGTTTATTCTGGATGTAAATTCCATGATTCTGCCTTGCTCAATAGTATAAATCAGGAAAAATGACAATAAATGTAATCAGTGTGGCATCTATCACATTGGACCACCTGATCTTGTTGGGCACTCTTTCTTTGCTCCACTTCTATAATACTAAGTCTCCATCCTGACCTTTAAAAATGGGCCTTCTCAAAGGTTCTGTCCCTCTTTTTTTCCTCTTTCCCTTGGTGAGTGTATCTATTCCCACAACTTCAATCACAACTGCTGGGTGATGACTCACAAATCCATATTTATACTCCCCAGAGTTTCAATCCCTTATTTCAAACTGCCCCTCCCCCCAAGTGAAAACCTTGCTGTTCCATCAATACTTCAAACCCACCATGTCTAAAATTGAGCCCATCTGTAGCATAAGGAATAGAGAACTCGGAGGCAAGAAGATTGAGGTTTGAATCTTTTTCCTAACACTTAATAGCTGTGTGACCCTGGGAAAGTCACTTAACATCTTTGGAAATTAGGTTTCTCATCTGTAAAATGAAGAGTGTTGGCCTGATAACTTCTGAAGGTCCCTTACATCTCTCAATCTACTGATTGTTCCTCACAGTGACTTACATTGGATAAAGTGGAAAGATCACTTCTTCTGAAGTCAGAGAACCTGGGTCCAAGTAATGTCTCTGCCACTAACAGTCATCTTTACTTATTGTATGAATATAGTCATCAAAATTCTCCCCACATTTTCAGCTAATCCTATTTCAGCATGTGGTCAGTTCTTTGGGTAGCTAGGACATTTCAACCTGATTCCCAGGTTTGAGCTGGTATTTCCTACTTCACAGCAGTTTTGTAGGAACAGCTTATCTTCATCTTCTCTCTAGGATTTGGGGACTCTTGGCTGAGGAAATCCAATTCGTGCACTCTGTACCACACCATTCTATGCCCATCTGCTTAGAAGCTCATTGTATTTTTGCTAGTTGAGTTCAAGCCACCGCAGGGCACCCACACGAAGCAGATATGTCCAGGCACCATGCCTGATTCAAACTACAGCAAACTAGGTGATACAATCTGGTTGGTGTTTGGAGGCCAGAAATGCATCCTGTGTAGCTCTGAAAATCACAGAATCTTAGAATTGGAAGGCTCCTTAAAGGCCTTTGAGTCCAGCCTCCCATTCAATGTAGGCATCTCTGCTCCTATGTTCTGGACACATGCTTCTGGACTACCCTCTGCTTGAATATTATCAGTAACAGAAAAACAATTTCTTTTTGGTTAGAAAGTTCTTCCCTAAAATTGAACCAGGATTTGCTTTCCTATAATTTCAGTTCAGCAAGCATTGATTAAAGCACCTTACCATGTGCTAGGCACAAATTAAAATGGTCCCTGTCTTGTCCACCCTTTGATTGAATACTACCAGTAACAGAGAAACTTTCTTTTTCATTAGAAATTTCTTCCCTAAAATTGAGTCAGGATTTGCTTTCTTATAATTTCAGTTCAGCAAGCATTGATTAAGCACCTTGGTGAATGCTAGGCACCAGGGATACAGGCAAAAATTAAAATGGTCCCCGCCTTCAGTGAGCTTACATTCTAATTTCCAACATGCTCTCAGTTCTTCCCTGGAGCAACACACAAGATAAGTGAGTTCCCTATTTTATCTGACAGCCCTTCCAATATTTTAAAACAGTTATCATGTACCTATGTCTTCTCTTTACCAGTTGAAACATCTAGAGTTCCTTCAAATATTTCTTATGGTATTTTGTTTGCTAAAAACCTGGGACATCCTGGTTGTTCCACTCTAGAAGTATTCTAAATAGTCAGTGTTATTTTTAAAATGAGGCACCTTTTGTCTGAATACAAACTGAAACATACTATTTTTCACTTTCTTCATTCTTTTTTTTGTTCAAATCTTCTTGTACAAAATGACTAATATGGAAATATTTTACATGACTGCACATGTATAAACTATATGAGATTGTTTAGTATCTCAGGGAAGGGAGAGGGAAAGAAGGAAGGGAGGGATAGAAGTTGGAACTCAGAACTCTAAAAAATGTTTTTAAAAAATTTACATGTAATTGTGGGAAGATTAAATATTATTTAAAAAATAAAATAGAAGAATATAGTTGAATGGATTAGAAATAAAAAATAAAAATAAATGTGGCACCTGGAACAGAGCAAATGACCTAACCAGTGCAGAGTACAATGGGACTATTTATTTCCTTGCTGTGTATATTATTCATGGATCTGGGGATAGCCACTGCATAGAGAATAGGGATGTGTCTTTGGAAACTGGAAGATCTCTGAAACATACAGGCTGTGTGATCCTGGGTAAATCACCTAACCCTTCAGTGCCTCAGGCAACTTTCTAAACCTCTAGGTTTGCTGATTCTGTACCATTGGTTCTGCATTGTTAAAAGGAAGTTTCCTCATTGGCGGTGGGTGGTTTAACTTGTCTTCCATCTCTCCCTCAGGGTACCTTCCACAGAGCACATTATCTGCCTCTCTCCTCTATCCCTGGAACATCTAATAGGGATAATGCCCACTAGTGTAATATGTATTATACCCAGGGAGCTAGGTGATTCACAGTCATCAAGACCCAACTTCAAATCCTGCCTCAAACACCAGCTGACTTTGGGCAAGTGACTAACAAGTTTCCTCATCTATCAAGTCACTTAAAGGCAATACACATTTATTAAGTGCCAGGCCCTGTGGTAAGATTTGGGAATTACCAAAAAAAGACAAAAGATAGTTTCTGCTCTTAGGAATTCAAAGCCTAATGGATGATACAATATGAAAATAACTATGTATAAAAAAACTATATGCAGGATAATTTGGAAATAAGGAATAAAGGGATAGAATTAAGAGGGATTGGGAAAGACTTCCTGTAGAAGGTCAGATTTTAGCTGGGACTTGAAAGAAGCCAGAAAATTGAAGAAGGAGAACGTTCCAGGCATGAGGGACAAAAAGTGAAACTGAGCAGAAAAGGGAGATGGAATGAGAAATGGCAAGGCTAATGGCACAAAACAGAATATGTGGGGTTGGGGCTGGAAGAGGAAGGCATAAGAAGACTGGAGGAGTAAAAGGGGGTGAGATCATGGCTTCCGATGCCGGAGGCAATAGGGAGCCACCAGAGTTTACTGAGTGGAGGGTGAAGGGAAAAAGAAGAAAGGGGTGGTGGTGTGTAGCAGCAAGCACACCAGCACACCCAGGATGCTGCTAGTACGGGCTCTTAGATCAGCTTTTCTAAAGGAAAGCACCTCAAAAGGGGCTAACAAGCTTACCAATTCCACCAAAATGAACAAATGATTAAATAGAGAACTATTCAGTTCTGTATTCTACTGCATTTCCCTCACCCTCAGTTTCCCTCTGGCACCCAATATAGTACTTGGCACATTTCAAAAAAAAAAAAATTGCCCAGTTCCATGATTTCAACCATGTAGAGAACTCCTTGGGAGGAAACTTCTCTTGCTCAAGATTGACAACTCGTATGCAATTGATGTTCTTAAAGAGTGACTATGGCACAAAGCCATTCAGTGTTTTGCCTTGGGTCACAAAGGCAGTAGGGTATCAGAGGTTGAGCCCAGATTTAACTGATGCTCAGGTCAGCCTTTTTATTCACTACTCCACACTGCCTCGCATTCGTTTAATGTTTTCTGAGTTCTTGTGAGTTCACTATGCTGGGTGCCATGAGGAATTAATTTTTTGACTAATTGAAAGATAAATAAGAAGCAGTTCCTGCCCTCAAAGAGCTTGTGATCTAGTATGACAGACAATATATAAGCCCAAAAAATTACAATGTAAGACAGTTGTGGTAAGCCACATTCAGGTATTCTGAGTTTGGGAATTCAGAAAACTATCACTTCAATCTGAAATTCTATTTTTTGCCACAAAGTACCTGTATGAATTTGGCTGGCACTTGTTTTCCCTGTTCCTCAGTGTTTTCATTTGTAAAATGTGAGGTCATAATATCATGAATTTAGAGCTGGAATGGGGACTGAATAAGATGATCGTAAAGGTCCCTTCTAGCTATGGTTCCTATGATTCTTGGTGACAGTGTGGTCTGCTTTCCCCTCTTTCATTTCTGAAAGAATAAATTAAAACATCTAAGATCTGGGCACCAATATGGTCTCCCTGCCTTGTACCCTGGCTCCCTTATAAATTAACCTGTTGACATTCAGCTCTGTCCAAATGCAAATGACCCATGTTTTCCTTTCTTCCTGAAGGGTAGAAAACATGTCCATGCGCCTCGAGGAAGTGAATGAGCGAGAACACTGCATGAAGGCCTCCCTTCAAACAGTAGACATCCGCCTCGCTCAGCTGGAGGACCTGATAGGACGCATGGCCACAGCACTGGAGCGGCTTACTGGTCTGGAAAGGGCAGAGTCTAATAAGATTCGTTCCCGAACATCCTCCGATTGCACAGATGCTGCCTACATTGTTCGCCAGAGCAGCTTCAACAGCCAGGAAGGGAACACGTACAAGCTCCAAGAAAGTCTCGACCCTGCAGGTGAGGAGTCAATGTCCCCAACCTCTCCAACCTTAATGCCCCGTATGCGAAGTCACTCTTTCTATTCCATGAATATAAAAGACAAAAGTGGTATAGAAAAGTTGGAAAGTATTTTTAAAGAAAGGTCCCTGAGTCTACACCGAGCCACTAGCTCCCACTCAGTATCAAAAGAAACCAAGGCTGCTCCAGCCCCCATAAGTACTTTGGCAATCATCCCTGATGCCAGAAGACCATCATCTTGTATTGACATCTATGTCTCAGCCATGGATGAACTCCACTGTGACATAGACCCTCTGGACAATTCCATGAATATCTTGGGGCTAGGAGAGCCAATCCTTCCAGCTCCAACAGCATCCACTGCCCCTTCAAGTAGTGCCTATGCAACTCTTGCACCTACAGACAGACCTCCAAGTCGGAGCATGGATTTTGAGGATATCACTTCAATGGACACAAGATCTTTTTCTTCAGACTACACCCACCTCCCAGAGTGCCCAAACCCCTGGGATGTGGACCCACCCTTGTATCAAACAATAGAGAGGTCAAAAAGTAGCCGCTATCTGGCTACCACGCCTTTTCTTCTTGAGGAGGCCCCCATTGTGAAATCCCATAGCTTTATGTTCTCACCTCCTCGGAGCTATTACACCAACTTTGGGGTACCTGTCAAAACAGCAGAATACACAAGTATTACTGACTGCATAGACACCAGGTGTGTGAATGCTCCTCAGGCAATAGCTGACAGGGTGATCTTCCCTGGAGGCCTTGGAGACAAAGTGGAAGACTTGACCAGCAGCCATCCAGAGAGAGAAGCAGAACTGAGTCATCCCGGCTCTGACAATGAAGAAAACGAAGCCAAAGACCGGAAGACACTTGCATTACCCACCCAAGAGGGCAGTAACTCAGACAGAACCCTGTCCAACAACATAGCCCTCCCGAAAATCGAGAGAGCCAACAGCTACTCTGCAGAAGAGCCCAGCTCACTCTACCCACACACCAGGAAAAGTTTCTCCATCAGTGATAAACTCGACAGACAACGAAACACGGCCAGTAACACAGCCAGTCTCCGGCACCCCTTCCAGAGGAGTAAGTCCTCCAGGCCAGAAAGTAGAGGGGACAGCCTGTCCATGAGGAGACTGTCTAGAACTGCTGCTTTCCACAGCTTTGAAAGCAAGCACAGCTAAATTTTAGACCTTCCTTCCTACACAGTGCAGGAGAGATGAGACATTATCCCCAAGTCCCTCCATCTCCTTGTACCCTATCTATTTTTATTAGCAAAACTAACATCACTCTGGGAGGGATCTGTCTGAATGCTCACTTCTGGGACACTGGTTGGGAAAACTCTGTGTTCCAGGGTCAAATGCCCGATCTCAAATCATGCCTTGATTCCCATTTATATCTGAGGGGAGAGGGAGGGAAGGGAGAAAACAAAAGAGCCTAGTATTAGGTCTGGATGAATTCCTCCATCTTACATAGCTGTGAGATGTGGGGAACAATGGGCACCAAGCTCAATCACTGCTAAAAGGTGCCATTTTTATTTTTGACCATGATCAAGCTTTTTAGGACAGAGGGCTAATTTTTTAAATGATGAAATAAAATAACCAGCATACAAATGAGCTATTCTTTTTTTTTCTTTTAAATGAGCTATTCTAAACTTCAATTCTGTTTTCTTTTTACATTGGTTCCGTCATTGTGGTGATTGATGAAGAGCATCCTTTTTGTTCTGTATAAGCCGGCAGCGAGCAACCCTAACGTCCCACATCCTTCACATGTCAACACCTCTGTAATTGATCATTATAAAGAAACAAACAAGGTAACACTCCTAGTTCACCTGTCTCTTTTATATTCACTTCTGGTGCCACAATTGTTGATCTTGTTTGAAGAAGGGGGAAAAGAGGAACAAGAAATGCCTTTGTAATCTAAATGAAAGAAGAATTTATGTATGTAAAAAAATTATCCAGCAATTTGTTGTATAAGTGGGCATTCTAGTACAGTTTGAGCAACCTCGAGATGAATGTAATTAAGCAATTTAATATTATATATTTATTTTTTGATCACACTTATCATAAATGAATTTTTTCACAGAATGGTACCATGTTGAACAGTGGGCAGAAAGAGTTGAAACAGTGCCATAAGTTAGAGGGTTATCTTATCACTGTTTAATGTAATTAACGTGTTCAGTTTGCTGCTATACTTTTTTCATCCTTCACGTCACCACCATGTTTACTTGTTTTTTGCATAGCCCCCAAAATCACACTGCCAATTTTTCACACCATCCATCATGATTGTTTTCTATGTTAAGACATGGCTATATCTTAATATTTTCATACCTACAGTTTTGCCATCTGATCTAATCTAAGTATAAATTTAATAGGATTTTCTCAAGGGCTGTTATAATTTTTTTTACAATGGATCCAGATACCTTTTGGGGATTGGGTTCAAAACATTAAATTATTTTCAAGGTGATTGGGGGTTGAATATCAACCAAAAGCCATCAACTACAGTTCTGCTACAAATATTATTCCTGCAAACACTTATAGTAAAGCTACAGAAAGATGCCATAGACCAAAGTATAAAGCAGATGAACCATTCAGATATATATATATGTATATATGAGAAATATATATATACATATGTATGTGCATATATACATATATATATGAACAGTATATAATAAGCATTGCATATATAGAACATTCCTTGAAGGTTAGAAATTTTTTCTGTGGCTTGGACTTCACTCTTACTTTGGGTGTCTAAGGAAGATAACCAAAGATGGAGAGTTTCATTTATTTTTTAAGATCAGATGCTCAAATTAAGAAATTTTTTAAAATGAAAGCTAGCTATTGTCAATGAGAATTTTGGAGCCATATAGTGAAGACTCAGTTTTCATTACACAGTGCTTCAGTCACACACTGGGCGGGGGTGGGGGGGAAGGGGGGGTTGGGGCAACATAAGGTTACCTAAGTCAGATATGATTTTGCCCCTAGGTGATTATCTCAACCATGGCCAAATGCCTATCGGGCATACCTTGGCTAGTTCTATTGCACAACCAATTTTAAAGTATAGACTAATAAATGGTGTTAGACGAGACAAAGATTTAGCTAGACATCCATCTATCTTTTGTTTTCAACATTGCTCCAATTAATTGAGTAGAGTTTTCTGCATAAAAGCCTCCTAGTGGATTGTCCTTGTGTCAGGATCCCCTTAACTATCACACAAACACCTTATCCTTTCACTCCCTTTTAATTCTTTATTGATCAACAATGAGAAAAAATGAATGTTTGGAGATATTTAATCCTACCCAATAGTCATTTAATTGTCATATGGTGATATAATTGCGATAGGGATCAAGACTGTAATTTCATTGGTTTATGGAAATCCCTGATAAGAAAGTTCCTTTCACCAATGCAGAAATTTAGAGTCTTAGAACACTAAGAAGTCAAGTAACTTTCCCAGAGTTACATAGCCAGTATGTGTCAAAGGCAGGACTTTGTCCCAAGACTTCCTGGTTCCAAGACCAATTCTGTAACCACTATTCCATGTTGCCTCTCATGTATGTAATACAGTTTGGAAATATTTGACTTAGTCATAGGCCCCTTTAATTCTCAGTGACCAGTGTTGAAAACTCAGCCATGGATGCCTACATCTTTGACCTTATTTTAAAAGTAATACCAAGCCACAGAAGTAAAACTTGAACCATACGTGTTCTAGAGTTTTTATATATTTACATTTCATAGCTTACCTTTTTACTGGTTTGAATTCATGATCTTTGTGCCTGAAAGCTTTGAGAGTTTTAAACACTGGGCGAGCACACTGATAAGCTACTATCCCTAAGAGAACCAAGGAATGATGATAAAGCCATCCTCTTCTGACAAAATACCACGAAAACTCTTAAGACATCATTCTAGTTCAGAACTGAAATTTGAAGCAGGGGAAAGAAATCACACCCAGAAACAGTATTTCATGCTGTGATTATTTGTGGGAGGCAGAGGGATATTAGAGGACTAGATGGAAGGGGTCTGTAGAACTAAGTGCATCATTGTGACCAAAATTCTACCTGGTTCTTTGGTTTATCTGTACATTGAAACCAAATTCAAACTCACATTGTTAATTTCAGTCTTTGTAACAAAGTATACCTAATGTCTTTAAATGCAACCTGCAACATTCTGGACCCATTTTTAATGTGCATGTATCACTCCAGAAATATGAACTTTTTTTTTTATATTGTTCTTTCCATCTCTGTTCTCTACATACCAATGTCGCATTGATCCCATTGCTTTGTCTAGTCTGTATCCAGTTTGTTTATAACTGATCCAGGGGATGTTTATTGCATATCTCTATGAGTGGAGATGATCACAAGAAGCAGATTGTAAAAAATGAGTGAGCAAAGCAGTACAGAACCCAGGGACACAAAAAAGCTTTGAGTTAAGAATCTGCTTCTAAGGTGCCAACTTTTCTATGCTGTTTTCTGTATGTAATGATTTGTTATGAATCACTGTTTCTTTTCTTTTTAAATCTAAGAATGTTTTATGAAAATGATTGTGGTGTGTTCCTGGATTAGCACACTTCATCTTTTTGGATAAGACTGGAATGTGCTTGAAGCATTAACTCATTGGAAAACCCCTCTTTGCTGAACTCTAGTTTAGGAGAGAACTGGCTTTGGAATCCTGTGAGTTATTTGCCTATGTCTCCAAGCCAAAAGCGATAGAAGAAGTCAGAACACAGCACTTTACTCAACTGGATTTTTACAATCCAGGTTTAGAGATCCAGGATACTATTTAGCACTTTGAAAGTCCTCTTTTTTCAAATATATAAATCAAATGTTTTTAAAGTGCTCATGACAACACACACAAAAAAAAGTTTTCTTCTGATTGTTTCCCTATTCCTCCCAAAATATGGTTTCTATAGATAACATGATGATAGATTACAGGACAGTATGTTTATTCCACATTCTGAGGTTATACAGTCTTCTCTTCTTAGTGAATGTTATGTGCTGTTATAACTTCTCTAAAGACAATAAAGATTATCCAATAGTCCATCATGTCCTATCTATAGCTGATGCCATATGACCTGTTATACAATGCTGTATTACAAATACCTATGTAACCCATGTAGAACCCAGTAGTGTTGTGGCATGTGGTTGTATTAATGAATGTTACAGGGCAGTTTCAGCATTATATCATCTCACCTATTTGCAAATCTGTAGCATTCAATAACAGAAGCACATGTCCCTGTTCAAAATCCATTTTCTTCACATATGCATGGAAGAATTGCCTTTTTGGTTCCCATCTGTAACTCTTATATGATTCCCACATTCTCCTGTATGGCTCCCCTCTAAATATCTGTATGAGCTGCTGTATATTCATCTTCTAATGAGCCACTGTGAGCTTCGATCAGTGAGTTGTGACTGGATGAAAGATGATCTGGCATGTAAAAGGACCATCTGAAACAAATGAACTTGATGATACTCTTTTGAAACTCAGTTGACTTAGCTGCTTGTTTACATCTGCTGGCCAAATCAGGAAGCAGTGTACAGTATTTTATAAATATTTTTCACCTAGTAATGTTCTGTTTATAGTTTAAGTGATGCTATTTGATAGGTGGCTAGACACATGTCTTAGATGGTGCACTGTAGCACACAATGCTTTTGCAATGACAATGTGACCTAACTGCAATAGTTTCTCTCCCTCAAGTCCAGTCTTAATTTATGTTGATAAAAATGCATGCATTGCTTCATGAGTTTCTTTGGACTTCTCCAAGGCACTTATCATGTTACTGTTGCCTGCCTGTGATGCTGAAACCAGTTAGAAATTCATTCAACTTTCTGAGTTTCTTATACTGTTTTTGAATCTATTGAATTTTTAAAGATTAAAAATATATATAATCGAGCTTTTTATTATCCTTTATTAAAGTGATGAACAAATAAGAGGAAATGAAGTATTAACCACAAGGTACATTGCTCCAAGGCACCTGAGATGGCTGAGAGCTGACATAGCTTAGTTTTATAAAAGCTAAGGGACTTCCCTGATATTCAAAATACAATCATCTTATACCTTGAAACAATCACACAGAAATTGCTAACCAATGAGGGACAGTGAGGAAAAGTATGCCAAGTCACAGTGGACCAAAATCACAGCAAATTAGCCATCCAAAATCAGTGTCATGTGAATGTGCTTTTTCAACAAGCACATACTTGACCTCTTTTGGACAGGTGAGAATGTGTCTGAGTGATCCCCAAGTGACTAAGTTTGCCTTTGTTCTTTTCAAAAAAAGTCATCTTTCCTTTCTTGGGAACTATCCAACACATAGAAAACTTTGGAAATGATTCACATAGCCTTGAATCGACAGTCCCAAAGACAAAGGGAAAAAAAGCCCTTGTCTATCATCCACAGCTGGAGGTTGCAAGTAAAAGAGACACAAGCTGACTTTTATCTCCCTTTTAATTAGCCCATCACTTCCACCAGCTAGGAATCAGCCTGTTGGTTTTCATTCAAGAAAAATGGGGTGTTTTGTTGTTTTCTTATTTTAAGTTAAAAAAAAATAACCAGTGGCGTTGCTTATTCTAAGGTGATTTCTTCCATTTACCATTACTAATGAGGTGGGGATGTATAGATTCCAACATTGCCACAGGTAGGGAGGGACTTGATGTTTTTTTCCCCCGTGACTAGATATTTATAATGACAGTGGCTTAGGAACTAGATGAGTTTTCCTCTATTGACACTGACCACCTGCTGCCCACTTTAGACTAGTAGCATTTCACATGTTTGCACAAATATTATGTTCAACAAAACCATAAGTGTATTTACAGAATAATATGGCTTATGGAAGAGCATACACGCCAATGAAGATTTTATCCTCATCACTTGAGAGAGTGATCATTCCCTTTCCCAACTACCCTAATTTTCTCATCATTAGGGCCTTAAGTGAATGGGTGAAGAGGAAAATTTGGGAATGTGTCTTTTGTAGGGTTTCTGTTGTATTGTGTTGTATTTTGTTACCTAGATTCAAGAGATTTACAGAGGGAAAGGACCTCAGTGGTCATCTAATCCAACCCCTTTGATTTACAACAAGGAAACCAACCTAGAAAATTAGCATTACTTAGTGACTAGCCCAAAATCACACAGGTAATGAGTCAGAGCAAGGATTTGAACTCTGGACCTGTGAGGCTAAAGCCAAAGCTCTTTCCACTCTATTTCCTATTGCGATAACTAACTGGTTTCATCAAAATCCTTTAGACCTTTTATCAGAATCTATTGCACAATTTGAGTGGAGTACTGGATATAGACTCAAAAAAACTAGTTTCAAACCCACTTCTCATGTTTGCTAGTTGTAACTGTATGCAAGCCACTTAACTTCTTGGCCTCTGTTCTTTCATCTTTAAAATGGGAGAAGTTGGGGGCGGCTAGGTGGTGCAGTGGATAGAGCACCAGCCCTGGAGTCGGGAGGACCTGAGTTCAAATCTGGCCTCAGACACTTAACACAAAAATTAGCCACGTGACCTTGGGCAAGTCACTTAACCTCAATTGCCCTCCAAAAAAAAATCAAAAAGAAAAAGAAATAAAATGGGAGAAGTAAAACCTGCGGTACCTATACCTCACAGGGTTCTTGTGAGGCTCAGATAAGATAACACATCTACAATGCTTTGCACACATTAAAGTACTATATCAATACTAGCTATTATTGTTGCTGTTGCTGTGGACACATAATAAGCAGCAACAGTAACCTACTGGAGAGTGAATTATTCAAATTCTGCCTCACCTTCCGTATATTCCTTTCTAAGCAGTCTCTAAATTCCTTTCCTAAATCATATGATCCCCTAAGCCAAGCCCTGTCCACCCCATTCCCCCACCCCAACTCTGACCAAGCCTGGATGTGAAGTCTGCACAGCTCTCATGTTCCTGACTTCACTTCCCAAAGAGCCCATATCACTCTTCAGGCCAGCTTCCCTGAACACCCACGCGGCACAGCCAGGTGGAGCATCTGAGTCTCTCCTGAGCTCCTTCAGAACTGACTGCAGATTCTCATCTAGGAACACCCAAGATAACAGGCATCCACATCAAGTTCCCATTCTTCAAGAAAGAATTGTGAAGGGCAGAGAAGGTTTGGGGCTGTTCCTGTTCTACTGGGTAATTTTTAAATATTTTGATAGTAAAAAAAATTACATATATATATAAATATATGTATACACATGCATACGTATGTGTGTAACTAGTTATTTGGCTGTTAACTAAACGGCTGGTAGATTAGGAGAACATCTGCAAGGGACGTTCAGTGACGGGGACACAAGCGCTGCCCTCAACATCGGTCTGCCTCCCATCATCGCAGCTGACTTACTTCTCTGAGAAGTCAGTATTGCTGCTACCACTGTGTGGACAAGTGTATGCAATATACTATACTCACAGTACTCATCATGTAGAATTTGGGTTCTCATTTGTAAACATTCTAACTGTAGTTTCTAAGAGGGAAAGGGTGGGATTAGGGTGATAAATGACGTTTTTAAACAGATTCCTATAAATATGAAGATTTTCAAGTTGGGTTTGTCAAATAAATATCATATAAATATATCCATCTCTTTCTTTTTTGTGTATGGATAGACATGGGTTTACATATCTATATATAAATATATATAAACTCTAGGAAAATAGTTCTTTTTTAAAGGTCTATTGTATTCACAATGCACTTTTAGCTGTATGTTTAGATATGTAATTCCAAGCAGAAGTTGGCAGTTACCACAATTTAAGAAAAAATTCTTTCTGAAATTTCTGTAACAAATGTTTTACAATAAAAGGAATAATGTAGCTCAAAACACATCTCAAGTTTTGGTGCACTTCTTTACAGTGTTCTACTCCCCTTCATCCAGAACCTCAGAGTAACCTGTCCATCCCATAGACAAAGGACTTTAGGTTTTGTTCATAATTTGTGTCTGTGTAGACTATATGGGAGAGCAGGAATGCAGGGCATGGTTCCTACCTTTGGGTGTCCTACAACAGTGTTGGAAAAACAAACTATGCACAAATGAAAAGATAATTGTGATGCCTACTATTAAGTAACAAATGAGAACAGGCAATGAGTGCTATTAGAGTCCAAAATGAAGAGATTGCTGGGCCCAGGAAGAGTCAGAGGAGACTTCATGGAAGGGGTGGAAATTAAGGTAGGCCTTGAAGGATTGGTAGGATTTGATTAGGGTAAGCAGATGAAGAAAACGAGTCCAACCTGTGACTCATTGAGAACTGAGTGCAGACACCCACTTGAGAACACTCAAATAAGCAGGCTTCTATTTCCATATTCCACTTCTCAAGAAAGAACCAGGAAGGAGACAAAAATGCCACCGTTTGGGGTTGTTCCTGCTGCTATAGCATAAAGAAAGATTGGACAGCCAAAAAAATGTACATCCATATATGTGATGAGGATGTACATACATACATACATACATACATACATGTGTGTTGCTGTATACTTCTTCATCTATAAAATGAGTTGGAGAAGGAAATGGCAAACCACTCCAGCATCTCTACCAAGAAAACCCCAAAAGGAGTCTTAAGAGTCAGACATGACTAGAAAATGACTAAACAGCAACAAACTACATGCATAGTTGGTGGACTGGTGAGAATATCTGCAAAGGATGGGGTGAAAAGAAAGTCTATTCCAAATGAGAAAGACTCTTGGATAATAGAAAGTACCACATAGATTAGGGTTGTGGGCTGTTTGAGAGATCATCCCTGCTATGCATCATCCATCTTAAGAATCAAGAAAATCATATCACACAGGTGTATTTGCCCATAAATCCTTTCTTTCACAGACCAATAGTCCTCAGAATGATAGGATCATAGATTGACGTCTGAGAGGGACCTCAGAGGCCATCTAACTCCACCCCCTAGTTTTACAGATGAGAAAATGGAGACAACACAAAGGGTAAGTGACTAGTCTGAAGTCACATGGATTGCAAGTGGCAAAAGTCAAATCCCAGGGTTTCCTAGTAGTATCAATTCAGGGAGATCATGAAAAACAAGGGGATATTTGGAGGGAGAGTGTTTTTGCCATGAATGGAAGGGTGATGATTGGTGTTTACCATAAGACCTGAAGCCAGTTTTGAAAATAATCTAGGAAAGATAAAACCTTACCTCAAAGGCTCCTCATACCCAGGGTCACAAATCTAACCTCTTGCAGTTGATCTCTTCCCCTGTGTTTGGACCAGACCTATGATTTCACTGATCTAGGAGGCTCCCTCTACCTTACCTGCTTACCTGCTCACCAACTTCAAAAAAGTTAAGTATGTCATACAGCTAGTATGTGTCAGAAGCTGAAAAGGAACTCAGGGCTTCCTGACTCCAGGGCCAGCTCTCCATCCACTTTGCCACACTGTCTTCTGTCCAAACATTGGATTTCAAATTCATCTGAGGACATGTTGATTATTCAGTGGAGAACTTTTAAAATATAATGTGATATCTGAGCTCTAGAGAATGTTTTTCTTCATGCATCAGTGTTTTTTAGGTACTCCTGTAGGCTGAGTTGATCTTCATGGAAAAGTTAAAGCTAAATATGATCTCATCATGGAGGAAAAAAGATTTCAACAACCAAAAAAGGACCACTTAATTTTCTAAGAAAATCCAAGGTGTACATTTGAATGCTATTTTACATAAATGTGCCCACCAGATTTCCTGGAAAATCAGACCTTTTTCTGCTGCCAAAATTCTTCATTTTTTACAATATTATATTTTGCCATCCTCTCTCTATGCAAAAACCAGCTCAGAGCTGACAGTAGGACCAGAGGAGACATTGATGCACAAGACATTCCCTCTATACCTTAGACACTCTCACTCTTGTATTGCTGTTTGATTTAAAAGCAGCAGAACTGCTTACAATACTAAAGATCGCACATTATCACACCATCTAGCTGTAGAAATTTGTCCACAACCATTTTATTATTTGCCTTCCTCTGCTTGGTGTAACACATTTCCTTGGAGTCTTATGGTAAACACCAATCATCACCCTTCCATTCATGGCAAAAACACTCTCCCTCCAAATATCCCCTTGTTTTTCATGGTCTCCCTGAATTGATACTACTAGGAAACCCTGGGATTTGACTTTTGCCACTTGCAATCCATGTGACTTCAGACTAGTCACTTACCCTTTGTGTTGTCTCCATTTTCTCATCTGTAAAACTAGGGGGTGGAGTTAGTCTGAGGTCCCTCTCAGACGTCAATCTATGATCCTATCACTCTGAGAACTATTGGTCTGTGAAAGAAAGGATTTATGGGCAAATATACCTGTGCGATATGATTTTATTGATTCTTAATGGACTCAGGGTTCAGTAGTAGAGGAAAGAATCCTAGAACCACAGATTTAGAACTTAGAATGGAGTTTAGAATTCATCAAGTCTAATTCACTCCTTTTACAGATAAGCAAACTGAGCCCTGATGACAGTAAGTGACTCATTCAAAATCCTATGTCTAGAAAATATCATAATAGGAATTTGAACACAAGTACTTTGACTCCAAATGGAGGACTCTTTCAATTACACAAGACATTTTTCATAACTATTAATTTAAGTTCAGATCAATCATTTGGGTCTCAATAGAAGTCACCTCAGTCCACCAAACATTTATTTATTAAGCATTCACCATGTACAAAGTCCTGTGGATACAAAAGATAGAGATGTTACAGAACCAGCTCTCAAGACACAATCTAATAGGAGGGAAATTTTATGTCCACAAATAACTATGATACAGGGGAAGGTGAGATCAGCAGAAGGGAAATGTATAAGGATAAATCTGAAGACAGAACACTTTTACCTAAAAGGTCAGGGGAGTCTTCATTGAAGAGGTAGCGACTAAATAAGACTTTAAAAAAAATCAAAGCTAGGGGTGGCTAGGTGATACAGTGAGTAAGAGTGCTGGCCTCAGAGTTGGGAGGACCTGGGATCAGTTCTGGCCTCAGTTACTTAACATCCACACAAAAATAACTGGTCGGGAAACCTTGGGCAAGTTACTTAACCCTAATTGCTTTAAAAAAAATCAAATCTGTAATTTCAGTGGCAGAGTATTGAAACTCCTAACCAATGTAGATCCTTGTTGTTGATTTTTTTCAATCATATCTGATTCAAAGATGTCAGGTTTTCTCAGCAAAGATACTGAAGTGGTTTGCCATTTCCTTCTCCAGCTCATTTTACAGAAGAGAAACTGAAGTAAACAGGGTTATGTGACTTGCCCAGGGTCACACAGCTAGTATCTGAAGCCAGATTTGAACTTATGAAGATGAGTCTAGCTGTCCATGCAGATCCTTACCTGTTCAGTAACATAGAAAGTTTCCTGAGCCACTAAGTTAAGGGACTTGTTAGGGGAAGGCTTCTAGCAAATATATGTTACTGACAGGACCCAGGAGTCCCTGACTGAGGTCACCTGTGTGTGTGTATGTGTATGTGTGTGTATGTGTGTATTGTTTTAAAGTTTGCAAAGGACTTTTCTATTATCTCATTTGATTCTTATAACAACCATATAAGTTAGTCACTCAATAAACATTTACTAAACACTCACTACATTTTAGGCTCTGTACTAAATTGAAGACTTAAAAAAAACTCTCTGCCCTCAAGGGTCTTGAATTCTAGAGGAATGGAAAACATATAAATAAACAGGTATGAGCAAGATGCATCCAAAACATTTATTAACCACCTACTATTTTCCAGGTACAGTACTAAGAACTAGGAATACAAAAGTAGGAGAAAGTCCCTGCCCTCAAGGAGCTTACAGTTTAATGGGGGAGAGAATATGCAATAAATATATACAAAATGACAGAAGATACTGGATTTAAGAGGGGCTAAGGAAGGCTTCAGGTAGAAAGTAGGATTTTACTTGGGACTTAACGGAAGCCAAGGAATTCAGCAGTCAGAGCAGAGAAGGGAAAGCATTCCAGGCATAGAGGACAACCAGAGAAAACTCCCAGAGCCAAGAGATGGAGTGTTTTGTTCCTGGAACAGCCAGGAGACCAGAGTCCCTGGACTGAACAGTAGGTGTCAGGGAGTAAGATGTAAGAATACTGGAAAGGTAGAAATTGGCTAGGTTATAAGGAGCTTTGAATGCCAAACAGAGCATTTTGTATTTGATCCTGGAGGCAACAGAAAGCCACCGCAGTTTATTGGGGAGGGATGGAAAGGGGAAGTAATGTTGTCAGACCTGTTCTTTAGGAAAATCACTTTAGTGGCTGAATGGAGGATAGATTGGAGTGGGGAGAGACTTGAGGTAAGCAAACTCACCTATTTGCAATAATCGAGATGATGAGGGCCTACACTAGAGTGGTGGCAATGTTAGAGGGGGTAAGGGATTGTTGCAAAGGTGAAATCAATAGGCCTTTACAACAGATTGGACATGGAGTGTGAAAGATAGTAAGGAGTCTAGCATGAAACCCGGGTTGCAAACCCAGAGGACTGGCAAGACAGTGCTGCTCTCTATAGTCATAGGGAAGGTAGGGTAGGAAGAAAGATAATGAGTTTTATTTTGGATATATGAAGTTTAAGACGTTGTAGTGTCAATGCAATATTTACAATACCCATGGTCACAATCAAGGCTGTGACCATAAATATCGCATGATATGCGATTGTAAAATATACCAGATTCTACAGGTAGAGGACAGAACTGAAACATTTATTAAGACACCAGAAAACTGAATCCTAAAACGTGTAAGCTGATTCCATCATAGTACCAAAGATATTAAGAAGCCACGATAACACTGAGAGCCACAGCATCCTTCAACCTTCCCACAAACCAATACAAAATCAATATCTATGTATAAACCTCTTTATCTCCTTGCCTGAGCATCTTTTCTCCCCCACCATCTCGCTAGCTCTGACTACCAGCTTCCTGTGGGCTCTGCTACACCCTTCAGCAAACTCCTCCCACCACAAGGCTTCATGTGATTACATTCAGCCTATTATGGGATAGAGTTTACCTTCAAAGCAGGGGAGGTCTTCAAACTTCCTTCCCCCTGGGTCCATTAAGGGGCAGTGGAGGTCTTCATATTTCCATCCCATTCCCATGTCTATGGACTCAAGATGTTTGAAAGGCCGTTGGAGATTCAGAACTGGCAGGAGATCAGAGCATGAGATGTAGATTTGAGAAGTATCAGCATAGAGGTGGTAATTAAATCCATGGGAGCTGATGAGATCATGTGTAGTAGCATAGAGGGAGAAGAGGGCCTAGGACATAACCCTGAGGAACATGTAAGGTTAGAAGGCGTGATATGGAAGAGAATCCAGCAAGAGACAGAAGGTAGATAGACAGCTAGGAGGAAAACCAGCAGAGTGTGGTCCCAAAGCCCTAGATGGAAAAGAGTATCAAGGAGGAGAACTATCTGTAGTGTCAAAGCTCAAGGAGATTCTCAAGGAAAATCAAGGAGAAAAGGCCATTGAACTTGGCAACTCAAAGATCCTCAATAACTCTGGAAGCAGTTTTCATGAAATGATAAGGTCAGAAACCAGACTGTAAGTAGTTAAGAAGAAAAAGAGGAAAGTAGAGGCACTTATGGTAGAAGAGGGGTTTAGCCACAAAGGGTTAAAGAGATATAGGATGATAACCTAGCAAAGATGGATCATAAAAGGATTTTTTTCAGGATAGTGGACATGTAGGCATGTTTGTAGGCAGTCGGAAATGATCCAGTGGAGAGAGATTGAAAATAAGTGAAAGACTGGACATGACAGAGGGGGCAATGTGTTGGAGGAGACCAGATGGAACGGGATCACTTGAACAAGTAGAGGGGTTAGCCTTGGTAAGGAGCCACTTCATCATGTGAGACAGGAGTGAAGGAGAAGACAGGGTAATAGGAGATGAGGAAGAGGGGAGAAGAGGCAGTTCACAGCAAATGGCCTCAATTTTTTCTGTAAAATATGAGGCAAGCATCTCAGTTGATATAGTAGGGGGAGAGGAAGTCAAGGGAGGTTTGAGGAGGGAAGAAAAGGTTGGGGAGAGTCACTATAGCTAGTGGGATAGTGAGTTGATGGGGGGGTATAGTAGAATTGCTTAGGAGCAGTAAGGGTGCAGTAATTTGTAGTGGACCCATTCAGAACAGTTGCATTATATTTTTCCAACTGCATTCAGCAGCAAAGTCAACAAATGGTGGTAATGATTCAAGGGCTAAGGCTTGGCTAGTGTAATCAGAGATATGGTAAGGAGTCTAGGGATTCAAGAGAGGATGACAGCATAGAACAGAATTGTTTCACCAAAGGATAAAGATGAAGAGGAGAGGGGAGGCTGGCTAGTACAGGGGTGATATCCTAGGAGAGAATTGAGGGTAAAAGGGATTAGAGGTCACTTTTTATAAGGGAAGACAGTGGGAAAGGTGAAAAGCCAAGAGATTATGACTGGATAAGGAAATTTCAGAATTCTTGAACATAGTGGTGGTACATGTAGGGGTGATAGCAAGATCAAGGCCATTGCTACCTTTTTTTAAAGAGGTTCAAAGAAGTTAAATAACTTATACATATCTGAACCCAATCATTAATGACTCCCAAGTCCAGGGCTCTATACAGTATGCCATACCATCTCAATAAAGGAAACTCAGAAAACTGAGATTGATTGGGGTTGAGGAGGGGACCAGGCAGTAAAAAGGAATTTCACATACAGCAGGACCATGTGAGCAAGGGCAAACTGAGAATGGGAAAGAGAGTTTAGAAGGAATGTATATGAAAGGGTATAATGTAAGAGAACTCTAAAGAAATTTAAGTTGTAATCAGATCATGGACAGTCATGTGAGATAAAGAGTTTATACTTTTGTCAGTAGCCATGAGGAAGTTTTTTTTAAGGAAGGGAGTGATTCAATTAGAACAATACATTTGGAAGATTACTCACATGGTAGAAAAAAAGGATGGTTTGGGGAGGAGATAGATACAGTTCTGGAAATAAGAGCAATGAGACAAAAGAAAGAAATATAGGTAAAGAGGAAATAAAACTAACCCCCTTTACTAATGATATGATGCTTTACTTAGAAAGTCCCAGGGAATCAGAAAAACTATTAATTAAGACAATCTGTAACTTCAGCAACATTGCAGGCTACAAATAAACTGTTTATAAAAATCAATAGTATTTCCATACAATAACAACAAAATCCTACAGGTAGTAATAGAAAAGAAAATCCCACTTGAAATAATTGCAAAATGCATAAAATATCTGAGGATCAATCTACCAAGACACACAAAATACTTGTATAGATTCAATTACAAAGTGTTCCTTAAAGAAATAAAGGATAACTTAAATAACTAGAGGAATAGTCAGTATCATGGCTGGGCCATATCAATATAAGTAAAATGACAATACTATCAAAGTTAACTTACAATTTCAATGCTGTATCAATCAAATTACCAAAGAGATACTTTACAGAACTCAATAAAATAAAAAAAATTCATTGGGAAAAAATGAAAGATATAGAATATCAAAGGAAATAATGAAAAGACATAGAGGTGAAGGGAGAGTAGCTCTTCCAGACCTGAAACTACAATATCATAATAATAATAATGACAATATCAAAACCATCTGGCATTGGTTAAAAAACAGAGAGATAGATCAATGGAACAGATTAGACAAGAGAAAATCAGAAACGATGGGACTCAGTAACACAGTGCTCGATAAACTGGAAAACAGAAATGACTTAGGAAAGAATTCCCAATTTAATAAAAATTGTTGGAAAAACTGGAAATCATTTTGCCAGAAATTAAGCTTAAATGAACTCCTTACACTATATTCAACAATATGTTCTAAATGGTACATAACTGTAATATAAAATAAAGAACATATTATAAAATATTTAAAGAAAAGCAGATCACATACTTTTCACAGCTATAGGTAGATACAGATTTAACTAAGCAAGGCATAGAGGTCATTACAGAAGATAAATTAGATAACTTTGATTACATGAAACTGAAAAGCTTCCTGCACAAACAAAACTAATGTGCCTAGGTTAAGATGAGAAGTGATCAAATAAAGAAAATCTTTGTTTCAACTTTTTTCAATAAGAGTTTGGCACACGAGATATAGAAACAATGAACACACTAACATGAATGTTATATAAAACAAAAAGTCATTCCAAATAATAAGCGGTCAAAAAATATGAAAAAACAATTCTCAAAAGAAGAACTAAAAACTGTTAACCATAGAAAAGAATGCTCCATGGCAAAAAATAAGAGAAATGCAAGTAAAACAATCCTGAGATTTCACTTCACACCCTGAAAATTGGCAGAGATGACAAAAGAGGGAAATAGTCAATGTTGGAGGAATTTGAGGAGAATAGTTATACTGGTCCATTTTTGGTGGAGCTATTAGGCAGTTCACCTGTTTTAGAAAACAATTTGATATTATGCAAATAAAGTGAGTGAAATGTCCACACCCTTGTAAAGCCAAGCATGAGCAGCTCTTCAGAGGACTGCTGCTGCGAACAGCTTTAAGGTTCTGATCACATAGTATTGTGAATTCTCTATTTATTCAGCAATAAATTAAAGCAAAACATTTACAGAAACCAAAATACAACTTCAAAATGTTATAACATAACTAAAGTGGCCACATAGTTTTCACCAAAGTGGCCACATAGTTTTAAACAAAAGATATCATTCAGGAGCAAGCCTCCTTAAGGGACACAAAGTCAAAGTTCTCTACCCCTAGGTCACACTATCTTAATCTCTCAGCCAAAAAGTCTTCTTCTTGATTGGAGATTAGTTTCCAATCATCCTTAACTTAATCATCCTTAAGATGTACAAGGTACAAAGCACATAGGTCTCCCACCCCTAGGCTAAAGTAAATCATGATCTTCTCAGTCAGCACTAAGTACCCAAGGAGAGTTCTTTACATCTTGACTTGAGGCTGGCTCTCAGATTCCATGGTTCTTTTTCCATGGGTCCAGCTCCTGCCTGAATCTAACCAACTGTCACATGGATTCAAAGGTAGGCATCTCAGCACCTCATCCAGTTCCCATTCCACACTGAAGTTCACAGTGTCCAGTCCACCTCAACTCCTTCACAGTTTCTGTTTCTGGGAAGACAAAACTTAACAGAGCCAAAACAACATTCACACACATTGCTGGCACCATCATCAATTCACTTTCTGTCTGTGAAATCAACACAGACCCACAAAGTCTGAAAACTCCACACAAATCATCAGTATAGTCCCAAGACCTCCAAAACCCTTCTCCAGGACTTCTATAAACAGACAACAAGAAAATCCTCTTTCAGGGCTTCCAGGAAGGTCCCAGGGCTTCTGTACAAAGTATTACAAATACAAATCAACACAGACAGAACAGATAGAGTGCTGGGATACCACAAGTTTTCTCCTCAATCTGCCACCATAGGTATTCCCTTCTAAGTTCTGCTCTCTCCCAGCTTGTGCTCAACTTTTTATCTGGTCATTAGCTCCTCCCTGTTCTACCCACTTCTTATGTCCTTCCTGTTCCTGTCTTTAGGCTAACCCTAAAGATGCCAGTGATAAGAAGAAAGTCTCCATATACATTATTTGTAGCAATATTTTTATCATAGAAAAGAAACAGAAATAAATGGATGCCCACAACTGGGGAATAGCTAAACAAATTATGATATATTAATGTGATGCTATATTACTGTGCTGTAAATTATGAATATGATGAATACAGGAAGGAGACAGAGAGATCATTGTGGGCTTCTGTGGTCAAAGAAGGCTTCATGGGGTACATGGGACTTGAGCTAAGTGTTGAAATGATTAGGACTTGTATAACTCCTATAAAAGAGATTAGGTACATATCATCTGGGGGTCTCCCATTGCATCCTGGATCATCTCCAGTCATCCTGATGAATAGATATCTGGCCACTTGCCAAAGATGGCTTGGGAGGAGAAAGCGAGACTGATGACCTTGCACAGCCCTCCCTCACTCAAATCAAAGTCAACTGCAAGTCATGTCATCATTTCTTTGATGCCATGGTCCTCTTCCAAAACAAAGAACAAACACAAATATCATCTGGGGAGCAGCAATTATAAGCAAAGATGAAGAAGTAGAAGTGAATAAGTCCTGACTGGGAGAAGGTAAATTAAAGTATATTACAGTGAGCAAAGCAATCTGAGTAGAAAGTAGAAGGAGTAGTGATTGATAAAGTAGAACTAGAAACAGGAAAGGGAGCCCCAAATGGTAGAAAGTCTTGAATGCCAGTCCAAAGATATTGGGAAACTATGGGGAACAGTTGAAGGGTTTTGAGTATAATCTGGAAGGTGTATACAGGAGAGATAAAAGAGATTTAATTTAAGAGGCAAGGAGAACATAAGAACATAGAATTTATAGCTGAAAGGGGTCTGAGAAATTATCTAGACCAAACCCTTTGTTTTACAGGTATAGAAACTGAGGTCAAGAGGTGAAGCAATTTACCCAAAATCATACAGCTAGTTTTGGAAAACAATTTGGAATTATGAAAATAAAGTGACTAAAATATCCACACCTTTTGTCCAGATATTCTCTTAGTAGGTTTATACCCCAAAGATGCCAGCAATGAGAAGAAAGTCTCCACATATATTATTTGTAGCTAAGCTACACCAAAGCTATGATTAAGGTTTATTGTTGATGTTATTAAGGAAAATTAATAGTAGCTGTAACTGAGATGAAAGGAAAAGGAAAAAGTCAGAAATAATTGAAAAAACTCTAAAGTATGATCCATGGATTACTGGTAGTCCATAAGAATCGTCCCAGGGTTATAAAATGACCATATGAAACTGTTATTTTAAAAAGCTTAGGAGGTTTTTTCTTCCACTTGGTATATAATATATGTAGTCTCACCTGTATAAATGTTGAGTACACAGTTGCTATACCCCCAACCCCACCTCAGAACTGTGGAGGTCTTTCGGAGACCAGGAATTGTTTCAGATTCGTCTTTGTTAGCCCCAGACCTAACACAAAAGTTTTTGGAGAGGTTTTTGGAGGGTTCTTCTTTTAAAAAATACAGATCTGTAATATATTTTCCCCTTAAGGAAATGCCCTCTAACAATTCAGAAAAGTGCCTTCTCTATAATTTAAAGCCTTTTGGGGGGAAAGGATATGGCCAAGGCAGGACTGGAACCCAGGAAGGCCAGCAGGCTATGCGCAGCCCTGAACTTCTCATGGACAGGGTAAACACTGAATAAAAAGCTTGCTGAATTGAATGAATGCAGTGTATAGGATCATACTGCTTCAAGGGACTTCAGAGTCTTTCTATCTAGTCCAATCTCCTTAAATTACAAAATGAGGACATTGAGGAGGGGGGAGGAGGCACCTAATAACTTGCCCAAAGTCATAAAGCAATAAACGTGGTAACCCAGTCATCTGACTCCAGAGTCAAGCAATGATCTTTCCCTTTTGCCTGCCTTCCTTCAAAAGCATCAGAAAGGACATATTTAACCTAAAGGCAGTTGGATGGCATGATGGATAGGGTGCAGCACTTGAAGTCGGGAAGATTCAAGTGAGTCAGTCAAAAAGCATATAGGTGCCAGGCATTGTTAAGTATTGGGAATACAAATACAAGCCAAAAGTCATTCCCAGCCCTCCAAGAGATTACATCCTAAAACAGTACGACAGTAAATAAAAGGAAGCTTTCCAAAAGGAAAATAGTGACAAAGGTACCTACACAGGGCAGAGAAGAGAAGCTCAGAGTCCAACCAGCAGAGAGCGAAAAAGTGGTGGGTCTTGGTGCCCTCCTTAATTGGAGGTTGTTCTGGGAGGAGCCATCCCATCACAGAGAGAAGGCTCAGTTGCAGAGGTAGAGGTGTGCCTGGGCATCTACTTACTGCCCCCAGAGAGTCTATTGTTAAATATTCAACATGAGTGTTTTATATCTTGGAAGTGGTGGAGTGCGGGCCTAGAGTCAAGAAGACTCATCTTTGTGGGTTCAAATATGGCTTCACACACTAACCATGTGACCCTAACTATGTTACTTAACTTAGTTTCCTCAATTGTAAAAATGAGCTGAAGAAGGAAATTGCAACCACTTCAGTATCATTGCCAGGAAAACCCTGAATGGGGTCACAAAGAATCTGACAACAACAGCAACAATTTACACCTCAGAAACTGGCAAATGCTACGAATCAGCGCCTTATTTATTTATTTGCTAATTGTATAAGTTTAATGAAGTTATGTAGAAAATGTTAATGATGCAGATTAAACTCAAGAGCGTGTCCCAGTACAATACTTTTATTTTTTCAGAGAGCAGGTTAAACACTTACCAGCAGGGTTACTGTGAATAGAGTACTAGCTCTGGGGTCAGGAGGACCTGAGTTCAAATCCAGTCTCAGACACTTAACACTTACTAGCTGTGTGACTTTGGGCAAGTCACTTAACCCCAACTGCCCTGCATTGCCCCCTCCAAAAAAAAAAAAAAGGAACAGTATCAGTACACCCTTAAGTGAAGAGTATTTCCAAAGAGTAAAAATTAGGGATAAGCAAGGTTTCAGAGTGAATGGTATGGTGTAGAAAGTCCAGAGTGAAACCTGGAGAAGAAGTTCAAATCCTGACTTATCCACATAACTAGATGTGTGAGCCTGAGCAAGGCAATTAACCTGTCAACTTCTGTTTCCCCTGTGGTAAAGTGGGGGAAATAATAACACCTACCTGGAAGGATCAGATAACAAATGTCAAACATTGTGCAAAAGTAAAAGCCCCACATACCTGGCTATTAAACTGAGACCACAACAATGAGAAAAAAGCAATTAATGAGCATTTACTATATTGTGGAATTGAGGATGAAATACTTAAAAACAACAAAGAGCTTACATTCTACCATGAAAGTAAGTATTAACATGTTTCCACTTACATATAGTGTATACAGAATGAATCCAAGGTAGTTTGGAGATCAAGAAAGTATCACTTTGAGTTTAGTCTAAAAGGAAGCCCAAGATTTTCCTAGAGACAGATGGAATCATTTTAATGGTCAATAACCCAGACTATGGGAGAGTTGGGGTGGGGGGAGCAAGAGTTCTGTGAGGATTTTTGACCTCCAAAGTTAGTCTTAAATAAAAAAGCCTTAAAGGTTACCAAAGAAGGCACTCCCAGCCTCAGTTCCCTCTCAGCCTAAGTCTTTCCAAGGGTGAGAAGTTTTACAGAACCTTCTGCAGGTTAATGAATGATCCCAAATGAATATTTTGGACACTGTGGGAGGACCGATGCAATCACAGAGTAGTGTTGTTGCCATGTGAGCTGAGCTTCATTAGATGCTTCTGAGTCACCCAAAGAACGGTGAGATCTGAGAGCAGAAATCCAAGGCAGCTGGAGAATCGAAACAATGAATAACATCTCAGGCTGGCTGCTGGCTGCTTGGAAGTAAGTCCGGAGGCCATCTCATCCCACACTTAGTCTTCTCTGAAATAAAAGACCTTTAAAATCACTGGATTTTTAAGTTGTTTAAAGGGTACCATTAGTCTATGTTATCAAATATCTTTACCCCCTCAAAACTCCCAATATGAAATACATATTGAAGATCAGTGTTTCTTCCTGAAACTTACTGAATTTGGTACTGAGCTGACATCCCCAAGTTACAGTCATGCTCAAAAACACTTGCCTTGTTTTCTTTAAAAGGTGCAGAAAAAAAGACTAGCTATAGGCACACAATAAGCACCTAATAAACTCTTCTTAACTAACTAGCTGACTAGCAGTGTAAATCCTGCCATGGTCGTTTTCAAACAATAATGAAAACATAAATATATCATAGGACTGGGGCAGCTAAGTGGCACAGTGAATAGAGCACCAGCCCTGGAATTAGGAGGACCTGAGTTCAAATCCAGCCTCAGGCACTTGACACACTAGCTGTATGACCTTGGGCAAGTAACTTAACCCCAATTGCCTTGCCAACAACAAAAAACAAAACAAAACAAAAATATATATATATATATATATATATATATATATATATAGGATTGTAGTTCTAGAGCTGGGAGGAAAGACAAAGGTCCATCCATCTAATCTGACTCCTTCCTTTCATAGATAGGAAAATTAAATTCAATAAACATTTTATTAAGCAGTTACGTTGTGCCAGGCACTGTGCCAAGGCCTTGGGGATACAAAAAGAGGCAAAAGACAGTCCCAGTCCACGTGGAACTTACTCTTTAGTAGAGGCCTAGAAAGGGTAAGTAACTTGTCCAAGGTCACAAAAAAGTAAACAAGCATTGAAGGGCAAGATTTGAACTGATGTCTTCTGACTCCAGAGTAGGTGTTCTTTCCAGGACTTTTTATGTGAATATATGTCCAAGAGTTTCCTTCTCAGAGCAGCAGACCAACCCAGTGGGCCTGACAGAAGAAAACCCACCAGTTTAGCCCAGGGAGGCTGGAGGTCAATGTTCCTGTATCCTTCTGCCTCTTCTTTGAAGGAAGGCACATCAAACATTTCCACGGGATTTGCCTCTTGCTCCTCTGTGGTGAATAGCTAACTTTAAGAGCATTGCAGGTGGCACAGTTTTACACAACCACAGCCACTGATCTAGGAATATTTTGCTCTACACCATAGTAGAAAAAGATGAAGTGTATAATAGTGGTGAGTGAAACAGTCTCAAATATAGGAAGTCCTAGGTACACCTCCTGCCTCTGACACATAGTAGGTATGTAGCCCTCGTTAGGTCATTTAACCTTTCAGAAACCCCAGGGAATTCTCCAAGTCTACAATTTACAGAAGAGGGGCCCAGCTACATTGGTGGAGGGTAGATCCATCATTGGGATTTCCCTATACCAATGATATCCTAGGGTTGGTCCTGTCCCCTTTCTCCTTCACTCCCTCCTATACAGTGGAAGAAAACCAGGCCATTCCTATGTTGTCTTTTTTTTATAGTGACTGCTGATCCCTGTTGGAGACACAATCTTGCTAGTGAAATAGAAATTAGCCTGAATTTAGTCAAAGGACCTAGCATTAAATCTTCTTCTACCATATAACCTCAAATTATTTCACTTTTCTGGGCCCTTATGAAGGGGTAGGCCCTAATTGGCCTCTAAAATGGCTTCTGGCTTTAAATCTATGATCTTCTAATTCTCCTGCTCACCCCAGTTTAAAACCAGAATCTTCACTGATTTTTTTTTTTATTCTCCTTGATTAGTTAGGTGGTGCAATGGCTAGAGCCCAGGCCTAGAATCAAGAAGACCTAAGTTCAAATTCAACCTCAGATACTTCCTAACTATGTGATCTGTCTGCTTGGGTTTCCTCAAATGTAAAATGAGGGAATCAACAGCACCTACTTCCCAGAGTCATATTTGTTAAGCACTTAGAATACCACCTGATACATAGCAGGCCTTTAATAAATGCTTTTTGGTTTCTCATATTTAATCAATTACCAGGACTTGTTGATTTTACAGCACAATATCTCTCATCTCCCTCCCTTTTCTCCACTAACATGGTCGCCATCCTCATTCGGGTCCTTGTTACCCATCTCTGAATGATTTCAGTGGCATCCAAATTGGGATCCTCGATTCTGGTTACTTCCTCTCCCAATGGATCTGCCCATATTGATGCCACAGTAATCTTTCTTAAACTTAGATCTGACCTTGTTTCTTTTATGTTCCCTACTGACTATAAAATAAAGCACAAAGATATTCACTTAGCATTTAAGAAGAACCCTCCCTGAAAATATTTGTCTGCAGTCTACCTATCCAAAGGCAGCTTGATAGTATACTGGGCCTAGAGCCAGAAAGACTCCGTTTCACGAGTTCAAATCCAGGCTCAGACATTTACTTACTACCTGTGTGATCATGGACAAGTCACTTAACCATGTTGGCCTCAGTTTCCTTAACTATAAAGTGAACTGGAGAAGGAAATAGCAAACAACTCCAGTAACTTTGCCAAGAAAACCCCAAATGGGCTCATGAAGAATCAAACACAACTAAAAAAAAACAATTCAACTGCCTATTTAGACAGATAATGTCAAATGGTCATGAGGGTTGGTTTTTGTCTGGAACATTCTATCCTCTATCTCTATACCTTCCTAGAAATGCACTCCTTTCTAATCTCTACCTCTTAGAATTTTTGGCTTCTTTCAAAGCTTAGCTCAGGTGCCACTCCCTGCTTGAAGACTTTCCAGATACCTACCTTGCCAGTGACTTTGCTCTGCTGAAATTACTTCATATTTCTATATGTATGAGTTTTAAATAATCCGGTAGACTGCTCCATATTCCCACCTCCCCACAGTGACAGACAGGGAACAAGCATAAATGAGCCCAACTCTCTGAAATACCACCTGCTGAGTTTCTCTCCCAGAGGAATTTAGGCCCAGAGCACCAGTCAGTTGCTGCAGGACTCTTCAGAAGCAATTCCTGTCTGAGGAGAACATAGTCTCATATTTTTCCCACCTCAATCTGCACAGTAACCCTCACCCCCCCGCCCCACACACACACACACTAACCCTAAAGCTACTAACATCAATAGCTTTCTCAATATGGACTCCAACCCCATCTATGATCACAGGCTTTAAAGACTTAACTGCAAACCCTGGTGTGGCATGCATCTGGGTGGCAAAGGGACACTGAGTCTGGAATAGGGAAGACTTGAGTTCAAATCCAACCCACAGATTAGCTGTGTGACCTTGGACAAATCACTTGACCTCACTGTTCCCTCAGCTGTAAAATGGGGACAGTAGCATGTGTCTCCCAGGGTTTTTACAAGGATCAAATGAGGAGATATTTGTAAACTTAATGAAGGATTGTTTCTTTTCTTCCTTCCTCTGCCCCACCTCTGACTGACCCTGAGTCCCAGTCATAGCTACTCCTATAGTAACATCCAAGAAGTCTAATCACAGAGATCTTGTGGCTACTGAGACCAATGGAGGTACCAAAACCATAACCCCTATGGTGGGGAAGCAATGGAGTTGTGAGTCTCAGGAAACCAGAGATTCTCAGGGACTCACACCTCTCAACCTCAAACACACGATCCCATGTTGGGCAAGAGCTAGAGAAGCAAGAGCTTCACCTCTGCAAACTTATGACTCCAAGACCAATGAGAAGGAAGAAGATATAAACAGCCATATATTGTACACAGGAATAGAGGTTTACAGCACCCACTGTCTTTATCTCTGAATAGATCTAAGCCCTCACTTCTCCCAGAGAGATAGTCCATAACCACAGACCCATTCAGAATGAGAAATAGGAGGTCAAGAACATCTGGGGGATGGGAAGGTTCCCATACCAAGAGTTCTTTGTGAAAGCAGAATAAAGATCAGTAGGCAATTTAAAAAATAACAACACAAAACCATTAGGACCCAAGGTGGGCAATGTTGTAGGGATGTGGTAGTAATATAGTTAGATAGATAAGATCTAGAATTCCTCATTTCAAATCTGCAAGGAAGACTATAATTTCTGCCTTTAGGCAGATCAGGAGGCATGTCATGACTGGGTAATCATGCCTCCATTCTCCTATCTCCAAGATGGGTACTGAGCCAGAATCATATCTACATCAGATATTTGAAATCTAATGGGAACAATGCTCTTTTAGGAGTTCTGGGAAAAAATTTAATTTTCCCTGGTCACTCTAAAGATAGTTATTTTACTCATAGTTGATCTAGCTTCCTCCCACCAAATGCTTGTTTCAAAAAAGAAATCATGGATAGCAAGCAAACATTTATCCAATTAAACAGTAAAACAGAAATCAGAGAAGCTATATAGACTAGAATAGACAAGAGACTACATAAGAGTAAATGGGTTCTTGAAATTAGGAATGAAATAAATATCAGCTTAACCAAGAAGAGAAGATTTCACCAGAGTCATCTACTTGGTGTTCTTAAAGGGACATGTGGGAGGTGGAGGGGTCTAGTTTTCTCCACATGTCTGAAGCTCCAAAGGCTCCCATCTTCTATCCCGAAATCATATTCTTTTGCCCAGTCTGTCTCAAACTGTGCTGCTTCTCCTCTCTGGCATTCTCTCCCAAGTGTCTCTCATGTATGAAGTTTCAGAGGTCTTTCAGTCAAAAAGGCATCATTTTCCCTTATATTATGCTGGGTCATTCAGCTGTCCTTCAGGAAAATACCCAACCTGCCAGCAGAGCTGTTATATTCATATAAAGCCAGAAGATGGCTTCCATTCCCCAACCTATGGTTTATGGGACTCAAATACATCTATGACACCATGGACCACACCCGGGTTCAAGGCCTTCTTCTGACACACACTGGCTCTGCAATATTGGGAAAACCATTCAGTTCATCAGTTCCCCAATCAGTTACCAAAGAATGGAAACTGCATAGTAGGTTTTAATCTATATTTCATATATAGTTTCCTCATGCCTAAACCTATATTCCCTACACCTATGAAATCTCAGGTCTAGAAAAAAATAAATAAATACAAGTTTAGTGCTTATTAATCTGTGTATATGTTGTATTCCCTCAATGAGCCACAGAACCAGGGCTGGAAGATACTTCAGAGTCTATCGAATACAACCCCCTCATTTTGTAAAATGATGAGAAAACCGAGGCCTTGAGTGTTTACTACACAGACAGTAATAATAACTAGCATTTACATAGTGCTTACTATGAGTCAGGCACTTTGCATTAGAGTCGGGATCTGAAATCAGGTCCTTGGATTTCAGAACCAGTGTTCTTCTTATCATACCATAAGCAAGGTCCTCAAAGGTCAAAGTTGTTTCATTTTTGCCTTTATATACCTAGGGCTTATCATAGTACCTGGCACATAATAGGAGCTTAATAAATGTTCATCGAATTAAATTGATAGCCTTTTGAAATGTCCAGAACTTCTTGTTTTAGTAAAAAAAAACAACAGGTGGTTCAATCCCATTATCTTGAAGGACCCTTCCAGTCTTATCACTCTAAGATCCTCTGAATACTGGCAGATCATCCATTTTCAAACTTTTGTCTGTAAAATAAATGTCACTGACAGCTGGATGAGCTGCTTATCCGTGAACAACCAGAGCTCTTCTCTCCTCCCCCGCAGCTACTGTACAAATGCTCTGGTGCAGAGATGTTCAGATCCTGAATTAAAGGATGAGTCAAGCTGTTCCTGATGGAGGTGATGGCAACAAGTTGTTGCACCATCCAGGTTTCTTCCAAACTGAGGATCTGCAAATCCATCAAACTCCAGGCGGAGTTTGCTTATAACCCAGATAAAGGAACAGAGGCTTATCAGTCTTCCCAGTCTCGCCTGACATTGGCGGCCAGTGGCATAATCAAAGGCCTGCTGATGAGAGTTAATCGTTCACATTCAAAGTCAGCTCTATTTCTCTTCCTGGACTTATATGGATGACACAAAAAAACTTTGCCCATTGCTGGAATGTTCCATCTGCTACCTAGGAAGTCCTAAGTGAATCTTGTTCCTTATCACTGCCATCTCCCACTATCCATCCTGATCCTGCCTGAATATGCCTTTAATACAGTTGTCAGTAATTCATCATAATTATGACAGCTAACATTTACATAGCACTTTAAGGTACCTTAACATTATCTTTTTCTTCTCCTCGCAAGAATCCTATTAGGGAGATGCTAGTATTATACCCATTCTATGGATTATACCCATTTCAGAGATGTTAGGTGACTTACCCATTGTCCCAAAGCTATTACTTGAGTATTAGTGAAAGGATATAACTCTGGTCCTTCTGACCCCAAGTCCAGCACTTTTTCTGCCAGTGAAATGAATTCTGCATTCAGGTTGTAGAATATATATGTATACTAATTTTGATAGAAATGCTAAGCCACTCAATTCTACCTAATAATCATTTAACCCTTAAGTAGCTGAGTAATCACAGAATCTCAGAGTTTGAAGAATCCTCAGAGGCCATCTCTAGAACAACTCATTGCATGAACAGAAACCTTCCCTATAACTTCTCTGATAAGTAGCAAGCAAGGTCCCCTGGAAGGCTTTCAGTTATTACATCTGGGCTCCCAAAACTCCACTTACAAAGTTAATTATCTCCAAGTTTAGAGGATTTAAGGAAAGTAGGTAATACGTACATACATATGTGTGTATATATATATATATATACACACACACATATATATACATGTGTATCCATGTACATGTATATATGTGTATATATACGTGTGTGTATACACACGTATATATACACATCCATGTCTACATAGGCATGTGTACATGTGTGTATATATGTGTATACACACACACAGAGTGCATAATAAATATAGTGTTTCAAGGAAAACTGCACTGGTCTGTTTATCCTGCAGACATCCCTGGTTGAATCAGCCACACTTAATCATTAGAAGACTGTAGTCCATCCTATGATTTCTGGATTGCTGCCCCTTCTGCCTTGGAACCCCTTCTACCTCTCCCCACAACTTGAAAAAGGCTGACCAGGCAGTTGTATAATAAAACAAGTCAAATCGGTTTTTTTTATTATTATTAAGTACCTACTATGTTCATGAAGAGACAATGTGTCATAGTGGATCAAGATTTTACCTCAAAGCCAGGAAGATCTGGATTCAAGTCCCACTTCTGACAGACAGTGACTATACAACCCTGAGCAAGTCTCTTAACTTCTTAATGTTGTAGCCAGTCCTCTAAAACTATAAATTGTGGAGAAGGTGTCTAATTATATTGGTAGGAGTCTACTCACCTAGGAATTTTCTATAACAGTGAAATCATAGGGTAGTATCAGTCCCTATCCCTATGAGAAAAGCATTATTCTAGGTACCAATGATACAAAGGGAAAAACCAAGCAGTCTCTGCCTATCAGCGCTTACGTTCTCCTGAGCACATTCTCTGCACAGCACATACAGAGCACGTACAAGTTTATTGGAAGTGTGGGGAAAGAGTACTAACAACTAGAAGAAGCAGAAAAGCCTTCATAAAGAAGATCGTACTTGAGTTGAAACTTGAAACAAGCCAAGGATGCTAAGAGTCAGAGATGAAGAGAAGTACTTCCATCTCTACTCTGATGATTCTCAAGTCTACCTGTCCTTCCCGACTCTCAATCTCAAATCTCCAACTGCCTTTCAATGCTCCTATATATCATAAACAAAACCCTGCAAGAAGATATAGTAGGACATACCCCATTTAAAATAACTGTAGACAGCATAGAATGTCTGGGAATGCACCTACCAAAACAATCCCAGGAACTATATAAAAATTATTTTTAAAAATTTATACAAATAAAACCAGATTTAAATAATTGGAAAAATGTTAACTGTTCATGGGTAGGCAAGGCCAATATAATAAAAATGACAATTTACCTAAACTAATTTATATGTCCAATGGACATCTTATACTCAATATGTCCAAAATAGAACTTATTGTCTTTCCCCCAGACTCTCCCCTCCTTCTACCTTTCCTGTTACTATAGAGGACAACATCATCCTCCCAATCCCTCAGGCTCACAACCTAGGAGTCATCCTGGATTCCTCACTATTTCTCACCTTCCATATCCAGGTTGTTGTCAAGGCTCATTGATTTCACCTTCAAAACATCTCTCAAAGATAGCCCTTATCTCCTCTGACACTGCTGATGGGGTCCTTGTGATATATATGTCTGTAGTATCAATCTGTAACATCAGTTTGTAAATGGGGTGCTTTGGGATCTATGTCTGTAAAATCGATTTGTAAAAGCAGTCTGTAAGATCACATTTCCACCCCCCACCCAGCCTCAGAGCATTGACTCTGCCCCTTCCCCCTCCCAGCACTCTGCCCAGCAACAACTCATGACCTGTTTATCTCTGCTTGAAACAATAAGTTATGTAAATGTTATCTCCCTTAGTTAGAGTGGCCAGCCCCACCATGAATTCTTCAATACCTTATCTATAGGGTAACTCCTTAGTCAATTATAGACCCACACTGTCTCTGATGACCTTGGTGGGAGGCAGACTGGGCACTCTTTAGTGAGGCCTAAAACCACACCTCCAGCTAGCCCTGCTTGAGCTATTTCCCAGTGAATCATGGGCAATACACCTGCCCAGTTGATATTAAAAGTGTATGGTCCTTTGAGCACTGACCACTCCTTAACTCCTCCCTGATCCCACCCTTACTCACCTAGTTAGCATAATTGACCCCTTAAACTATGCCTGCAGCCTCTGTGAGTTTGCAGGTTCCATAAGAATCTAGCCCGCAGCGTAACAATAAACTTTACAATTTCGGCTTCAAAGTTTGCTTGAGCCTGGTGAATTCCTTCCAGACTGGATGCCAGGAGAGGTATCCCTGGCAGAACCACTTACCCTCCCCCCCTCCTTATCACCCTTCCCTCTTCACTGCCACCCGTCTAGTGCAAGCCCTTATCACCTCACACTCAGATTACTGCAATAGCCTGCTGGTAGGTCTGCCTGTCTCAAGTCTCTCCTGATTCCAAGCCATTCTCCATTTAGCCAGTAAAGTGATTTTCCTAAAACAAAGGTCTCATCATGCTACTCCCTCCTCAATAAACTCCAGTGACTCCCTATTACCTCCAGGATCAAATAAAATGCTCTGTCTTGGCATTCAAAGCCCTTCATAACCTAGCCTCCTCCTACTTTTCCAGTCTTCTTATACCTTACTCCCTAACATCTACTCTTTGATCCAGTGACATCCAGAAAAAGAAAGACTCCATCTCTTGGCTCCAGGCATTCTCTCTGGCTCCTCCATGCCTGGAATGCTCTCCCTCCTCTGCTCCTACTACTGTCCTCCTGGTTTCTTTCAAGTCCCAACTAAAATCCCGCCTTCTATAGGAAGCCTTTCTTAACCCCCCTAACCCCTCTAGTGCCTTCCCTCTAAAATTATTTTCTATATATCCTGTATATAACCTGCTTTGTATATATTTGTTTGCATTTGTATTCCCCATTAGATTGTAAGTTCCTTGAAGACAAAAAAAAATGTCTTTTGCATTTTTTTTGGATCCCCAACACTTAGCACATAGGCTAAATGATTTGACTAGAGTCACATACCTAGTAAGTGAATTAGATTCGAACTTAAGTCTTCCTGACTCCAGACTCAATGCTCTTCCTACTGTACCACCTAGTTGTGGAAAAAAGACAAAGACGCAGGACAAAACCTTTGGGGGCACCTATGCTTATGGGTGGGAGATGAATGCCAGTACAACAACGGATATCATGAAATAATAGGCATGCAGACTGGAGGAGAATGAGAGAGAGCAAGGTCGTGGTGGTAAAGAAGAGAGCATAAAGAAGGAACGAGGCAGCTAGAAGAGTCTGGAGTTGTAGAGAGGCCTACTGAGAAAAGATCGCTGAGTCAGCAGCTAGGCAATCATCAGCTATCTTGGAGGGAGTAGTTTGAATGAAATGGTTAGGGTCTGAAGCTAGAGAGATGGATAGAGGAGGGTTCAGAAAAGGAGACTGGAGGAAATGGAGGCAATTAAATAAATCAATTCAGTCAAAACAGTCAAATTAGTTTTGCATATAAGTACAACCTCCATCTTCTCACCTTCCTGTAACAGTATTTGCATAGATCTCTTCCCAAAGGGGAGGGAGGGGACCTATATTATGAGACAGCTTCATTATATGCTTCCTTCTACACAATCTTTCCAAAACCTGTCATGCCTTCACCAAAAAAGAATATGTGTTTTGTCTAGAATGTAAAAATAAATAAAACTGAGGAGGCAGGATCAAATCCATAAATTTCAACTTACAGAACTTGCTGTTGAACTAAGTTCAATAGCCTAAATGTGGTTCCCACCTTTGTGTCATAAATAAATGACCATAACACCCCATCACTTACCACATGCAATACATCTATGCCAACTCACCTCTTCAGAAGAAAATCATAGGACCAAGGGCACCAAAAGATGACAAATGGAAAGTCAAGTAACCGCTGATTACTGTCTATACATGACTCTGCTGGAGGGAGTAGTGGAGTAGAGGTGGTATGCTCCCTACCCATCAAAGAAAAGGTAATTCCTATGGCTCTCCCAGAACAGGCTCATATATTCTCTGGAATAGTGTTATTGAGCAAAAATACAATTAGGCTCACTGTACAATCTATTGCACATGCCCACCTTCCCTTCTGACCTCTGCAAGACAGTACTGATCTCCCAGCAACGCCTCCTCTCTACCTTCTCCAATGGAAATAAACCTCCTAGCCTTTCTCTCTCAGGTTTCTTCCCAAATCCTACTTAGACTCAGTTAAATTCAACAAACATTTGTTAAGTACCTATTGTATGCACAATACTAAGTTAGGCACTGGAGATCAAAGGAAAAAAAATTAAATATTCCCTGCCCTCAATAAGTTTAAATTCTAGGAGAGGGGATGGAAAAGGAAACTAACAGCTAGGGGACCAGAAAAAGGTCATATAGCAAATGGTACCTGAGCTGTGCTCTGAAAGAATCTATAGATGTTAATAGGTGAAGGTAAGAAAGAGCCATATTTCAAATACAAGTGTGGGGAGAGAGACAGGGGGACCATGTGTGCTGAGGTACAAATAAAAGAGACAGAATGCCTTGTATAGGAAGCAACTAGCAGGCCAGTTTGACTGGAAAGGAGAATGTATAATAGGAAATAAGGCTAGAAAGGAAAACATGTGCCTTACTGTGGATGGTTTTAAATACCAGGCAGTGGATTTTGTATTTTATCCTACAATCAATAAGCAGCCACCAAAGACTTTTGAGTAGGGAAATGACATAGATCTCTTTTAGAAATATCAATTTGGCTGTGTTAAGGTTGGATTGGAGAGTGCAGAAGTCAGAAGTAGAAAAAGCAGTTAGAAAGCTATTACAATAATACAGAGAGGAGGCAAAGAGGATGCAAACTAAGGAGGAAGCCATATGAATGAACAGAAGGGGAAAGATGCCAGAGATGTTGTGGGCATACACATGGCTTGGCAATTAATTGGCTGTGCAGGTTCAGAGAAAGGGAGGAGTCAAGGACGAATCCAAAGTTGAGAGCTTGGTTGACTGGAAGGAGGGTGATGTCCTTAAAAGTCACCTAGGGAAGATGTCTAGAAAATAAATGGTAATTCAAGACTGGAGTACAGAAGAGAAATTAAGCTTGGGTTAATTGATTGTGGGCCAAATATCCTGTATGTACCTTATTTGTACATAATCGTTTTATGGTCTTCTCTACTAGACCTCGAGTTCCTTAAAAGCTGGGACTGTCTTGACTTTTCCCCCAGTATTTAGCACAGCACATGGCATATAATGGGTACTTAATAAATGTTTATAGGCCGACTGCACCTATGAGAGCTGGATATGCAGATCTGAGTGCCAACTGAATAAAATAACAACTGAACTTATAAGATTTCCTAAGATCACCAAGAAGAGAATGAGGAAATAGAAGAAAAGTGGGTTCAAGTCAGAGCCTGAAGCTGCCCAAGACTGACATCGCCATAGTGGGTGGGAACAAGATGATGATTCAGCAAAAACTGGGGAGGAATAGTTAGACAAGTACCAGGAGAACCAAAAGAGAGCAGTGTCACCAAAGCTGAGGAGAGAGAGAGTGTCCAGGAGGAGGGGGTGGTTGGCAATGTCAAAGCTGTTTAAGAAAAGACTTGACTACTTCAAAATTATGAGGCTTCAAGACAGTGGTTCTGGTGCATTTCCACATCTACAAATCTCAAAGCAGAGAGAAAGTCATTTTCTTTTGGTTTCAATGAGCCTGTTTTCGGGCTCTCCCTCAATCAGATTTCCATGGGATTTGCCATAAATAATAACTCATATTTCCATAATCCCTTAAGGGTTTCAAGGTACTTCACTCATAACCCCATAAGGTATATAGTCCAAGCATCATCCCTATTTTATAGGTGAAAACCCTGAGGCTCTGAAATGTCAAGCTTCTTGCCAAGTGCCAAAACCAGGACTCAGATTTAGTACACTTGAATCTAAGACTTCATCACTCCCTAACTGTTTTTTTTTTTTCATTCTGTGTATCCCCATTGTTTAGCACAGTGCCAAGCACATAATAATTTTTTTTTTGGAGGGTTAGGTGATTTGCCCAAAGTCACAGGGCTGGTAAGTATATCAAGTGGCTGAGGCCAGCTTTGAATTCAGGTCCTCCTGACCCCAGGGCTGGTGCTATATTCACTGCATCACCTAGCTGCCCATTAATAAATGTTCATTAACTGATTGATAATATACCAGATTTTGTGCTAAGTTCTGGGCATATAACAACCCCAAAATGTGAGTCAGTGAGTCAACAAACATTTCTTAAAGCCTTCAGCATGCAATAAACTCCTTAAAAAAGAAAGATTCCGTATATACTAACAGATTTATATCAGCACCCTTTATGGAAGGAAACAAAGTATATACCCATCAGTAGTACCTGAATAAAATGGAAGATTACTGTGCTATAAGAAACAATAAACATAATGAATACACAAGAAGCATGGGAAGACTTACATGAACCACTGTGAAGGATAAAGAGGTTTGAGGATATAGGTGCTTGGACTGGGGAGGACAAACATACTACCCACAACCATTGAGAAGGTGAGAAAAATGATAACCATTGACACCAAATGACACCATATGGTGTCATAGAAAACATATTTCCACAGTAGCCAAGCTGGGGGAAAAAAAAAACAGAAAAATAAAGAAGTGAAAAAAAAATCTTCAATCTGCACTCAGAATTCATCAGTTCTCTTTCTGGAGGTAGGTAGCATTTTTTTTAGGTTGTTTAAGAATTCTGAAGATTCTATTCAAGTGAATGGATAAAGGATAAAGGATAAAGGATAGGATAAAGAGTGAAGCAGAACCTGGAAAACAATATACACAGTAACGACAACAATGTAAATGAAAAGAACCACTACAAAACAACCCCACATGATATGTATAATTGATAACAAATTGCTTGCCTTCTCAGTAGGTAGGGGAGTAGTAGAAGGGGGGAAAGAATTTGGAACTCAAAATTTGGGGGAAAATGTTAAAAATAAGTAAATTTAATGAATTTTTAAAAGGAGAATGAATAGATGCTTCCTCCTTCCCTCTGCATAAAAATACTGCATTGATTTTAATACCATTAGAAATTGCCTTTTGGGGGTGGCAAGGTGGTTCAGTGAATAGAGCACAGGCCTTGGAGTCAGGAGGACCTAAGTTCAAATCCGGCCTCAGACCTTAACTCTTACTAGCTGTGTGACCTTGGGCAAGTCACTTAACCCCAATTGCCCTGCCTTTCCCCCTCCAAAAAAAGAAATTGTCTTTTACTCCCTTTTCCTGTCCTTCAATTACCATTTTCTGTTTGGCAGAAGGCATTTTCTCTCTGTATAAAAGAAAAGTTGAAACTCTTGGAAGTGCTGTTAAAGATACCACTCCAAGGTCCAAGCTGAGTTCCTGTAAGGCTTGAACTATTTATCTCATTTACCTTTGAAGTATATAATGTGTTCTTCATGGTCATTCATTGATGGGGCCTGAGGTCCCCTGGCTATAAGGCTGTTTAAGAATTCTGAAGATTCTATGCAAGGCCAAGCCCAAGCATAACTGTGAAGTCAACGAGCTTTGTCTTTTAGTATGGGCCACCATCCCACTACACTAGACTTCCCTTTCAGGATATTCCCCTCTATAATCACTTACCTTCTCAGTTTTCTCATTTATAAAATGAGGGGTTGAACTCTATGGCTTCTAAGGTCTAAATCTATGATACAATGGTCCTCAGACCCTGATTTCAGATACTCAATGCCCCTCATATGTCTCTCCAGTTGCCCTACTTTTGGGGCTTTAAAACTATATCTGTATTCTCTTATGACAAAAAAATGCTATCTACTTCCAGAAAGAGAACTGACGAATTCTGAATGCAGATTGAAGATTTTTTTTCACTTCTTTATTTTTCTGCCTTTTTTCCCAGCTTGACTACTGTTTTCTATGACCTCATACATATAATGGTTATCATTTTTCTTGCCTTCTCAGTGGTTGTGGGTAGGGGTAGAAGGAAGGAGAGAATTTGGAACTGAAAATTAAAATTTAAGGAAAAAAAGTATGTTTGTCCTTCCCAGTCCAAGCACCTATATCCTCAATGCTTTTCTTTCTACCTGTTAAAATTCTATTTTGTGACCAATGATCACATGCTCTGGGTTAATTTGAGTTCAATTTTGGGGGTTTCTCAAAAAATCATATGTCTTAGATTTGTTTTGCCTCCATAGAAAGTTTTATCTGGGAGCCTCAGAATATAATTCATGGTTAGATTTGTGGTAAAAAAAAAAAACCCTAAACTTGTAGAAAGTGCTCAAGATTTGGAGTCAGAAGACCTGGGTTCAAGTTTCAGGATAGCTCCTTACTGACTGAGAGACCTTGGGTAGATCACTTGACCTCTCTGAGCCTCAGTTTCCTTAGAAGTAAAATGAAGAATTTGGATCCAGTGACCTCCAAGGTCCCCACAAGCTCTAAACCCATACTATGAATATCTGTTCAAGCACTCTAGATTACAATACATGTTAGGTACAAGACAAACTTTATTTCATCTCAGAAAGAATCCTTATGTGAGTTTCACCAGACTGCCAACAGGGTCCATCACACACACACACACACACACACACACACACACACACATACTCACACACACACAAAAGGTTAAGAACCCCTTCTCTAGTGAGAAAGTTTCCACTAAAATTAGTGCACAAATTTAGAGGATGTATAGTCAGAAAGGACCTTGAAAAGAGTGTGTACCCCCAGACCCCTCATTTTACAGGTGAACTGAAGGTTGAGAGCCTTGCTTAAGGTTGTAAGCAGGAGAGGTCTTCAAACCCAGAGCCTTTGAGTCCAAATTCAGTTCTCTCTCTATTGTCTGAATGTGCTTCTGTGAGTTCCTTTCCCCTCAGCATCCCAAGCTCCACTTGGTAAGATGCCCTTCCTAGAAGCCATTGGGCATGGGGTGTCCTTTCTAATTCATCCCAGTTTGTTTTATCACTGGATAATGTGCTGGATTTCTTAATTAAATTTAGTTCTTTGGGAGCTATTTCTGTAGGTGTTATAAATAATAGAATGGAGTCTGCATCCAGAATTGTAAAAATTAATTTCCCCTGCCTGGCATACTGTGCTGTTATTATTTAGTCATTTTTTATGGCCTGTACAGTGCCCAAGGAGGGGCCCAGAGCAAGGAAACTAGGGCTGTGTCTCTGCCACAGTAACAGAAGAATTCTGCAAATAATAACTGTAATGGCTGACATTTATATGGAGGTTTGCAAAGTGCTCTGAATACAGCCTCTTTTGATTCTCACAACTGCTCTGTGAGATAAGTTCTTTGAAAAAATATATAACCCATGGTTTCATTAGCATAGGTAGCTCCCAGTGAGGAAACTCTCTCTACCAAAGCAGGTCAGCTTTTAAGTTTTACAGAGCTGCTTGGGCTGCTAGGACTTACCCATCACATAGCTAGCACATCTGCCCCCCAGAATGTTGGGACGTGAACCCAGTTCATCCTACCTCTGATGGCACTTCTCTATCCATAACACTGCGCTAACATTTAGGTAAATATTACAGAGATTATTATTTCCATTTTATAGCTGAAAAAATTGAAGCTGAGAAAGATTAAATGCCAGATTCACAGAGAGAGTGAATATCCATGATAGGATTTGGGTCTAGGTCTTTCTGACTCCAAGGCCAGCACCATAATCACTCAGACATGCTTCCTTCCATTGTTTCTTTCCTTTCTTTTTTGTTGTCATTGATTCATTCTTAAATACATTTATAAATAAATTTCTTATTTTTTTTCAATTAAAAATCTGTTTTATCTACCTCCCTCCTCACTTCTCTTCCCCCCCCACAATTGAAAAAAAACAAAACATAGGCATAATTAAGCAAAATAAATTTCTGCATTGGCCGAGTCCAAAAATATGTGCCTCGTTCTACCCCATGAGTTCAGTAACTCTCTATCAGGAAGTAGATAGCATGTTCCATTCTATCCTAACTTTCAAGAGTGGGCAAGATTGCTCATTCTCCTGACATTAGTTTGAAGAGTTTGGCTATTTTCATTAATTAGCAAAACACTTCTGTAGTCTTAGGATCCCACAAGTAAGAGATCAGAGGAATCTTCAAGGTCATCTAACATAATAATCTCATTTTAAAATTGAGGAAACTGAGGCTCAGAAAAATTCAGTGCTTCACCCAAGGTCACACAGATGGTAAAAGGCAGAGCTGGCATCTGAACCAAGCTCCTCTAATGTCTAACCTAGTATTCTTTTCCTCTTCATTACAAAGCCTCCCTATGCGCTCTTCCACCGCACACTGAGATTTGAATAACATATCAATTAGGTTTCTCTCTGAATACAAGAGGGAACACGCCACTGTCAAGTGAAGCACTACATGCTTATAAGGAAGTATTAGACTTGTGTCTAATGACTTTCAAATGGCTGGTTGTCTTGCCACATCTGGCAAGGGACAACAGAGCAATGCTCACTAAGCCTCCATGTAGCTCTGCTAGTGTCCCAATGACCTTGGCCCTTGTATACACATAGCTCTCTCGTTCATGTCTCACTAGCTCAGCAAGAGAGTGATGCAAACACCTACAAACCTGCCACCATCTGTAGGCCATGGGTGTGCAAAATGGCTTTATGACAGATTATAACACAATTTGGTATCAGATTGTGATGGGAACTTGGCTCATCTGGGGTTGCATACAGGATGTGAGGTTGAAGCATGGGATATGTTAAAGTTTCTGCCCTTCCACAAGACTATATACCCTGGTGTATATAGTTCCTGGCTAGCAGGGGGTATAAATGTTGTTGTTGCCATTCATTCTCAAAGAGAACCAATGACATCACGAGGGGGATGTCTTGACTTCCACATGAATTGGATTTAAGTGAGGTAGAGCTGTGCAAGGTTGTCAGCCCCTGTCTTTTCTCCAGAGTCATTGAAGGCCAATGGCAAGACAAAAATCAAAACAGCTGACAATGGCCTGGGATGCAGTGCAGCCTGAGATTATGCTATTAGTGTCCCCTAAATTTGCTTGCCTGGGACAAAGTTCTCATTACCCTGCCTGAGTTATGGCTTTACTAAACATGTGTGATGAACAAGAATCATCAGGTGGTTAAAGGACTTTGGATCCTTTAGAGAGAAACAAAAGTCTTATGAAATGACTGTTTCACTCTTGTATATTAGATTACTATTAGTGCTATCTCTTTCCTTCAAATATACTTTATTCATTTGTATTATATATATATATGTGATATAAGCTCCCTGGGCATGGGTTTTTCTTTTGCTTTGTCTTTGTATCCCCAATACCAAGTACAGTGATTTCTTTGTACATAAAAAGCACTTAATCAATGCTTGTTTAATTAAATTGAATTAGGCAATCTGCAAGCCATCAGAAAATTCAAGTTTTGAGTGAATATAATTCTGCCCTTTATTTTCTGTAAATTCAGAAAACTATTAATCCAAGCTTTCCTGTGCATCTAAAGCTAGGAAGTCTGATGTGAGTGTCTTGAGGCTTCTCATGCCATTTAGGTGGCTGTGACTTTTTATTAGGGAAGGGGGATTTCTGATTTATCAAGACCACTATATTAAAGGAATGAAAACCACTTTTTCCAGGCTAAAAAAAAGCAAACAAGTTCTACTGTTCTCCTCAGTCCCTCCATCTTGTCCATATTTAGAGAGCAAGAAGATTAAAAAATATTAGAACTCTTGGGAAATTCTCAGGAAAAGAATTTATTTAGCATAATGAAGCCCCCCACTTGGGGCTTTTCATGCTAAGATTAAGGATCTCCCTTCCTTTCTAAAATTTTTCTTTCCCTTAAAGGGATAGTGGGCAGATGATACTTGGGGTCAAAAGTCAAATGACATGCTGACCTCTCTGCCATTTATTTTTCCCATATGCATCCTAATGAAAGGAAGCAAAAAAAATTTAAAAAGGAGTGAAAATAACACCAACATGACCCTGGAAAACGAACTGTTTCTAGAGCTCCTTATCTCAGTCTAATGATGATAGAGGGTGATCTTGTATAAGCAATAGCATGTAAATGCAAAAGGCTAAGAGAGTAATTTATAGAAAATAATTATACAGAAAACAAGCCACTGATATATCGTTCTTCATCCATCTCACGGCAAGCATATTCAATTCAATTCCACAAAGGTTAATTAATCACCTACTATGTGCAAAGTGAAAGGCTTCATTGAAAATTAGTCTGAGAGCCAATAGAAAGCTGACTTTGGAATCTGGAAGACCTGAATTTTCACTCCAACTATAAATTTTAGATCAGGACTGATCTGCACTGGTAGGCGCTTTCTTTCTAGAAATCCTCTATAAGAATGAAATCATAAGTTGGGCTCAAAAAATAATAGGCAACATACTGGTGATAAACGGACTGGTGATAAAAATTATGGCTACAAATTTTCCCTGATCTGAAAGAGCCTACAATCTTATCAGCAAGTGAACACAAATATGTATCACACAAGGCAGAGTGAGATAATTACAAAGGAAAAGCTGGGGGAAATGAGAACTTTGTATTTCCCTTGTACCTTATTATAAGGCTTCATGAGAGAAGGAGCACCTAAGTTGGGCCCTGAAGGTAAAGAGGAACTTCAGTAGATGAGAATGGGAAGTGGAGGGAAATTTTTTTCAAAGAAATGAGAAAAGTATCAGAGAAAAAGAGAGAAAACAGAATGAAAGAAGAGAACAGCATGTAGTCCAATTCAGTTGAAAAAGAATAAATGCGATGGGTGTATGTGAAGGGTCATCGCTATAGCTACCCTTCCAAACTCCTATTCATAGGCCCAATTCTTGATTGAGATTGCCACCCCCAGGTTTCAGGATAGACTGGAGGTCCAAACTCCTAATACTATAACTCAGAAGCTGTAGTCACACCCTGACAAAATCATCTCAGCAAACACGCTAAACCAAGTTCATTGGTGAGTTAGGGGGATGTCTACCCCAAACAAGTGAAGATTTCCCTCGGCAGAATGGGTGGATGAGAATAATTTGTTCCAATAGCCATGAAGGCAGCTGAGCACCTGCTGTGGAGCACTTAGAATTTGCTTAGACATCAAAGATGCCAAGGTCATTTACTGCACCCTGGGGCTATCAGCAGTTGTTTTGACTTTTGTTCTGCCATTCATGAAGAGACAGAGTGAGGCTGATAATGTTGTACAACTCTGACCCACTTAACTCTAATTCACACACAAATCAAGATATCACCTCATGATATCATTGGTCCTCTCTGAAAATGAAGGACAAACAGCTATAGGTCAGGAGCCCCCAGTAATGAGCTTACCTTTAATAGTCAACCAGTAGACACAATTAACTCAAAGCAAAGACATTTACTAAAATGACATAGTAAGAATCATAGCAAAGAAACATTTTCTCCATAAATCTGGGGCACACTTTCTCACCAATACACATAGCACCTTTGAGGAGAATGAACACAAACTTAGAATAAATGGGGGTGAGATATACATATAGAAAACACATACAATCAAAGCAACTCATATCTCTGGGACTGTTAATTTTTTTTTCCAAATGCTTTATTAACTTCTGGTTTACATCATTCATTTCTGTCAGATTTTGAGTTACAATTTTTTCCCCATTTTTCCCCTACCCACCACCCCAGAATAACAGTCATATAGGATATCCCCTCAACCAATCTGCTCTCTCCCATCTCTTCTCCCATACGCACTTCGACTTTTCCAGTAGGTCGAGGTAAATCCCCAAACCCCATTGCCTGCACATCTTATCTCCCAATTATATGCAAAATAGTATTAATCATAGTATTTATATATTTTTTTAAAAATTTGATTTTAAAAGGAAGATAAGCAACTCAGTATATGCTGTACATGTGTAGCTATACAAAACATTACCATAGTAGATATATTGTACACTGACTATATTTCCCTCCCTCCTATCTCACCTTCCACCTGGTCGGCTCCCCACCTTGATCCTGTCCCTTTTCAAAAGTGGGTGCTTCAAACTTCCCTCCCCCCCAAGCTTGCCCTCCCCTCCACCACCTTCCCCCATCCCCCTAGCCCCCATGCCCCTGTAGGGTGGGGCACCCTATTTAGTATGCATGCCATTCTCTCCCTGGTCCAAATTCAATGAGAATAAGGTTTTGCCTTTTTGTCTTCCTGTCCCTCCCCTCCCCTGCAACCACCTTCCCCTGCCTCCTCTAGATGAGACAGTTCACCCCATTGTCTCTTCCCATTGGGACTGTTAATTCTTGATTTTCTCTTCTTGTAGAATCTTCATACTGCTTTCCTGAGCATAGCATCTCTGCCAAGTGTGCTGATCAGCTAGGTTCCCTGAATCTGTAATGATCCATTGCTCTGCTCTCACACGCCAAGGACTATTCTCCCTTGAATCCACTATCACCTCTCTTCTCTTTGCTGGAAGTCATGGCCCTTGAAGCTGCTTCCTATCCTGACCTCTATACCTATCTCTTTTTGCTCCTTGATATAGACTGCACCCCCTTCTGGGAGAATAGTTCTATAACAAAATCCATGGTTGATAAAAAAGGAGAGAAAATCATCTTTCTCTCAGTGTTCTCTGAAAAAAAAAATAACAAGAGTCACTCTCCACAAAAGCTGCTCTCTGTCTACCCAAATGAATTGGGTAAACTTGAATTCCTCATCGAAGTTAGGAGGCTAGAGTTTTAAAAACCATCTAGAGCATGGCCAATATTTTTCCAACCAATGGCCAGCTACCTTTATAATTCCTTCAGAGAATAAATAAAAATTTAAAAAACTTTTTCACACTTTGTAAAGGTACAACATGTACCTTGTTAGTATAGTAGGATCTCTTCAACTCTGTTTTTCTGCCCCTTGTTTTCTATAATTATAGTAATTAGCTGGGCTTGGGGGAGTTGACTTGGTAAATCAAATCTGTCTGGAAAGGATATGACAATCTCCTCTTCTCTGGCTTTACTTATAATCCCTGTAGCTATCAAGACAACAGCTCCCCTCCTTGGCCTCCATTACCCAATATGAACTGTATCCTGGTAAGTAAGTGGCTCCACGGGTAGGATACTGCATCTAGTCTCAGACATTTACTAACTGTGTTAACTTAGGCAAGTCAATCAAATAATCAGCAAGCATTTATTAGTACCTCTACTGTGTACCAGGCACTCTTCTAAGCACTAATGGTAGTGTGGGGGGGTGGAGAGGGGGCCAGGTAATGTGGTTTCTCAGAGACTATCTGCTAAAGTATGTGAAGCCTTAGGCCTCAGTTAGGTGACCTTGGGGGAAAAATGAAACTCTGGAAATCCCCTTGTCACCCCCTGCCAAATAAGGGAATGTTAACAGAACAGCCAATCAATTTAAAAGATTACATGAGAAAGGGAAGGGTTGCAGTTTTCGCATGGTTTTCAGCTATATAACCCAGCTTTGGCTTCTGTACCGTGGCCTCCTCTCCCTTTATTTTCCAGTGACTGACTGGACCTCCCCTTTCTCAGGAGATTCTAATAAAACTTTCTACCTTCACTTTGAGAGGTCTCTGAGTAGTCAATTCTGAGTTAGGGTCTCCGGACCCCACACAGTTGAAAAAGAGGCAAAAAAACCCAGTATCTGCCCTTAAGAAGCTTACAGTCTAATAGGGGAGACAACATGCAAACAAATATACACGAAGCAACTAATATATAGGATAAATAGGAAACAATTGACAGAAGGAAAGCACTAGAATTAAGAGGGGTTAGAAAAGCAGTTAGAAAAACGTACAAAATAGGATTTCAGTTGGGGCTTAAAGAAAGCCAGGTTGGTCAGGAAAGTGTTACAGGCATGGAGGTCAATCAGAAAAATTGGTCAGAAGCCAAGAGATGGAATGTTTTATTCATGGAACTATCAGTATACCAGTGTTACTAGATCAAAATCTGCCTCAGTTTCCTCATCTATAAAAAGAAGATCATAACACCTATATCCCAAGACTGTTGTGAGAATCAAATGAGATATTTGTGAAGTGCTTTGCAAACCTTAAACAGTTTGCTATTATTATCCTAAGTGATATTCACCTAAAAATATAGATTTCTTGAGGGTATCATAGTTACTTAATAACTGTTTATTGGAGGGACATAAGTCTGAAATGGTGGAGAGGAGCCAAGTTGTAAAGGGTCTTCAATGCTAGGAACAGTAGGCAATTCAGCAGACCTGGGAAAGGCATCGAAAGTTTCTGAGTCATTGAGTGGCGTGACTGAAGATAAGGCAAGCCTCAATTTCTATAACCAGAGAAAAGTCAAGAAATAATGGGGAAAAAACATGTTCAGAAAAGAGTTGTTAATCTAAGAAACGATGATGTCAGAGAATCATAAAATTAGAGTCGTAAACTCCTGGAGCTCGAAGGTCCTAATAGCACATTTATTTAGTAGTTTAAGGTATCGCAAAGCTCATTACATGTCCTACCTCACTTGATTCTAACACAAATCTTGGGAAGCAGGTGCCATCATTATCTTCATTTTACAGGGGGAGCTCAGAGAAGTTGTGACGTGCCCAGTCACACAACTAATAGGGGCTGAAGCAGGAGTCAAACACAGGTCTTCAGAATTTTATATCCAACCCTCTGAACAAAATGCTCAACACTGCCTCTACCTTAAATGTTATCTGATTACTTTACAGATGAGGAAACTGAGGCCCACATAGAGGAAGCAACTTTCACAAATCCAGCAAGCCAATAACAAGATCTGCTATCTCACAGAGTCAGTATTATTTCTACTGCAATTTCCTCTGTAAGGAAAACAAACAGAGTCTCGGCCAAGTATTCTATTAAGCTAAAATGAAATTATATCACAGAATGAAAAGGGACCTTAGTGGCCATCCATGCCAATACATACATGAATAATAATTCCCTCTACAACATATTCAACAAGTGGTCATCTGGCCTTTGCTGCAAGACCTATAATAAGAAGTAAACCAGTACTTTCACAGCACCCCATTCCACTTGGGGATGGCTCTATTTTTTTTAAATAGTATTTTATTTTTTATTTATTATTTCATATTTAATAGTATTTTATTTTCTCCAATTACACATAAAACCAATTTTAACATTCTTTTTTTTTATTTTGAGTTCCAAATTTCCTCTCTTCCTCTCTCCCTTTTACCTCTCCTCCCTCCCTAAGACAGTAAATAATTTCATATAGGTCATATGTGCACAATCATGTATACTACGTATTTCCAAAGTAGTCACATTGTGAATGAAAAATTAGACCAAAAGAGAAAACCACACAAAAAAATAAAGTGAAAATAATATGCTTTGATCTGGATAGCCCTAATCTTTAAGAAATTTCCCCTTACATTTAGCCTAAGTCCACATCTTTGTCACTTCTACCCATTACTTCTGGTTCTGTCCTCCAGGGCCAAACGCATCTTTTTGATCTTTCTTCAATAAAACAGCTCTTTAAGTCATAAAAAGAAAATCTCATTCTCCATTGCTTCCCTCTCGTCTTCTTTTTTCCCAGCTGAACAACCCCAGTTTCTTCATATGTTCCTCAGAAGGCAGGATTTTGAGACACATGTCCTCCTTCAAGGACTCTCAAGGGCAGTGGTATCAATTTCAAATAGAAACCAATCTCTGCTGTCTGCATATTGACTTAGAAAATCACAAATTAACATCTATGTTGTATAATATTTTAGTTTATTTTTGTTAAACATTTTCCAATTATACTTTAATATGGTTTGGGCTACTCTCAGGAGTAGCAGGAGCTGTGATAAATGCCTCTGCTCTAGGATACTATGCAGATTTCAAGAAGTGAAATTCAATGAGTATAAATGTAAAATCTTATACTTGGATACAAAAACCCTCCCTCAGTTTCACAAGTACAAGATAGGGGACACATGGTTAGACTAGTTTTTCTGGGAAAATGATGAATTTTTGTCCACCAGTGTGATGAGCAGTCCAAAAACCCTCATTCAGTCTTTGGCTGAATTAGGAGAAGCATCGTTTCTAGTGGTGAGGAGACAATAATGCCACCATGCTCTGCTTGGTCAGAACTCCATCTGGAGTCTTCTATTTTGTTCTAGGCATCATGGTTTAGGAAAAACATTGATAAACAACAGTGAAAAGAGGAAAGGAAACAGGATAGCAAAGAACTTGGACTCTACTTTATGTGAGGAGTGGGACATGGTTAGCCTGGAGAAGAGAAGACTCAGAAAGAACATGGCAATTGGCCTTGAAGTTGTTGAAAGCCTGTCTCATTTGCCAAAGAGAAGAACTAGGAACACTTGAAGAGAGCTGCAAAGAAGTCAGTTTAAGGTTTGATATTGGGAAAAGCTTCCTTACAACTAGAGATGTACAAAAGGCTACCTTGAGAGCAATTAATCACTGGAGGTCTTCAAGAAAAGACAGTATGACCATGATAGGCTTGTGAACAAAGTGTCTTGAGGATGATTAGACACAGTCTAATGTGTTCCAAAATTTTATATTTTCCATCTCATTTTTTGGTTGTAATTTTCCTTTTTTTAATTAAAGTTTATTTTTTAATCTATATATTCTCCCTCCCAAACCTCATAGTCCAGCAGAACAAATTCCCTTATTGACCATATACAAAAAGTGTGTGTGTGTGTATGTGTGTGTGTGTGTGTGTGTGTGTGTGTGTGTGTGTGTGTGTGGTGTGCATGTGAGAGAAAGAGGAAAGCATGATTTTATTGTTAGTGTCAAACGCAAATAGAAACAGGTCTGCTAAGCTATACATAATGATTAATATGTAATATGTAAATAACTTAATTTTAAAATGTAATGTTATCTATGTTTTATTATATTTTCTAAAAATTATTTCCAGTTATATTTTTCTCAGTATGAAAATAGTTGAAGAAGGGTATATGGGCATATGAATACATATGTGAATGTGTGTATATATGTTTTCAGGTATACATAGATAGAGGGCACAGGTTGAATTTAAAAGGAAGGGATGATACTTAAAAGGTGAGGTTAAGAGGTGAGAGAGTAATGTGATGATGGGGAATGGGGAGAGACAATGGGATGAACTATCTCATGTAGAGGAGGCAGGGGAAGGTGGTTGCAGGGGAGGGGAAGAACAGGAAGGCAAAAAGGCAAAACCTTATGCTCACTGAATTTGGAACAGGAAGAGAATGGCATGCATACTAAATAGGGTGCCCCACCCTATAGGGGCATGGGGGCTAGGGGGATGGGGGAAGGTGGTGGAGGAGAGGGTGGGCTGGGAGGGAGGGATGTTGGAAGCACCCACTTTTGAAAAGGGACAGGATCAAGATGGGGAGTGGACAAGGTGGAAGATGGGATGAGAGGGAGGGAAATATAATCAGTCTTTTACAATATTTCTACTAGAGTAATGTTTTGCATAGCTAAACATGTACAGCATATGCTGAGTTGCTTATCTTCCTTTTAAAATCAAATTTTTAAAAAAATATATAAATACTATGAATAATACTATTTTGCATATAATTGGGAGATAAGATGTGCAGGCAATGGGGCTTGGGGATTCACCTTAACCTACTGGAAAAGTCTAAGTGAGTATAGGAGAAGAGATGGGAGAGAGCAGATTGGATGAGGGGATATCCTGTATGACTGTTATTCTGGGGTGCTGGGTAGAGGAAAAATGGGGAATGACCCTTTTTGTCTCCACATAATTTTTGTTATTATTCTTCTAGTCCTGTGAAGTAATCATATGGTAGTTTGATATGGCATTGAATAAATAAATTAATTGGTAGAAACAGCATGTCCAAGGTGCTCTCCCCCCAGATCACCTCCAAACCATGTAAAAGGGGACTCTGAACAACTTCTGGAGCCCCAGCACCCACAGAACAATACAGAGAAGCTAACCTCCCACTGAGGACAGCCCAGCAGCCCTGCAGGGAGCAGACAGTGCAGCGCTCTGGGAGCCGACAGCACAGCGGGCTGGGTACTGACAGGGCAGCGCTCTGGGAGCCGAGTCCAGGGCCAAGTGAGCCTTGGGTTTAGCCCCAGGGTGGCTGGGCTGGCTTGCCAGCCAGAGGGACCACTGAACACCAGTAGCTGTGGTGATTCCAGAATTATCAACAGAGACATGGCTAGGAGAAAGTGAGAGGTTAGTGCCCTAGGGACTTTGGGACCAGTATTTGGGGAACGCATCGTCTTCCTTCCCTGGGAGCTAGAAGCCACTCAGGAGACACGCCATTTTGCAGTTTCAGTGGCAGCTCCAGCCCCTGGCCTGTGAACTGTAGGGAGATCCAGCTATCAGTCTTGGGGGTTAATCACTCTTGCTTTAACCTGCTTGTATCTGGATTGTGATCTGGGGGGGAGGTCTGGGGTGGGCATCCAACTTGCCAGAACTGGAAGCTATGAAGACCCCAACATTCAGGACAGAAGCTCCCCTGGCTGGTGGCAGAGTCCTACTGTGGCAAAAAGCCCAAAAGTCAAGTAATTAAGTGGCAACATGCCTAGGCAAAGGAAACAAAATAAACAGAAAAACCCAACATTAGACACCTATATTGGGGGCAAAGAGGATCGAAGCATGGAACAGAAGGAGGACTGTGAGGTCAGAGGTCCTGCTCCAAAAGCCCCAAAGGAAAATACGAGCGGGTTACAGGCCATAGAGCACCTTAAGAAGGACTTTAAAAATCAAATAAGAGAAGTAGAGGACAAATTGGGAAGAGAAATGAGAAGGGTGCAGGAAAAGTATGAAATGAGGGTCAACAGCCTGACTGAGGAAAATAACACCTTAAAAAATAGACTGGCAAACGAGGCCCAAATTTGCCAAATGGAAAAAGAATCTCAAAAGCTCACTGAGGAGATTCATTCCTTCAGAGTTAGACTGGAGCAAATGGAAGCTAGTGACTTTATGAGAAATCAAGATGCTGTTAAACAGATCCAAACAAATGAAAGAATAGAAGGCAATGTGAAATATCTCATGGGAAAAACCACTGACCTGGAAAATAGATCCAGGAGAGATAATTTAAAAATTATTGGACTACCTGAAAGCCATGATCAAAGAAAGAACCTAGAAATCACCCTTCAAGAAATTCTCAAGGAAAACTACCCCCTTCGACTTTGCCATTAGGGCAAGGTGAATCTCTGAGCCCCAATGCCTGGACATCTTATGAAACATTTAATTTTAAAACTTTAATTTTCAGATCCATTCCCTTCCTCCCTTGTCACCCACTCACTCTGAGAAGATAAGCAATTCAGTATGTGTTGTACATGTATAGCTATGCAAAACATTACCATAGTAGATATATTGTAAAAGACTGCTTATATTTCCCTCCCACCCATCTCACCTCCCACCTGGTCCATTCCCTACTTTGATCCTGTCCCTCTTTGATAGTGGGCACTTCCAACCTCCCCTCCCCCCAGAATGCCCTCCCCTCCATCATCCCTCCTCTCATCCCCCTTTCCCCTACTCTCCTGCAGGGTGAGATATCCTATTTAGTATGCATGACATTCTCTCCTTGAGCCAACTTCAATGAGAATATGGTTTTGCCTTTTTGCCTTCCTGTTCTTCCCCTCCCCTGCAACTACTTCCCCTTGCCTCTTCGACATGAGATCGTTTACCCTACCCTGTCTCTCCCCATCTCCTCTTGCCACTTTCCTCTCTCACCTCTTAACTTCACCCCTTTAGAATCATCCTTTCCCATCAAATTCAACCTGCGCCCTCTATCCATGTATATTTGTAAACATATGCCCATATACCCTTCTTCAATTATTTTCATAATGAGAAACTTTTCATCAGACACAGTTATTGTTTTTCCATGTAGGAATGTAAATAGTTAAACTTTGATAAGTTCCTTTTGATTTCTTTTCCTTGATTACCTTCTTAAGCATCTCTTGCTTCTTGTGTCTGGATGTAAAATTTTCTATTCAACTCTGGTTTTTTCCTCAAGAATGCTTGAAAGTCCGCTATTCCACTGAATGACCATATATTCCCCTGAAACAAGATACTCAGTTTTGCTGGGTAGGTGACCCTTGGCTTCAATCCCAGCTCTTTTGCCCTCTGGAATATCATATTCCATGCCCTTCAATCCCTCAGGGTAGAAGCTGCCAGGTCCTGGGCTATTCTGATTGTGTTTCCACAATATTGAAATTGTTTCTTCCTGGCTGCTTGGAGTATTTTCTCCTTGATCTGGGAATTCTGGAACCTGGCTATAATATTCCTGGGAGTTTTCTTTTTGGGGATCTTTTTCAGGAGGTGATCTGTGGATTCTTTCAACCTCCATTTCCCCCACTGGGTCTAAAACATCAGGCAGTTTTCCTTGAGAATCTCTTTAAGGATGATTTCTAGGTTCTTTCTTTGATCATGGCTTTCAGGTAGTCCAATAATTTTTAAGTTATCTCTCCTGGATCTATTTTCCAGGTCAGTGGTTTTTCCCATGAGATATTTCACATTGCCTTCTATTCTTTCATTTGTTTGCATCTGTTTAATAGCATCTTGATTTCTCATAAAGTCACTAGCTTCCATTTGCTCCAGTCTAACTCTGAAGGAATGAATCTCCTCAGTGCACTTTTGAGATTCTTTTTCCATCTGGAAAATTCAGCTTTTTAAGGCATTCTTCTCCTCATTGCCTTTCTGAGCCTCTTTTGCCATTTGAGTTAGTCTGTTTTTTAAGGTGTTATTTTCCTCAGTCAGGTTGTTGACTGTCATTTCATACTTTTCTTGCATCTTTATCATTTCTCTTCCCAATTTTCCCCCACTTCTCTTATCTGCTTCTTAAGGTCCTCTATGGCCTGTAGCCAGCTTGTATGTTCATTTGGGGCTTTTAGTGCAGGAGTTCTGATCTCACAGTCCTCCTCCATGCTTTGATCCTCTTTGCCCTTAAAATAGGAGTCCAATATTGAATTTTTCTGTTTATTTTGTTTCTTTTGCCTAGGCAAGTTGCCACTTAATTACTTGATTTTTGGGCTTGTTGCCACAGTAGGACTCTGCCACCAGACAGGAGAGCTTCCATCCCAAATGCTGGGTCTTCACAACTTCCGCAGGTTGGGTGGCCTCTGTAAAGCCTTCACCCACTCTGGCAAATTGGATACCCATCCCAAACTTCCCCCCAGACAACAATCCAGATCCAGGCAGTTTAAAGCAAGAGCAATTAACCCCCAGACTGATTGTTGGGTCTCCCTACAGTTCACAGACCAGGAGCTAGAGCTGCCACTGACACTGCAAAATGGCTTCTGTGCAGCTGTTTCTTCAGCAGCTTTTCGCCCCCAGGGGAGGAAGCCAAAGCATTCCCCAAATACTGGTCCCAAAGTCCATAGGGCACTAACCTCTCACTTTAATCACCACTGCTGCTGGTGTTCTGGGGTCCCTGCAGCCACTGCTGGCCCAGCCACCCTAGGGTTAAAACCATTGCTTACTCAGGCCTGGGCTCAGCTCCCAGAGTGCTGCACTGTCGGTTCCCAGCGCTCTGTGCTGCCTGCTCTCAGAGCACTGCAGTCGCCGCTCCCTGCAGGGCTGCTGGGTTCTCCTCAGAGGGAAGTTAGCTTCTCTGTGTAGTTCTGTGGGTGCTAGGGCTCCAGAAGTTGTTCAGAGTCCCCTTTTACATTGTTTGGAAGTTGTGTGGGGCAGAGAACCTTGGAAGTGCTGTTTCTACTCCACCATCTTGGCTCCGCCCCCGGGGAAGCAAGTGGATGAGGGGATATCTTGTGGGACTGCTATTCTAGGGTGGTGGGTAGGGGGAAAATGGGGAAAAATTGTAACTCAATATCTGGCAGAAATGAAAGATGTAAACCAGAAGTTAGTAAAGCATTTGTTCAAAAAAATTTGATCAATTAATTAATTAATTAATTAATTTAGATTGAATTGTCATTTTTATTTTATACATTCATTCTATCCATAAACAATTAATATTTTTCCAATTACTTAGGTGTGCCTTTATTTCTGTAAATAGTGGTTTGTAGTTATATTTAAACAGTTCTTGAATGCATCTTGGCAGGTAGCCTCCAAAGTATTTTATATATTCTGTAGTTGTTTTAAACAGAAATTCTCTCTTACTCCTTCTCCTGAGTTTCAATAATTTTACATAGAAATGCTGATGCTTTGTGTGAATTTATTTTATATCCTGCAATTTGAATGAAGTTAGTATTTCAATCATTTTTTATTTGACTCTCTAGGATTCTCTAAGTATGCCATCATATTACATAGAAAAAGTGATAATTGTCTCTCTTCTCCACCTATGCTTATTCCTCCAATTTATTTTTCTTATCTTATTGCAATAGCCAGCACTTTAAATGGAAGTGTTTATAATGGACATTTTTGTTTTAGCCCTGATTTTAAAGGAAAGGATTCTTGTTTATCTCTTTTACATTTATTTCTAGCTCTTGGTTTCAGATGTATGTTATTTATCATTTTAAGGAAAAATATATTGTTCCTATGTTTTCTAGTATTTTTAAGAAAAGATGTTCTTCCATTTTGTTAAAAAGCTTTTTCTGAATCTATTATTACATGAATCTATAATTACATGACTGTTATTTTAAATATTAACATTACTTAAGCTCACAGTTCTTCTAATGTTAAAACAACCCTGCATTCTGGGTACAAATCCAGCCTGGTGATGGTGTATATATAATCTTTTGTGATATGTTGTTTTGGCCTCTTTGCTAACATTTTATTTAAAACTTTTGTATCAGTGTTCATTAGGGATATTGGTCTATAATTTTAATCTTTCTGTTTTGACTCCCCCTACTTTACATATCGAGACTATATCTGTGTCAAAGAAGGAATTTTGTAGGGTCCCTATTGCCTTTTTTTTTTTTTTTGCAAACAGTTTATGTAATATTGAAATTAATTGTTCTTTGAATGTTTGATAGAATTCCCTTGTGAATATATCTGGTCCTGGGTTTTTGAAAGTTCACTTATGGCTTGTTCAGTTTCTGCCTCTGAGCTTGTTTTTTTTTTTAATTCTCTATTTTCTACCCTATTAATTTAGATATTTTTGTAAATGTATTTTTAAATGTATTTTTATTTAAGTTGTCAGTTTTGTTGGCATGTAACTGGACAAAATAATTTCTTAATAATACCTTTTATTTCTTCTTAATTTGTTGTGAATATGCCTTTTTCATTTTTGATGCTTTCTTCTTTTTAATCAAGTTAGCAAATGGTTTATCCTTTTTGTAAAAAAAAAATCTAGTACTATTTATTCATTCAATGATTTCATTTTCAATTTTGTTCATCTCTTCATAGATTTTCAGAATTTCTATTTTGGAGAATAATTGGGGATTAGTTAGTGTAGTGTAGGTTCTTAAAGTTGCATTCTCAATTTGTTGATATATTCTTTCTCCTTTTTATGTTACTGAAAGTGTTTAGAGATATAAATTTTCTTTTAAGGATTGCTTTGACTGCATTCCCCCAATTTGGGTATGCTGTCATTATCTTTAATGAAATTATCAATAGGTTCTATGACTTGTTCTTTGATCCATCAATTCTGTAGTATAAATTATTTAGTCTCCAGTTGATTTTAATACTTTTTAAGCATCATTTTATTTAATATAATTTTATTGCACTGTAGTTGGTAAGGGATGCTTATAATAGTTCTGGTTTTTTGCACTTCTTTAAAAAGTTTTAATATCTTAATATATGATCTATTTTGTAAAGATTCATATACAGCTATTTCCATTTAATAATTGCTAGAGGTGTGCCATATCTAACTTTTCTAAAATTCTACTTAGGTCCTTAATTTCTTGTTTATTATTTGGTTAGATTTATCTAGGGCTGAAAGGGGTACATAGAGGTCATCCACTATTATAGTTTTACTGTTTATTCATCCTTATAATTTATTTAGTTTTTGCTTTAAGTATTTAGATGTTGTGCTATTTTTCAAGTAAAGTTTAGTTTTTATTTTTTTAATTAGCTTTAAGTTTTAGCTACTTTAGCTTGATAAAAAAAATATTCTTTATGATTGAGTTTTCAGTAAATATCTGCCATAAAAATGTACATATAAAAATTCTTTAGGTGTACACTCTACACATGCCTCTGATGACCATTTGTCAGGTTATGGTTTGGACCAAGTGTCCTCTTTGGGCAGGTAGGTGGTGCAGGGGATAGAGTGTAAGGTCTAGGGTTAGGAAGATTCTTCTTCTAGAATTCAAATCTGGCCTCAGACACTTAATACCTGTGTGACCCTGGGAAAGTCACTTAATCCTGTTTGCCTCAGTTCCTCATCTGTAAAATGAGCTAGAGAAGGAAATGGCAAACCACTCCAGTATCTTTGCCAAGACAACCTCAAATAATGTCAGAAAGAGTCAAATATGACCAAAACAAGTGAACATCAACAAAAAAGTGTCTTATGAAGTCCCTTCCAAATTACAAATCCTATAACTCTCCCCAGGTTATCAATGTCCTTCACAAAATGTGCAACGCATAGCTGAATGCAATACTTCAGATATGGCATTGATATGTCATTCAGCTATGGCAAGACTATTATATCTTCATTCCTGAAAGTTATGGCTTTCTCACTGCAGCCCAAGATCCAAAACTTTCTTGGAATGTAAACATGCTGTTGACATGATGCCTGTGTTCACTAAAACCTTTAGATCTTTTTCAGTCAAAATGCTATTAACCCATGACCCACTCAGCTTATATGTGTGATGCTAGTTTCTTTTTTAACCCAATAACTTTTGTTCTTTATTATGAAACAATTCTCTGCAAAACATTCAACTTCTTAGTGCCCTAGGAAATTCTCTAAGACAGAAGTTAGCAAACTACAGCCAACAGGTTAAATCCACCTGTTTTCATATGGCTTTGGGGCTAAGAATAGTTGTCGTTTTTGGTCTACTGGCCATAGTTTGCCAGGCATTGTTCTAATACATGGGTTTCAGAAAAGATGTCAACCTGCAGTGGGAATTGTCTCACTTGGAAGTTCATTACACAGACAGAAATCACAGATTCTGTTCCTATCTCTTAACACAGAAACATAGTATGAGCCCATTAGAAAAACTGTCCCTGGAGCAAGATTTGTAGTTATTAGCAACCTCTCCAAAACATCCTAATAAGATAGAATGTTCAAAATTATACAGATGCCTTCATTTGATTAACTGAATTGTGTCATGCAGGTAATTTCCACGTGCTAATCTCAGTGTTCCTCATTAAAGGTTAAATATTAGTATATAATTCATAATCTAAACTATATTTAAACTTAGTCACTAAGGTTCCCCCAAAATGCTTGTTGATAAAAACCTACATTTCCTTTATCCTGAGGCCTGTCCACATAGAGAAAGCAAAAATGGAAAATTTGAGCCCCAACATTCATCTGAAATATACCAAGAACTGAGTCCAAATGTCTTTACTTTTTTGGCTTGAATACTGGAGATAATTGCCTCATCTGTCTATTTTACTACTTCATTTTGTCATTGTAGCCCCTGTCTGGATGGAGCAATTGGACATAATAATAATAGCTGATATTTATTTAGCATTCACAATTCAGAAAGGGCTTTATTTCTGTTATCTCATTTTGATCCTCCCAAAAATCTTGTGAGGTAGATAGGGCAGGTATTATTAGTGTAGCATCTGGTACAGATCTTTCTTACCCTCAGAATGGTTATCCCAGGTTCAAAATACTATGAATCCGTGAGTCTACACCAATTCCAAATGAGATCTCATAACCCCTAACTAATGTGTTCACTACTTCACTAGTCAGCTTTTAGTATTGTTGTTCAGTTGTTTTAATCACATCCAACTCCCCATGACCCCATTTGGAGTTTTCCTGGCAAAGATACTGGAGTGGTTTGCCATTTCCTTCTCCAGTTCATTTTACAGATCCAGAAACTGAAGCAAACAGGATTAAGTGACTTGCCTAGAGTCACACAGCTAGAGGCCAGAATTGAATTCAGGAAGATGAGTCTTCCTGACTCCATGCCCAGCACTCTATGCACTGTGCAACCTACCTGCTCTTCTAATCAGCAGAAGGACACGATTAGTTCAAAAGTATTTAATGAAATAGCATATTAAGGTTTTTAATAGAACATTCTTCCTTAAACCTAGGACACATTCTCTTACATATATACATGCCATCAGTGTAGTTAACATCCATAGGGATCACAAATGAGAAATGTTTGTACAGAAGAAACTCATACTTCCAGCTCTGCTGGATGACAGTGTCTTCTGGTTATTTCATCTTATCTCACTGCTCCTCCTGAGGCATCTCCATGGGGCAAGTTGCTCTGCTGAGCCTTCCAAACAGTCTCTTCTGGTGTAATGGTACTCAGTACATAGGCTTTACTGGTTGCACCATTCTTCTAGCCTCTACTAGTCTCATTGGGAATAATGGTCTGGCAGTTGCTGGGTGGGTATTTTCAGATGGGTTTGTTTTCTGCCGCTGTGTTCTTGGTTCTCCTCTTTGAGGCCAGCCAAGCCATCTTAGCTTTAATTTACTAGGGTACAATGGCTGAACTTCTCCCTGATAAAGGCAAGCTGATAGTTCTTCAGTCATAGCTGCTACATCCAGCCGGATAACAAAAATCAAGCAAAGAGCTCCCAGACAAAGATTAATTCTTTATTTTTTTCATCCCTATGTCAGAGATCAAAGCTTTCTGTTAAAACTATTCAACTACTGGTAATAATTCCCAACATTCTCTGACCTAACTGCAAATGAATATGAAGTAAACAAAGCTAAGTTAAGGAAGCAAGATTATTCTCTACCTGTTGTTGTTTAATCATATCTGACTTTCTATGGCCATGTATGGGATTTTCTTGGCAAAGATACTGGAGTGGTTTGCCATTTCCTTCTCCAGTAGGTTAAGGCAAACAGAGGTTAAGCGCCCGGGGTCACAAAGGGTCTAAGTTCAGATCTGAATTTAGGTCTTCCATGTTAACAGCATACTAACTCGAGGCCCAGCATTCACTGAGCTACTCTGCTGCCTCCTCTACCTAGCCTGAATTCCCATCATTATTATGTCAGTAGCAAAGCTTGATTGTTTGCAGTCCTATTTTGACCATCAGAAAAATCTCAGTCTCCTTACAGCACATTTTATAGATGAAGAAAATGAGGGAAAGAAAAGTTAAAGGACTTATTTACCCAAGGCTAGTAGGTGGCAAGACTGGATTTCAAACTTAGGTCTTTTGATAACTGAATGAGAACACATTCAATCGCACCCATTCCATAATAAGTTCCAAGCTGCTTCTTTCTACCAAACCAAATCTTCTTGGAAACATTGCTTATAGCTAGCCCTAGAGATAAGCAGATCCCACATTGCAGACCTAAAAAAGGAGAAGTTCTTTTTATTCTGCTCTGACCAAGGATGAGGGGACCTCTCTGAGATTTTTTTCTGTGACTTAGAATGTAAACAGACTCATGTACAAGGTCATACACAGTAGGGTTTGATATGCAATCTGTTTCTATTAAAAATCACTTAACATTTGTTCAATAATAACTCACACAATTCTGACTCCCCCACCAAAAAAAAGTTTCTTTTGCCAGTCACTTTTGGCAGAATTTCACTTCTAGTCTACTGAGACAGCCCTATCCAAGATCAGCTTGGGGCACAATAGCAATGTTTCAATTTCCTTCCCTGATTTCACTGTCAGTTGGGTAAACTTAGTATTAGCGCATTAGTCAAGCAGTTGGGCACACCCTATTTCATTATTCTATCCCAGCTTGCCCTTTACAGGCACTGTCTCATGGTCCAGATCTTTCCTGACCTTCTTTAGCTTTCAAAACTTATCTTTCCATTCTTTTACCTATTCAGTCATTCATTTAAGAAACATTTATTATATGCTAGGATCTGTTCTTATCATTGGAGACACAAAAATGAAAAGGTGGACAGTCCCTGACCTTAAATGATAAAATATAAAAGGGAAAGAGGACAAAAGAGAGATCAAATAAAATGATCTCAGAAAATCTGAGGACCAGAATTCTACAAGCAGAGGCCATCAGGAAAGACTCCATGGAAAAGGCAGAACCTGAACCTTGAAGAAAATCAGGTTTCTGAAAAGTAGGGATAAGGAAAGAGTATGTTCCAAGTACAAAGAACTGCCTTGACAAATACACAGAAGCAAAAGTAATGGCAAGTTTGAGAAAGAGTGTCCAATTTGACATGTAAAATGCATGGAGAGTAGTAATGCAAACATAAAACGAGGCTTTGGAACCATATCATTGGAGGACCTTAAATGACAGGTTAAGAAGTCTGTGTTTTGGGCGGCTAGGTGGCGCAGTGAATAGAGCGTCGGCCCTGGAATCAGAAGGACCTGAGTTCGGAACCGGCCTCCGACACTTAATCCGCACAAACAAAAACCTAGCCGTGTAACCTTGGGCAAGTTACTTAACCCCAATTGCCCTAAAGGGGCGGCTAGGTGGCGCAGTGAGTAAGAGTGCCGGCCTTGGAGTTTGGATGACCCGAGATCAGATCTGGCCTCAGAAAATGAGCACCCACGAATAAATCAAATGACTAGCCATGTAACCTTGAGCAAGTTACTTAACCCCAATTGCTTTAAAAAAAAAAAAAAAAAAGAAGTCTGTGTTTTGTCCTAGAGCATTATGAAGCCACTGAAAGCCTTTGAATGGGGAAGTGACATGGTCAAAATTGTCTATGCCTTAGGAAAATTTACTTTGGCACAGATGAAAGGTGGATTGAAGAGGGGGAAGAGATTGGAGCCCAGTACTCCAAATATATAAAGCACCTAAGCTTTGTACATAGGTAGACTATTTTGTTTTTCTTTTTAACTATAGCAGTTCCTTCAACTGACATCTTCAGGGAATAGCTTCATTTCCCCAGATCACAGCTAGTAGTTCAGAATTTATTATCTCATAAACCTAGTTGGAGTTAAAAGGAAACAAAAGAGAGCCATTGAATATGTTTGAGCAGAGAAGTGAAATGCCCAGTTCCATGGACAATTCAGGTCTGAAATATTGTCGCAACAGGAGTGGACACAAGATCTCTGAAGTCCCTTAAAGGCATGCTATTCAATCTTCAGTCCAAATGAAACAAGAGTCAGGATCCCCAAGGCCAGCAGCCTGGCTGCCCTCTATCTTCTTATCTCAGCACCCTGGTTTCTTTGACAAAGCTGTGTTTGTTTAGCCTGCCATTTGCACCAGAGAACTCCACAACAGAATGATGTCCTGAGCAGTTTGTGTACTGGCCTTCTTGGCTGAGGTGGGCCAGAAGGAGGATAGCTATGAGCAAGCAAACTGAGGCTTTGTGGGTTAGCCACATTCTGACTAGGTCAGAGGCAGCTCTCACCTGGCATGTGTCCTTGTGAGCTTTGGAGATGTCTGCAGGGATGGCAGTTAGTCGCCATCACCCAGAAAGGTCGGACTGTCCCCAAAGATAACATTATCAGGTCCCTTTGCATTTTCCTTGGTGTTTGTGACTATTGTTCTATGTAAATTCAGTAGACCATCTTCACCTTCAAAAACCAGCTAAATAAAATGCAAAATAAGAAGAAAAAATCCTCCATACACAAAATTTAATTCTATAATAGCCAAGGAATTATTCATTCTTGTTTTTGACTGCTTTTATCTGAGCTAAAATTTAATTATATTGGGGGATTTCTTATCTTGAAATTTGAAGCCATGGATAGGGATGACTATGAGGGAGAGAGAGAGAGAGAAAGAGAGAGAGAGAGAGAGAGAGAGAGAGAGAGAGAGAGAGAGAGAGAGAGAGAGAAAGGATAATTTATTCCTGACAGCAATTATCAAGTCTTGAAAACTGAAATTTTCTCCCTTCTTTTACTCTCCTCTTCTCTTTTCCTTTTTTCTCTCCTCTCTTCCCTCTCCTTTCCTCTCTCCTAGCTATTCCTCTTGCCTTTGCTTTCCACAGCCAACTTCTCTGTTCTCTCCCCTCTCCTTTATTTCTTCCCTCTTCTCTCTCCTCCTCCCATTCTCCCCATTTCTTCCTCTCCAATATCCCATCCTCTCCTCTTTGCTTATCCCTTCCTTTCTCTCTCCATCTTCCTTTCTACCCCCAATACCAAATAACTACAGTAGCAAAAGAAATGGCCCCATACTACCTCAAAAATTACTTTAAGTGTAATCTAAAGAGAATCCTTGACAGGAGGAAACTATTGAATCCTACAGAATTCAACCTAAGTATCACAGCGGTAGCTGAGAATGTGTATATGGAAGATGGTAGAATAATTTTTAGTACTTTCTTTCCATATAGTATATGTGAAAAAATTTGAGACTCCCCTCTCTTAGCTTAGATTAGCCATAATATGCCACTGTTCAATATAGATTCTAGAGTTTAATTATTCTCTCGCTCCCTTGAAGGAGTGAAAGGAGAGGTGAAAGTAATGAAGGGGGAGAGAGGAGAAATCTCTTTAATATTTTGGTAATTCTATTTCAATATAATTGATTTCCTTTGTATTCTGTGTATTTTATTTTATGCATTTAAAAACATTACTCTGGGGGCGGCTAGGTGGCGCAGTGAGTAGAGCGCTGGCCCTGGAGTCAGAAGGACCTGAGTTCAGATCCGGCCTCAGACAACCCACACAAACAAAAACCTAGCCGTGTGACCTTGGGCAAGTTACTTAACCCCAATTGCCCTAAAAGGGGCAGCTAGGCAGCACAGTGAGTAAGAGCGCCGGGCTCGGAGTTGGGATGACCCGAGATCAAATCCGGCCTCAGAAAATGAGCACCCACACATAAATAATGACTAGCCGTGTAACCTTGAGCAAGTTACTTAACCCCAATTGCTTAAAAAACAAACAAACGAACAACAACAACAAAAAAACATTACTCTGAGAAGGGGTCCATAAGCTTCATTAGACTGCCAAAAGGGTCCTTTTATGTATAACATAAAAGATAAAGAATCCTTCATTTAGCTCATTGCATTTCTCTATGATAGCTGGACTTTGTGAGGACAAAAATGATCCTGGGATTCTTAAACCTGAACTGAAAGTAACTAATCTAGGGAACAATTATGAAGTACTTTCTATGAGACAGAAGTACAAGCCATGATCTCTGCCTATATGTAGCTTACAGTCTAGGTGGGAGTTAAGGCATAGATACACAAAAAGTCAACTGAACAAAAGGAAGCAGAAAATTACACATGTCAAATGAAAGGAACAATTAGCTCCTAGTAATTCTGAAGTTCTGGTAGGTATGTGGTACAGTGGATAGAGTGTCAGGCCTGGAGTCTTCCTGAGTTCCATTCTGCCTTCAGACACTTAGTAGCTATGTGACCCTGGGCAAGTCAACTTAACGCTGTTTCCCTCAGTTTCCTCATCAATAAAATGAGTGGAAGAAAATAGAAAAACCACTCCAGTATCTTTGCCAGGAAAACCCCAAATGGGGTCACAAAGAGTCAGACACAACTGAAAAACAAGTTCAGAAGAAAGATCTATCCTATGTGGGCTAAGATAGTTAAGGATCATTTGATTCAAGAGTTTTGTCTTGAGGGGGGACTGGAAACTTAGTCAGAATTTATACAGAGAAGAATCATCATAGTCTAGAGCTGGAAGGGACCTCAGAAGCCATCACGGGGGTGGAGAACCTGCGGCCTCAAGCCCTTTGACAGGCATTTGTTCTTCGAAGTTTGGATTCAGTCAAAGCGCCACACTTGAGGACCTAAAGGGACAATCTAACCCATTTATTTTGCAGAAGAGGAATCTGAGGCCTAGGGAATTTGGCAGTCAACAAGCAGAAAGTCAGCAAACATTTATTAAGTGCCTACTTTATGCTGGGCCCTGTGTTAGACTCTGAAAATACAAAGAAGGCAAAAGATAGTCTCTGACATGACATGAAGATAACTGTGTACAGGCAAGATGTATACTGGGGTAAATTGGAGATAATCAATATAGAGAAGGCCCTGGCATTAAGGGGGAATCAGGAAAAGCTTCTAGTGACAGCTGGTATTTTATCTGGGACTTGAAGAAAGCCAGGTGGGGATGAGGAGCCAGAGTATTCCATGCATGGGGAACAGTCAATGAAAATACACTGGAGTTAGGAAATGGAGTGTTTGTTGTATACAAGGAATAACAAGAAGGCCAGTGTGGCAAGATCAAAATTTACATCAGGGAGAGGGAGGGGATAATGGATAAGGCTTTGAACTCTAGGCAGAAGATTTTATATTTGATCCTGGAGGTGATAGGAAGGCACTGGAATCACATACTCAGACCAGTGCTTTAGTAACATCACTTTGACAGCTCAGTGAAGGATGGACTAGAGTACAGACTAAATACAGAGAGACCAACAAGTTGGTTATTACAATGCTCCAGGCTTGCAGTGATGAGGGCCTGTACTAGGGTGGTGGCAGTATCAGAGAAGAGAAGAGAAGGGGCAATATGGAAGAGATGTTGTAAAGACAACATTGACAGGACTTGGTGAAGGATTGGATACGAGGGGATGAAGGAGAATAAGCAACCCAGAATTACATCTAGGTTGCAAGCCTGGATAACCAGGAGGATGGTGGTGCCCATGATGATAATAGAGAAGTTAAGACAGAAGAGACCATGAGTTTAGTTTTCAATATGTTGAGCTGAAATGTCCATAAGACTTTTTCTCCTTTTTCAAGGAGAAGTGAGCCTGGAGATAAGGAGAGAGTTTAGGTCTGAGTAAGTATATCTAAGAATCATAATAATTAAATACATGGGAGCTGATTAGATCATCAAGTAAAATAGCACGGAGGGATGAGACAAGAAGATCCAGAACAAAGTTCTAGAGGAGAAATCTAGCAAAGGAGACTGAGAAAGAACAAACAAACAGGTAGGAGGAGGAGACCAGGATGGAAGACAGAAGGACAGAACAAAATTAACAGGTCTTACCAAAGAAAAGAATGGCAACACTGGCTTGCTATGGGAAGATGGGGAAAATTAGTGACTCCAGAGAGGACCCATCCAATGCACTGGAGTCCTTTTTCTAATTGTCATAAGTGAGGAAACAGTGGAAGATTCTTAAGCAGAAAGAAGATGAGTTTGGCCTTAGACATATTGCATTTAAGATGATGGAATTAAAAGAAAGTGTCCAATTGACAACTGAAGACACAGATCTGAAGGTCATCTGGGAAGAGACAATCACCACCCCTGGAAGCTGTGAAGTTATTCATGTTGAGGTGATAAGTTAGACTCTGAGGAAAAGATAAATCCTCAGATGGAGAGAAGAGAGAGACAGGGGCTTACACAGAGATAGGAGGGAATTCACAGTCTTAACTACCCCATTTTATAGAGGAAGAAGCAGCAGAGAGTGCATTTGGACCCATTTGAAACGACAACAGGCTCCCTCCCCTGATCAAAGGGCACCGGGCTTGGGAAATCTTGGGGAATGTTCATTGTTAGGACTTACAAAGAGGAAAAGAATAATAAAGGGAGACACAGAAGGAAGCAAAGAGGTACAAAAAAGAACCAGAGTAGCTATTGCTTTTGCACAGATACAGTAGAGTAGCAACTATTACCAATAGCCCATTTGTGGGCAAAGGCCACTTTTCCCACTGCAGTTTCCTTTAGTCACTATAAGTAAAGATAAAGAGAACCTAAGCCTCTAGGCAGGGATTCAGGTTGGCCCATTATATGTGGTACATTAGTAATTTGTTTTGGAAAGACTAACAAAAGCACCAGATGATATCTTTTTATGGAAAAAAAATACAGTTCTGGATGGGAGTATGGAGGGGTCTGGTTATCTATGTAGATTTCCCTATGTGACTGTGTTTATTTTCCCATTAACTCTATGGGTGTCCCTGGGGAATATATTTTGAGCTGGACTGGGTTACATGCTCCCTGAGGCCTTAGCAGAGTAGCAGAGTAGCCAAATGGCTGGTTCATGACAACTGCTTCACAAAGTCAGCAAAAATTATATCTCTGACACAACCTTCTGGACTTTTTCCTATTGGCTCAGGGTCATGGAACCCTGACTAGAGTGTAGTATCACAAAGGTCAAGGAAGGAAAGAATTTCGTTTTTCTGTTTTTGGTTTTTTTTGGCGGGGGTTTGGAGGGCTATTGGGGTTAACTTGCCCAAGGTCACATGGCTAGGTTTTGTTTGTGTGTGTTAAGAGTGTCTGAGGTCGGATCCGAACTCAGGTCCTTCTGACTCCAGGGCCGGTGCTCTACTCACTGCACCACCTAGCCTCCCCAGAAGGAAAGAATTTCAAGAAGCAGAGAGTGGGTCAAATATTCCAACAAGCTCAAGAAGTATGATGACTGAGAAGAATCCATTTGACTTGGTGATTTCTTGAATTCAATTCCAATAAAATGGTGGGGACTGAAGCCAGGTTGCAAAATATTAGGGGAAAACATGGATGGTGAGGAAATGGAGGCTGGAGGGATAGGTATTTTGGAAAAATGTGTCAATGAAAGGAACAGGAAGTATATAGGATAGTAGCCTCTAAAAAGTATTGGTGTTTGTAGTATTTTTTTAAATAGGAGAAAGTATGTGCATGTTTATAGGCTAGGGCCCAATCACATAAGCCTCACAGTTGCAATCATACGGAAACAGATTAGTTTGGGATTAAAATTCATATTTGAGACTTTGGTATCATATCCCAGTTTTTCAGGTGCCCCCAAACAATGTATTGTGTATAATAGGCTACCACCATACAATTTTGCAAACTCCTATTGGTTCTGACCATCCATCTTTTACAAAACAGTATGATAATCTTTTAAGAGTTCAAGTGCTGTTGTACACAGAAACACAATGGTCACTGTATCTCATCCCTGGATCCCCAGAGACCCAGCTGGACCAAATTCAAATCATTTCTTTCCGGAGTCACTGCTGCCAGAAGGATTTAGAATAGCAAACAATGGTGGTCAATTTAGGTGAAACTGTCTATTCTTTTCAAAGCCTCTTCCTGGGCATTTCAGAGAAATCAGCTTTTGGCTCTCCAACTGTGGTCAGTCAACATGATAGGTATATTCACTTTAAAATGCTTACAACTTGCTCCAAAGTCACACCTCAGGTCAGTTAAATATTAAAGGAAGCCTTTTCATCCCGTTGTGTTTCTGAAAACCGTTGGAACAACAGCTAGGTAAGCCTCTGATAAGACAAGTGGGAACTTCTGATAAAGCCAGTAAAATTTGGGTTGCAAGTTGAACGTTAACTGGGAGATACAACCGAATGGCTATGGGATTCAGTTCGGGAACATGGAAAGACAGAGAAAGAGACAAATGGTTATGATGGATAGACTGTACTTTTACTAGGAAAATGTGGTGTAAGATTCCTTAGGACACAACCTGCTATACTGGTTTATTACCAGATCCTTTCTAATCTTGATCAGTTCTGTAGTTGTCATGAAGTTGTTCCTTGGAAGATTATTGTTTTTATAACCAGAGCACTGGAATCACCAGGAATCAAGCACTTCAAAGGGGAACCAATGGGAATCTAGGAACTCTAGAGAAGGCTGTGGTTAGCTTCCACTTCTTCTGTAGAGGAAATGGTGGTGGTGGTGGTGATCCTTGATCCTTGAAGAAAACCAAGAGGAAATGTAATTGGATGGATAAAGCATGAAAAGTATGGTTGGAGAATCTGAATTTGAATTCTGACTCTGCCACTTCTAAGTTCTCTTAGCCTCTGTTTCTTTATTTGTTAAATAAGGGAACTAGATTAGACAATCTCCAAGGACCCTTTCAGTCCTTATTATTCTAGGTTAGAATCCCAATTCAGACATAGCTATTCAGCCATGATCAAGTCACAGTCTCCCTGAGCCTCATTTTCCTCAACTATGAAATGAGAATAATAATCATAGTCCCTATGTCCCCATAGTCCCTGCCTCATAGGGGTGTGAGGCTCAAATAGTGTGGTGTGTGGGAAGCTCTTTGCAAACCTTCAAGGGTCACCTATTATTATTATTTCACATCTTGAGGCCCAACAAGGAAATGGGTAATACTTAGCACTTATGTTTATCTCCTTCCTCAAACAAGCCAGCAAATTCCCCAGATAATAACAATAGTTTAGTGCTGTAAGATTTGCAAAGTACTTTGCATACATTATCTCATGAAGTTTATAATAAACCTGGAAAGCTAGAATGACATCATTATTATCCTACTTTTTAAAAAGGTAGATACTTAGGGCCTGCCCTCACACAACTCCAAGGGTCAGAGGTGAAATTTGAACCCAAGTCTTTAAGAAACCTTCTAATTTGAAAAGCAGATAAATGAAGGTTCCACTTGCTTTTTTTTTTTTTTTTTGCTTTTTGGAGGGCAATTGGGGTTAAGTGACTTGCCCAAGGTCACACAGCTAGTACTTGTTAAGTGTCTGAGGTCAGATTTGAGGTCCTCCTGACTTCAGGGCTGGTAATCTATTCATTGCACCAGCTGCCCCAAACACACTAATGTCTTTTTTTTTTTTTTTTTGCTTTTTGGAGGCAGGGGAAGGCAAGGCAGTTGGGGTTAAATGACTTGCCCAAGGTCACACAGCTAGATTTTTGTGTGTGTGTGTTCAGTGTCTGAGGCCAGATTTAACTCAGGTCCTCCTGACTCCAGGGCCAGTGCTCTATTCACTGCATCACCTAGCCACCCCACCCATTTGCCTTTTTTAAAATCATTTCTGGGTTCCTTTAAAAAGGTGGTATTCTCTAACAACTTTATAACAGGTTTCAGTTTACAAAAAAATGCTTCATGAAATGACATTTTAAAAATATCTGGCCATCTTCCCCAGCCCACCCCCGCCCCAGTCTCAGTTCTGTTAGACTAGATGGCCTCTAAGTCCCTTCTAGCTCTCTCTCTAGGCACCAGATGCTAGTGTACTTACTCCCTTTCCAAACCACCTTTCATTTTGTATATATTGAAATCCTGCCTCTGACATATGCTAGTGATCTGCCAAAAGTCCAGGAAATTTTCTAAGACTATAAATTGTAAAGAAAGGGCTAATTTGCATTAGTAAAAGGAGTTCCCTGCTCCAAAGAAATCATAAGTCCATTCTCAATTCCTAGCCTCATGTATATGTACTTATATGTATTTATAGTGAGACTGAACTTACTCTTCCAACAATCATTATTAGTAGATTAGCTTCCCAGAGCAAGGCTACATCTCCCTCAACAGGCTTCTAGGGCTACCCCTAAGGAGTTGGAAATGATTCTTCACTAACCAGTCTGATGTGTTACCTCCAACATTAACTGCCACTTAAAGTTAAAATTCCCTTATATAATACCCTCCAATGATTAGTGCCCCCAGTATTACTTTGCCAATCAGCATCAATCATCTTCTGCAAAGAATTATTTTCGAAGATTGTAAGCTCCTTGAGGGCAGAGACTGTCTTTTGCCTCTTTTTGTAGCCCCGGAGCTTAGCACAGTGCCGCAGCACAAAAAGTAAATAACAAATGTTTAATGATTGACCAAAAAGAAATAGCAAAGCTAGAAGTACAAAGTCTTCTTCCCCATGCCTAGGGGCACACTCTCCTCTACATTACCTTTGTCCCAGAGAAGAATAAGCTCAAACTTATAGTAGTTTCTGCATAGCATTTGCCCTATCCAAATTCACACTGTCAATGGATAAAGTAATATAATTCCCTCTTGGTTGCCTTTGACCTATGATGGGTCAAACAGGTCTGTTGGGACTGTTCCTCACTGTTTCTGCTTACTGCAAAATCTAGCATAGACTCTACCTCCTGAATCTCCGTTGGTTTGCTCTCTTGACCTTTCAAAATTTATAAAGTCACATTATTCACCTAAGAGTAGGAAAGAATAAACACAACAGGGACAGAAAAAAACAGTTGGGCCATATAGCTGCAGGGCCATTTGATGATGGCCCAGGTGGGGCCATCAGCATCTCTCTCCCCACCTAGAGACTTACAGCAATCCTTACAGTCCTCACTCAAATATAGTCAGTCAGGAAAGAGAAATCAATATGGCCAGTTGGTGCCTTTTGAATGCATTCTCAAGCTGCCACTAAAAATCCTTCCTTTCTTTATCTTCAGGGAGATCAGAAACAGAATATCTGTACATACTCTGAATCAGGGAAATGGGACTTTGCAATATATGTCATTGCGTCTTTCCAGAAACAAGCTCCCCAGCCTCTTCCACATGCGCCAGCAACAGACAGAGGAAGGGGCTTCCCATTGGCTAGGCCCCAAATTTATGTTTATGTCCCCCCCTTTAGAACTGAGGGACTATTTAACCTTTGTCTTTTGTATCTCTAGCATTTAACTCAGCCTTTCCCAATCCCCCTTAATTGTAGTGCCTTTCCCCTGTTGATTATCTATAATTTATCCTGTGTATATCTTATTTGTACATACGTTTGCACATTATCTCCCCCATTTGACTGTGTGCTCCCTAAGGGCAGGGATTGTCTTTTTTCTGCCTTTCTTTGTGTGCCTAGCACTTAGCAAAGGATCTGGCGATAGTAGGTGCTCATTAAATGCTTATTGACAAGCAGGTGCTTGTTCATTGATTCAAATAATGGCATAAAAACACACGTCTTCTCTAAACCAGAGTAGACTTCTATTATCTCACTGCCTAGGGCTTTCTGTCCTCTGCTCCTCTGAACTGTGGAGGGCATTGTGGAGGGCTGCTGGGTGTGCTTTCTCTGGGAAAGAACTAAGGAGACTTTTTGGAGAGGCTTTGACAGAGTGAGAAAACAAAATAAAACTAAGTAGTCCACAGTTCAACATAAATCACTTTAACATCCTGTACTTTTTATAGCCTTCCTTATCATCTCTGCTCTTTACCAGGGATATTTGTGTTCAAACAATAGCTTTCTCCTTTACACTCAGTCTCATATTTGTTTGCCCTCTCCCAGTAGCTTGCACTAAAGTCATTATAACAATGAACAAGCACCATTGCAGTCATTTCCACAAAAGCCCCAGGAGCCAAATGGGAAGGATTTCACCTCAAAGGATCAGAGAACTGGGAGCAACCAAAGAAGAGGAGGGTAGACTCACCTAGGACTGTCTCAGCAAGTCCTCTGCCCACCCATCCCCTTTCTGCTGCTCCTTTCAAATCAGCCTCCTACTTTCTCCCTTAAATACTCTTTGTTCTTCACCTTCCTTGGTACCAGAAATGCCTTTCTCTTCTTCTGTGCCAAGGTCAGATGGGGACTAGGGAGAGGCAAGACAGGCAGCCACCCAGGGCACAATTAGCAGAGAGTAGAAGACCCAAGGAGAGACACTTTTTGTAAGAGAACATATTTTCAATGCAAAAAAAACCCCACCATGGGAGCTAAGCATTTATTTAGGGATAAGTTGAGTCACATGTGTCCCAGTGAAACCTCAAAGCCTCTAAAATAGTTACACATAGACAGTCCAATTTTCAAAGCCTGCCTAGGGTAACAAATACCTCACCCTGGCTCTGGCAAGAACTCTGCCCAATCCAACAGTAAAATTCACAGAATCACAGATTATTAGAGTTGGAAGAGATACATTGGAGACCTCTAGTTCAATTCCCTCATTTTAGACATGAAGAAACTGAGGTTCAGAAAATTGTCCAATTGGCCCTGGACAGAAATGGAATATGAATCTAGGCATCTGACTTCAAATACAATGTTCTTCCAACCTAATTAAAATTTCTACACCACCCTGATTAAAATGAATAAATGAAAGAACATTTATTAAATTCTTACTATGTGCCAAGCACTGTGCTAAACCCTGGGGAGATTAACAGAAAATCAAAGATAGTAGTCTCTGCCCTCAAGTAACTTACATTTTGAAAAGGGATTCAACTCACATAGAGAAGTAGTGGCAGCCAAGAAGGAATACTATGGTCAATAAGCATTTATTAAGCACCTACTATGGTCAGTTACTGAGATAGTGAATGGAACCATGGGAGAGTAGACTGATATACCCCTACTCATGAACAATGGCAAATTTGATTTGATTATGTTTCATGGTTTCAGAACTTAAGTGTCAGGGAAAGGGGAGAGAATGTTAGCCAGGAGGTTGTGGAGCAAGTGGCTAGAGAAAACAGTGTCAAATGTGATTGGAACTTTCTTGAAAAAGTGTTGGAGTGGGGTGGAGAGGGGATGAAATGTTACCGATCATAAGACTTCAGCCTCAAGGCACAAATCTCTCTGGGAATGGTATCTGATACAGGCTGAAGACATCAGCAAGGAAACTGCGAAGGAGGTGAGAGAAGAGAAAGTAAAGGGAAGCACAACTTGAGTTAAACTCCTGCCTCTGACCTGGGTAACCTTGGGCAAATTATTTAACCTCTCTGGGCCTCAGTTTCCTTATCTGTAAAATTGGGGAAAGAAGGGGGACTTCTGAGGTCCCTTCCAGCTCTTGCTCTATAATCCTATGATCCTATTCAGTACCCAGAACTATGCCTTTCTTCTACAGAAATCCAATAGTAACTTTCCGCATTAGCAGCTGCATCTCTTAACGACTTGGTAGATTCGGCCAACTTAGATGCTAACTCCCTAGAAGGACTCGTGATTGTAGGGTTAATGGAATATCAGTTCTTCCCCATCCATTAATAGGCCTATGTTGCCACATGTATTCCTTTTTTCCTTGGAACAGAGGCTGTGTTCCCAAATCTAAAGGTACACAGGTATTTCAATCACAGATGTCTTGCTGCTTTGTGCTCTGCCCTAGTTCACAGCTGTGATACATCCTGAGTCACAGAGAGCCCATATATTACCTTGCAGGAGGAGCTTGCTTAGGGGGAGGCTTGCTTGCAGAAAGGCTTTCATACCTTTTGGTACAGAGCCAAGTAAGCACTGAATCACATGGGTAGTAATGCCTTCTGGCTCTGAGCCTATTAATCAAAACTATAATTATTTTAGGAGGTTGGTATTTTGCTTTGGGGTTCACTTATGGGAAGAATGTTTCTTTGTGATTTGGCCAGACAAGACTCTGGGTAGTCATTATTAAGGGGCCCCCAGCTTTGTGAACCCAGATGTTGATGCTCCCTGGTCTAGTGATGTAAATTGTTCTATTACTCTGTTTAGACAGATAGAGACCTATCTATTGGATTCTTTCTTGGATACTCACTTCTCTCTACTTATTTATCTTTCTCATTGTTTAATTAAAGTAAGTTATGAACCCCTTTAAACTGTCTTTCTTTTAGAAAATCAGATCAAGAACCTGTGTTAGTAGCCCTCCTGTGTGCTGGTGCTATTGGTCTCACATCCCCACAGCAGTTGCAAGTATCATTAACAATACAATGATGCTCTAAAAAAATCAACTAGATTTTCTCCATCCATTTATCTGATGTAACAACATGTTGATATGGCAGAGAAATGGAGGTTCTTCTTCCAGCAGCCAAATTTGTGTATGGAAGATTCAAATTAAAGAAGGCTTTGAACATCATGAACATTCAATGGGGAAATGAGACAAAGTCATAGAATCTCAGGGTTAGAAAAGTCCTCAGAGATCTGAGCAGAAATCCTCACTATAATAATAAGCCCAGGATATAGTCAATGAGTCTCTGCTTGCTACCTTTTAGGGAGGTCTTCAGGGAGAGCAGCATGTTTTAGAGGCTGGAGTGCTGGCTTCAGATCCTGTTTCTGACAAAGATTAGCTGTGTGACAATGGATGATTCACTATATGATCTTGGCAAATTATACTATTTCCCCTTCCCTGCAGGTGGTATTCTGCCTTCTGCACCAATGGCTGTCCTTTAAACCAGCTGCTCTTCCCCTTTTATTGAGATAGCTCTTAGAATCTCCTTTATTCAAGACACATCCTCTACCTTCAAGTAGCCTTTCCTCATCTCTCCAACGGCTGAAGTGCTCCCTCTCATTCTACCTTGTACTTAACTATTTGGTATATATTTGTATTTATTTACTTCCTGGCAGTTAGGTGGCACAGTGGAAAGGGCACCAGGCATGAAGGCAGGAAGACTCATCTTCCTATGTTCAAATCTGGCCTCAGATATTTCCTAGCTGTGTAATCCTGGGCAAGTCACTTAATCCTGTTCGCCTCAGTTTCCTCATCTGTGAAATGATCTGGAGAAGGAAATGGCAAACCACTCTAGTACCTTTGCCAAGGAAACTCCAAATGGGGTCATGAAGAGTCAGACACAACTAAAAAAAAAAAATAAACAATTTATACTGTATATATTTAGATAAGTATTTGTTGTCTCCTCCAGTAGAATGTAAAGTTTCTTGCAAGCACAGTCCATTCTTTGTACTTATATCCCTAGTGCTTAGTACAGTTCTAGAAAAATAATAAGTACTTAATGAACATTTTTGATTGACTGATTTCCTGCCCCATGCCCCATCCTGAAATTATTTTGTATTAACTTTGTATTTTCTTATCTGTGCACAAATTATCTCCTTCCCAGTAGAATGTAATCTCCTTAAGGGCAGGGACTCTCATTTTTGTCTTAGTAGTTTTAGCACCTATGTATATGTTATACATCTTGGGACTGGGATATAGGGGTCCAGACCCTAGGATTTCATCTACGTAAGGGAAACTCATCTTTCAAGAGAAACTTCCTAGGGGAAACTCTATAGCTGGTTCTGCAACTGATAGTCTTAGTAAGCTGACAGGCCACTGCAAGGTTAAGGGACTTGCCCAGAGTCAAAGATGAGCCTAGAACCCAGGTCATCTTGCTTTGAGATTAGCTCTCCATCACCAAAAACTGACTTTCTTTCATATACATAAAAGGTGCTTATTAAACACTTATTGAATTGAATTTAACAAAGTCTCTGAGTCTCAATTCTCTTATCTGTCAATTAAGGGCAATATTATCTGTAGAGACTACTTCACAGGGTTGTAAGCTTACAATGAGGTGATTTGTGCAAAATGCTTTGTCTACCTCAAAGAATTTTTATTGAAATGTCAATTATAAACCTGGGCAAGTCACTTAACCCCAACTGCCCTCCAAAAAGCAAAAAAAAAAAAAAGTCAGTTATTATTATTTTCAAGTTTTATTGATGCTTTTAAAAATCATAGTCAGTTACAAATGTTCCCTTTCCCACTGTGAGCTTTCCTTTGAAACAAAGGGAAAAACTGAGTAAAGTCAATAAAAAAGGCAGCAAAGCTTCACTACCTTCCAAGTAGCTCATTTCATCCTGAACAGCTCTAATCAGTAAGTTTTTTCTTATAGTGAACCAAAATCTATCTCCCTTGAAAATCCTTTAAAAATAGGAAATCATATTTTCTGATTTTTAAAAAATGAGTTTTGTGCTAAAATATCTACTGTTAAAAGTTCAGGTATAAAAACATCTCATAGGCTGATTCTGGGCAATGACATCAGGTTTCTAGTTTGATATTGTCTTTGCACCAGCAAAACTCAAAACTGACCCTGCTCATCTTTCTGGAAATATTTAACTCCACTACAACAGGACTTCATGTCCTAGGAACTGGAATACCCAGAGTTGAGGGAGCCAGGTGGATTATTGATTTCCAATTGACTGAGCCTGAACCTTCCAGGAAAGCTGGAACTCAAATTACATTTTAAGTCTAACAACTGCTACTATATAGAATAGGGGGCAAGAAGATACCTACCTCAGAAAAGGCTCTGAACCTTATTAATAGAAACAAGCCAGAATGGGAAAGAATTTTACTAACAGCTTCTAATTAAATCAGGATGCTTTAGAAGTGGCTGATTACTTGGCCATATCACAAATGTAGAAAAGGGAATCTTTTTACCCACTAAAGTGCATCTTACAGCAAGTTGTTTATAGGCCTCCTTTTTCACAAGGTCACTTAGTTATTACATTATGATTTTACTTTATCCAAAGTAAAATAAAGAAGGCAGACAGGATTCCAAATGCTTATTCAAGAGGAATAATTCCTTAAATTTTTTAAGTCCTTTTAAAAGGAAGAATATGTACTTTAAAAAAAAATCTGTTACATTAAAGCAATTTTAACATTCATATTTTTAAAATGTTGAGTCCCAAATTCCGTCTCTTCTTCTCTCTTCTTCCCCTTCATCGAGAAGGCAAGCAATTTGCTATAGATTATATATGTGTAATCATGCAAAACGTATTTCTATATTAGCCATGTTACAAAAGAAAACAGACAAAAATGAGAAAAACTAAAGAAAGTTTAAAATGTATTCTTTATTTTGCATTCAGATTTCATCAGTTTTTTTCTCTGGAGGTAAATAGCATTTTTAATCGCAAAACCTTTGGGATTGTCTTAGATCATTGTATTACTGGGAATAGCTATGTCATTCACAGTTGATCAACATACAATATTGCTGTTACTGTGTACAATACTCCTCTGGTTCTGCGTACATCTACTTTGCATCAATTCATATAACTTTTCCCAAGTTTTTTTTTTCTGAAAACATCCTGCTTATCATTTTTATAACACAATAATAGCATTCCATCACAATCATATATCACAACTTGTTCAGCCATTTCCCAAGTAATAGAGAATATCCTCAGTTTCCAATTCTTAGCCACCACAAAAAGAACTGCTATAAATATTTTATATAAATAGGCTCTTTTCCTTTTTTTATAATTTCTTTGGGACACAGACCCAAATACATAATATGGTCATATTACTGAATCAAAGGGTATATACAGTTTTATAGACCTGTGGGTATAGTTCTAAATGCTCTCTGGAATGGCTTGATCAATTCACAACTTTACCAATAGTGCATTAGTGTCCCAATTTTCCTACATCCCATCCAACACTGTCATTTTCCTTTTCTGTCATATTAGCCAATCTGATAGGTATGAAGTGGTACCTCAGAGTTGTTTTAATTATTTTTTCATAGGATTATAGATAACTTTGATTTCTTCATCTGAAAACTGCCTGTCCATATCCTTTGACCATTTATCAACTGGGGATTTGACTTGTATTCTTATAAATTTTATTCACTTGTCTATATATTTTAGAAATCAGGCCTTTAGGAGAGAAACTTGCTGTAAAATCCCCCCCCGCCCCCGACTTTTCTGCTTTCTTTTTAATCTTGGCTGTATTAGTTTTGTTTTTGCGAAACCTTTTTAATTTAATGTAATCTAAATTATACATTTTATATCCTGTCATACTCTCTATCTCTTTTTTGGTCTTACATTCTTCCTTTATCCGTAGATCTGACAGGTAAACTACTCCATTCTCTCCTAATTTGTCCATGGTATCACCCTTTATGTCTAAATCATGTACCCATTTTGACCTTATCTTGGTATACAGTATAAGATGTTGGTTTGTATCTAGTTTCTGCCAAACTGCTTTCTAGTTTTCCCAGCAATTTTTGTCAAATAGTGAATTCTTGTCTCTAAAACTTGGATATTTGCGTTCATCAAATACTATATTACTATGGTCATTTACAACCGTGTATTGTGTGCCTAATCTGCTACAGTGAAACATCATTCTATGTGAAAGATGATTTTAATGATTACTGCCTTTTAATATAGTTTGAAATCTAGTAGTGGTAGGCCACCTTCCTTCACATTTTTTTCACTGATTCCCTTTATATTCTTGCCCTTTTGTTCTTCCAGATTAATTTAGTGTAGCAGCAAGCACCCCAACATCCCCAGGGTGGCTGCCAACACAGGTTCTTAGATCTGCTTTTGTAAAGGAAAGCCACTCAAAATGGGTTAACAAGCTTACTTTAAACAAACAAACATATATTCCCTAGTTTAGGGGAAAAAGGTCAGCACCCCAAACTTCAGAGTATACAGACAGATCAACTAGACAGGCTTCCAAACTGTCCAACTATTATATCAATACCAAATCACAATTACCAGAGAGGGAAGCATCAACATCTGGGTTTTCAAAGCCGGGGGGATTCTCAATGGCTGCCCAGAGTCTCATCTGGTCAAATCACACAATACTTCTCAAAGTGAGCCCCTAATCAGGAATTATATAGCCTTCTCCTGGGTCAGGGAATGTAACCACCCTCTTGACCCACTGCCCAATCACACATCATCAAGGTGTGGTCATTCCTGAAAACCGAGCCTCCTATCACAGGCTCCATGTGACCACATTCAGCCTATTAGGGGGCAGAGTATATTTTCAAATTAAAGAAGGTTTTCAGAGTCACTTAAGCCAATCAAAGGGCCTAGGGGCAGGGAAGATCTTCAAATCTGCATTTCCATTACATTTTGCTATTATTTTCCTTAGCTCTATAAAATAGAGCTAGAATTGATTGAATAATTATTTGGTTGAATAAGTAAATGAATTTAAGTAGACTTGTCATTTTTATTATATTGGCTCAGCCTACCCATGAGCAATTAATATTTCTCCACATCCTTAGATCTGACTTTGTGTAAAAAGTGTTTTGTAATTGTTTTTGCATAGTTCCTAGCTTTGTCTTGTCAGGTAGACTCAAGTATTTTGTACTGTCTACAGTTATTTTAAATGAAAGTTCTCTTTTAATCTCTTGCTGTTGGACTTTGCTGGTAACAAACAGAAATGCTAATGATTTATGTGAGTTTATTTTATATCCTACGAGTTTGCTAAATTTGTTAATTATTTCAACTAGTTTTTTAGTTTATTCTCTAGGATTCTCTAAGTATACCATCATATCATCTGCAAAGACTAATAGTTTTGCTTACTTTGCCTATTCTAATTCCTTCTATTTCTTTTTCTTTCTAGTACAGTATTGAATAGTAGTGGTGGGCATCCATGCTTCACCCTGATCTTATTGGGAAAACTTCTCATTTATTCCCATTACAGATAAAATGTGTACTTTTGTAGCATTCCCTCTGGAGTTACTCCTCCAATCTGCACTCAAGCAAGGTTTAGAGTCCCCAGGCAAGTAGTTACTATTTCTTCTCTTTGGACTTCTAGAGGTAAATCTGAGGGACTATGCTTCTAATATTGTGGCTCCTGAGTGCCCAATAGTGTGCTTCCCGTTAAGACTCAACCAGTCATATTTGATTAGCTTTTAGAAAAGGTTATTGCTTGCAAGGACCCAAAACAATTACAAAGGACTCATTATGGAAAATGCCATCCACATCCAGAGAAAGGACTATGGAGTCTGAATGCAAAGTGAAGCAGACAATTTTCTTTTTTTTGCTTTTTTTTTTCTTTATCATGGCTCTTCCCATTTTTTCTAATTCTTCTATACAACATGACTAATGTGAAAATATGTTTAATAGGAATGTATATGTAGGGACTATATCAGATTGCATTCTCTCTTGTGGAAGGGGGAGAGGGGGAGAAAATTTAAAACTTATGGAAGTGAATGTTGAAAACTAAAAATAAACTAACTTAAAAAAAGAAAAGGTTATTGCTTTAGCAAAGTTAGCAGGAATAGTTGGCTCAAAACATTTCCCAAAAAACTGGGGCATATTCTCCCACAAATACACATAATATCTCTGTGGAGAGTGAGTTCAAACTCAAGGTACAATGGTAATAAGGCACACATGTAAAGAATATATGTGACAATGGAGTACTTCCCAATTTAGTCCCAGAAGTCCTTTTCTCCCTTTGTGGAGTCCTTATAAAGTTTCTCATAGGTGTAGTTCTCTGCTGAGCTCCCAAAGGTCAGTGCTTTTTTAAGAGTACACAAGGTTGACTGGATACTTCCATCATGGAAGGTTCATTCAGCTAAGATCAGGAAAGAATGGTCTTACAATGAGTTATGCATGATCTCACTGCTTCTACATGTAAATGGAAGTTAGGGCAGCAGATCTTCTCCTATACAGCTCTCAAGGAGACAGCTCAAAGTTGTCTTGCCTCAACAAAGGAAAGAGCATCAAAGGCCCAAAGTGACCCATTTTGTATACTCGATGAAATTCTCACTAGGCAACTTTTGAGTTCTTCTGGCTCAGCAGCCAATCAGAAGACTCAGTACAAATCCTCAGTTAAGAAACTGGCTCACTTCAAGCTTCTGTATAATTCCTTGGTCTGAAACCAGAGAGAGAACATCTTCACATACTATAATGACTGGTCATTCCATACCTGTTACACTTTTATTTACTTCTACACATACAAGATGTTTCCCACAATCAATAGTAAGAATCTCTTCATCGCAATCCATCCTGAGCCAAGGCAGGTAAAAGGCCATCATGTGAGGGATAGAGGAAGCCTTCCTGAGGCCTAGGCATTTTTAAATGGTTAAAAAAATATGACAACATTTTAAAATTACTTTCAGCCTTTGATTTGAAGACTAAAATCCCAAGAATCTATAAAGGGAGTTTGATCAAGGGGATCCCTGATTAAATCAACTCTTTGGGGCATCTCCCTGAGAGAACACAGAGAACCCTTCTGATTAGTTTCCAATGACTAAAACTGCCTCCAGGATGATTAACTTCTGAGAGTTGGGGAATGGATATTTGTCTAAGGAGCTGCACCTCCCTGTGAAGTAACTTTATTTTCAAGGCCCTTATTCTCCTATTTTCTCTCCCTTTAAACTTTTAGACTGGAGTACACAAGGGTATGTGAACGATTTGGCTGTTTTCTACTCTCACCCTCCACCTCTCCCTGAAAGAATAGAAAATGAACAATTGATAAATGGTCAAAGGATATGAACAGGCAGTTTTTAGAGGAAGAAACTAAAGATATCTATAGTCATATGAAAAAATGATCTAAATCACTATTGATTAGTGATTAGATACCACATCACACCTGTCAGATTGAGAAACATGACAAAACAGGAAACATAAATGATGGAGAAGATGTGGGAATATTGGAACAATAATGCATTGTTGGTGGAGTTGTGAATTGATCCAACCATTCTGGAGAGCAATTTGGAACTATACCCAAAGGGCTATAAACATGTGCATACTTTGACCCAGCAATACCACTTCTAGGTATCCCAAAGAGATCATACAAATGGGAAAAGGACCCACATGTACAAAAACATTTATAGCAGCTTTTTGTAGTGATAAAGAACTAGAAGTTGAGGGGATGCTCATCAATTAGAGAAAGGCTGAACACATTGCAGTATGTGAATATAATAGAATACTACTGTGCTATAAGAAATGATGAACAGGTGAACTTCAGAAATAACTGGAAAGACTTATATGAACTGATGCTGAGTGAGGGGAGCAGAACCAAGAGAACATTGTACAAAGTTACAGACACATTGTGTGATGATGAACTTTTATAGACTTGCCTCTTCTCAGTAATGCAAGGTTCTAGGACAACTCCAAAAAGTTCATGATGGAAAATGCTATCCACATCCAGAAAAAGAATTACAGAGTCTCAATGCAGATCGAAGCATACTGTTTGCTCTCTCTTTTTGTTTTGTTTCTTCTTTCTCTTGATTCATTCCATTGGTTATAATTATTCTTTGTAACATGACTAATATGAAAATATGTTTAATGTTAATATATATGTAGAGCCTATATCAGATTGTATGCTGTTGTGAGGAGGGGGGAGGAGGGGGAGGAGGGGGAGAAAATTTGGAACTCAAAAACTTGTGGAACTGAATGCTGTAAACTAAAAATAAATAAATAATTTAAAAGATATCAAAGAGAAAAAAAAGAACAGAAAATGACAACTGGAAGGAATGTTTGAGGTATATGCTTGCCTAAGTGTCCTTAGGCTCCTGGACCTCGTGGTTTCTAGCTGCCTCTCTATTTTCTTTTCTGGGCACATTAGAGACTAGAATTTCTAAGAAAGGACATCCCATACCCAAGATACAGTGGTGGCCAGATCATAATGGGATTCTTTTAGCAACTCATGGCAGTGGTACATGACTTGTTGAGGCAACTAGGTGTATATTATGCTGGGACTTGGAGTCAGAAAACCAAGGTCTGAATTCTGCTTCAGATATTTCCTAACTATATGACCCTAGCCAAATCAGATTTTTCATCTATAAAATCAAGGTTACCTTGAGTACTTCTGAGTTGAAGGTTTTCCCAAGAGATTGAGCTCCTGAATTTGATATTTCAGGCACCAACCTCCAAAGGGAAGAAGGTTTATTTTACAGTGTGCCTCTTGGAGAAGAAAAACCTCTAACAGAGGCTGTGTTTGGACTGAGGTCATGCCATATAGGGACAAGAGACAGATTTGGATCTTGCCAACTCCTATCCTGTTCAGACAGTTACAGGTCCAATGGGAAGGGGAATTGTGTGTTCAGCATCCCCTATCAAGAATGTTTACCTTCCAGGAAGCCTCCTGGGCTTTTTGAGTGGTTTACAGTTCTGTATTCATGAGTCCTATAACTCTTTTGTATCTTATTTATTCTCTATAGTGGGTGAGATTAAGGCTGCCTCATACACAATACTCATATTGCATGCATGTATATAGAGTTTGTGTAGGTGAGTTGGGGACCTTATTGCCCACATCTGAGGAAACCTAGATAGGAGTTATAGATTATTAATTTGGAGATTTTCCTGGCATAAAATGAAAGGGTAGGAGTACAATGGTAATGGGAATTTGAAGATCTTCCCTGCCCCTTCATAGGCTGAATGTAATCACATGGATCCTGTGGTGGGAGGAGTTTACTGAAAGGTGGAGCAGAGTTCACAGGAAGCTGGGAGTCAGAGCAGTTAGAGATAGAAGTAGGAGAGGACACACCCAGGAGACACCTAGGCTTGTGAGTCTTGTGAGTGTTGGTTTGTGGGAAGGCCAAAAGATGGTGTGGCTCTCTACTGCATTGTGGTGTATTAACTTCTATGTTTCCATGATGGATTTGGTTTCCTGGTGTTGGGATTTGGTTTTCTAGTGTCTGAATAATGTTTTGCTTCTGTCTTCTATATGGAGAGTCTGTTATATTTTGTGATTGAGAATCATGCCAGATTATTCAAAGTCACCGTTGGCACTGTGAATACAGTGTTGGCACTACAGGGAGCAAATGCCAAAGAGAGATTAGTGACCTTTGGAAGAAGGTCTCAGAATCACCCCTAAATCATGTGACCCCAGAGTCTTTATGGGGCTCTGGACCATAAATGACAAGCAGAAGGAGAATGATTTTTGGACTAGGGAACTATAAGGAGAAAGGAGTGCCTCAAGAAAATGAGAAGATAGAATAATCCTATGGAATTATTTGGAATATCAAGACTTGAGACTGATCCCAGGGATAAGCTGAACACCTTACTGAGAACTAAGCATCTGCCAATTCTCATCTCAGCACAACCATATTTCTAATATTGCTTTAGAAACGAATAATCACATATTGTTGTCTGGCTGCACTCTTCACCTACTGCACAATCAGAGTCAGGGAATATTCACAAGGGCAGGGAAGCTATTCTACAGGTTCACAGTGTTTAGATCTGGAAGGAAATTGAAACACCCTTAAGTGCAACAGGCGAGGAAACTGAGGGACTTACCAGAGGCCCGGCAAGTCACAGAACTGAGATTTGAACCCAGGTCCTCTGATTCCAAATCCAATCTTCTTCCAACTATACTTCATCATTTTACAGATGGAAGAAACTGAGGCCAAGAGAGATTAAATAATTGCCTGAGGTCTCTTGTTGTTTCTATTGTTATTGAATCACGTCCAATTCTTGGTGACCCCATTTGGGGTTTTCTTGGCAAAGATATTGGAGTGCTTTACTATTTCCTTCTCCAGCTCATTTTACTGATTAGCAAACTGAGACAAATAGAATTAAGTGACTTGTCCAGGGTCACACAACTACTCCAAGGCCAGATCTGAACTCAAGAAGATGGATTTTCCTGACCCAAGGCTTTGAACTCTACCCACTGGGTCACTAAGCTGCCCAAGGTCACACAGCTAATCAACGGCATAGCATTACTTATCACAAAAGTTAATTATAAAGCAAATGCTGTCAATAAATCCTATGCTTTGAGTTGTACAAAGTGAGATAAATGTACCCTTCAGAAGCTTTCACGCAGGAGATATTCAGTTTGTTGATTGACTGTATGTGATGCAAAGTTTTCCAAACACAGATAGTTAATAGAACAAGTGCCTAAGTGAGCACAATCCCACAATGCCATCTACTTCCTATTCCCAGTCTTTGCACATGATACTGTTTCTATGTTCCATCTTCATCTCCATTTCTTAGAATACCTAATTTCCCTCAATCAATCAACAAGCACTTACCAAAAACCTACTGTGTGCTAAATGCTGGATATACAAAGACAAAATGAGCCAGTACCTAATGGGAAAGAATACAAATGCAGATAAGTATACAAAGTGTGTACAAGATAAAGACAAAGTAATCTTGGAGGGCCAAGAAACAACTTCCTGTAAGATGGAGCTCTGGAGCTGAGCTTTGAAGACAGCTAAGGAGTCTTGAAGTGGAAGATAAGAGAGTGTGTATTCAAGGGGGAAATTGGTGAGGAGGCATCTTGGTATCCTGGGAAAAGCATTGCCCATCATATTGGCAAAGTTTACCAAAAAAGAAAGATGAAAGGTGCTAGAAAGGCTTTGGAAGAAGGTACACTGTGGGTATAATTATGAATTGGTTTAACCATTCTGGAAAATAATTTGGAACTAAATCCCCAAAGCTACTAAACTGTCTATATCCTTTGACTCAGTGAAAACACTATTAGGCCTATACCTCAAATATATCAGAAAGAGGGAAAATGACTTATATGTATAAAACCAGTTATACCAATTCTTTTTGTGGTGGTCACATACCAGAAACTGAGGAAGTTCTCTTCCACCGGGGAATGACTGAACAAATTATGGTCTATGAATATAATCAAATACTTTGATGAGGGGTACAGTTTCAGAGAATCTGCAAAGGCTTGTATAATGTGCAAACCAAAGTGAACAGAAACAGGAAAATAATTCATACTGTAAGAATAACATTATGAAAATGAACAATTTTGAAAGACTTAAGAACTCTAGTGTATGATCAAGCATGATTCCATAGCACTGATGATGAAGAATTCTATCAATCTCCTGAAAGGGGGCAATGGTCTAATAGGCAGAATAAGACATATTTTTGGACGTAGGGATATGTTTTGTTTGACTGTGTATATCTTCTGTTTTGTCTTCTATAATAGGGTGGATGGGGATGGGAGAGAAAAATAAATGCATGTTAATTGAAAAAATAAAATTTAACTTAAAATATATAAATAAAATGGTATATGATATGTGTTGAAAGAAATTATTATTTTTCTATTATACTAATAACCAGTGATTAAATTAGGGTTTCCTCATTCAGGGACCAGTCCCCATAGGCCCCTCAGTCAACCTCTCTGAAGGACAAGGCAGATAGGAAAGATTGGCCTAATCCTTGGTGTACTCAGCTCCATAGTCTTGGGCAGGACCCCACCTACCTAGAACATACTTTTGTTTATTGTATAAACAGAATCTAATCTAGATGAATGCCAACCCTAAAGCATTAGACCCACACCCTCACACCCCTCCACTGATGTCTAGGGGTACCCAAGTCATGAAGGAGAAAGCCAATTAGATTGGTCTGGGTAGAGATGAATTCCTTTGCCCAGATTACTGGGGCAGCTGTCACATTCTCAGGCTGGGGGAGTTGAAGCCTTTTGGCCTACCTCCTCATTAATATGACTACCCCCTCATTAATGTGACTACCCCCTCATTAATATGACTACCTCCTCATTAATATGACTACCCCCTCATTAATATGACTACCTCCTCATTAATATGACTACCCCCTCATTAATTGTTCATCAATTAGAGTAGATTTTCACCTGTCAGGGGTACCCCCTTTTCGGGGTACCCCCTTTTCTAAAAGCGTTTAAGCATTCAAGGATCTCCATGGTTTTGTCTTTGGTTATCAAGAGAAACCACTGACCATCAATTTATTGATTATAAGCTAGCCTAATTAATAAATTGATGATTAATTACCCAGAAAATCTATTGGGTTTTTCATTCACCTCAAAAGAAATATATAATGTACATGATATATAGAATTTATATAATATAGAAATAATATACCTAAAATGTAACATGTAATAAATAATATCGATATATAAATAAAAGTATAAAAAAAACTTTTAAAAAATCATTATCTCTAGAGTCAGAGAACTTTTGTTTAGGAACTGACTGCCATTTACTATCTTTATGACTATGGGCTAGTCACTGAAACTTTCTGGCCTCAATTTCCTCAAAATGAGGTAGTTGGTCTAGATGACTTTTAAGGTTCCTGTCAGATTTAAATCAGAGATCTTATGATAAAACACAAGACAGGAGAAAGGACACATACAAAGAACATCAAATATGCCAGTGGTGCTAGGCTATAGAATACAAGGAGGACAGCTATGTTTAATAACCCTGCTGGGAATGTAGGCAGGGGCCAAATTATGAAGGGTTTTAAATACCCAACGAGAGAGTTCATGTTTTGCCCAAAAGGCCCTAGGTAACAACACCTGGAGTTATTTCAGTAGACAAGTAAGTGGCATGGTCAGTCCTGTGCTTTAGGAGTATCCCTTTGGGAGCTGCTTTGACAGTAGTCTAAAAAGTGGGAGTCATGGCCTGACTCCAAATGGAACTAGTTTAGCTCCAAGAGATATGACTGATCAATCAGAGGATAAAAAAAAAAAATCAATTGCATCTCACCCTTCCCTGCTAGCAAATTATGATGCTTGTCACCAACACAAGTACACCTATTCTCATCTCCCAACCCATGCAAATTACCAACCTCCCTCCCACTATGCCCTTTCTGAGCCTAGGGTCAGCTCCTCAGAGCATTTATATTCTAATCACTACCTGGAAACCTATAGCCTGGAAAATTTATCCCACCCACCTATCCAGCATACCCACTACTTGTCTCACAAATCACAAAATGGCTATTGATAAACCTAGCTCTGAACCTTGTGGTGGTGACCAGTGAATAAGAGCCCACGCTCATTCCTTATACAATTTTCATGAAGCCAAAGTGAGTGTCTCTGAATGACCAGCGATGGATAGATGCAAGGATGGATTGTGACAGATTGTAGGTGTTGCTACATGATGTTTTCCCGCAAATCCACCTCTCTTCCAAGGGTCCCTACTACTGTGTAGGAAGAGCTCCTGCTGAGTCAAAGCATAAAGAGGGGTTGAGAGGAACAGGGTGTTTGGGAGGAAGCATGGGATGACAGAGCACAAAGAGACAGATGAGGTTGACACAGGAATAAATGATGTGTCAGGAAAGGTGTCATAGAAGTCATTCACAGCCCAGTTCAAGGCTTTTACTCCAACATTAAAGAAAAATTGCATTTTAAAAAGGTCACTTTGTACACTTTTTTTTTCTTTTTGGAGGGCAATTGGGGTTAAGTGACTTGCCCAAGGTTACACAGCTAGTTTTTGTGTTAAGTGTCTGAGGCTGGATTTGAACTCAGGTCCTCCTGACTCCAGGGCTGGTGCTCTATTCACTGCACCACCTAGCTGCCCCTACACTTTGTACAGTTTTGTTAATTAACTACCTCCATCCTCCACTTACCTCATCAAGAAAACAAAATCTAAACATATGGGCGAAGTCAGTTAAAAAGCATACAGATATGCCTGGTTTTCTGATAAAAACAGAGGCAAAAACACAGTCCCTAACCTCAAGGAGAACACATCCTAATGAGAACTTCAATATGTAAAATAGTTCACATAAAAGATATATATGGGAGGTAATCCCAGAGGAACCAGCTCCAGAGTTTTGAGCTGCAGTGGGCTAAGCCAATGAAAAGTCACAGACAGAGTTGGGAATTGGAGTGTCATGTTCAAGGAATAGTAAAGAGGCCAATATTATTGGATGGTAGAAGGGATTAAGGTGTAAGAAGACTAGAAAGGTAGGAAGGGGCCAAAATGTGAAGTGTTTTATAAGCCGTATTGAAGATTTTGCAGTTGACCCTGACTATAATAGGAAGTCACTGGAATTTATTCAGAAGGGGGGCAAAGGTGAAGTGGGGACATGGTGAGACCTGGGAACATTCTAGCAAATGATTAGCAACTAGCTTTTTAAAAATGCATGACATACTTTTAAATTCCATCAGAATTACTACCATATTCTCCACTGCTTTCTTTTTAAATTTTTAGACAAATACTAAAACAAATACATAATAAGAAAAAGAAGTATTATAAACCTAAATATTAAACTTAAATATAAAATAAAAGAAGAAAAAAAAGATGTCATGTTCACAGCAGAGCCTAGGAGAGGATTCAAAATTTATAGCAATAACAATCATTTCAAGAAAGCCTGTATATTAAATACTGTGAGATAATTTGAAAGCTACCCATCTTTTCTTTGTTTCCTTACAGGTTTTCTTTTGTTCTATGCTGTATACTTTTTACTTTGTTCTTTTTCCCCTCCCCCCCACTACCTCAAGGCTACAATTAAGCATAGATATATTTTTATATAGGTATTAATATATACATATACATATATGTATACACACATACATATATATATAAACATATATTTTCCCTAAGAGATTCTTCTCCTAATCGTTTGCCTTTTTTAAAAAAAATTTTTTTAGTTTTAAACAAATACTAAAACTTAATAATAAAAGAAAAAGAAACATTGTAAACAAATATTAAACTTAAATATAAAAGAAAAAAGAAAAAATCATGTCATGTACACAGCACAACATAGGACAGAATTCAGAATATATAGCAATAACTTATCATTGCATGTAAGCCTATATATTTGTAATGTTAATGGGATAGTAAGATCTTCCCTGCCCATTAATAGGCCTCACATGGAGCCTTGAGGAAGGGACTTGCTTAAGGGGGAGATTGCTTAGGGGGAGGCTTGCTTATAGGAAGGTTTCCATACCATTTGATACTAGGTTGATTAGGCACTGAGTCATGAGGGTTGTGCTGGCTTCTGGCTCTGAGAAGTGTATATCTGTTCTGAGTATTTTGCTTTGAGGGTTCACTTATGAGAAGGACCATTTGATTTCCTGGTAGAGACTCTGAGTAGCCATATGTTCAGACCCCCAACTGCTCAGATGTAAAGGTTCTCTCTACCCAGTGGTATATGTAATACAGTGCAATATTACTTTGATTCAGGCAGTCAGAGCCCTGTCTGTTGGTCTTTAAGCTAATTTCTCTGCTCATGTTTTCTCTGGCATTCAGGGGGCTGACTTTTCCCCTGAACTAGTGAATGTAATTAAAGGCGACTGTTGACCCCTTAAAAAGCTATAGCTATATAGAAAAAAGCTATAGATATATAGAAAAGGCTTTCCAAGTAAAGCAGATGAAAGAACCTGTGCTAGCAGCCATCCTGGGTATGCTAGAGTGCTTGCTGTTACAACATTAAATGCTGTGCAATAATTTGAAAGATGACCATATTTTCTTTGCTTCCTTTTAGGTTTTCTTTTGTTCTCTGCTATACACTTCTTACTTTGCTCTTCTTTCCCACTTCCTCTCCCCTGCCACCACCCCAAGGCTATAACTGAGCATAAATGTATTTATATATAAGTCTTGATATATACATACATGCATGCATACATTCACATAGGTACATATACATTATATACATACACATATACTTTTTCTAAGAGGTTCTACTCTAATCTTATTTTTATGTTTGCGCATATCTCTTTTTTCCTGTCTCTTCTATTTCCTCTACTTTACTTCTACCTTCTGCCTTGCCCTCCTATTACTTAACCTATCCTCTTTTCAAGGATCCCTCCCTTATCCTCCAATTCCACTAAATCTAAACACCCTTTTATACGCCCCTTTGACCTATCCTTTCCCCTTCCCCTCTAAAACTCCCTCCCTTATCCTCACATTTCCCTAAATCTAATGACTATTCTCTACCCCCTTTTAACCTATTCCCTTCCCCTCCCCTCTAAAGATCCCTCCTTTATTCTCTCCTCCCCCTCTATCCCCTTAGAGTTTTATTTGTCTCTAAATTTAGATGATTGTTATACTCTTCTAAATGTATATGTATTTTCCCCTCTTAAACCCATTCCCAAAAAAGTATGTTTCCAGAACTAACAGACCCTCTTCCCCCACCTAATTCATCTGTATTGGTTTGTCCTCTTGCACCTCATTTGTATAAGATTATTCTTTTAGTTGTTCTTGAAGAGTTTTACTTTTTGAAGTCATATCATATTCAGGTGTAGCCCAATCTTTCTTTGGTTTTTTTTTGCCCTTTTTTTGAGAAGGCAGTTGGGATTAAGTGACTTGTCCAAGGTCACACAGATAGGTTTTATGTGTTGTTGTTTTTGTTTTTTTTTAAGTTAAGTGTCTGAGGCTGGATTTGAACTCGGGTCCTCCCGATTCCAGGGCCAGTGCTCTATTCACTGCACCACCTAGCTGCCCCCAGAATCTTTCTTATAAGCTACCTAATTACTAGGAACAATCTTAGACATAGGTTTGACATTTTCCATACGTAAAAGGTAAACATTCTATCCTTATTTAGTCCCTTGTAATTGGTCTTTGGTATGTACTTTATATTTGTCTTGGCTTTTGTATGTCAAATCTTCTATTGAGTTTAGGGAGAAGGGGAAGGTGGTTAATACATATATATCATATATATATATATATATATATATATATGACAGTTATACATATATCATAATATTATATATATATATGTATATGATAGTTAATCAACTGTCCATTTTTTTTATTCAGAATTACACTGAGCTTTGCTGGGTATGATATTTTTGACCACAGGAACAGTTCTTTTGCTCTTTGATATATAGTGTTCCAAGACCTGCAATCTTGTAGTGTTGCCTATGCTAGGTCTTGTGTGATTCTAATTGTGGTACTATCATATGTAATTTTTTTCTTGTTGCTTGTAATATTTTGTCCTTGATATGGGGATTTCAGAATTTAACTATAATATATCTGTGAGGGGTGGAGCCAAGATGGCAGAGGAGAAACAGCATTTCCATGGTGCTCCAGCCCACACCACGTCAAAATTGTGTAAAAGGGGGACTCTGAACAACCTCTGGAGCTCCAGCACCCAAAGAACGACACAGGGAAGCTAACCTCCCGCTGAGGACAGCCTGGCAGCCTGGCAGGGAGCAGCCAGTGCAAAGTTCTGGGAGCCAAGCCCAGGATCACCTGAGTCAGAGGTTTTAGCCCCAGGGTGGCCCGACCAGCAACCTGCTGGAGGGACCCCAAAACACTAGCAGCTATGGCTTTTCCAGAATTACCAACTCAAAGATGCCTAGGACAAATTGAGAGGTTAGTGCCCTATGGACTTTGGGACCAGTATTTGGTGAATGCGTCGGCTTTTTCCCCTAGGGGTAAAAAGCCACTGAGGAGCTGCGGCACAGCCACCATTTTGCAGCTTCAGTTGCAGCTTCAGTTCCTGGCCTGCCAACTGTAGGGGGATCCGGAGACCATTCCGCAGGGGAAGCGCTCATTCTTTAAGCTCCCTGGATCTGGACTGTGGTCTGGGGTGGAGGTCTTGGGTGTGTGTCCAGCTTGCCAGAGTGTGTGGGGGGCTTCAGGGAGGGTACCCAACTAATACCTCTGGCAGTTGAGAAGACCCCAACGTTTGGGACGGAATCTCCCCCGGCTGGTGGCAGAGTCCTACTGTACCAACAAGCCCAAAAGTCAAGTAATTAAGTGGCAACATGCCTAGACAAAGGAAACAAAGTAAACAGAAAAATGCAACATTAGACTCCTATTTGGGGGGCAAAGAGGATGGAAGCATGGAACAGGAGGAGAACTGTGAGGTCAGAAATACTGCACCAAAAGCTCTAATGAAAATTGAGTGGATTACGGGCCCTAGATGACCTTAAGAAGGACTTTAAAAATCAAATAAGAGAAGTGGAGGAAAAATTGGAAAGAGAAATGAGAAGGATGCAGGAAAAGTATGAAATGAGAGTCAACAGCCTGACTGAGGAAAATAACACCTTAAAAAATAGACTAACTCAAATGGCAAAGGAGGCTCAAAAGGGCAATGAGGAGAAGAATGCCTTAAGAAACTGAATTTGCCAAATAGAAAAAGAGTCTCAGAAGCTCACTGAGGAGATTCATTCCTTCAGAGTTAGACTGGAGCAAATGGAAGCTAGTGACTTTATGAGAAATCAAGATGCTCTTAAACAGATCTAAGCAATTGAAAGAATAGAAGGCAATGTAAAATATCTCATGGGAAGAACCACTGACCTGGAAAATAGATCTAGGAGAGACAATTTAAAAATTATTGGACTACCTGAAAGCCATGATCAAAGAAAGAACCTAGAAATCATTCTTCAATCAAGAAATTCTCAAGGAAAATTGCCCTGATGTTCTAGACTGAGAAGGCGAAATAGAGGTTGAAAGAATCCATAGATCACCTCCTGAAAAAGATTCCAAAAAGAAAACTCCTAGGAATATTGTAGCCAGGTTCCAGAATTCCCAGATCAGGGAGAAAATACTACAAGCAGCCAGGAAGAAACGATTTCAATGTTGGGGAAACACAATCAGAATAGCACAGGACCTGGAAGTTTCTACACTGAGGAATCAAAGGGAATGGAATATGATATTCCACAGGGCAAAGGACCTGGGATTAAAACCAAGAATCACATACCCAGCAAAACTGAGTATCTTGTTTCAGGGGAAAATATGGTCATTCCATGGAATAGAGGACTTTCAAGCATTCTTGAGGAAAAAACCAAAGTTGAATAGAAAATTTGACATTCAGACACAAGAAGCAAGAGATGCTTGAGAAGGTAAACAGGGAAAAGAAATCAAAAGGAACTTATCAAAGTTGAACTATTTACATTCCTACATGGAAAAACAATAACACACAAATAAAAGCCTAGCTGTGTGACCTTGGGCAAGTTACTTAATCCCAATTGCCCTCCAAAAAAAAAAAAAGAGGCAAGGGGAAGTGGCTGCAGGGGAGGGGAAGAACAGGAAGGTAAAAAGACAAAACCATATTCTCATTAAATTTGGTGCAGGGAGAGAATGGCATACATACTAAATGGGATATCTCACCCTGCAGGAGAGTAGAGGGGAGGGGAATGAGAGGGGAGGTTGGAGGCACCCACTTTAGAAGAGGGACAGGATGAAAGTAGGGAATGGACCAGGTGGGGGTGGGATGGATGAGAGGGAAATATAGCCAGTCTCTTACAATATATCTACTATGGTAATGTTTTATATAACTATACATGTTCAACATATACTGAATTGCTTATCTTCCCAGAGGGAGTGGGTGACAAGGGACAAAGGGAATGGATTTGGAATTCAAAGTTTTAAAATTAAATGTTTCAAATATATATAAATACTATTATTAATATTATTTTGCATGTAATTGGGAGATAAGACTGCAGGCATTGGGGCACAGAGATTCACCTTGCCCTAATGGAAAAGTTGAAGCGGGTATGGGAGAAGATATGGGAGAGAGCAGATTGGATGAGGGGATATCCCAGGGGGCTGCTATTCTGGGGTGGTGGGTAGGGGAAAAATGGGGGGGAAAATGTAACTCAAAATCTGGCAGAAATGAATGATGTAAACCAGAAGTTAATAAAGCATTTGGAAAAAATAAAATAATAAAATAATGTAAAGATTATAAACAAAATATATCTGTGAGTTTTCTTCATAGGATCTCTTTCAGGTGATTGGTGGTTTTTTTTTTCTATTTCTACTTCCCCCTCTTGTTCTAATGCTTCAGAACACTTTTCTTTAATTATTTCTGGTATTAATATATCAAGATTCTTTTTTTATTAGAACTTTCAGGTAGTCCAATTATTCTTAGGTTTCCTCTTCTTGATCTGTTCTTTAGATCCAATACATTCCTCTCTCATCCCTTTATTTTATTTTTTAGATATCATCCCTATATATTCAACTCACACCCGTGCCCTCTGTGTATATATATATATATGCATATATATATACATATATATATATATATATATATGCATATATATATACATATATATATATATATATATATATACACATAATGAAAAAGATCTTATGAGTTACAAATATCATCTTCCCATGTAGGAATGTAAACAGTTCAACTTTAATAAGTCCCTTATGATTTCTCTTTCCTGTTTACCTGTTCATACTTCTCTTGAGTCTTGTATTTGAAAGTCAAGATTTCTATTCAGCTCTGGTCTTTTCTCAAGAATGCTTTAAATTCCTCTATCTCATTGAATATCCATTTTTTCCCCTAATGGATTATACTTAGTTTTGCTGTGTAGGTGATTCTTGTTTGTAATCTTAGCCCCTTTGCCCTCTGGAATATCATATTCTAATCCTTTAATGAAGAAGCTGCTAAATCCTGTGTTATCCTGACTGTGGTTCCATGATACTTGAATTGTTTCTTCCTGGCTCCTTGTAATATCTTCCCCTTGATCTGGGAACTCTGGAATGTGGCTACAATTTTCCTGACAGTTTTCATTTCAGGGATCTCTTTCAGGGGGTGATCAGTGGATTCTTTGAATTTCTGTTTTATCCTTTAGTTCTAGAATATCAGGGCAGTTTTCCTTAATAATTTCTTGAAAGATGATCTGGGCTCTTTTGTTGATCATGGCTTTTCAATAATTATTAAATTATTTTAAAATTATCTCTCCTGAATCTATTTTCCAGGTTAGTTGTTTTTCCAATAACATATTTCACATTGTCTTCTATTTCCTTCATTCTCTTGGTTTTGTTTTATGAATTCTTGATTTCTCATAAAGTCATTGGCTTCCATTTGCTCAATTCTGATTTTTAAGGAATTATTTTCTTCAGTGAACTTTCGAACCTCCTTTTCCATTTGGCTAATTCTATTTTTAAGGCATTCTTGTCCTTGTCTTTTGGGGCCTCTTTTCCCATTTGGTCTAGTTTGTTTTTTTAAGCTATTATTTTCTTTGGTATTTTTTTGTGTCTCCTTTGCCAAGCTGTTGACTCGTTTTTCATGATTTTCTTGTATCACTCTCATTTCTCTTCCCAATTTTTCCTCTATTTCTCTTCATTTTCAAAATCCTTTTTGAGCTCTTCCATGACCTGAGACCATTTCATATTTTTCTTGGAGGCTTTGGATGTAAGAGCTTTGACTTAGTTATTTTCTCTTGAGTGTGTTTTGATCTGCCTTTTGACCAAAGTAAGTTTCTATAGTCTGTGCTTTTTCCCTGTTGTTTGCCCATTTTCCCAGCATATTACCTGACTGTTTAACTCTTTGTTAAGATAGGGCTCTCCTTCCAGGGTTAAGGGCAAACTATCCCAAGCTTCAGTGGTTTTATGTGACTGTTTTCAGAGATGCTTCTTGTATCTGTAGATTTTCAGTTTTTCCAAGGTGGTATGATCTAAGGGAGAGGTGTTTACTCCTCTCCTGGCCTGTGAACAACCACACGTATTCTTTTCTGCCCTGGAACTGTGAGGAAGGTCCCCCCTCCACTGTTGCTACAAGTTCTACTATGCTAGTGCTCCTCCTCACCCTGGGACTGCCACTTCAGTGCTAGCAAAAAGACCCCTGTAATCTCCTTCTGACCAGTAGTTTGACCCTCTTACCATATGTGGGCTGAGAGCTCTGGAAGCAGCTGCTGCCACTGCCACTGCCACTGCTGATTCCATTACTCCAAATGCCTGCTCCTGATTTGCTGGGGTTAGGGCTGTGCTGTGGTCCTCCTACCTTTCCTGCTGACCTTCTAAGTTGTCTTTGGCATCTGTGGGCTGAGAGGTCTGCAAACCACCACTGCTTCCAGTGATTCAGTAGTCTGGAGGCTTAACCCAGGTTTGCTACGGCCCAGTGTGCTTTGGCTCGGCCTGCACTTGCCTGCACTCCTCTCTCACCCTGGTGCAACAGACCTTGCCTGACCACCTTCCAGGTTGTTTTGGGCTAGAAATTTGTTTCACTCTGTCTTTTTGTGGGTTCTGCTGCTCTAGAACTTGTTTAGAGTCATTTTTAAAAGGTGTTTGGAAGGGTTTTGGGGAGAACTCAGGAGAGTCTCTGCTTTTACTCTACCATCTTGGCTCTGGAGGAAGAAGATTTTAAACTAACTCTTGAAGGAAGTTAAGAATTCTGGGGCATTGAGGTGGTGCAGTGGATAGAGCACCAGGCCTGGAATCAGAAAGGTTGTGAGTCCAAATACTGCCTCACACACTGTGTGATCTTAACCCCTATTTGCATCAGTTCCTTATCTGTAAAATGGGGAACAAAATGGCAAACTACTCCAGTATCTTCACCAAGAAAACCCCACGGAGATCACATAGTGACATGACTAAATGATTCAACAACAAGCAAACAAACAAACAAAAATTCAAAAAAAAAAAGATGAAAAGGGACTGCATTCTAGGTATGGGGAAGAGGATACATAACAATAGGAACACAGGAGATGGAATGTCCTCTGTGAGGGAGAATAAATAGGCCAGTTTAGCTGGAATGTAGAGTGTTTGAAGGAGAATAATACAGAATAAACATGGAAAGATAATCTGGAACTATACTGTGAAAGCCTGTGCATGCTAAACATATGAGTTTGTTTTTTATCCTAGAAGTAGTCATGAATCACTGGCACCTGAGCAGAGGAGTGACATGGTCAGACTTGTGCTTTAGGAATGTCAGTCTGGGTGTGGTGTGTTGGTATAAACCTGAGGAGGCTGAGCCTGGTGCATTGACTGAGCTCAGGAGTTCTAAGCTGCCACAGAGCTAGGGCCAATCAGGTGCCTGGACTGAGTGCTGTATCAATATGGTAGGCTCTTGGGAGTGAGGAGCCACTAAACTGCTTAAGGTGGAATGAACTAACCTAGTTTCTAAATGGAACAGAGCAAAGCTTTCGCCAGCAGTAGGATCAGGCCTATGAGTGGTTGCTGACCTTCCAGCCCAAGGATGATAGAGAAACCCAGCCTCCCCCCACCTACCCCTTAGCAAAAAAAGAAATATCAAAAATGTGTGGAAGATTTTCAGGGGGGCGGAGCCAAGATGGCGGAGTAGAAACAGCTCATCCAAGCCATTCTGCCCCCAGATTCCCCCCAAACTATGTAAAAGGGGACTCTGAACAACTTCTGGAGCCCCAGCACCCACAGAACAACACAGAGAAGCTAACCTCCCACTGAGGAGAGCTCAGCAGCCCTGCAGGAAGGACCAGTGCACAGCGCTCTGGGAGCTGGCAGTGCGCAGAGTGCGGGAGCCAAGCCCAGAAGAGCCCAGGTCCACGTGAGCCAAAGTTTTAACCCCAGGGCAGCAGGGCCAGCAGCTGGCTGGAGAGACCCCAGAACACCAGCAACTGTGGTGACTCCAGAATTATCAACATAGACATGCCTAGGACAAAGTAAGAGGTTAGTGTCCTATGGACTTTGGGACCTGTATTTGGGGAATGCGTCAGCTCCCTCCCCTGGGGGCTAGAAGCCACTGAGGAGACACGCCATTTTCTAGTTTTCAGAGGCAGCTCCAGCTCCCAGCCTACAAATTGTGGGGAGATCCAGTGATCAGTCTTGGGGGGTAATCGCTCTTGCTTTAACCTCCCTGGATCTGGATTGTGATCTAGGGTGGAAGTCGTGGGTGGGTTTACAGCTTGCCAGAAACGAAAGTTGCCCCCCACACGTTCGGGACGAAAATTCCTCTATCTGGCCTTAAAGCCATAGTGTGGCAACAAGCCCAAAAGTCAAGTAATTAAGTGGCAACATGCCAAAGCAAAGGAAACAGAAAAATGCAACCCTAGACTCCTATTTTGGGGGCATAGAGCAGGAAAAGGACTGTGAGGTCAGAAGTCCTGCTCCAAAAGCCCCAGGGGAAAACAAGAGCGGGTTGCAGGCCATAGAGGACCTTAAGAAGGACTTTAAAAATCAAATAAGAGAAGTGGAGGAAAAATTGGAAGAGAAATGAGAAGGATGCAGGAAAAGTATGAAATGAGGGTCAACAGCCTGACTGAGGAAAACAACACCTTAAAAAATAGACTAACTCAAATGGCAAAGGAGGCCCAAAAGGGCAATGAGGAGAAGAATGCCTTAAGAAGTCGAATTTGCCAGATGGAAAAAGACTGGAGCAAATGGAAGCTAGTGACTTTATGAGAAATCAAGATGCTGTTAAGCAGATCCAAACAAATGAAAGATTAGAAGGCAATGTGAAATATCTCATGGGAAAAACCACTGACCTGGAAAATAGATCCAGGAGAAACAATTTAAAAATTATTGGACTACCTGAAAGCCATGATCAAAGAAAGAACTTAGAAATGACCCCCTAAGAAATTCTCAAGGAAAATTGCCCTGATATTCTAGAACCAGAGGGCGAAATAGAGGTTGAAAGAATCCATAGATCACCTCCTGAAAAAGATCCCAAAAAGAAAACTCCCAGGAATATTATAGCCAGGTTCCAGAATCCCCAGACCAAGGAGAAAATACTACAAGCAGCCAGGAAGAAACAATTTCAATATTGTGGAAACACAATCAGAATAGCCCAGGACCTGGCAGCTTCTACACTGAGGGATTGAAGGGCATGGAATATGATATTCCAGAGGGAAAAAGAACTGGGAATGAACCCAAGGGTCACCTACCCAGCAAAACTGAGTATTTTGTTTCAGGGGAAAATATGGTCATTCAGTGGAATAGAGGACTTTCAAGCATTCTTGAGGAAAAAACCAGAATTGAATAGAAAATTTGACATCCAGACACAAGAAGGAAGAGATGCCTGAGAAGGCAATCAGGGAAAAGAAATCAAAAGGAACTTATCAAAGTTGAACTATTTACATTCCTAGATGGAAAAACAATAACTGTGAGTGATGATATCTTTCTCACTATGAAAATAATGGAAGAAGGGTGTGTGGTCATATGAATACATATGTGAATGTGTGTGTATATGGATAGAGGGCATAGGTTGAATTTGTTGGGAAGGGAGAATACTCAAGGGATGAAATTATGAGGTGACAGAGGAAAGTGGCAAGAGGAGATGGGGAAAGACAGGGTAGGGTAAACTATCTCATGTAGAAGAAGCAAGGGGAAGTGGTTGCAAGGGATGGGGAGAATAGGAAGGCAAAAAAGGCAAAACCACATTCTCATTGAATTTGGTTCAGGGAGAGAATGACATACATACTAAATGGGATATCTCAACCTGCAGCAGAATAGGGGGAAGGGGGATGAGAGGAGGGATGATGGATGGGAGGGCATCCTTGGGGGAGGGGAGGTTGGAAGTACCCACTATAGAAGAGGGACAGGATCAAGTAGGGAATGGACCAGGTGGGGGGTGGGATGAGTGGGAGGGAATCATAAGCAGCCTTGTACAATATATCTACTATGATAATGTTTTGCATAGCTAGACATGTACAACATATACTGAATTACTTATCTCCCAAGAGGGAATGGGTGACAAGGGAGGAAGGAAATGGATCTGAAATTTGAGGTATTAACATTAAATGTTTCAAATATATATAAATACTATTATTAATACTCTTTTGCTTATAATTGGGAGATAAGATGTGCAGGCATTGGGACACAAAGATTCACCTTCCTCTAATGGAAAAGTCAAAGGGGGTATGGGAGAAGGTATGGGAGAGAGCAGATTGGAGGAAGCGATATCTTGTGGGACTGCTATTCTGGGAGGGTAGGTAGGGGAATAACGAGGGGAAAATGATTGTAACTCAAAATCTGGCGGAAATGAATGATGTAAAACAGAAGTTAATAAAGCATTTGTTTTTTAAAAAAGTGTGTGGAAGACAGACTACAGAGAGCAGAGCCTGGAGGCAAGAACAACTACTAGATGATTATTGCAGTAGTCCAAGTACCTGAATTTGGGCAGTGACTTTTGGAAAGATGGGGTCTGATGTAAGAGCTGTTATGTCACCCAATTTGATATGGGAGTAAGAAATGAGAAAGGGAAGAGTTGAAGAAGACTCCAAGGTTGTGAACCTGGATGACTAGAAGGAATGGTAGAAAAGTGGGGAAGAGGAGAGAGTTTAGAGGAAAGATAATGAGTTCTATTTTGAACTTGTTGAGTTTCAGATGACTACAGGACATCCAGTTAGAATTCTGCAATAAGCAGTTGGTGAAACAGGAATGGAACTCAGGAGAGAGGCTAGAGCCAAATACATAGATCTGAGAGTCATCTGCATAGGGACAAAAGAAGATGGCTCAGAAGAGAGTCTTGGGGAATAATAGCCACAGATATAGCAAAGAAGATTGAGGAAAAGCAGCCAGACAGGCAGAAAAAACCCCAAGAGAACAGCATCTGAAAACCAAGGGACAAGAGAGAATCCAAGAGGGAGCAGTCCATAGTATCAGCAGCTCTAAAGAGACCAAAAATAAGGACTGAGAAATGGCCATTAGGGATCATTGGTAACTGGAGAGAGGACTTTTGAGTTGTGATAAGACTCAATGACAGATTGCAGGGAGTGGCAGGGAAATCAGAGGAGAATCGTCATTTTCTTTAGGAGCTTAACTGTGAACCAGGGGAAAGATCTAGGACGATAGCTTGAGAGAAGAGAATCAACTAAACACTGTTTGAAAAGAATGGCTGGGGGGTATGGACATACTTGTAGAATATGCCACAAGGAGAAATGAAAAAACAGAAGATTAGAGACAGAGTAGAAATGCTCAGGATTGACAGGACTCAGTCTTGTAAGGAGACTAAAGTAGGGATCAATATCACCAAAAAAAAAAAGGCTTTATCTTAAACTATATCTCTTCACTTATGCTACAATCTAGCCAACTTGCTTACTTTCCAAATTCTGTTCTTATCCTGCCTTCTCCCATGCCTATGCCTTGTTCACCCCATCTCCAATTCCTGAAAGGGACTAGCCCTCCCCAAATCCAACCTCCATTTCTTAAAATCCCTGCCTTCCTTTAAGACTTAGTTTGGCTGAGTTAAATTTATAAAAATACAAGTCATTCCCCAATTGAAAAATTGTCAAAGGATATGAGCAGGCAGTTTTTAGATAAAGAAATTAAAGGTATCTATAGTCATATGGAAAAAAATGCACTAAATCACTGTTGATTAGAGAAATGCAAATCAAAACAGCTCTGAGGTACCACATCACACCTATCAGATTAGCTAACATGACAAAACAGGAAAATGATAAATGTTGGAGAAGATGTGGTAAAATAGAACACTAATGCATTATTGGTGGAGTTGTGAACTGATCCAACCATTCTGGAGAGCAATCTGGAACTTTGCACAAAAGGTTATAAAACTGTGCATACTCTTTGACCCAGCAATACCACTTCTAGGTCTGTATTCCAGAGATCATAAAAATGGAAAAGGACTCACATGTACAAAACTATAAATAACAGTTCTTTTTGTAGGGGCCAAGAATTAGAAACTGGGTGGGGGGTGGCGTGAACTGGGGAATGGCTGAATAAGTTGTGGTTTATGAATATAATGGAAAACTATGGGTCCATGAGAAATCATGAGCAGGCAAACTTCAGAAAAACCTGGAAAGATTTATATGAACCAATGCTAAGTGAAGTGAGCAGAACCAGGAGAATATTGTACCCCCATAACAGCAATATTGTGCAAGGACTAACTTTGATAGACTTAGCTCTTCTCAGCAATGCAAGGATCTAAGACAACTCCAAAAGACTCATGATGGAAAATGCCCTCCACATCCAGAGAAAGAACCATGGAGTCTGAATGCAGACTGAAGCAAGCTACTTGCTCTCTTTTGTTGTTGTTCTTTCTTCCTTCTCATGATTCTTCTTATTGGTTGTAATTCTTCTTCACAACAAGACTAATGTGAAAATGTTTCATATGAATGTAAGTGTAGAGCCTATATCAGATTACACACCATCTTGGGGAAGGAGAGAAAATTTAGAACTCAGAATCTTATGGACGTGAATATTGAAAATGAAAAATAAATCGATTAATTTTTTTAAAGACTCAGTTCAGATGCCACATTCTCAATGAATGATGCCTTTTAGATCAAAATAATCTCTTCTTGTTCCCATGTGTAATAGCACATTGGCTGGTACTCTCTTTCTTAAATTTAACTCATTCTCCCTCATTTTATACTTATTTGTTTATAGATAGGTCTTTACTTACTATTAGACAAAACTGACTCATACATATATCTCTGTACTCCAGTGACTACTACAGAGCCTTCTACACAATAGGCATGAGTGTTGTGAGGCTAAAATAAGATAACAGATATAAAACTTCTACTTAAAAACTCGTACTATGAAACATTTAAAGTACTATAAACATTGGGGCAGCCAGGCAGCACAGAGGATAGAGAACTAGCCCTGAAGTCAAGAAAACCTGACTTCAAATCTGAACTCAGACACTTACTGGCTGTGTGACCCTGGGCAAGTCACTTAACTCCACATGCCTCCAAAAAACCCATTCCAAAATACTTTTACTTAAAATACTATAAAAATGCCTGTTGTTATTAGTTATTTTTATTAGCCCACAGTTACCATACCTCTAGTCGGGTGATGATTTCTCTGAGCTTCCTACAAGGGTATATTAGGAAATGTTTAACAACAGACTTTCCAGAAGAAAAAAAGCATGCATGCTCTATTAAGTTTAATTAGTATTATTAACATTTTCTCAGTTTCTTCTTTCCTTCCTTTCTCTTTTTCTTCCTCACTCTCGCTCTCGCTCAACAATCAAGAAAATAAATCAAGTCCTGATTTGTAGCATTTGTGATTCCTGACTTGGAAGTACTCAGACTGAAAATTATTTAACAATTGGCTCTCAGATACCTCTTGGAGCTGGCCCAATTCAGTACACCAGACAGCTGGTGTTTCCATTCAATTCAACAAGCATTTACTAAATACCTACTGCATACCAGGTACTGGGGGCTCCAAGACAAAAAGTAAACAGCCCCTGCCTTCTGGAGTGACTTACATTTTTCAGGGAGAGCTACCCAGGACACCTGAGATTTGAATATTGCCTCTGATACTTAATAATTAGCTGTGTCAACCTGGGAAAGTCACTTAAACTCTCCCAGGCTCAGGTTCCTCTCTTTTGAAATGGGAATAATTATAACATCTACCACAAAGAGTTATTTTTGAGGTAGAGATCAGATTTCAAAAGGGCTTTGCAAACATAAAAGTTATATAAATGTCAGCTATTGTTATTGTTGCTACTAATAGTAATAACAAATGGTTGACAAATGAACAAAATGCAGTATAATGCCAATAACCCAATGGAAAGTCAGCTCTTTTTAAAAAACTATTAATTAAATTAATTAATTAATTAACTTTATATTTAAAAAAAAATTAAGGGCTATTCCTATGGACTTTAGCTGCCTAAACACCAATAGGTTCTCCTAGGAATCTCCCAAGGATCAATGGAGGCAGCAATTTCCTCTTTCCATAGCTCTGGCTACTGGTGACCAAGTTGTGGCTGTCAGCAAGTAGGTGGGGCTGTCAGTCACCTCTACCCTAATCTATCAGTTCCCAGGAAATGCTCAATTGGGTGGGGGATAGGAGAGAGAAGAAGTTAAAGCCAGGAGCATGACAACCTAAGGCTGAGGCCAAATTCCAAAGCAAAGTTCCACATGTAAGAATCTAGTCCCAGAAACAGTGACATGACACGATGGGCAACAAATTGATTCAATTAGAGAACTTATGATACCTCCTTTGAAGCCACAGAATCAGGCTGCTGGACTTGGTATGTTGTTTGTCCTTTATTCTCAAAGAGGACCATGACCTAGGTAGCAGAAATTAAAGGACCTTTCACCTCAGAAGCCTTGTAGGACCTTAAACAAACATGGAATCATAGGATCATTGGTACAGAGTTTGAAAAGATGTTAGAGGCCAGGTCTTCTACATTCCAAACCCATCTCTCACCTAGCCCCACTGACATATCACCTGACCATATGCTCGAGGACTAGATAGAAGTACATTTTCTCATTTTCTCAGAATAGTTTAGAATACTAAGTTAACATGGCACCTAGGCAGCTTATGAGAGAGAGAATGAAATAGCAGAAAGAGCATTTGGAAAGAAGACTTAGAATTAGGAGCCCTGAGTTTGAGTCTTGTCTCTGATACTTTTGCTTTTTTCCTTTATTTTATGGATGGGGGAAAGCAAAGCAATTGGAGTTAAGTGACTTGCCCAAGTTCACACAGCTATTAAGTGTGTCATGTGTCTGAGACCAGATTTGAACTGAGGTCCTACTGACTCCAGGGTTAGTGCTCCATTCACTGAGCCACCTAGCTGCCCCTGATTGGTTTTTGTTTTTTTTTTTTCTTTTTTTCTTTTTTTTTTTCCTGGGGGGGTTTCTGATACTTTCTAGTGATGTGACTGTGGGCAAGTCACCTAAGCCCTCTGGGTCTCAGTTTCCTCATCCAAAAAGTGGGGATGATAATATCTGTACTACCTATGTAATAGAACTTTTGTAAAAAGAACACTTTGTAGACTCTGAAATGCTACAGTAGATAATAATAGGAATAACAGCTCACATTTCCATATGATTTTAAGGTCTGCAAAGCACTTTATTTTTCTCTTCCACCATTAACATATAATATATGGTTTAGTTGAGACCAGGAACAAATGGTCTCCCAGGGAAGTTTGCTCCAAATTTGCATATGAATTCTTAGGGTCATAGATTAAGAATCGGAAAGGACCTTAACAATCATCTCCAATTCCCTCATTTTACAGATGGGGATACTGAGGCATAAGCAGTCATACAACATAGTGGATAGTGAATAGACTATTAGCCTTGGAGTCAGATCTGCCTTCAGATCACATCTAGGACACTCACTGGCTGTGTGAACCTGGGCAAAGTCACTTAATCTTTCAGCCTCAGTTTCCTCATCTGTAAAATGAGGGGATTAGGCTTGACGACTGACAGAGTCCCTTCCAACTCTAAATCTATGATTCTCAAAGTGCTGCTACCATGGCATTTTTTTAAAAAAAAGCTGGGGTGAAACAAGGTCACACTGATAGCAAGTACCAGGGAGGTTCTAGAACCCACATTTGACTCTGGCCTCTATGCCCTTGCCTTGGTAAGCACACTATCTCTTGGATCACACCAGGAGGACTGGCTGTGAGCTAATACCTGGGACTATGTGACAGTGCAAACTCACTTTCAGGCATTTTGAGTCTTTCTTTCCTGTTGGTGAAGATTATTTGCTTCTTACCTGAGGGGAGGGACCTAATTTAAACAACAGTTCAAGGGTATTGGCAAGTAACTAGGCTTTGGATAAAGAATAATTTCCCTGACTTTGAATGAGACCATTACATACATTTGAATTCTCAGGAGAACCAAATTGTTTAGTTTTAATTTGGAAAAGAAAAAAAAACTAGCAAAGAAATTCTCTGGAGCCAGTGCAAAAGGGACAAAGATTGGGGTGGCAGGGTTGGGGTGGGGAGGGAATGGGAGGAGATCTGCTCTTTTCCCCATGTATCTGTATGGTTCCTCAAACAAAGTAGGCTGGAAAAGTTCAATTGCAGTTCACGGAAGAGAACATTCCGTACTCTGCACAACACTCAGTATCCCTGTAAAACAAAAATCAACAACATGATGTCAGCCTCGGCATCAGCAGCACGGTACAGCCCAGGCACTCTCAATACATCAACTGTTCAAAGGCTTTCTCTATACAATTCACTCAGAAGGAAAACACACTCGAGCACACACACACACACACACACACACACACACACACACACACACGGAGCTGGGCCACGTCAAGGTCAGTGAATGAGCTGACTCTGCCCTAGTAGTTTGTTGTATCTTTCCCCCACTCTCTCTAAAGGACCGGAGGAAGTTGTTAAGACTATTTTTCTTCAATGTGTAATTGTAGCTGAATCATTTCCAAGGAAACGAGCCCCCTGAGTGTGCAGGGCTCTCTAGAGAATTGAAGGGAGTCCCTTCCCCCCACATGTTTCCATGTTACTGTCTTCAAAGGATGGCATTAACCCTGGAAAACATTGGTACTTTGCCAGGGAAAGAGGGAAAAGGAAGAGGAGGAAGGAACAGATTGCTCTCAGTTCTCAGATGAGACGAACCACTGGATTCTGAGCTTTTTTTGCCACCTAGCTAGAGTTTAGATTTCATTTAGGAATCAGCTGATAAACATTTATTAAGTGCCTACTGTGTGCCAAGGCACTGCAGGGTGAATTCTCCTTTGGGTTAGGCAGGAGATCTAATTTCTATCTGAAGCTTGCTGGTGTGGGAGAGTCCAAGGGGCACTGAATTTGATATCAAAAACACAGGACAGGGGGTGGCTAGGTGGTGCAGTGAATAGAGCACTGGGGTCAGGAGGACTTGAGTTCAAATCCAGCCTCAGACACTTAACACAAAAACTAGCTGTGTGACCTTGAGCAAGTCACTTAAACCCCAATTGCCCTCTAAAAAATAAAAATAAAAACAACACAGGACATACAGTAAGAGGAGGCAGTAGAAACAGTCAAAGGAGTCAAAGGATCTGAGTTCAAATCCTAAGATGCTTCTCACTTCTGTGATCTTGAGGAAAACACTTAATTTCTTAGACCTCAGTTTCCTTGTTATAAATGAGGAGATTGGACTGTTTGGTCTCTGAAGTACTTTCTACCTCTCTATCTATGAAGTATGGTCAAATCCAACCTTAATTATTATTCCTTCGACCATGAGCAAGTGGTTTAACCTCTCCCTCAGGTCTCAGGTTCCTCATTTATACAATGAAGTGATTATAAAATGAGATCTCTAAAGATATCTCTAAATAGATCTTGAAAGGAGATCACTAAAAAATTCATCTCTATAATCTACAATGAGGTGGGGCAGTAGATAGAGTGACAGACCTGGAGTAGGGAAGACCTAAGTTCAAAACCTGCCATAGAAACTAGCTGCTTAGATCCTCTGGGCAAGTCATTTACTCTGCCTGCCTCAGCTTCTCCATCTGTAAAAAGGGGGGAAATAACTGCACCTACCTCCCAGAGTAGTTGTGAGGATCAAATGAGATATCTGTAAAGTGCTTTGCAAACCTTAAAGCACTCTATAAATGTTGTTGTTGTTATTGTTATTATTATTATCTGGGATCTGTCAAAGGTGTAGATAGGGTTATTTTCCTTCTGCAACCACTGGTAGTGTCTTGAAATATTGTTTACTTGTGATATGTGAAAACCATAAAATTGACTCAGAAGACATTCCTTTTTTCTTGGTCAAAGGTGGCAGACCATAGGTTCAGAATGAGGCATACTTTGTCAAATGTGGCCAATGGTTTGTTTTGCTTAATTATTCATCTTTATTATATAGAAGGGTTCTATAGGGAAGGGGATGGTATGTCATGGGAGGTGCCTGCATTGATGAAAAAAGAATCAATAAGATATTTCTGTATAAAATATACGTTATAGAGAAAGAAAAGGAAAGATGCTGACTTTTAAAACATGAAAAGCAGAAATCTGGAATAGAATTGTTTTTTCAGATACCTTTCCATATCAAATTCAAATTGATTTGCAGAAAAAATAAACTTCACAAGCAACCCACAACACGGCACAGAAAGAGAAAAAATCCATTTTTGGTTTTAATCCTTGTTTTAAAAAATGTTACATGTAGCTGGATCGGAATGTGCTACCACAATTTAAGACTAGACATTTTCTCTCTGAGCCTCAGTTTCTTCATTTGTAAAATGAGAAGGCTGGACTACATGACTCTTAAGGTCCCTCCCTTTTCCAAATCTATAATCCTATGATCTACTGAGCAGTAAAGAATGAGACGCTTCTAGGGCAATGGTGGAAGTCTGACAGGTGCTTTTCCCCATCTGCTCACAAAAGTAAGCAGTGTGGTATGGTGGACAGAGGGCCAGCCTTAGAGTCACAAAGACCTAGGTTCAAGTTCAATATCTTATACATATTAGTTGTGTGACTCTCAAGAAGTCACTTAGCCCACCTAAAACAGTTTTCTAAGGATGTTTATCATAGCCAAGGTGGTGCCAATCTACAGCTATGAGAACATAAAATATGCATCAGGAGAGGGTTCTCTTATATCAGGAGTTCAATAGAGGATAAAATCATAGGTCCAAAAAAAGCCTCTGCCAGCCCATGCTGCTTTTCCAGATTCCATCTGACAGATGGTACCCCTAGGGGTAGAGTAGACTACAGTTAGGGTGCTCTGGGATGTATTGTTAGTTGGTTTTTTTTTTTCACATCATCTATATTTTCCAGTATAGTTCTCCCTTCCCCTAGAGAATAATCCTTTATGATAAAGAACATAAAAAGAAAAAAATAGCTATACTAACCAACACCACCCCCAAAAGTGACACTATATGTTGTGCTCCACATCCATAATCCCCCCATGTCTGCAAAAAATAGTGAGGAAGTATCTGGAAGGTCAATACTTCCTCACAGCCTCACATCTTTCAAACCCAGCCTCATTTTTTCTCAATTTATTAAATTATTTATTTTAAGTTTTCAACATTCACTTCCATAAGTTTTAATTTTTCTCCCCTTCCTTCCCCAAGACAGCTTGTAATCTGATATGGGCTCTATACATACAGTCCTATTAAACACATTTTCATATTAGTCATGTTACATAGAAGAAGAAGAATGAATGGGAAAAACCATGAGATAGGAAAAAAAAAACAAAATAAAATAAAACAAAACAAAACAAAAAATAGTCTGCATTGTTCTGCATTCTGACTCCATAGTTCTTTCTCTAGATGTGGCTGGTATTTTAGGTCATTTGTCCTTTGGAATTGTTTTAGGTCCTTGCATTGCAGATGAGTGGGGGAGGTGAAAATTTCTCAGACTATGTCCTAAAATCTAGTAAGGTTTGTTGTGGGAACAGGTCTGAGTTTCAGTTTCACCTTTCCCCCTCCCTTGCTGCCACCTCAGTATTAAGCCCTTTAGGAGTCTTTCAGGACCCTTCCCTCTCCCTCCCTAGTTTTACTGTTTCCCAAATAAGGACATGTATATTTGGATTGGCTATATCCTGTTTCCCTGTTCTTTGTCTTTTTCACGCCTAGACTGTAAGCCCGCCTTCCCACCAATGGGAATAAGGGATAGTGATGGGAGAGGGTTTGTCTGATTTAGGGTATAAAACCTTGCTTTGTTTTCTGTAACATACCTCATTCAGTTCATCTGTTCACCTGGTGGAGGTAACGCCCTTTTCTCACCAGAACTGAATAAAAGCTTCCTGTTCTTAACCCTGAGACATCTCTAAGTTTTTATAAAATTTGGGTAGGGTGTTTTGGGGGTCTCCATACTTTTTCGGTCCCTGTGCCCCACACACTGAGAAGGGTTAAGTATCAAAATCAGTTCTTGCACATTGTGGCTGTTGTTGTGTACAATATTGTCCTAGTTCTGCTCTCCTCACTCAGCGTCAGTTCATAGAAGTCTTTCTAGGTTTCTCTGAAGTCTACCTGTTCATCATTTCTTATAGCACAATAGCATTCCATTAGGCATACTGATAGAAAAAGCTAACTTCCAAGAAGTTACTTTGATTGCTTGGAAACATCCTTTGGGAAGCAAGGAAGCTATCTAGATAGATGCAATATGTAAATACTCCTTAAGTACTTCAGAATTGGAGTTCCTGTTACAACTTTCCAAAACAAGTTGCTGCTAATCTGGAAGCAAGAGCAACACAGTCATGTTGCTTCAAGGATTTTAGTCATGAACAATACACCTCATAAGTAAAACAAAAACACAACATAATCAGCCAAGAGTTAAAGGAAATATAAACACTTAGCACTGGGATTTCAAGACTGCCTTAACAGATGACTCAAAGGATCAAATTATAAAAATCATTTCTTAACAGAATTTTTCCTGCTACTAATAACTTGTATACACAATTCAGACGTAAAACTCAAGCTTTTTTTTTTAAACAATTTTTAACTGTTCTCTGAGAGGCAGTGAATATGAAGTGAATAGAGTTGGCTTTGGAATCAGGAAGACCTGTATTGAGCCAATCTTCCAACACATGAAGGTTGTGTGACCAGAGGTAAGTCTATTTAACATTTAACCTCTCAGTGCCCTGAGGCAATTCTCTAAGACTTTAAATCACCAGATGAGAGTTGATCTGCACTGGCAGAACAAGTTCCTCTCTGGAGACTCCCCACACAGATGAAGTCACTGGTCTAGTCCAAAAAACAAAAAACCAGATGCTGCCATAACCAACACACACCCCACAAATCAAATATAGGAATAAACTACTTTCACACTAACCTTATAGGGGTTTGTTTAATTAAGTCAACAAGTATTGATTAAGCAACTACTACTATCAGGCTTAGTGCTAGGTGCTGCACATATATAGACAAATATAGAGTCCTGTCCTCAAAGAGCTTATATTCTACCAGAAGCTACTTTACTGGGGGAGGGATGAACCAACTCAGGTAGATAAAAAAAAAATGCACAGTAATATTGGTATTAAGAGAATTACTATTATACTATTATATTAATGACTAATTATTAACTTGTGATACAGGCTTTTCTCCTTCTAATTTCTGTTTAGAATCCTCACTCTTTTTAAGGTCAGTTAGTCTCTGAAGGACAAGACTGACTGATGAGATTTCTCCTATCCCTATGCTCAGGACCATACCCAACTAGTACACCTAATTTCTGTTTAGAGTATAAACAAAATTCAGTATGGTTGAGCTCTTATCCAGGGTAAAGGAACCCCTGTCCTTGGTCCCCTCCACTGGAGTCTAGGGTGACCCAGCTCATGAAGGAAAAAATATGGACAAGGCTTCCCCCCCTGCCCAGATTGCTAGATGCTCCTGAGTCTCATAAAGAAGAGGAGCTAAAGACTTTTATTCCACTTTTTTATTAAATGCCCACCAATCAAGGTTGATTTTCACTTTTAGGGAATTCTCTTTTTAGAAGGTATTTAAGACTTCTCAGGGTCTCCTTTTGGGCTTTGGTTACTGAGAGAAACCACTGACATCAATTTTTCGAATGCCAGCTAGCCTAATTAATAAATGGTTATTAATTACCCAGAAACTCTATTTTTCATTCATTTCAGGAGAGAGGACACTAACCCAAGTAGAGGGGTCTCTTACAGGAAGTTGTGTTTGAACTAAATCTTTTTTTGTTTGTGTTTGAACTAAATCTTTTTTTTTTGGGGGGGGGGAAGGCAGGGCAATTGGGGTTAAGTGACATGCCCAAGGTCACACAGCTAATAAGTGTTAAGTGTTCTGAGGTCGAATTTGAACTCGGATCTTCCCAACTCGGTGCTCTATTCACTTCACCACCTAACTGCCCTTGATTGAACTAAATCTTGAAGAAAGATAAAGAAATAATCTTGGGTAACTGAGTTCCTTGATTGCTCATGGATTTGAGGATAAACACCAACACCTCAAATCCTTTCTTCTTGCTAAATAAATCATCTTTACCCATCCCCCTTCACTGACTACACACATCTTTCTGTAGCCCTCTTTTCTCCCCTGTCTTAGGGTGTAGTCTGGCTGGAAATTTTCCCCTTCATAGAGCCACTGGAGACCAAGGCCCACTACAAAATTGCATGGCACCCAGAAATACTTCTGTTAAGCTAATGTTGACACTGAGGAAGAAGGTGCACCATTCAAAGACCTGAGGACAGAACAGACAGGCTAATACAGTAAGAAAGCCCCTAGCGACCACTGTCAAATTCAAGTCACTAAGCCCAGATGATCCATACCACAAGGGGCTAAAAGAACTATAGCAGATGTGATTGTTAAACCACCATCAGTGATTCTGGAAAGATCCCAGAGGATATGAGAGAAATCACAGGACTGGAAAAGGGTACTGTTTTTCCCAATTTTTCAGAGAGAGAGGGGGAGGGAGGGAGAGAGGGATAGAATAATAGTTTTGGAATAGCAAAAAGCTGAAGACATGCTATATATCCAATAATTTGGAAGTTAAGTAAACAAATAATTTTGGGATTAAGTGACTTGCCCAAGGTCACACAGCTAGTAAGTGTTAAGTGTCTGAGGCCCGATTTGAACTCAGGTGCTCCTGACTCCAGGGCCAGTACTCTATTCACTGTGCCACCTAGCCGCCCCAACCAGTATTTATTAAGCACTTACTATTTGCCAGGCACTGTGCTAAGTGCCAGAGATACAAAAGAAAGACAACAAACAAACCCCAAAGCAAAACAAAAGGTCTCTGTTCTCAAGGAGTTCTCAGTTTAATGGGGAAGACAATATTCACACAGTTATAAACAAGAAGATATGTCTTTACTTTAAAGACAATCTCTGATGGAAGGCGCAAAGATTAAGGAAGGCTAGGAGAGATTTCTTACTGAGGGAGGAACATTAGCTGAGATCTGAAAAAAAGCAGAGAAGCCAGAAGGTGGAGATGAAGAGGGAGAGAATTCCAGGACTAGAGGACAGTTACTGAAAATACACAGAGCTAGGAAAGAGAGTGTCTTACTGAAGGAACAGTAAGGACACAAAAGGAGGTAGAGACCTGACAAGGTAGATGACAGAATCAGAATACATAAAGGTCTAACTAGGCAAAATGCTGGCTGGGCTTAAAAAGATGAAATTTAACAGGCATAAAGTTTTACACTTGGGTTCAGAAAATTATTTCAACATGTGCAAAATGGAGCAGGAACGTTAGACAGCAGTTTGGCTAAGAAAGATCTGAGAGTTTTAGCTGATTATAAGATCCATATGAGTCAACAGTGTGATGTGGCAACCAAAATCTGTGATACTGGACTACATTATGAAAAGCAGAGTCAGTCCCTCTAGGGCTAGGGAGGTGATTAGTATTCCTGAACCCTACTCAGGTCAGCACTCATCTATAGAATTGTGTTTAGTTCTGGGCATCTTGTTTCACAAAAGACATAGGTGGGATGCAGAGCTTTTAGAGGCAGGCAACCAAGATGGTAACAGGTCTTGAGATCATGCCAAACAAGGATCAGTTGAAAAAGACAGTGATGGTTAATCTGGAGAAAATTTGGGAAGAGGAGGGGCACAATACTTGCTTTCCAGTACTAAAAATGTCACTAGCAAAAAGGAATAGATTTCTTCTTGGGGGCAGCTAGGTGGTACAGAGAATAGAGCACCAACCCTGGAGTCAGGAAGACCTGAGTTCAAATCCAACCTCAGACACTTAACATTTAGTAGCTGTGTGATCTTCGGCAAGTCACTTAACCCCAATTGCCCTGCCTTCCCCCCTCCAAAAAAATATATATATATATATTTCTTCTTGGTCCAAGATACAAGACAACATAGATAAGGTTAATTTGTAGTTTTATTTAAGTTAATGTGTAGCCAAACTGTATTATTTGACTCTGATGCCACTGGCCAATAAAGTACTCTTATTGAATAGGGTTTTGATGCCCTGAGAATTCAGTTCAAACTAAATAATTATAGTTACACTATAAATACAGAACTCCAGAACTGCTAGGAAGTTGTTCATTTTTCTTATATTTTTTTCTTACTCAGCATTTCTCTGTCCCAAAAGTCTTGGTGCAGTTTTAAGCTTTGATAGGTCACAGATTTAGAGGTGGCCAGTCATGTAGTCCAACCCCTTCCTTCTATAGAAGAAGAAACCAAGTACCACAGAGGTTAAATGACTTGCCCAAGGTCATACAGAAAGTAAGTACCAAAGTTGGGACTTGAACCTAGGCCCTCTTCCATTCAGACTAATGCAAGGCTCTGCCCTCTCTTGAAACCTTCTGTCAAGCAAGGGAAGTGGACAAATGCATGGGCTCCAGAGTGTTTTACAGGCAATATAAATGGAAGATATATAATTGGGGGGGGGGGGCCATCCTGGGTTAATTACAACAACGATTATGGTAGAGGTAAAAGAAGAAAATATGAAAAGCAAGTGTATTTAAGGTTCTTTAATTCGGCTACACAGACAGGAAAGCTCTGGAGCTTCCAAAGGGAACCCCACCCAGCAAGCCCTTCAGCAGGAAATACCAAGAAGACAGCATCTCAATCAACTCATATGCTCCTCACACATTCTCATGAACTGATCCTAGTGGAAAGAACATAGCAAAATCGTGATGTGTGACCTTGGTCGTACATCTCATAACCTCCCTGGGCCTCTCTCCATTTCAACATCTGTAAGGTGAGGAAGCTGGTCTTGAGAGCTATCACACACAGAGACACACACACAACATATATTGCACAAATATGGAGCAAAGCATTTCACAAATATCAACTCTTTATCTTCATTTACAGATGAGGAAACTGAGTCAGACAGAGGTGAAGTGACTTGCCCAGGGTCACATAGCTAGTAAGTGTCTGAGGCCAGATTTGAACTCAGGTCTTCCTGACTCCAGAGCCAGTGTTCTATCCACTGTGCCACTTAAATGAAGAAATGCCAAATGATAATTACAGTGAACTCCTGGTTTTTCAAGTGCTGAAATAAAGATTATCAAGCCCCTATTCTACTCCTTCACCTCCTTTCTTCTATCAACTCTTTAATAATGTTACTACATAAAACAAAGGAAGGGGATAGAGGCCTAGCCTTAAAGTCAGGAAAACTTGAGTACAAGTCCTGAAGCTGACTACTTATGTGACCACAAGCAAGTCATTTAACTTAGTGCCCCCAGGTAACTCTCTAAGACTGCAAGTTTCAGACAAGTTGTTCATCTGCATCCAGGATTCCCCCACCACAAGTTCTCAACACAGAAGAAATTTTAGCTCAAGAACAAAAACACACACATGCATGTGCCTGCACTCACACACACACACACACACACACACACACACACACACACACACAAGAATGTCAAAAGCCAGGTCAGTTTTACCATCTGTTAGCACCTCTAGATAAAAGTTTTAGAAATAATAATAATCAATACTTATAGAAAGTTTCAAAGTTTGCAAAATACTTTACCCTGTTACCTGATCTTATGAGCTAAGTCCATATTATAAGCACCAATTTAGGGATGAAGAGAAAGGCTCAGAAAGGTTTAAAAGATTAGAGGCTGGATTTGAACACAGATCTTCCAGGCTCCAAGTCCAGAACTCCTATTCATGAGGCCATCCTGCCTCTCTGGGAAGAAAACTTGACTAAAATGAGGATAAGAGTTGGTATGGATTTCACATAATCATAATGCCATAGTGCTATCTAGAAACCATCTCATAAACAAAAAAATACTTGACATTTTGTTGCTGTCTCTGCTCCTCCTTCTCTCTCCCCACTATGGACAATTGAGAGTTGGCCACCTGTGAATTTATTACACTTCAGTGTCTAACACATAGCAGATAATTTTCCTTAAAATCCTTGAATTTAGAAAAAGAACCACCCTAACACTTTATTTTTTTGTTTTTGAGGGGGGAAGGCAAGGCAATTGGGGTTAAGTGACTTGCTGAAGGTCACACAGTTAGTAAATGTGTCAAATGTCTAAGGTTGGATTTGAACTTGGGTCCTCCTGACCCCAGGGCCAGTGTGCTACTCATTGTGCCACCTAGCTGCCCCCACCCTAACAGTTTTGGTATCAAACTAGGTATTAGGTGGATCTGTAAGGTATAGGGAATTATTGTCTACACAACCACTTTGGTTAGGACCAACCATTCATTCCTATGTCATTAGGCATCTACAGTGGGTGAAAGAAACTAAATCCTCTTCCTTCTCCCTTATGGCAGCAAACACTTGGGGCTCAGCATCCCACCTTCTCACATTACCCTGTATTCAGCTAATAGGGAGATACTCATTTTGAGAAAGTTCTAAAGCATTAGGTCACTGGCACTTACTTAGCTTCGGCCACAAACTTGAACTTGGTGTGTCATGCACTGCCATTGGAACACATCTGGCAAATGTTGAATGCAAAGAACCACTGGTCACCACCAGTAAGAGAATAAGATCCTCTCAAAAGCAGCCACTAAGATTGTCTGTGAAAGGAGAAAAAAATCATTCTTTTTCAACGAAACTGAGATTAAAAAAAAAAAAAGATCCTTGAGGTGAGAACCGAGGTAAATCATGAATTGACCTCATTTAATGCTTCCTGGAACAATAATCAAGCCCAGAATGGTGATGACTATAAATTCCTGGTCCCTGGGCTTGTTTCAGCATAAATCAATTTTCAAGCATCATGTTTGGGTCTTTGCCATTGATGGGCAGACTAGAATGAAGATTTATATACCTGTCATGTCACTCTTCTGAGGAGCTCAAAGCTCTCCCTCCATATACTGTCTAAGCCATTCCTATCAGTGAGCTTCTGAATCGGCAGAAATATACATTCTAGATTCACGTCTCCTTTGTCAATTGAATTAAATATATATATATATTTCTAGTGGGAAACAGCTGCCTTCTTTTGTGTGTCTTCTGTATATAGTGCCATGATGGCTTGGGCCCTGTTTACACTTAATGGTAGAAGTTAGAGCAGGAAACATTTCCGTTTAATACAGAGATATTCTAGCAGTGAAAGACAGGAAAGAGATGCTTTTAATGTCACACAGTTAATGAGAGCATCCCTTGGGCCTCACCTCTCAGTTGTCTACCCACTACTTACTTCCCTTGACATCTTCAATCCCCAAAATGAAAGGGATGGAGAAGGAGACACGTAAGTAGCTGTCTAAAGCTTGGTAGTATTCATTTTTACTGTAGTTTTCCCAGAGAAGAGATATCATAGAGCAGTAGATAAAACATGGACCTTGGAGCCAGAAAGACTGTTCTCTGCTATATATGATTTCATGACCCTGGACAAGTGATCTAAATACTCTTGGTCACTCTCTAAGGCACCAACCTGTCTAAGTAGTGGGAGTTTTTCACTCGGAATTTCCCTATATAAATGAAATCATAGATCCACTCCCTATCCCTAATACCCAGAATAGTGATAATTATAAATTCCTGATCCATAGCTAACAAATTCCTGGTTAACAAAAATGCTGCTGGATCAGACACCTGAGGCTCTGCATTCAAATGTTACTAGCTCTGCTATCTATTACCTATGTTACCTTGGGCAGATCATTTCACCCCCTCAGGTCTCAGTCGAATTTGCCAGATGGAAAAAGAATCTCAAAAGGTCACTGAGGAGATTCATTCCTTCAGAGTTAGACTGGAGCAAATGGAAGCTAATGACTTTATGAGAAATCAAGATGCTGTTAACCAGATCCAAAGAAATGAAAGAGTAGAAGGCAATGTGAAATATCTCATGGGAAAAACCACTGACCTAGAAAATAGATCCAGGAGAGACAATTTAAAAATTATTGGACTACCTGAAAGCCATGATCAAAGAAAGAACCTAGAAATGACCCCCCAAGAAATTCTCAAGGAAAATTGCCCTGATGTTTTAGATCCAGAGGGCAAAAGAGAGGTTGAAAGAATCCACAGATCACCTCCTGAAAAAGATCCCAAAAAGAAAACTCCCAGGAATATTATAGCCAGGTTCCAGAATCCCCAGATCAAGGAGAAAATACTACAAGCAGCCAGGAAGAAACAATTTCAATATTGTGGAAACACAATCAGAATAGCCCAGGACCTGGCAGCTTCTACACTGAGGGATCGAAGGGCATGGAATATGATATTCCAGAGGGCAAAAGAACTGGGAATGAACCCAAGGGTCACCTACCCAGCAAAACTGAGTATTTTGTTTCAGGGGAAAATATGGTCACTCAGTGGAATAGAGGACTTTCAAGCATTCTTGAGGAAAAAACCAGAATTGAATAGAAAATTTGACATCCAGACACAAGAAGGAAGAGATGCCTGAGAAGGTAATCAGGAAAAGAAATCAAAAGGAACTTATCAAAGTTGAACTATTTACATTCCTATATGGAAAAGCAATAACTGTGACTGATGATATCTTTCTCACTATGAAAATAATGGAAGAAGGGTGTGTGGTCATATGAATACATATGTGAATGTGTGTGTATATGGTTACAGTTATATATGGATAGAGGGCATAGGTTGAATTTGTTGGGAAGAGAGAATACTCAAGGGATGAAATTATGAGGTGAGATAGGAAAGTGGCAAGAGGAGATGGGGAGAGACAGGGTAGGGTAAACTATCTCATGTAGAAGAAGCAAGTGGAAATGCTTGCAAGGGAGGGGGAGAATAGGAAGGCAAAAAAAGGCAAAACCACATTCTCATTGAATTTGGTTCAGGGAGAGAATGACATACATACTAAATGGGATATCTCAACCTGCAGCAGAATAGGGGGAAGGGGGATGAGAGGAGGGATGATGGATGGGAGGGCATCCTTGGGGGAGGGGAGGTTGGAAGTACCCACTATAGAAGAGGGACAGGATCATGTAGGGAATGGACCAGGTGGGGGGTGGGATGAGTGGGAGGGAATTATAAGCAGCCTTGTACAATACATCTACTATGATAATATTTTGCATAGCTAGACATGTACAACATATACTGAATTACTTATCTTCCCAGAGGGAATGTGTGACAAGGGAGGAAGGAAATGGATCTGAAATTCGAGGTATTAACATTAAATGTTTCAAATATATATAAATACTATTATTAATACTCTTTTGCTTATAATTGGGAGATAAGATGTGCAGGCATTGGGACACAAAGATTCACCTTCCTCTAATGGAAAAGTCAAAGGGGGTATGGGAGAAGGTATGGGAGAGAGCAGATGGGAGAAAGCGATATCTTGTGGGACTGCTATTCTGGGAGGTTGGGTAGGGGAATAACGAGGGGAAAATGATTGTAACTCAAAATCTGGCGGAAACAAATGATGTAAAACAGAAGTTAATAAAGCATTTGTTTAAAAAAAGAGAATTAAATAAGATAATGTTTGTAAAGCACTTAGCATAGTGCCTGGCATATAGCAGGTACTATATGAATGCGTATCCTCTTCTCTTTTCCCTTTAATATTCCTTAAACTAGAAGGACTGGAATCTATTATACCTTGATGATATAACGCATTTTTTCAACCATAAGGCAAATAATATAGAGATAATAGGATGAAAACTTTTATTTCAAACTAAAATGATAATATATGCTTATAATTATTTGTCTTTAGGAGAATTATAATAAATTAGAGTTAAATTATTTTTAAGAGTTTTGCTTCAAATAAATATGCCTGGTCCTCTAATGCTAAACATACCAGGTCAGAAATATAGAATTAATTTTAAAATGTCATTTATCTTTTGATTGCAGAGTAATACCATCAAACTACCACATACTTTTTTTTTAAATCAGGGACAAATTGCAACTTATCTTCATTAACTTAATAGAAACACATCATGAGCATAGGGCTCTGTTCCAGAAAAGTGGCATTAATGTTTAGGCAGCATTTGAGTAACAAGGAAGCTTGCCCAAAAAAAGGAAAGCAGGATTAGGGGACAAGAAGAGGGAAGCATTGATATATTAGTAATGTAGTCTGGCTAACAAAAAGGGTACTGGATTGGGCACCTGAGGCTCTGTATTCAAATGCTACTTATTACCTATGTGACCTCTAGCAAATCACTTTGCTCCCTTGGGTCTCAGTTTTCTCATCTATAAAATTACTGGGTAGGATTAGATGATCTCTAATATCCTTTCTAATTTTAAATTAAATCCCTTCTAATTTTAAATCCTATGACTTCAGGGAGAAGTAATACTAATAACAATAAAAACAAATGCTCGTAGTTTCATAATGATTCAAGGTTTACAAAGCACTTTACATATATTATCTCATTTGATAGCCCAGCACAGCAGAAAAGACATTATATTTGGTATCAGAAGACTTTATTTTAGTTCAAATGCTGGCTCTGTTGATTACTACCTATGTCTCCTGGGGGTAAGTCACTTTAACTTTTCTGCACTGAAGGGTCCCCATCAAGGAAGTCTTTTCTAGGCTCTCTTGGAGACCATAAGAAAGTAGGAAAGGGAAGGAGGAGAGTTATAAAACTTGAAAGAATACTGAAGAGTATAGATGTCATTAAGATTACTCAAGGGGCAGCTGGGTGGTCCAGTGGATAGAGCACTAGCCTTGGAGTCAGAAGAACCTGAGTTCAAATGTGACCTCAGACACTTGCTAGCTGTGTGACCCTGGACAAGTCATTTAACCCTGACTGCCTCCAAAAAAAAAAAAAAAAGACTACTCAGCACCTTTCCTACATCTTGAACTGTCTCTCCACAGCCTTTTTAGGTCAAGAGCCACACTGAGACTAGAGAAACTGAAGGTTTTCTGGACCTGTCTTGTACCTAGCCTAGACTAGTGGAGTAAGGTCAGTCACTCAATCCAACATCTTAGATGTTGGACCTTTCATACCCTGAAAGTTTATGGTGAACTACAGGACGATTATCATTCTGTAGCATTATGAAAAGTTCAACAGGAGGCTAATCATCCTCTAAAAGATGTTTGTTTTTGTCTCTGCCAACAAATAAAAGATATGCTGGCAGCATGAGTTAGTTTATATCATAAATTTCCACTGCTTTATATCATAGTTTGAAGCCAGAAGGGAATTAGAGTCATCACAGTAGCACATTCTTAAACTTAGCCCTTAAACTAACAGGGCTGAACCTTTGCCAATGCTCTTTCAACAGGTATTATTGAGCTTCTGCCCAACTCTGTCCTAGGCACTCAGGGAAGATTTGAGACCAAAATGCTTCATGACTTCTTGACATTATTGTGAGGACACCCAAGTACCCACACTAAGGCACAGTTCCTTTTATCTCCAGGGTAGAGGTTTCTTTTTCACAGACTGTTTCTAAAAAACAAGGAACAGTTTTTGGTAAACAGAATATTTTGCTGATTCGATTAACTAAAAATAAAATGTCCCACGTGGGGAAGATTGCACAACTTCCAAGTAAGGGCTGGTAATGGGAACTATTAGGTAGACAAAGCTACTCGGAAAAGTAAATGAGCTACAGCTTTCAAATGTTAAAAGAGTTGAAATCTGCTAAGTTAATGCTGGATCCCAGAAAGATAGACAGTTGATTTCTTAACACACCAGAGAGACCTGTCTCTTCTCAGTTTTCAGCTGCAGTTTGCAGAAATGGATAGAGAGCTGACCTCAAAACTGAGAACACATGAGTTCACATAGTGTCTGTGTGACCCAGGGCTAAGCAAAGAACTTCCCAGTATCCCAGACAACTCTGTAAAAGTGGAAATTGAAGAACAGTGGTCTGATCTGCTTGGTAAAGAGAGCTCCTTATTCATGAAATCCTAGGGAGAGTGAGAGGGTGAGAGGGAGAGGGGGAGAGAGAGAGAGATCTTGACTTTTGACTTTTGACCTTTGGCCTCAAAATGCTGATCATTAGTCAAGATAAGTTTGTTTATAAGAAGTCTTCAGAAGTCCTGAATTATAATTCTAGATGTCTAAAGGCTTCTTGAAATAAGTAATTCACTTTTCTGTGATTTCTCTTGCTTGTATTGGGGGGTGTGAGATGAGGGAGAGGGAAATTCACTAGAGTTCCCTGGTCCAAAGGTGAGGTTAAGGCTATGGGAATAGCCAGGAGTTCTAGCCATCCTCAACAGACTTGTCACATGCTAGAGTGGGTCGTTTTAGAATACACATGTGTACAAATGCACAGCAGTGGTAGTTTGAGAAGGTCCTGATCACATAATCTGGTGCAATCTAATAAACATTAATTAATCACCTGCTATGTGTGGGGTGCAGTGCTACATACCAGGGATCAAAAAAAAAAAAACACAAAACAGGTATATCTCTCCATCTGGTCAACTTCCTGAACTTGGGCTCAAAGATTAGATTCTTAGAAGGTAGCTCTTATTCCCAGGCTCTAGGATATCTTGTGTGCCTGTGCTTCTAAAACTATAGCTCATGTGTCCCATGCTGTTAATAGTCAAGGAAGAAGGAGAAGGAAGAGGAGGAGGAGGAGGAGGAGGGGGAAGAAGAGGGAGTGGGAGGAAGAGGAGCATTTATATGGTGTTTTAAAGCTTGCAAAGCACTTTACAGATTTTAGCTTACTTTATCTTTACAACAACCACAAGACACAGGTATTCTTACTATATCCATTCTACAGATAAGGTAGAAAGGTTGTCTGGGGTCACATAGCTTGTAAAGTATCTGAGGCCACATTTGAACCCAACTCCAGATCCCACACTCTATCTACCTAGCTGCCTATAGTAAAGGGCTCTAGAGTATACAGGAGGAGAGGGTGATCAACAGTGTCCAGTTAATGGGTCATGAAGAATGAGATCTAAGAAAAGAACATCAAATCTAACAATTAAGAGACTGTTGTTAGCTATGTAGAAGGCAGTTTCAGCTGAGTGATGAGGGACAAGGACAAAGCAATAATGAACTATTGAGACGAGAGGAAACAAACAGTGAGCGTAGACAACTTTTCAAGGACTTTGCCTGAGATAGGAAGAATAGATATGGGATGAGAGTATGACCAAATGGTAGTGTTTAATGAAGGGTTTTTTTTAAGGATAACAGAATGTTTGAAAGCAGTAGGAAAGAAAACTTTAGATAAGGAGAGTTTGAAGATTAGTGGGAAGAAGATAATGAAGGCTGTGGTCTGCTAGAGAAGACAAGAAGGGAAGGAATTAGGCACACATATAGAGGTCTTGGTCTTGGTCTTGGTCTTGGTCTTGGTCTTGGTCTTGGTCTTGGCCCTGGCCAGGAAAAGAGATACTTCTTTGTCAGAAACTAGGGGAAAGGAAAAGAGAGTAGAAGATGAGTCAAGGAGTTTTAAGATGAAGAGAAAGGTACAAAGGGAGCTCACCTTAAATAGCCTCAATTTTATCAGTAATGGAAGAAACAGGGTTTTCAGCTGAGAGAGGGGAGGCTTAAGGAAGACAAAGATTTGGAATCACTTCAGTGGAGATTGTGATAGGTAAGCAGTTAGGGAGAAATTAAAAGGATTGTTGATATAATAAAGGCCCAGTTGAGGTTGACTAACTTAAGTTTGTAATATAACTAGTCAGCACTGTTGTGAGACTTCCTCCAGCTGTGTTCAGTAGTTAATGAGTAAGAACAGAGGAGGCAGATGGTAGGAGTAATACAGGGCTGAGGTTTATTTAGCAAGAGATGAGTGGTGACAGGACAAGGCACAAAGGATTTGAAAGCAGAGGGAATTGTAGTGTTGAAGTGGCCAGTTATTGGGCTGAGATTAGAGAGGAAGGGAAGTAAAGTTGGAACAGCAATGATATCTGGGAAAGTACTGAGAAGTGGAGGGATTGGAGGCTTTGATGAGGGTAACAAACGGGCTTATTCTTCATGAGCCATAGGGAGAAAGGAATAGAATGGTAGGAGGTTTTAGTTATGCTAGGGAATTTCAGAGTTTCTAACAAGAGAAGTGGAACACTTTTGGATAATGGTGAGATCTAGCGTGTGACTGTCCCAAAACATAGCTGAGGTGGAGTAAAAGATGTCATAGGATTTAAGGAGGTGAGGTACTACAAGGTAGAGAGTTTGAGAAAGTATGAACATTAAAAGTCCCCTAGTAAGAGTAGGAGCTAGAGAAGAGAGGATGATGAATTTGGTTCTTTATTAGAAAAAAGAAAGTGAATGACCAGGGCATGGGTGGGGGTGAGGGTGGGGGCTGTATCCTATAACCTCCATAATTTGGATATGGGTGAAATTGTTCATTTATCTGACTTCAAAATTCCAAAAGGTTGCTGAGTAAGGAGCTAAAAGGAGAGTCTGGAAGTGACAGTGGAGAGCAAGGAGTGTTTTGACTCCCTAAGACCAATATATGAGGGGATGTGAGAGAAGGTACAGCCAGTGATAGAAAGAAGTAGGGATGCAGTGTTATCAGAGGGTAGTCAAGTTTCAGGGAGGGCTAACAGATTTATGAGAGAAAGAAGCCCAGAATAGAAGGAAGCTTGTTCATTATGAAGCAGGAATTTCAGGAGGCATAATGGAAGTAGTGGGATAATAACATGGCAGTATTGAAAGAGATAGAGATAAAATAATGCAAAAAGGAGCTGGAGAGAGTTTTCTCTTAAATGACCAATGATTGATTAGAATAGTGAAGAGATAGAGAGAAAAAGAGGAGAATCCATAGGCATAGTAATGAGCAGGAGTTGGATAGTGAAGTTTATAGTCTCCAGGGAAAGGGAGGTCACTGGTTGGGAGAGGTGGTTGCTGAAGGAGAGGTGTAGTAAGTGGGGGTGAGGAGACATAACAGTACGAGGAATGGTAGGTGATTGTCCCCTAGCTAGTACTAGCTGGGTCTGGGTTCAGCCTGAGCCTCCTCCAGGGTGGTTTGTGGCCAATGGTCTTCATTCCCACTAGTTCTTGTTATATAGATACCTTGCCTATGGACTTAGAGACCATATAGAATCTGATATATAATTAAGAGCCCTTGATCATTACTGATCTGTTGCACTGTAACCTGCTTGAAATCAGATTTTAAAAACCTGTCTTCTCTACAAATAAGGAGCATTTAAATGCTATAATTCTCTTTTTTTTGGAGGGGGAAGGTGAAGCAATCGGGGTTAAGTGACTTGTCCAAGGTCACACAGCTAGTTAAGTGTCAATTGTCTGAGGCCAGATTTGAACTCAGGTCCTCCTGACTCCAAGGCCAATGCTCTATTCACTATGCCTGTCCCAAATGCTATAATCCTTGCCAAGAATGATAAGAATAGCATCAGAGGACAACATCCAGTATATTCCAATTGCAATGACATTCAGGGAACTGAACGAATTGGGGGGAGGGGAATCATAAATGTCACTACTCAAAAAAATTCCCTAGTTGGTTGTGTACTTACTTATTGAATACATTTTGATATCATTGGCTTAAGTGTTGACACTCCAGCTTTACCAGCTTTGTAATACTGAGACATATATACTCTAGAATCATAAAAACCACTCAATTATACTTAAAAGTTTTAAAAGGCAGCAACCAGAGGTGGGGCTAAGATGGCAGAGTAGGAGGAGGAAGACCAGCAGAGTTCTACTCCATAACCCCTCTATACAGATCTAGAAAATGTACTAGTCTGGATCCTGATTGGGAAATCCAAGGAAAAAAAAATCCCAGTAAGTCTTTTTCTGAGCCCAGGTAAGCAAAGGGAGTCATACAGAAGGTATGAAGACACAAGAGATGGAATCCAGTCAGGAAGAGCTTCATGGAACATTCCAAAGCAGGGAAAAACTGTGTACTGGGGCAAGAGGAGGTCCCAGACCCAGCACAGAGGTCCTGACCTTGTACAAGGTGCCAGAAAAGGGTGCCAACTGGTAGCATTGTCAGTGACTACCCAGTGCCAAGTCACAGATCTAGGGTAGACTCAGGAGGAGACCTCAGAATGGCATTCGAGGCTAAGGAATGATTTGCAGGCCCTAGACTATGTACTAAGCAAGCAGCAGCTCTGTGGTTGTGTGACTCTGACCTCAGGAATGGAATAAAAGTCTCAGTTCTAGCCTCCAGCCCATTCTGAAGTCTTCTGGAACTCCAACCAGGGGCAAGCCCATAAAATGTGTTACTCAGACCCAAACCCAGGTCAGGAACTTTCAGAGCTCACACCAGAAGGCAATGACCAGATTTTTCCCTTGATCAGACCATCTTGAGAGCATTTAAAGCTTGCGAGTACCTAGCCTGAGCTATCTAAAGTCCTAGAATAACATAATACTCAATACTCACAAGAATTTCTAATAGCAGAGTAATGCTAAAGAACACAAAATCAGACCAGGCATTCCCTCCAGAAGTCCAGAGAGCTTGACCCTAATATAAATTCCAAAGTCAGGTGTTAAGCTGGAAGAAAAACAAAAAAACAAAAACAGAATCTCACTATAAAAAATTATTATGGTCACAAGAACTCTCAAGATAGTAACCTAGAAGAGAATAACTCCCAAACATCTACAAGCAAAGCTTCAAAGAAAAGCACAGGTGAAGCATAAATTCAACTAGAATTCCTGTTTAAAAGTTTAAAAGAAAGCTGAATTTTTTTTGAGAAATGAAATGGGAATGCTAGAAAATAATATCAGAAAAGAAATGACAACTATAGAAGAAGGAATTAGAAAGTACATTAATAGTTTATCACAGATAGAAAACTGCATCCAAGCTTTAAAAAAAGCCTAAAAATTAGAATGAACCAAATACAAGATAATGACTCCATGAGACAACAACAACTAAAGCAATGGCAAAAGACTAAAAAATTCAAGAAAATATAAGTTATCTCATAGTTAAAAACAACCAACCTAGAAAACAGATGGAGAGCTAGAAATCATTTTTCACTATACCATAAAAGAAAACTGTCCACTATCTTAGACCCAGAAGGAAATGTGGAAATAGAATCTACCTGTCACTATCAGAAAGAAACCCCCAAATGGAAACTCTGTGAAGCATTTTAGCCAAAATCCAGAGCTTCTAGGCATAATGGCAAATGAATTTAAAGATCTTTCCTGCCCCTTAATAGGCTTAGGGAATTTAAAGATCTTCCCAGTTCCTTAATGGGCCTCACTTGGAGCCCAACAAGAGAAGTTTGCTTAGAGGAGCCTCACTCTCATCTGAACTGGCCAAAGGAGGGAAGAACACATACATATAAATACATACACATATACTTATACACAAATACACATATAAACTTAGATACAGAAATACATTGTACTTAACAGGAAAATAAGAGGGAAAGGAGAGGAGGAAGAGGATAAAATAAGAGGGAGGGCAGATTAAGATTAATCCTAAGCAAAGAAAACTCTAAGAAAGTACAAAAATACTTAGGGGCGGCTAGGTGGCACAGTGAGTAGAGCACCAACCCTGAAGTCAAGAGGACCTGAGTTCAAATCCAGCCTCACACACTTAACACAAAAACTAGCCATGTGACCTTGGGCAAGTTACTTAACCCCAATTGCCCCCCAAAAAAAGCAATAAAATAAAAAAAATTTAAAGGTTTATTAAAAAAAATATTTATAACAGCACTTTTTACAGTAGCAAAGAATTGGAAACTGAGGGGTTACACATAAATTAAGGAATATCTAAACAAGGGATGCTACATGAATATAACAGAATAGTACTGTGTCTTAAGAAACACTGAAGGTGATGGTTTAAGGGAAATTTGGGGAGATCTTTTTTTTGCTTTTTTTTTAATTTTTGGAGGGAAATTGGGCTTAAGTAACTTGCTCAAGGTTACACGGCTAGTCATTATTTATGTGTGGGTGCTCATTTTCTGAGGCCAGTTTCGATCTCGGGTTATCCCAACTCCAAGGCCGGTGCTCTTACTCACTGCACCACCTAGCCGCCCTGTGGAATTTATATTTAATACTAATGATAATAAAGAAATGCAAGCAGTATGATGGAGGACTAGAGATTTTCTCTGATCCTCACAACCTCTCAAACTTCTCCAAAACAGCAACTATGTGCTGAAGATAGAGCAACTTCAGCTGTCTCCTTAGATACCTGGAATCCAAAAGGAGATTTAAAACAAAACAAAACAAAACATGAAAAGCATAAGGAGCCACTGGAATTTACTAAGCAGGTCAGTAACATGAATAGACTTTTCCTTTAGAGATATCTTTATTAATTGTGTGGAACTGTGTGTTCCAGCACTCAGTACAGTGCCTAACACACAGTAGGTGTTTAATACATGCTTATTGACTATTAAGTGGAGCATAGATTAAGAAGTGAGAGACTTGAGGCAGAAAGACCAATTAGGAGGCTATTGCCATAGGCCCAGTAACAATGTGTTGAGAGACTGAACTATATGGTTCATTAGGCCACCAAAGGAATAGCTACCAGGTCACGGGTTTTTTTGGAGTGGGGAAGTGGGAAAGTGGACTTGCCCAAGGTCACATAGCTAGTAAGTGTGTCAAATGTCTGAAGCAGGATTTGAACTCAGGTCCTCCTGACTATAGAGCCTGTGCTCTATTCACTGTGCTACCTAGCTGCCCCTCATCAAGTATTTATTAAGCACCTACTATTCTTCAGACAGTATGCTCAATGCTGAGGATACAAAGGCAAAAAATGAAAAGGGAAAACAGAAACATTCCCTGACCTCAAGAAGCTTTCATTCTGAGTTTTACATCCTGAGGCAGTCATCCTGCCGAAAACACATCTGTTTGATCATATATGGCTTACCTCTGTTCCCAAATAGTTTGATGTCCATACAAAGCATATTGATATATTTTCTTTTTATTTTGAATTAGATTTGGATTTTTTTTTTTGAGGGGAGAAGGCAGGGCAGTTGGGGTTAAGTGACTTGCCCAAGGCCACACAGCTAGTAAATGTTAAGTGTCTGGGGCCACAGTTGAACTCAGCTCCTTCTGACTCCAAGGCTGTACTCTATTCACTGTGTCATGTAGCTGCCCCCCTAGATTTGGATTTTTAAGTTATAAGGTGAGTCAAGGAAAACCATTCAGATTATAAAAAGGCTAGGGCGGTAGGAGCTATTTCACCTTACTCTTTTTTTTTTTTTTGCCTTTTGGAGGGCAATTGGGGTTAAGTAACTTGCCCAAGGTCACATGGCTAGGTTTTTTGTTGTTGTTGTTTGTTTGTTTGTGGGTGCGTTAAGTGTCTGAGGCCGGATCCAAACTCAGGGACTCCAGGGCCGACGGTCTACTCACTTAGCCACCTAGCCGCCCCGCACCTTACTCTTTTAACAAGACATTTTTAAGCCTAGTATTTGGGGGACATACTATGAAACCCAACATTCTGTTCTGTAGCTTCTGGTTTTGCCCCATCTGTTAAATAATGCATCTATGATTCTACATCAGCCCATCAATTACATCACAGCATTAGCTCTCCCTTCATCCCAAAGTTCTTTTCACATTGTTTTCCTTATAAATTGCAGTAGAAACTATTATAGGAAAACCTCAGCAGATTTGTCCCAAACTGAGAAGCAAGTTTGAATAGTTAGTGTGAAAAAAAAGCATGGGGAGTGGGGCCATCTGTGAATTTGTCAGTGCCATTGAGATGGTTATTAAACTGTGATGCGTTGACAAGGATGCTGAGAGACCTGCCCCCAAGCCAAGTGTCATTGAGGGCCCAGGAGAAAGCCTCTTCAAATAGCCTGTGACTCTTTAGATTTAGCTCTCTTGGGTTTGCACCTTACTCCACACTTGGCATCAGGAGAGCCTGGTTTCAACTTGTAAACCTTGAGGTGTGAGCCTCATTACTGCCTTCCTGCCTGGGTGTTTTCGTTATGTGTCTGGAGTTGAACTAGGCAAGCTGTTCAAAGCAGGTGGCACCCTTTAACAACATGAGTCAACAGCAAGCAATTGAAAACTGGCCTAGGAGGCCAAACCACTGAAAGTGGCCGGGAACAACAGCTGGACTTGAACTAATAAAAATGACTTTGGAGCAATCAGCAAAACTCTCAAGTGCTAGGCAAACACACCGCCTCTTGTAAACCCCAGAGTGAACCTGCACACGTTACTCAGCCTAGCCACGGGATTCTGGAGAGTCAATGAACTCTGTCTGTACTGCCCTTCTTCTTCCCCTAGTGGCAAACGTCATCACCTTTCACAGTCACCTTTCCAACCATGTGCTGTCATTTTTCTAACTTTATTCCCTTTACTATGAATTATGATTTCCCCCACTCCACCTCATCTCACCCTTCATTTTAGCCAAGATGACTTTTTACCCCCTCTGGACCACAGTGGAAAAAATGCTAGATGTGAAGTCAAAAGACGAGAGTTTGTGAGTAAAGTGAGCAGAACCAGGAGAACACTGTCCTTAGTAACAGCCACATTGTGCAATGACCAACTTTGATAGACTTAACTCTTCTCAGTAATACAATGATCTAAGACAATTGCAGGGAAGGGAAGGAAGGGGAGGGAATTTAGAACTCAAAATCTTTTGGAAGTGAATGTTGAAGACTAAAATTAATAAATTTTTAAAAAATTTTAATGAGGGTTTAGGGGCAGCAAGGTGGTGCAGTGAATAGAGCACCAACCCTGGAGTCAGGAGGACCTGAGCTCAAATCTGACCTTAGACACTTGACACTTAATAGTTGTGTGACCTTGGGAAGTCACTTAACCTCAATTGCCCCACCTTACCGCCTCCAAAGAAATAAAAATATTTTTTAAATGAGGGTTTTAAATTTCATCTCTGCTACTTCTGTGGGACTTTAGACAAATCACTTAATCTCTCTAGGCCTCAGTTTTCTTATATATAAAATGAGAAGGTTAAACTGAATGTCCTCAGAGGTCTCTTCCAGCTCTGAATCTATGCTGTTATGATCCTATGATCTTTCCATCAGAAGGGAGTAGAGAGAAACAAAGGATGGGGGAGGCTGGAGCATTTCATTGTACAGCCTGTTATAAGACTTCTGCCATTTGGAAGACAAGCTAAACAACCTATCTTCATCCACGCCCAGAACCTAAATAAGTAATGTGAAGAGTCCAGTTTCCACACTTCAGCCTTTCCCCATCCTTCCCCTCCTTCCCTCCATTAAATGGATCAGGATATACTGACCAGTGTTTACATTATGGCAAATGAGGAGCTCAACATAAGCCAATATTGGGGGGGGGGGGCGCAGAACTCACAGCTATATAAGCCACAGAAGGTTACAGTAGTGATTAATTGATAGACCAAAATTTAGCTTATGTGCCTTAGAGCTCCGAACAGCCCAGATCTTAATAATTAATTTTCCCAAAGGATTCATATACATAAGATTAAAACACATATGCTTGGCCAGATAGGAATGTTATTTTATTTTAAAAAAACAAATAAAATCTGGAGAAAGCAGCATGGTCTAGTATGCAAAATGCTAGATTTGGAGCCAGAGGACATAGGTTCAATTCATAGCTCTTTTACCTAATCCTGGTGTGACATAGGAAAAATCACTTTAGTTTTTTAGGACTCAGTTTTCTCATCTGCTTAATGAGAGGGTAGAAACTGGAGGGTCTCGAAAGTTCCTGCCAGGTCTCTGTCCACCATTCATTAGTCCCATGAAAAAGGTAAATAGCATCTTGGAAGAGGAGTTATCCAGGCTGCAAAAAACAAGAATGACAGTACAGGATTACACTGAGAAGTGGAAAGAATGGCTAACTGAGATCTTATACTTTCTCTGAGTTTTCTCAGACTGCCTAAGTAAGTCTCTTGGAGCAAAGACCATCCAACTTGGAAGATCCAAAAGGGATACGATTCTCCCCTCTGTGCTCTGGACTGTGTAAATTCCAAAGGTTGAAAAGAATACTTGGCTGTTAACTTCAATAATATCTTCTGTTATCTCAGTAATCCACAAAGCATTCATAACAAACAATATATCCAAGGTCTCACAGTAAATCACAGATGGATCTGACCCTTGCCTCTTCAGCCTCAGGTTCTGTAACCTGGACCCCCTTGCTTCTTCACCATTTCCAAACATATCACTATTTACACTGTCAGACAGTTAGCATTCATTAAGCACTTATTATGTACCAGGCACAGTGCTAAACTCTGGGGATACAAAGAAAGGCAAAAAAAAAAAAAAAAACAACCTAGATATTTGTCTCTTGCCCTCACAGATGAAACTGTTACTTGTCATTTTTCATTTCAGTCATTTTTCAGTTGTGTCCAACTCTTTGTGACCCATTTGGGGTTTTCTTGGCAAAGATACTGGAATGGTTTGCCATTTCTTTCTCCAGTTCATTTTATAGATGAGGAAACTGAGGCAAACAGGATTAAGCGATTTATCCAAGGTCACACAGCTACTAAGTGTCTAAGGCCACATTTGAACTCAAGAAGAGGGGTATTCCTGACTCTAGGCCTGGCATTCTATCAACTGTGCCACCTAGCTGTCCCTCATTTTTCACTGCCAAACTCAAAATGTCTGACTTCCCGTCTGAGTCCCCTAGAGTGGTAATGACTCATTTTAACTATCATCCCGCCTCTTTCCCTGCCAGCACCCATTGTGTGCCAAGATCAAATCCATTTCCATGACTAGAAAAGACTAGAAATTAAGTTGTTTTTTCTTTTTAATTTTGGAAGATTTTGAAGGTCGACCTCCAAGGTAAGTAGCTGTTAGGCTCTATTTTCACCACTACACACAGTAGTAACATAATTAGACATTTCCAGATAGAATCACTTCCCCTTCTAAGAACTTTCAGAACCTCCATTTCCTGCTACATACCTCAAACTATTCTTCCTTTTTATGTCTTTGCCAATCTCTAATGTCATGGAACCTCAAAATGTCTAGCTCTCTCAACATTGCAAATTGAGCAACAACATAACCTGGTGAAACTCCTTGCTTTATGGCAAGTGTGGAAAATTGAAAAGCATTTCATTCAGCAAGCATTCCCTTAGCACCCACCGTCTGGAATGCAGTGGATACAAGTGCAGTCCCTGGCCTGAAGGAACTTCCATTCTTCACATCCGTGAATTCAGTTTACTATGACTATAAAGTCGATTGGGCGAAGTTGCCTATTTTAGAGCACCCAACACTGAAATAGAATCACTGGCTCATTATCATCAATAACTCACTCTTCCCTAGGAGGAAAGTCTCCCAGTGAGAGGTGACAATCAGGTTCTTTTTTTCCAGTCTCAGCCAACTACTGCTGCACCAGCATTACTTCATGTCCAAGTACAAATAATGGTCTGGGGACAATCAAAAGAGAAGCAGGATAACTGAGTAAGTGTGACCCCACAGAGGGAGGCAGCATTTAAAAAATAAATAAATAAATAAAAGAGAAAAGCCTAATTAGGGCAGAGCTTCTTTTTTTAAGTCACAGACCCCTTTGGCAGTCTGGTAAAACTTATGGACCCCTTCTCAGGATAACGTTTTTAAATGCATAAAACACAGAGGATTACAAAGGAAACCAATTTTACTGAAATGCAGTTATTTAAAAAATAGTCTAAATAAGGTCATAGACCCCAGGTTAAGAACCTCTGGGGGAAATGGAACAAGAAATGACCATCAGAGTAAAATTGGCCCAGCCTAGAGGTAAGTGAGATGGACACCCTCTTCATCCAGAAGGCTGCCTCCTGTACCTACTGCCCTTTCCCTCCTCTGCTCTGGCTACTGGCCTCCCCGGCTTCCTTTAAATCCCAACGACAATCCTCACTTCTATTAGGAAGCCTTCCCTGACTCCTCTTAATTCCAGGGCTTTCCCTTTTTTAATTATTTCCTATTTATCCTGTATATAGTTTGCTTTGTACATATTTGTTTGCATGTTGTCTCCCCCATTAGACTGTAAGCTCCTTGAGGGTAAGGGCTATCCTCTGCCTCTTTTTGTACAGTGCCTAGCACATAGTAGACACTTAATAAATGTTTGTGAATTGAATTGCATTTAGTGGGATTACTTTGGTGGACTTAGTCTGAGCCTACTCTCTCCAGAGATGGCAGAGGTAGTATAATGATAACAGTAACATTAACAACAACAACAACAATAAAAATAAAAATGAGCATTTATGTCATGCTTTAAGATTTGCAAAGGGCTTTACATATAATAATTTCATTTGAACCTCACAACAATCCTGGGAGCTAAGTGTTATTATAATCCTCACTTTTTTTTTTTTTTTGCCTTTTGGAGGGGAGAAGGCAAGGCAATTGGGGTTAAGTGACTTGCCCAAGGTCACATAGCTAGTAAGTGCTAAGTATCTGAAGCCAGATTTGACTGTCTCCTAACTGGTGGTGCTCTATTCACTGTGCCATCTAGCAGCCCCTATCATGCTCATTTTACAGGTGAAGAAGCAGAAGTAGTCAAAAAGCATCAACTGACTTGCCTGGAATCACACAGATACTAAGTGTCAGCATTATGGAAAAGGCCGGGTACCCTAGAAATGTAAGGGACAGATGTAGCCTGCTTGGCTCCAGGAAAGTGCACTTGATACATATTAACCGGCACCAAAAAGGAGACCTCTGAACCTCTCAAGTTTTACTACTTTTAAACCAACATCTTATACTATAATGAAGGAACTTTTAGGCTAGCAAATTAGCAGTATGCAGCCTAGCACTCAGTAAATAAGTTAGATAGTAAGAGACTTAGATGGGGCACCTAGATGGTTCGGTGGATAGGGTACTAGGTCTGATGGATAGAGCACTAGGCCTAGCATCCAGAAGATCTGAATTCAAATCCAGCCTCAGATGCTAACTGTGTGACCCCAGGCAAGTCATCTGACCTCTGTTTGCCTAGGAGGCAGCTTGGTGACTCAATGAATGAACTGTTGGGTCTGGAGTCAGGAAGACCTGAGTTCAAATTTGGCCTCAGACATTTACTAGCTATATGACCCTGGACAAGTCATTTAACTTCCATTTGCCTTCATCCATTGGAGAAGGAAATGACAAATGGCTCCAGTATCTTTGCCAAGAGAACCTCATGGTTAGACATGAATGAATAACAACAAAGAGACTTAGATATTTCCAAGTAGAATTACTTCATCTATCAAGAACTTTTAGAATCTCAATTCCCCATTACATGCCCCAAATTCTCCTTTATTTCTTTACCAGCTTCTAAAATCACTGAACCCAAAAATGTTTAGAGGACTTATCACTGCAAATTCTCTAGGAAACCTAAACTCCTTGGGGCATTTCTGGCACTGTCTTCTGCACATACGCAGTTCTTCATATGTATTTGTTGAATCGAACAGAAATTTTGAACTTCTCTGTTTCTCCAGCTACCTCTGCCTAAGGAATACCAAGATGTAGGATTCAACTGACTCTATTTATGTAACCTAGGGCTCAGGGTCCCTTAATCCCTAATTTCATACACATTGCTGTTTAATCTTCAGGGCTACCCTAAAAGAGCATTTCTTTGTGCTCTTTGTTATTCATACCCAGAGGTTACTCTGGGAATTCTCTGAATCTGTCTTGTGTCTAGGTTACAATAAATGTGAGTAGCAGGATTCCCCCAACTCCTCTACAAGCAATCAAGGTAATAAATGCATATTGAGCATAGAAAGGTCCTAATTTTACCCTATAGAAAAAGGGACAAAACACAAAGGCCTTACTGGAACCAATAAACAAATGGAGACTACACATAAAGGGACTCTCAATGGCCCATACATAATCAACATAATTCTCTTTCCTCTCCAATGGGGGTAAAGGGGTGTGTGTGTGTGTGTGTGTGTGTGTGTGTGTGTGTGTGTGTGTGCGCGCGCGCGCGTGCGTGCGTGCGTGTGAGCGCGCAGGGGGGGACTGAGTCACTTTTTGAAAGGGTCCTAAAATCCTTCATATTCAATTTGACTCTGTGATTACAGATCCTCACCAAGAAATTGAATTTATACGTCTCTTCTGCCAATATGGTGAATCCCCTTCTCCCACAATGTTCCTTAGACTTGTGATAACCTATGGCTTAGTATCCCTCTGGAAAATAAAACACACTTTGGAACTGCTCAACTGGCCCTTTTGCACTGATTGAATAATTCAGCAAAATGGATGCAGGGGCATGGGGGGGCGGGGCGGGGAGATGGGCAGAGAAGCAAGGTCCCAATCTCTCATTTTTTTCATTTTGTGACTTCAGTACCTTGCTGCTTACTCCTTCTAGAACCTAGAGTTATGTGCACCATCTGATCATTTCTCCAAGAAGCACACTGAACAGAAAAGTTCCCTTCTTTGCATAGAGGGTTGGTTTCCCAAACTTTGGAACTTGAATTACTCACATATTATCTGCTGTAATTGTCACTGCCCAAGAAATCTCCCTCTCTGATTAGAAGGTTAGATTTTGAGATCACACAGTTGGGGAAATTTTCCTTCCTCTAAAAAGTAAGCATGGACCAGAAACAACACTGTCCCTGAATTCCTCTTGGATTCTGAGGGCGAGCACATGTAGCACTCACAACATTTTCTAGGATACTTCACAACTGCCTCAGTTCCTTCTGTCTCTTCATTTGGAAAAGTCCACTTTAAGGCCTATGACCTATGCTCACAAAGGGAAAAATAAAAGCAAAATGGGCAGGAATTCTCTTCTCCTGTTAGATCAGCACATGCATTTCCCCATATGCTTCTACCCCAAAAACATCCATTAAAACACAATTCTCACACCAGCTGCACTTAAGGTAAATCAGTCAACTAACATTTATACTTTGTATTTGTCAGATACTATGCTAATTACTAAGGATACAAAGAAAGGCAAAAAACAGTCCCTGTATTCAAAGAGCTTACATGTAAATATATGAGATGATATGCAAATAATTATGTACAAATAAGATACATAGAGGATAAACTGGGTATGGTCTTAAAGGGGAGGGCAACTAGGTGACACAGTGGATAAAGAGCTGGGCATGGAGTCAGGAAGACCCATCTCCCTGATTTCAAATCTAGCCTCAGACATTTATTAGCTGTGTGACCCTGGGCAAGTCATTTAACCCTGTTTGCCTCAGTTCTTCATCTGTAAAATGAACTTAGAGAAGGAAATGGAAAACCACTGCAGTATGTCTGCCAAGAAAACTCCAAGTGAGGTCACAAAGAGCCTGACAACAGGTTTTAAAATGAAGGCACTAAGATTAGGGAGAACTGGTAAAGGCTTCTTACAGAAGATGGGACTTTAGTTGAGATTTGAAGGAAGCCAGGTGATAGGAGGTGAAGAGGGAGAGTTCCAGTTCTGGGGGACAAACCTTGAAATCTAGAGACAGAGTGTGTTCTTTGAGGAACAGCAAGGATGCTATTGTCATTTAATTGGGGGAAGGGACTGGAATAAAGTGGAAGAAGTCTTGGAAAGGTTAAAAGGGGTCTAAGTTATGAAGGGCTTTGAAAGCCAGGGGATTTTATATTTGATCCTGGAGGCACCAGAGTTTATCAAATGGTGTGATATAGTCAGACTTGATCTTTTAGGAAGATCAATTTGGTGGCTGAGTAAAGGATGGATTGAAATAAGGAGAGATTTGAGGGAGGGTTTCCAACCAATAGGTTCAGGTAATAAGATGATAGGGGCTACACTAGGGTGATTGTAGCATTAAAGGAGGGAAATGGGCACATATGACAGATATCAAAAAGTAGAAATGGGACAGCTAGGTGGGGCAAATGAATAGAGCACTAGCCTTGGAGTCAGGGGGACCTGAGTTCAGATGTGACCTCAAATGTGACCTTGACACTTAACTAGCTGTGTGACCTTGGACAAGTCACTTAAACCCAAATGCCTTGTCTTCTCCCCTCAAAAAAAAAAAGTAGAAACAAGACTTGACCATTGATTGGATAGGGCAGAGTAAGAATGAGGAGTCAAGGATAACACTGAGGTTTCTAGCCTTCATGAGTAGAAGGATGATGACGTTCAGTTTTCTGCATATTTTGTTTTAAAATGTCTCCAAGACATCTTAAGATGAAGATTGCTTTTATGTTCCATCACAAGCTTCCTTTGATATCCATCCTCTCTACTTTGAACCAAGCTATTCATCTTGGTGCAGCTCATTCACTGAGACTTTTAATCAAGCATCAATCATTTTCTTTCTTAACTTGATGTCTGTAGGCCAGATGGAACCCTGTTTGGGAAGGTACATTCAGAGTGCCAGACAAAGGCTCAAGGGTCAATGCACATGAAGTTGAGTAGGGGACTCCTCTAATCACATTAAGACCCATTAATAAATACAAGGGGCAGTTAGATTGCCCAGTGGTTAGAGTGTTGGGCCTAGAGTCAGGAAAATTTATTGTCCTGAGTTCAATCTGGTCTTAGACATTTGTTTTTTAGTTTGTTGTTTGTCCTTCATTCTCAAAGAGAACCAATGACATCAGGAAGGTGATGTCATGACTCACAAGTGAATTGGACTTAAGTGAAGCAGGCTTGTGTAAAGTCACCAGCCTCACTTTCTCCTCCAGAGCCATCTAGGTCCAGTGGCAAGATAAAGATCAAGATGATGGGAGATGGCCCCGGATGCAGTGGTATTTATTCTGTATAAATGTATGTTTTTGTTGTTTCCTCCATTAGAACATAAGCTCCCTAGAGTAGGGATTCTTTCATTCTTTTTCTTTGCATCCTCAGTGCCTAGCACAGGGCCTAGCACATAGTAGCTACTTAACAAAAGCTTGCTGATTCATTAGCTATACAATATTTTATTCTAGTTCTTAATGAAAAATCTGTGTGTATACACACACACACACACACACACACACACACACATATACACATACATAACCCTCAAGTAGTTTCTAGCAATCTAGCTATCATGGTCATTATCTCTGATACTCTGAAGGCTGCATGATTCCATCAGGCTCTATCCTTTTTCCTTGATGCCAATCACTCATTTCCTTACTCCTATCATGGCTTAGTAGATAGTCTCCATGTTTTATTGTGATTAAAAACAAAACAAACATAACACTTATCTGTCAATATTCTAAATGTAATAGCTGTGTGACCCTAGGCAAGTAACTTCACTCTGTTTGCCTCAATTTCCTCATCTGTAAAATGAGCTGGAGAAGGAAATGGCAAATCTTTCCTAGTATCTTTGCCAAGAAAATCCCAAATGGGGTCAAAAGAGGCAGACCTGACTGAAATGATGGAACAGAAAATAAATGCACATGAGTTCTTTTCTCTAATTGATGGAGACATTTTGTCCAAGAGTGGAGGCTATAGCTCATCTACATTCTCATTTGAGCATTCTTAGCAATTTTTTTTCTAAACTGTTTTTTCATTGGTACAGGAGCTCCAAGGAAAGGAAACTCCCTTTACCAAGGTGGATTGGCACCTGGTGTGCAGTTTGACTGGGTCACTTGGTGAGTATGTGTCAATGGCCTTAAATGAAGAATACGTGGGAAAATGTTTAACAGCCAGCTCTCAAACAAAAAAAAAAAATTACAGCATGACACACATTTAAACTTAATCTTCATTTACTAACATTTCCTCCATCACTTTCTCTAGAAATCAACAAAACAGTAAGTCAAGCCCTTAATTTTTAGCACTTGACGATTTCTGAGGTGCAAATGGTTGCACTGAAAATTCAACAATTGACTCCAGCACATTATTTCTGTTCAATCATTTTTCAGTCCTGTCAGACTCCTCATGATCCCATTTGGAGTTTTCTTGGCAATGACACTGAAATTATTTGCCATTTTCTCCTCCATATCATTTTGCAGATGAGGAAACTGAGACAAACATGGTAAAGTGACTTGCTCAGGGTCACACAACTACTAAGTATCTGAGGCCAGTTTTGAACTGACTCCAGGTCCAACACTCTATCTACTGTTCCACCTAGCTCTGATTAAATAATTCAGCAAAATGGATGCAGGGGCATGGGTGGGGGGAGCGGGGAGATGGGCAGAGAAGCAAGGTCCCAATCTCTCATTTTTTCATTTTGTGACTTCAGTACCTTGCTGCTTACTCTGTTAAACCCAGTCTCACTGACTGAGGTCAGCCCTCTTTCCACCATCACAGAGTGCCCATCTTGTCCATTTCCTGCCATTAAATCCTCCAACATAACCAGCAACCTTCCTCTAAAGCACTTATGTTTAGAAAAGCATATTTACTAGTCACAATTTAAATTAGAAAGCTAGCATCCAGGGAACCTGTGGAATTCATTCAATGTGGTAAGTCAGCAAGAGGGCTAAAGAGTTTTAACTACGAGGCAGTATTGTTCTGTGGGATAAACACAGACTTCTGTTTATGAATAACTCAGACATTGTATAGCAAGATGAAAGTCAATTAATGTCTGTGCGCTGGTCTCTTCATCCATGACATGACATTAATAGAGCTTACTTTCATTGCAAGTGATGGATACTCTTGTAGAACATTGTGACACCAAAAATATTATGTGATGACCTCACTACATTTTTAAAGTATGCCAAGAAGTGATGCTCCCTCCTGATCAGCCATGTTAAGTTGAGCTGACATTTAGATAAAGCATTTCAATACAAAACTGTAGTACAACCAAGAAATAATCTTAAATGCCTCTTTAAATAAGCTGAGTGTGCATACATAAGCTCTAGCATGCCTGTCTCAATCCTTATTTAATTGAAACTGATCAAACAATGAGGACATACCTTCTTTGTTTTTCTATAGAATCTTAGAATTCTTCTCCTTTCTAGGAAACCTCCACCCGAAATTTCAGAGCATGGTTCCTCTCAACTTAAAAATACCAGGTTTAGTCCTAGGTTACCAACTCAGCACTTCTAGGTGTTGGCATTCCCTTCTCTAGTACAAATCACATTCCCTTTATGAGTTAGGAAGCATACTTCATGAGTCTCTAAAGTTAAAAAAAAATAATCACCTAGTAACCTACTGAAGAGGTTACCCACTAAGAGAATTAGGGTTACTCTGGAGACCCCAAAATACCAACACTCCAGGTCCTGCCAAATGAATTCAACTCAAGTCTTCTCAGGCAAAGAAAAGTAAAATTTATTAAAAGTTCATTTCCGGGGGCGGAGCCAAGGTCACAGAGTAGAAACAGTGTGTCCAAGCCACTCTTCCCCCAGATTACCTCCAAACTATGTAAAAGGGGACTCTGAAAAATTCCTGGAGACCCAGCACCCACAGAACGACACAGAGAAGCTAACCTCCCGCTGAAGACAGCCCAGCAGCCCTGCAGGAAGGACCAGCACAGTGCTGGCAGTGCAGCTCACAGTGTGCAGGGAGCCAAGCACTGGTCCTCCTGAGTCGCAGTTTTAGCAGGACCAATGGCAGGCTGGAGGGACCCCAGAACACCAGCAGCTGTGGCGATTCCAGAATTATCACTATAGACATGCCTAGGACAAAGTGAGAGGTTAATGCCCTATGGACTTTGGGACCATTATTTGGGGAACACGTTGGCTTCCTCCCCTGGGGGTTAGAAGCCACTGAGGAGACACACCATTTTCTAGTTTTCAGAGGCAGCTCCAGCTCCTGGCCTGCGAACTGTAGGGAGATCCAGCAATCAGTCTTGGGGGGTAATCTTGGGGGGTATTCACTCTTGCTTTAACCTCCCTGGATCTGGATTGTGATCTGGGATGGAGGTCGTGGGTGGGTTTCCAGCTTGCCAGAAATGGAAGTTGCCCCCACACACACACATTTGGGATGAAAGTTCCTGTCTGACTCCAGGCCATACTGTGGCAACAAGCCCAAAAGTCAAGTAATTAAGTGGCAACATGCCAAGGAAAAGGAAACAAATTAAAAAGAAAAATGCAACCTTAGACTCCTATTTTGGGGGCAAAGAGGATCGAAGCATAGGGGAAGAGGAGAAGGACTGTGAGGTTAGAAATCCTGCTCCAAAAGCCCCAGGGGAAAACATGAGTGAGTTGCAGGCCATAGAGGACCTTAAGAAGGACTTTAAAAATCAAATAAGAGAAGTGGAGGAAAAATTGGCAAGAGAAATGAGAAGGATGCAGGAAAAGTATGAAATGAGGGTCAACAGCCTGACTGAGGAAAACAACACCTTAAAAAATAGACTAACTCAAATGGCAAAGGAGGCCCAAAAGAGCAATGAAGAGAAGAATGCCTTAAAAAGTTGAATTTGCCATATGGAAAAAGAATCTCAAAAGTTCACTGAGGAGATTCATTCCTTCAGAGTTAGACTGGAGCAAATGGAAGCTAATGACTTTATGAGAAATCAAGTAGGATCATAGATTTAGAGCTAAAGGGGACTTTAAAGGGATAGAGACTAGATTTGTGATTTCCTTGGTATAAAGATCTACTAAAGAAGGAAACTCCCTCTATTGATGCAGGCTGACACCTTTTCTGCAACTTATAGTGACAGAGAATGGCTACTGATTTTAGCACATCTGAGTTTCTTTTTAAAATTTTTTTGGTCTTTATTAATTTGTTTGTTTACTTTTAGTTTACAGGATTCAATTCTACAATTCCTTGAGTTTCAGATTTTTTCCCCCTCCCTCCTCTCTCCCCACCCCATGGTGGCATACAATCAAGTATAGGATCTGTAAATAGTTTCACATTAGATAGTAGTGAAGTTGTAAAGAAGGATTGTATCGAATGGAATGAACAATGGGAAAGAGGAAACAAAACCAAAGAAGAAAAAAACAGAAAGCAGGTAGTTTGCTTCAATCTGCATCCAAATTCTGTTCTTTCTAGTCCTTTCTCTGAATGTAGCCATCTCTCTCCATCATGAGTCTTTTGGAGCTGACTTACAGCCTTGTATTGCTGAGAAGAGTCCAGTCTATAAAAGTTGGTTGTCAAACATACATTGTGTCTGTAATTGTATACAAATTTCTCCTGGTTCTACTCTTCTCACTCAGCATCAGTTTGTATAAGCCTCTCCAGGTAAATATGAAGTCCATCTGCTCCTCATTTCTCATGAGATATTTCACATTGCCTTCTAATATTTCATTTGTTTGGATCTGCTTAACAGCATCTTGATTTCTCATAAAGTCATTAGCTTCCATTTGCTCCAGTCTAACTCTGAAGGAATGAATCTCCTCAGTGACCTTTTGAGATTCTTTTTCCATCTGGCAAATTCGACTTCTTAAGGCATTCTTCTCCTCATTGCCCTTTTGGGCCTCCTTTGCCATTTGAGTTAGTCTATTTTTTAAGGTGTTGTTTTCCTCAGTCAGGCTGTTGACCCCCATTTCATACTTTTCCTGCATCCTTCTCATTTCTCTTTCCAATTTTTCCTCCACTTCTCTTATTTGATTTTTAAAGTCCTTCTTAAGGTCCTCTATGGCCTGCAACTCACTCATGTTTTCCCCTGGGGCTTTTGGAGCAGGACTTCTGACCTCACAGTCCTTTTCCCAGTCTATGACCCCAAAATAGGAGTCTAGGGTTGCATTTTTCTGTTTCCTTTGCCTTGGCATGTTGCCACTTAATTACTTGACTTTTGGGCTTGTTGCCACACTATGGTTTTAAGGCCAGATGGAAGAATTTTCGTCCCGAACCTGTGGGGGGCAACTTCTGTTTCTGGCAAGCTGTAAACCCACCCATGACTTCCACCCTAGATCACAATCCAGATCCAGGGAGGTTAAAGCAAGAGCGATTGCCCCCCAAGACTGATCGCTAGATCTCCCTACAATTTGCAGGCTGGGAGCTGGAGCTGCCTCTGAAAACTAGAAAATGGCATGTCTCCTCAGCAGCTTCTAGCCCCCAGGGGAGGGAGCCAACACATTCCCCAAATACTGGTCCCAAAGTCCATAGGACACTAACCTCTTACTTTGTCCTAGGCATGTCTATGTTGATAATTCTGGAGTCACCACAGTTGCTGGTGTTCTGGGGTCTCTCCAGCCAGCTGCTGGCCCTGCCTCCCTGGGGCTAAAACTTTGGCTCACGTGGACCTGGGCTCCTCTGGGCTTGGCTCCCACACTCTGCGCACTGCCGGCTCCCAGAGCACTGTGCTGGTCCTTCCTGCAGGGCTGCTGGACTGTCCTCATCGGGAGGTTAGCTTCTCTGTGTTGTTCTGTGGGTGCTGGGGCTCCAGAAGTTGTTCAGAGTCCCCTTTTACATAGTTTGGGGGGAATCTGGGGGCAGAGTGGCTTGGATGAGCTGTTTCTACTCCGCCATCTTGGCTCCGCCCCAACCTCTTTATCTTCTTGTCTGAGCTCCTCTCTCTCCCACTCTGCTCCTCATTTCTTATAGCACAATAATATTCCATTACATTCACATGCCACAACTTGTTCAGTCATTCCCCAATTGATGGGCATCCCTTTGATTTCCAATTCTTTGCCACCATAAGAAGAGGTACTATAAATATTTTTGTACATATGGGTCTTCCTCCCACTTCTATGATCTCTTTGAGATATAACCCTAGAAATGTTATTGGGGTCAAACAGTATGAAATTACTTATATCCCTTTGGGCATAATTCCAGATTGCTCTCAAGAAAGGTTGGATCAGTTTGCAACTCCACCAGCAATGCATTAGTGTTCCAATTTGTCCACATCTGAGTTTCAGTCTCCCCTCTTACACACTGTGATGGTGGGACCCTGGGCAAGTTATCCCACCTCTCAGCAGCCCAAGCAACTCAACAGTACTATAATTATAGAGCAGGTGGTAATCCCCATGGACAAGAGGGAGCTGTAGCCTCATATAGTTAATCAGAGTGTTCCATCATACTCATCTCCTCACCCCTTCTCTCAGCCCCTATATCCAGTCACTTGCCAAGTCCTGTAGTTTTTATCTCTCTTGTCTCTCATATGCACACCCTTCTCTCCTCTGACACTGCGACCACCCTGGTGTGGGCCCTTATCACCTCACACTTGGACTACAGCAATCCCCTGCCAGCTGGTATTCCTGCCTCATCTGAATCCATCCTTTATTGGATCCTTTACATCTTTACATCAACCTGATCTAACTCAAGATAAAATCTAACCATATCACCTGTCTGTGCAATAAACTTCAGTGGTTCCCTACTTTTTTCAGCATCAACTATAAAAATTCTCTGTTTGGCTTTTAAAGTCTGGCTTCTGGCTCCTACTTCCTCATCAACTAGGCCTGCACCTCCCCCCCTTCCTACCACATACTCTGTAATCCAGTGATGATGGCCTCCTTGTTGTTCCTTGCACAAGACATTCCATCTCCTAACTGTGAATTTTCACTGGCTGTCCTCTATTCCTAGAACTCTCTCCCTCCTCATCTCTGCATGCTGGCTCTCCTGATTCCGTCAAGCTTCAGCTAAGTCCTGCCTTCTGTAAGAAACCTTTTCTAATCCCTCCTAATACTAGTGCTTTCCCTCCATGGAATATTTCCAATTTTTCTTTTACATATCTTTGTACATAATTGTTTTTATGTTGTCTCCCCTGTTAGACTATGAGTTCTTTGAGAACAGGAACAGTTTTTTTGCTTTTCTTTTTATCCCCAGTGCTCAGGAACAATTAAGGCACTTAAATGCTTTTTAACTTGATTTTATAGTTGAGGAAACTGAGGCTGAGAGAGATTAAGTGAATTACCAAAAATCACACACCTAATAAGTGTCTGAGGCAAGATTTAAACTAAGGTCTTGTTGACTTAAGTTACCTAGCTTCCCAGATATAGTACATATCATATGAATAGGCACTATATCTGGTAGAATGCAAGAAAGATAAAGGAGAGATATTGTGCTATAGGAAAATCTGAGGAAAGAGCTATCTTTCATTGCAGGGGAGAGAGCTATGAAGAGGGTAAAGGCTGTCACAGAAGGTTTTGTGGATGAATAGCACCTGAGCTGGGCCTTGGAAAAATTAGAGAAGTTCTTTAGAAGGCCAATATGAGGAGGAAATGCACTCTAAACATGGATAATAAAATAGCTTACGTGAATTCACAGAGGTAGAATGGTGCAAGATGAGATCACACAGGTGCTTAGTCAAATCTGTTGCAATATAGTTTCTAAATGGAGTAATATGAAATAAGGCTAGAAGAGAATGTTAAAGACAGATTATGGAAGGCCTTAAATGCCAGGATAAACTAGCATATAGACAATAAGGAGCTACCCAAGGATTTTTTGCTTTGTTTTGTTTTAGCAGGGAGTGGTCTGGTAGAACCTGTATAGTAGGAAGATTGCTGTAGCAACAATAATTTAATTATTATCACACAGAAAACATAATGAGAATAAAACTGTTGAAATGTAATATATCCCTAGCCCAGAACCCCAAAAATTGAATTTTAGGGTTATTCACCATTGAGGATTATCCATACTCAGGTTCTCCTCCTCTGGAGTTGAAAACTGAGGGTTTGTCTCTGTAATGGGCCACTCACTGTCAAAGAATAAGAATAAAGAGCCTTCTTCCCCTGTTCTTCTTGTACATTGTTCTACTTTCATACTCTCTTCATTTGTTGATTGCCCATGTATTCATAATTCTAGCAGTAGATAGAGGAAGTAGTGACAACCAAAACAACCTGTTTCTCTGTCTCCTCCTTCCATATACTGGTGGCATCCAATCCATAGAACCAAAGTATGTCTTCTCTAGGGTAAGAGTCATAGAAACAAGAACCATTTTCTGGTGGTGGGGCCAAGCATATGAAATTTCTACTGTAACTTCCCTTGTAAGTATCTATAACATATCCATATGGTTCCACTTTATAATCTCATGTTTTAGGTCCTTTGGTAATGAGCCTTCTTCCCTTTATCATCTCTCCTTGAGTAGGAGGTCCAAGATGGCCCTACTTTATACTGAATTCCACTTATGTAATAGCAAGCACCCTAGCATACCCAGGATGGCTGCTAGCACAGGTTCTTTGATCTGATTTTTCTAAAGGAAAGCAACTCAAAAAAGGTTAACAATCTTACTTTAATCAAATATATAAATATATATATATATATATATATATATATATATATATATATATATATATATATATATATATAATTTACTTAGTTCAGGGGAAAAAGTAAGTACCCTGAACTTCAGAGAAAATACAAACAGAAATTACAAGCAGACAAAAAATACAGACATAGAAAATAACCCAATTCAACAGACCAACAGACAGGGCTTCCAACTGTCTGACCATTATATATATACATAGTTACCAGAGTGAGAAGCACCAATATCTGAGTCTTCAAAGGCAGGGGGCTCAATGGCTACCCAGAGTCTCATCTAGTCAAATCACACTTCCCATAATTGAGTCCCAAAACAAAACCTTACCTCAGGGTAGATATATATATATATATATCTTCAGGGTCAAAGGATATCACAAACTTCATGACCTAATTATAAAGTAACAAAAGGTGTAGGCCTTCTTGAAAAACAAGCCTCCCCTAATCAAGTTTCTCTTTGTTAGGTTCCAAGTGAGGCTCATTAAGGGACAGGGAAGATCTTCAAATTCCCTCCATTACCACTTTTTAATGGTACAAGGAAGTTACAGTATAGTTCTTTTTTTCTTTTTTTTTCTTTTTTAACAAATGAAGAGACCAAAAGTATACAGAATTTATTTGGGGGAATATCTGTTGAGGGAGATTTTTAACATAAGATCAGGACCAGCTACATGGCACAGGGGATAAAGTACTGGGCCCTGGAATCAGGAAGATCAGAGTTCAATTCTGGCCCCAGATACTTACTGTATGACCCTGGGCAAGTCACTTAAGCTTATTTGTATCCATTTCCTCCTTTTGTAAAATGAGCTGGAAAAGGAAATGGCAGATCATTCTAGTATCTTTTTCTAAAACCCCAACTCATGAAGAGCTGGACATGACTAAACAACAAAGGGCCAAAGTATTTAGATTTAAGAGTCTTATCACATTATTAATTAGTCCCCACTCCAAAAATATTAACATTGTGTTTTGGATATTTAAAATGCCCTTTCATGCTTTTGAGTAAAATCCAGTGCACAGCAAGTCTTGTAAGGACTATCACCCAAGAAGCATATGATCAGGAAGAAAGCTGCATAAGGCAGGTAGCAAGGTTGACAACAGATGAACACCCATATGCTTCCCTATAAAATATAAATAAGACTTGAGGGGAGACCTACAGCACATTGGGTAGGTCCCATGGCAAGGATCTATGAGAGAACATGGACAAGAGTCATTCAGTAGTAGAAGGTATGAATGGATTACAATCTGAATATCTGAACTAATGAAAGGAAAACCCACACTGATGATATAGAAAGGCTATGAATCTTTTTCAGGTATGAGGAAGCAGTACAAAAATCACCAATCTATTTAGTGTTCTGTAAGTATCACAGGGACATGGTAAGGGTGAGGTTTAAAGCAATTTCCCACACCACAGTTTCACTTTTCCATTTTAGGAAATAAAGCCCTAGGTATTTCTAAGGCTCACAGAAGAAAAAAAGAATTAAAATGTGTTTCTGACCATAAGTTCACAACAGATGAACCAAGAAGGAGTCAGAGGAGCCTAGGAGGAATACAAGGAAGAATTAAAAAAAAACAGATGTGATCCTAGCTTCAGCACCTGCCATCTTCTTCACCAGAATAGTGGAATGTACTGAGGTATAACAAGACTGGAAAGTTAGGAAAGGCCAGGTTATAAAGAGCTTTGAAAGTCAGAGATAGACACCTGTCATCTTCTTCACCAGAAGATAGAAAAATTCTTTATAATCCGGCCCCTTCCTAACTTTGCAGTCTTGTTATACCTTAGTACATTCCACAACTATGGGATCCATTGACCCTGGCCTCCTGGCTGTTCCTTGCACATGACACTCCATCTCTCAACTTCAAATGGTTTGTCCCCTTGCCTGGAACTTTCTCTTTCCTCATCTCCATTTCCTAGTTTCCTAGAATTCCATTAGGTCTCAGCCAAAGCCCTTTCTACAAGAAGACTTTCCCAATTCTCTTTAATCTTAGTGTTTTTCCCTCTTAAGATTACTCCCAAGTGGTCCTGTATATGCCTCATTTGTACATTGTTGTTTACATGTTGATTCCCCAATTAGATTATAAACTCCCTGAAAACGGGGACTTTTTTGTTTCATTTGCTTTTCCTTGTATCCATAGCACTTTCACAGTGCCTGGCACATAGCTGACACTTTTAATAAATATTAGCTAATAACTAATGGGAAGTAGTCCATAGTATCAGTCTCAAGAACAAACCCCAAAATATGAAACAGTTTTAGAAAGAAATATATTAGGTCATTTGGTAGAGGAGAACAAGTTAGAAGTTGTGTGGCTCCCTCTCATCTCGGCTCTTGGAGGTTTGCATTATATATAGAATTTAGACCTGGGCACCTGAAAATGAATTGCCAGACAGGTCAGCTTGAAAGCAAAGTGGATATCAGTAAATTAAACATTCAGTAAAATCTGGGAAAAGCCAAAACACAAGGAGAACCCAAAACATAAGCCTGGGTGGACCCAAAAGAGGATGCCCAAAAGATAAATGTTTTATTCCTTGTAACTGTCTTCGGTATTCTTAGAATTTTTGAGATCAGGATGACAACTGTGGTTCAAACAATGTCTAGTCACAAAAACCTAGATTTAAACTGTATAATAATAATTTTTGAACAATATAATAAAGCATTTTGCACAATACATATCTGCTAATAAAACTATAGTCCTTTCTTGCCAGGGAGTCTTAATAACCACAGCACATTCCAGTGGATGGTAAACAATAAGCAAGAAGCCAAGAAGTTATTACTGTAGCTGAAGTTTATAGCTGAGGCCTAATATGACACTGAAAAAGCTAACTGGAAAAAAAATAAATAAAATCGTGGTTTTCCCTGCAGGGAAGAGGCTTACTAACCACAGCATTTCCAGGGGATAGTCAACAAAGAATCAGGTGACCTTGAACATAATGAGAAAGCTACAGATGAGCTAGAGAAAAGAAGCAATGCTGGGGAAGAGGTAAATTCAGGAAAGAACAATGTGAACTCCTGGGTCTTTTTTATTGTTTCTTATTCATGCCATGTGTCCCCCAAGGCTTCATCCTGTGCCCCTTTCTCTTTTTGGTAGATACTATCTCATTTAGTGATCTCATCTACTCCCATCAGTTCATTTATCATCTCTATCCAGATGATTCCCAGACATCTCTATATCCATATCCATATTCAAATTTACATCTCTCTCTATATATATATGCCCTGGTCACTCTAACTCAGCTATAGTTATACATCTTCAACTGCCTCTTAGACATCTCAAATTGGGTGTCCTGGAGGTATTTCAAACTCAACATATTCAAAACAGAATTAATTGTCTTTCTCTTCAAACTTTTTCTTCTTCTTAACCATTCTATTACTGTAAAGGGTACCACCATTTTCTAAATTACCCAGGCTGATCCTCAACTCCTTATTCACACTCATTCCACACACCCAATCTGTTGCCAAATCTTGGGATTTGTTTTTCTCCCTTCATATCTCTCATAAATATTCCTCTCCCTCCACTCACATGGCCACAGTTGTAGTTCATGCCCTTATCACTTCTTACCTGAACTATTACAACAGCTTTTTAAAGTCAGTTTCCCTGCCTCAAATCCCCCTTCCAATTCATCCTCTACCTAAGTGGAGGGTGAATTTAGAAAAATCCCAAAATGTTTTTGTTTTTTCTAAAGTTTTGGGTCTGACTGTGTCAATGAGCTCAAGTAGCTCTCTATTAAGTCCAGGTTCAAATATACAGACAGCCCTCAGTTTGGTATTTAAAACTCTTCATAACCTAGCCCCTTCCCACTTTTCCTAGCCTTCTTACACCTTATTCCCTTCCGTGCACTCAGAGATTCAGCTATATTGGCCTACTTGCAGATCCTCAAATGTAATACTCCATCTCTCATCTCTCTGCCTTTGTAGTGGCTGTTCTCCATGCCTGCAATGATTTGCCCCTCACTTCTACCTCTGGGCTTCCTCCAAAACTCCACTCAAAAACCTCCTTTTGAACAGGAAGCCTTTCCAAGTCCCCCCAGTTTCTAATGCTGAGTGGTACAGGGATAGAATACTGTACCTAGAGTTCAAATACACTTTCAGGCTCTTATTAGCTGTGTGACCCTGGGCAAGTCACTTAACTTCCATTTGCCTCAGTTTTCTCATTTGTAAAACAGGGACAGAAGTAGCACCTACCTCCCAGGGCTTTTTGTGAGGATCAAATAAGATAATCATTGTAAAGCACTTTGAGCAGTACATAATACATAGTAAGTGCTATATAAAATATTAGTCTCTGTCTCTCCATTTATATATAATTTTCCTACCTGGTCATTTACACATTCTCTCCTCCTTTAGAATTCAGGCCTCTGGAAGGGAAAGGACTATTTCGTCTTGTTTTGCTGGGGGGCAGGTGCCTTTTTTGTATCCCTATTGTTTGGAACAGTATCAAGTATCACATAGTAAGTGCTTAAAGTTTGACTCTGTCCTCTAATAAAAGTGAACACACTGTTAGGGTCTCCTGAGCTATGATTTGGAGATGTTTCTGATCCCCATGAAGTACCTAAACCCTAGGATAGCTTTCTGGGAGCCACCCATCATGATCAACTGAAATGATGAAGTATTTTGCTTTCTTCTACCTGGGTGACTCTTGTGGGGGCTATAGAAAAAAAGGAGGGAGAAAGTAACTGGTAGCCATGGCAATGGAGCAAGAATGAATAATGGAGAGGTGTTTTTTTAACAGAGTAAATTACATGGGTTCAAACCCTAGAGGCCTTTAATTCTTCCTTTAAAAAAATTTAACTTAAGAAGAGAGGCAGAATTTTGTGCTGCTAGGAACAAAACTTTACAAAGGGGAGGCTCTGGCAGACTGGCTAGAGAAGAGGGAGTTTCCCCAGGACATGATGTTTTTGGTCCAACTGAAAACCTTGATCAACAAAACCAAGTGAGCCCCTGTAAAGTTCAAAAGATGATGGACTTTGGTGCAGAACTCAATACGAAAACCTAGAAATGAGTTCTTTAGAAATCTCGGTTCTTTTCCAACCTTTCCTTGACAGGTGGCTCCTACCTAGGCTATCACCCCCTTCTTGCCAAGCAGACAGCCAGGCTGGTCCCAGCAGAACCAACCATTAGTGGTGCCAGGTCGGGGCGGAAGGGCAGCAAGAAAGCAAGTGCCCTCTCCCAGCCTTTTCCCCATTCCAAAGTTTGGTGGCTTGGAAGCGTTTCCAAGCCAAAAGAAGTCTCCCACGGAGGATATAGGGCAGGGCAAACGCCTCAGGTCTAGGATGTCTCATGACTGCAGAGCTTTACTGCTGGTTTCACAGCTGTTAGGGGCTGAGGGAGTGTGGGGGTAAAGGGATGGAGGAGGAGGAGGAGGAGGAGGAGGAGGAGGAGGAGGAGGAGGAGGAGGAGGAGGAGGAGGAGAAGAGGAGGAGGAGGAAGAGGAAGAGGAGGGAAATAAACAGAAGGGACCGCTGGGAAAACCAGTTCCCTGCTTTCATAGAACATCAGTCTCCTCCCTGTCCCTAGTTGGGTGGATGTGTGTGTGTGTGTGTGTGTGTGTGTGTTGAAATGAAAAAAAAAAAGTGTGGGGGGAGGGGGGTGTATTAAAGAGCTGTTGCTTACCGAGTCTTCCACCTACTCTTCTCTCTCTATCCTCCCTCCACCCTCTCCCCTCAATTCCTCAGGGTAGGACACAGCTCCCGCCCGCACGCATAGGTGACTGGTTCAGCTGTGGGTGAATCAGACAAAGTGTCGGGTGATCAGACAATTGTCTTGACCGCATGCTGCCTGGGTCCCCGAGTGAAAGAGAGGGGGGCAGCTTTGGATGGGGGCGGCACCCATTACTGCTCTGTAGTTTCTCCAGGATGGAGAGAAGAAAAAAAGACAGTCGGATACGACTCCCTCCGTTACCTCCCTCCTCATCCCTCCTCCCCCCATCCTTATTACCTCCACCCCTCAGGGGTTAAGCTAGGGGAAGTACTTATGGGGCAGGTGCCAGGTGATGGTGGGAACAGATAGGATTCGCGGCTGGAGCACTAGCTTAGAAGTAGTCTTTCAAGAAAGCTCCTACTAGGACCCTGGGTAGGTTGGGGCGGGGGGAGAGGGAAGGGGGAGAGGGCGGTGTTGCAGAAGTGTATTGCATTAGTCCCGGCTGTAGGCAGGCAAGGTAAAGGAAGGTGGGGCGGGGGCTCCGGGAATTAGCCGGCAGCTCCGGGTTATATGAGGTGACTGGGAGAAGGAGGAGGGAGGAGGAGAGGAGGCGGGGGGACGCGGGCTGGGGTGTCTGGCGCTAGTTGGACAAAGAGATGATGAAACGTGAGCGCTATATTTACCAAGGGGGAGGAGACGGGGGGGTGTAAAAAGGACAAACTGTTCAACAACAACCACAGGAAACATCAATCTGACTCACCAGGAGGGCTAAGGGCTGTACGGAGGAGCCCCGCACAGCCTTAACCCTGAGAGTGCAGATTAGGTAGCGGTGGAGGTGGGAACCTCGGAGCCCCCCCCCCCCAACCCCCGACCGTGTTACTAAGTCCAATGCATCGTTTATTATTCATGTATTTACTTATTTATAAAAGCACCTTAGATGGAAGAGTTTGGTTTTCGAGTGCGCATACGCCAGTGTGTGTGTGTGTGTGTGTGTGTGTGTGTGTGTGTGTGTGTTTGCTTGCGTGTGTGAGTGTGTTGGAGTCGGGGGCGGGGAGGTGGTGGAGAGAGACTCGTTAAGCCCCCTCATTCCGTCAGAGTTGGTGCCTCTCTCCTCTCCTGTAAGCACGATTCCTGCAAAGTCATCCCCGCCCCCGCCCGGGCTAGTATCACCTCGCCTCCCATCCTCTTCCCCCTCCCTTCATCCCAGCTCCCTGAGTTGGGGTGCAGTATGGACTATGTATAGAAGCTGATGTCAGCCAGACACCCTACTCTGCAGCGCCCTAGTCGGGGAGCTGATGGGAGGTTTTCATTGTACTCCAGGGGAGTAGGAGTGACGGGAGGGAGAAGGGGGTGGGGAGGAGGAGATGGAGAAAGTAGTGTGGTCTCCTCTCTCTTCCCAATCTCAAGATCAAGAGAGTTGGGAGGTGGGGATGGTCCCAGCACACAGAAGGTAGCCAGGTTGGGGTGAGAAGCTGGCGGCCGACTGAGCTGTCAGCCTATCAAAAAGGCACGCAACTACCCTCACCCCCGTCCCCAGTCCTACCCCACCTCCCCTTTTCTCCGAGGTATAAGTGCTAATTTCAGGATTGCTCACGTGGGCCCAGACGCCCAGAGCTCCTAGCACGAGTTTGGGGCGGGTTCTTCATCCCCCAATCTAGGGCAGTTTGTTCAACTGCAGTAAAGGGAGCTAGATGTTCCAGCAGGGAAGGGATTTCTGAGAACTGGGACTGTCCTCAGATGAACTCCCCTCCTCCTGCTGCTGCCGCCTGCGGAACACTTTTTAAAAGGGCGATGCCAAGGCTCCCTCCCGAACGAGTGGCTGCAATCCATGTCGATCTGCAGCCGGAACCGGGCTACCCGCCTACCCCCTTCCCTTCTCTCCCCCGCCCTGCAGTGATTCACTCTGCGCAGAGCCTAGGCAGGTTTGGGGTTTGTGTGGAGGAAACTGAGTGTGGGGTGTTGCGTGCTAAACTTAACCTCTTGCATATGCATGAACGGGTGGCCTTTCTCTGCATTAAAAGAAAGGGCTTGTGGCTGGGGGGCCGAAGGTTCAAAAGGCTGCTGCGGTCTGACGGGGAAAGTGGTTTTGCTAACAGAAATTATGGCGTCTTCTCTCCTACAACACCCCTCATATTCTCTCCCCTTCCCCACCCTAGCTACTTTAGATTTTATTTTTGGATGCAATGGGGGTTTTCACTAGATATCATTATAATGCCATAAGCTATACATGTTCGAGTGCTTCCGAGGTTATTACCTTCTTCCCCTAACATCTCAAACCCTACCCCACCCACACCAAAAAGACAATACTATAGAAATGGCAAGGGTTCCAAGGAAGCTTAGAGATCATTCATTCTAACCATGTAATCTTAACAGATGAGGAAGCTGGTGTTCCGAGAAAGAAAACTGAAGTGACTTTAGCAGACCGAGGGGTTCCTCTCTCAGCTGACTCTAGGGTATTTCCTACGAAGCCCCTTGCATCGATTCAGGTTGTTCTGCAATTTACTCCGAAATTTTATTTTTAAATGTACAGTATGCCCAGATGGGATGACTGAGCCAACAGGGCTAGGGTCACCAAGGAGAAGGCCTAGTGCCAGATTGGGAAGTTCCTCTGACCCACTCAGGTTTAAGGAACCAGATGTGTTTTACCCCTCCCTTCTATCCATGGGGGTCCATCTTCTGACCTTCCGGAGACTGAATTCTTTTCTGCTCCCTTCCTTCCTCCCACAAGTAAGAAAAGCAATAGCTGTCTAAATCAATGAAACCTATAGAACAAGATTCCTCCCTCAGAACGGTATCTTTCCCTCGGGCTAGGAGGGAAGAAAAGTTCATAGCGGTGATCAAGGGGAAAGAAAAAATTTACCACAACCAGCAGACCATCGCATTGACAGAGATGACTGAGACTCCAGTTACTCAAATCAGTTCGAAGACAAACAAATGGAAGTAAAGAATTTACTTTTTTCACCCTAGTAATTTAGCTTTATGGCTGCTATCTCCTAGAAGATTAATTCCAGCCAGTTTGGGACATGCTAGCTTTCATTTTGATTCAGCAAAGAACCTTGAACCTGGTAGGCACTAAATACTTGTCGGTTAATTAATTAACATGGGACAAAAATATATATATTCCATCCCCACGGTCTGAAAATTTATACGTGGAGTTAAAGAATCTTTAGAGTTAAAAGGGACATTTTCTTTCATTTAATTCATTTTTAGGTGATGAAATCTAGAGTGACAAAGTGATTTGTCTACTATCCCACAGCTAGCTAGTAAGGGGCATAGCTGTGATTCAAACTCAAGTCTTCTAATTTCCTGTGCAGAGTGCATAGCTCTTTGTTGGTAGGTGTTATGCTTGAAATAGTAGAAAGAAACTGGATTGAGAGTCAAAAGATCCATTGGGTCTACTTATGTCTCTTATTGTTTAATAGATTTTTGGTTAGAAGAGACCTCAGGTTGTCTAATCTAAACACCCATTTTGCAAATGAAGAAGATGAGGCCCAGAGAGGTTGAATAATTTGCCCAAGGTCAGTAGGTAGCAAACTGTGATCTGAACCCAGATCCTTTGACTCCTGAGCTGTGCTGTCTTCTGCTATCCACACTGCCTTGTGACCTTGGCCAAGGTATTCAGCTTTCTGAGATTTAATTACATAATTTGTAAAATTAAGGGGATTAGCTGATCTCTGGGCAGGTAGGTTGATAGAGTGCTGGACTTGGAGTCAAGAAGACTTCCTGAGTTCAAATCCAGCCTCACACACTAGCTGTGTGACCTTGAGCAAGTCACTTAAACTTGTTTGCCTCAGTTTCCTCATCTATAAAATAAGATGGAGAAGGAAATGTCGAACCACTACAGTATCTTTGCAAGAAAATCCCCACAAAAGGGTCACAAAGAATCAGACATGACTGAAAAACGACTAAACAGCAAGAAACATGATCTCTAAGGTCCCTTTCTTCTGCAAGTCCACTGATCCAATTAAATTGACTCAACATTTACTGAGAATACTTTTGCTTCTGAGGTATATGGCACCTATGCAAAAACTGGTCATGTATTAGGGCATAAAAACCTTACAACCAAGTGCAGAAAGGCAGAAATATTAAATGAATCCTTTTCAGATCAAAATGCAATAAAAATTACTTTCAATAAAGGGCTGTGGAAAGATAGATTAAAAATTAATTGAAAACTAAATAATCTAATCCTAAAGAATGAGTGAGTCAAAGAACAAATCATAGGAACAATCAATAATTTCATTAAAGAAAATGACAACAATGAGACAACATTAAAAAAATTTTGGGGATGCAGCCAAAGCAGTACTTAGGGGAAACTTTATATCTCTAAATGCTTACATCAATAAAATAGAGGAAGAACAGATCAATGGATTGGGCATGCAACTAAAAAAAACTAGAAAAAGAGCAAATTTAAAATCCCAATTAAACACCAAATCGAAAATCCTGAGAATCAAAGTAGAGATTACTAAAACTGAAAATAAGAAAACCATTGAATTAGTAAAACTAGGAGCTAGTTTTATTGGGGGGGGGGGAATAGGAACACAATAAAATAAGTCATTGGTTAATTTGATTGTTTTTTTTTTAAAGAAAAAAAAAACTACCAGCCTCAAAAATGAAAAGGGAAGAGGAAATTAAAGCAATTATTAGGAGCTATTTTGCCCAATTATGTACCAATAAATTTGACAATCTAGGTGAAATGGATGAAAATTTACAAAAATATAAACTGCCCAGATTAACAGAAGAGGAAATAGAATACTTATATAACCTTATCTTAGAAAAAGAAATTAAACAAGCAGTCAATGAACTCCCTAAGAAAAAATCCCTGGGGCCAGATGGATTTACAAGTGAATTCTACCAAACATTTAAACAATCCCAATATTATATAAACTGTTTGTAAAAATAGGTGGAGACCTACCAAATTCCTTCCTCTCAAATATGGTGCTGATACCTGAAGCAGGAAGAACTAAAACAGAGAGAGAATAATACTATAGAACAATTTCAGTAATGAATATTGATGCAAAAATTCTGATAAAATACTAGCAAGAAGATGACAGACCATACACTATGACGAGGTAGGATTTATACCAGAAATGCAGGACTGGTTCAATATTAGGAAAACTACTTGCATAATTGACCATATAAATAACAAAACCAAAAGAAATAATGATTATCTCAATAGATGCAGAAAAAACTTTTGACAAAATAGAACACTCATTCCTATTAAAAACACTAGAAAACCAAGGAACAAATGGAGCTTTTCTTAAAAATATTAAGTACTATTTATCTAACACTATCAGTAAGCACTGTATCTGTAATGGTGATAAACTAGAAGCCTTTCCAATAAGATGAAGTAAGGTGAAGTAAGGATGCCCATTATCACTACTCTTATTCCATATTATTCTAGATATGCTAACTATAGCAATAAGAGAAGAAAAAGAAATAGAAGAAATTAGAATAGGCAGTAAGGAGACTATCACTCTTTACAGATAATATGTTGGTATACTTAGAGAATCCTAGAGAATCAATTAAAGAACTAGTTGAAATAATTAGAGTTGCAGGATATGAAATCAGTCCACATAAATCATCAGCATTTCCATATGTCACCAACAAAATCCAACAGTAAGAGAGAGAAAATGAAATGCCACTTAAAATAACTGTTGATAATACAAAATACTTGAGAGTCTTCCTGCCAATACAAACCCAGGAACCATATGAACACAATTACAAAACATACAAAGAAAGTCAGATCTAAACAACTGGAAAAATATTAATTGCTCAAGAGTGGGCAAAACCAATATAATAAAAATGACCATTCTACCTAAATTATTCATTCAGTGCCATGCCAAACTACCAAAAATTATTTTTACAGAGCTAGAAAAAATAATAATAAAATTCATCTGTAAGAACAAAAGGTCAAAAATACCAAGGGAAGTAATGAAATTAATGAAAAGTTGATGAAAAAATGAAGAAAGGTGACCTAAGCAGTAATCATCAAAACAATTTGGTACTAAGAAATAGGGTAGTAGATCAGTGGAATAGATTAGGTACATACAGTAGTAAATAACCTAAGTAATTTAACGTTTGATACATCCAAAGATCCAGACTTTAAGGACAAGAATTCACTAGCTGACAAAAACTCATTGGAAAACTAGACAGCAGTTTAGCAGAAACTTAAGTATAGTTCATCATCTTACACTGTATACCAAAATGAAATAAAAATGTGTACATGATTTAAATATAATGGATAATTTGTTTTTGTTCAGTTGCTTCAGTCATGTCAACTCTTTTTGACCCTATTTGGGATTTTCTTGACAAAGATACTAAAATAGTTTGCCATTTCCTTCTCCAGCTCGTTTTTGTTTCTTTGTTTTTTTATAGATGAGGAACTGAGGCAAAACAAGATTAAGTGAAGTGTCTAGGTTCATGCAGCTAGTATCTGAGGCCAGATTTGAACTCAGGGAGATGTCTTTTGACTTCAGGCCAGTCACTCTATCTACTGCACCATCTAGCTGCCCCATAAAGAGTAATACTGTAAGTAAATTAGGGGAGCATGGGATAATTTAACTGTCAGAAATAAGAGATAATGTTATAGGATATAAAATGAATAATTTTGATAACATTAAATCAAAAAGGCTATGCACAAACAAAACCAATGCAGCCAAGATTAAAAGGAAAGCAGAAAACCAGGAGTGGGGATGGGGAGGATTTACAACTAGTTTTTCTACTAAAACCTAATTTCTCAAATATATAGAGAACTGAGTCAAATTTATAAGAATACAAGTCATTCTCCAATTGATAAATGGTCAAAAGATATGAACAGGAAGTTTTTTGGAAGAACAAATCAAAGCTATCTATAGTCATATAAAATAATGGTCTAAATCATTATTGACTAGAGAAATGCAAATTAAAACAACTCAGAGGTGCCACCTCAAATCTTTCATATTGGCTAACATGACAGAAAAGGAAAATGATTAATGTTGGAAGGGATGTGTGGGAATCGGGACACTAATGTACTATTGGTGGAGTTGTGAACTGATCCAACCATTCTGGAGAGCATTTGGAACTATGAACAAAGGGCTATAAAACTGCATATCCTTTGACCCAGCAATATTTTTTCTAGGTGTGTATCCCAAAAAGATTTAAAAGGACGGGGCGACTTATATATACAAAAAATATTTATAGCAGTTCTTTTTTTTGTGGTGGCAAAAAATTGGAAACTGAAGTCATAAATTTACAGTATGTATGCACACATATAAAATATAGCTATATATGCTTATATAATGGTATTGCAATATGTGTACATATACAATGTTAAGTATTACACATAGATTATACATACTATATAACATGTGCATGTTGTATATTGTATGTAGCATTTTTTACAGTACACATATATAAACATGTACATGTTGTATATAGTATATATGTATATGTATATTCCTTTCAAAAAGGTTTCATTTTTCAGGTGTGGCATATATTTAGACCAATATGACAATTCCTTTTAATCTCCTTTGTCTGTCTTACTCCTAGCAGCTTTTCTCTATGGTCTCACTCTTTCTCCCACCCTTTTACTTCTTTAAAGGTATAAGGATTCTTAATGTACCCCAAATTTCAAGAATGATCCACAGAGACTCTTAGAAAAGTATATTTCTTCCCCAGTTCCTTTCTCTCTATATTTTTCCTCTGGGTGAATGGTAGGAATTTTATCGGAATAAAATTCCCCTTTAAAAGAAGCAATCAGGTGGATGGGGCCTATTTGTTTTTGAGTTGAAATTTTCCTCAAAGGAAATGGTGTATATTTTAACATTTTATGTTCAATGAATACCCATTTCTGTTTCAAAGGGGAAATTTGAGTGTGTGTAATTTGTTGGGCAACCTGCCAAAATAGCAAAAGTCAAAAGATTCCCAGGCCATAAAACCCTAGTTCTACATCAGAGTTCCAACAAGAAGATTCATGTTAATACTAGGAAGTAGCCTTCAGTTTTCCGGTAAATTTGATAGATTGAATAATGGCTTAGGATTCCTTTTATTGGACCACATGCTAGAGTATAGTGTATGACCTTAGCCTGTACTCCTCAGAGTGGGGTTTGAGTATTGGTCAGTGGAATGAATACTAGTTTGCTGTCAGAAGTACAGTATTTATTACTCATTAGTTGTAATGTTGTACTAAAAATTCAGAGGCAATTGCTAATATTTGTGCTTGTCTAAGGAAGCCAACAAACACTCAGTGCAAACATAACATCAAACAAGCAGTAGGTGGCTTATGGTAGCCTGGAAGACAGGACTGACCCTAGGCCACATTATGAAACGGATAAAGTTGATGTTTGGCCACCGTCTGGAATTTTATAACCTTATTTCCTCATCTTGACTCCTCTTTCATGACACGTTTCCTCCCTTCCCTCTGGCACTTAGCACCCACAAAATCTGCTACAGGGAAAGGATGGAAGACAAAAATAATAATAATTTGTATCCATATGTCAGTTTAAGATTTATAAAGTGCTTTCCTCAAAACCATTCTAAGTGATTAATTCCTATTCCAAATATTATCATTCCCATTTCAGTTGTGAGGAAACTGAGGCTCAGGGAGGTCAAATGCCCATGGTCATAATACTTTCCAGTGACAATAGCAGCTTAAATTATCACCTTTTCCAGGGGACTTTGCATTTTAACATTAAGCTAAAGGAATAAGTTTTGAAATATGAAGTTCCACAGGGAGATCTTTTTGGGGAGATTGTGGTACTTCCTTCTGATAGTTAATGCAAAAATAGATACCTACTCTGTGTACCTACTCTGTGCTGAACATCTAGGTCCTATCTATGTGCTTCACTTCCTAGGGTGGAAAACATTAGTTAGTGTAGCAGTGCTTTATGTTCAACTAATCCTCGGAAGCAGAATTTTAGAGTTGAATGGACCTCCATCATCATCATCATCATCATCCTCGTTTATATAGTGCCTACTATGTGCCAGGCACTGTGATACATAATTATTATCTCATTTGATCCTCACTACAACCCTGGATGATAGATACTATTATTACTCCCACTTTACAGATGGAGAAGGTAAGGAAGACAGAAGCTAAGTGACTGACCTAGAAGTTCACAGTGCTAATATGTATCTGAGGTCATGTTTAAACTCACTTTTTCCTAACCCCAAGTCTGGTGCTCTAGCCATTGAATAGTCTTAATACATCTCACCATTATCAGCTAACTCACTGATAAGTGCTAGATGAGGCCAGGATAGTGACACAACATTTATTCCTTTCTTGCTCTCTTAATCCCTCCATCCACTAGCATTTTTTTTTTTTGCTTTTTGGAGGGCAGTTGGGGCTAAGTGACTTGCCCAGGTCATAGGCTAGCTTTTCTGTTAAGTGTCTGAGGCCAGATTTGAACTCAGGTCCTCCAGACTCCAGGGCCAGTGCTCTATTCACTGCACCACCTAGCCGCCCCTGCATTTTTTAAGCTCCTAATATGCTTGAGGCACTGTGCTAGGTACTGAGGACCTTTAAAGTGTAAGAAAGTAGGGGGCAGCTAGCTGGCACAGTGAATAGAGCACTAGCCCTGGAGTCAGGAGGACCTGACCAGCCACAGACACTTAACACTAGCTTTGTGACCTTGGGCAAGTTACTCAACCCCAATTGCCCTGCCTTCCCCCCTTCAAAAAACAAACAAACAAACAAACAAAAAACACCAAAGTATAAGAAGGAGTTCCCAGGTAAGATCTGCAAAACATGGAAGGAATAAAAAGTCAGAGGCATCAAAATGTAAAAGTGGAAAACTCCAGAAGCAAAACATTCTCTACCTTAAAAAGGTTCTGATGCTTGTACAGCTTAACCGCATATAAAGAGACCATCAAGATCATGAACTTGCCTCTAGCACCCAAATTGCATTCTCAACTTTGTCTCTAACTACCCATCTGAATAAGATCCCTTGAGTATGGAAAGGTAATGACATTGAGACTGATCCCTCTTAGCAAATGATGCCTTATGCTTTTGAACCAGGATGAATCTCTCCCTAAAGAAACTAGATCTCTCCTACCTCATGCCTAGAAGTGACAAACTTCAGAGAAAAGGCCCGTAGGGAGTCAAAGAGGACTAGTCTAGGCTAGGTTTATTCCCCTAGTTAAAAGAGTTCCATAGCATTGTAGCTGAAAAGAGAATTCTAACAACCCAGCTAAAGAGAGCACAGTACCACCCTGCCAAGCCAATAGAAGAAGACTGCAGCTGCCCATTGAAGATTGGGCCCGAGGAGTCCAGTGGATAGACTGTCTAACAAAGATGTAGTACCCTGAAAATTGTTCAGGTGCCAAACAACTTGCCCAGTTCTATGCAACTGCAGAGCAGCCTGCCAGACCCAGTTTGCCAAAATTATAAAGTTGGGAGACTGGAAGAATGGTAGTGCCTTCAACAGAAATAGAGAACTTTAATGAATGTTGAAAACTAAAAATAAATAAACTAAATTTAAAAAAAGAAATAAGGAAGTTTGGAAGAGGGAGGGTTGTGGGCAGAGACAATGGTTCTTCTTAGATACCTCTGAGACATCCAGTTTGACATGTTTAATAGGCAGTTCACAATTCAGGACAGAGGTTCTACTTAGTCAAAAGAGGTTTTGCCCCCACTACTTCCTTTAACTTATGATTACTGTATAATTTTATGAGCACTGTTCATTTTTTAAGAAGAAAATTATCTCAAGGCTAGGGAAAGATTTCATCAGGAGGAATAACAATAACTTATTTTTTTCTATCTAGAACTTTATAAGGTTTGCAAAAAAAATTATACTCATTATCTTGTTTGAACCTTGCAACAACCTTGTGAGATAGGTATTACTGACACTACCTCCATTTTATAGCTGAGGAAACTGAGATTCAGAGAGGATAAGTGGTGAATCCATGGTCGCAGAACTAGCGAATGTGAGGAAGAATTTGGACCAGTATTCCAAACTATCTATTATGCTATGCTGTATCTTAAACTTAGAACTTAAAGTTCTAAATTACTTCTGGTGGGGCGGGGGGGGGGGGGGGGGAAAGCATAAAGAAGACAACATCTATTGCAAAAAGTACTATGGGCTAGGAATGAAAAGATCTAGGCTCTTATCTTGGTATTATCCTTCGCTAGCTGTGTACCTTGGACAAGTAATTTAATCTCTGACCCTTGGTTTCCTCAAATGTAAAATGGGGGATTGGACTAAGTTATCATTAAAATTCCTTTAAGCTCTAGCCTTTCATCATTCCATGGCAAACGTTTTCCTTTACCGTGTGTCTGTGTGCTGCAGAAGAGAGTGTGTTAGGGGAGAGTCAGTCTCTAGTACCCCGTATAATGGAAGTTTAATGTTGGAATGAAATGAGGTACTCATAAATCATTAAACAGTCAAGTAAGGATATGTAACAAGCATGTGCGCGCGCGTGCGTGCGAGTGAGTGCGCGTGCACACACACACACACACACGCACACACGCACACACCCCCTTCATCTCCATATAGAAATTTGCCCAGTTAAGAGGGTAGAGTAGTCTTCAGACATCCGCAAAGTTGGAGGGGATCCCAGAGGCTACCACCAAGCTTCATCAAGGGAAGCAGGAGTCAATCAAGTTTAAGGGACAGCTTTGTCCCCCTTTATGGAAAGCTAATCCATGTTTCAGGGGAAGGGAGAAAACATAGGAAACCTTGGTAGATATGTGTAAGAACGATGTTAACTTGGACTTGTATGATTTGGGGCAAATCATTTCACTTCTCTTATCAGTAAAATGGAGATAATGTACTTGCCCTAGGATTGTTGTGACCATCAATTAAGGCTAAGTATGAAAGTTTTTTTGTAATTGTGAAATCATATAAATGTTAGCTATTATATACTCATCTGTTGGTATAAATGAAAAAAACCTCAGGAATCATTTAGCCTAACACTTCTATTTCAAAGATGATGGAATTGAGAGTTTAAGTGAATGCCAGGATCATAAAAAGATTAGTTTGGTCTCAAACCCAGCCAGGACTCATGAAATCTCAGATTTTCAAAGTTAGAAGGAAGTATAGAACTCATTTATTCCAAACCATACCAAACCTAAAATACCTAACCAATGGTCATTCAACCTTTATTCAAACACTGCCATAGGGAAGGAGAAGTCACTGCTTTCTGGGGGTAGCCAATGAGTTTAAATCTTCTTCCACAGTTCTACTCACTACCTGCTCTCTGGGGCCAAGAAGAACAAGTGAAATCCTTCCACATGACAATCCTTCAAATACTTCGAGACAGCTATTATGTCTCCCTCTAGGTCTTCTCTGCTTCACACTAAACACATTTCTAGTTCTTTTACTGATCCTTATATGGCATGATCTCAAGACCCTTTGCAATCTGGGTCATCTTCCTCTAGAAGCTCTACAGTTTATCAATATCCTTCCTAGCACCTAGAACTGAACATAACACTCCAGATGTAATCTGATGAGGGCAGAGTACAGAGGGGGGCTGTCACCTACCTAGTTCTGAACACTATGCCACTCTTTTTTTTTTTAAGCAATTGGGGTTAAGTAACTTGCTCAAGGTTACATGGCTAGTCATTATTTATGTGTGGGTGCTCATTTTCTGAGGCAGGATTCGATCCCGGGTCATCCCAACTCCGAGGCCGGTGCTCTTACTCACTGTGCCACCTAGCCGCCCCTTTAGGGCAATTGGGGTTAAGTAACTTGCCCAAGGTTACACGGCTAGGTTTTTGTTTGTGTGGATTAAGTGTCTGAGGCCAGCTCCAAACTCAGGTCCTTCTGACTCCAGGGCCGGCGCTCTATTCACTGCACCACCTAGCCGCCCCTAACTATGCCACTCTTAATGTAGCCCAAGATCACGTTCTCTTTTTTGGCTATCATAATCAGCACTACTAGCTGATTATGAGCTTATAGCCCATCAAAATTCCTGGGTCTTCTTCAGATGAACTCCTATCTAGACATGCCTCCAGCATTTTCTTCTCATGATATGAATTCCTATTAAATGTCATCTTATTTAGTTTGGTCCAACATCTTTGTCTTGTCAATACCTCTTTGAATCTAGATTCTTTCATTCAACATGGTAGTTATTCTAGCCAGCTTTATGTCACTTATGAATTTGATAACCATGCCATCGAGGCCTTTATGCAAGTCAATGGATTAGTGGAAACTATTAATAAAGTTATTAAATGGCACAGGACCAGAGGCCCATTCTTTTGGCACACCATTAGAGGCTTATCTTCAAGTTTTTATTGCCTACTTTTGGGCATCAGTGATTCAAAAGCTCTAAGGCCACCTAACTATCTTATAATCTAGTACAGAGGTGTCAGACACATGGCCTGTAGGTCAAATGTGATCTATATCACTCTCCAGTGCAGCCTGAACCACTTAAAATGTTATTGGGAAATACTTAGCAAAGTAAATAGAAATACAATAAAATGTAGGTAAAATACCATTTTAAAACTTAAGTCAATATGTAGCCTGCAAGTATCCTTATGTATTGTTTAGTGGCCCACATTTCTGTTTGAGTTTGACTTACTGATCTCTGATTTTCAGGTTGACTTTTTTCCCCCTTTGTATCAAGGATATTCTGGATTCCCTCTCCCAGAGCCAGGCCAACAAGATTCTACCTCTTCAGATAACCCTGAGAAGTTTGAGGGATTGAGTCTCCAATGCTATTGGCTCAGGTTACTTATTTTTACCCTCACTGTCAGCCACAGTGACTACCATACTCCATTTAATATGAATTAGCTTTTAGAGAAAAAATATTTAGATAAAACCGCAACAGAAGAACAAATAGTTCCTCCCAATACCCTAGAGATACACACTCCCCTTATACCACTTCATTCTCTGGGGAGAGTAGGTTTTCTGACTGAGTAAAGCCTTATGAAGGTGACCCTAGTTCCATTTCTGCAGCTAATCTATGAGTTTTCTATCTCCCACATGGTTAGCAGACTGGAATGGTCTATATGTCTATATGTATAGGTATATACATACACTCATATATATATGTATATATACTGAGTTCAAATCTAGCCTCAGATACTTACTAGCTGTGTGACCCTGGCCACTTCACCCTGTTTGCCTCAGTTTCCTCATCTGTAAAATGAACTGGAGAAAGAAATGGCAAAACACTCCAGTATCTTTGCCAAGAAAACCCCAAATGGGGTCACAGAAGAGTTGGACAACACTGAAAAATGACCAAAAAATAAATATATATATGTATATGCATATGTGCACATGTATATGTGTGTATACACATGTGTATGTTCATATGTTGTACATGTGGGTGTATATATGCACACATTCCCACATACCTAATATAATAACTATAGTAATGTAAATTAAAACACAAGAAGGCAATTGAGCTTTGACTAATTACAATAACTAACCTTGGACTAGGCAAAGAGATGTTGAAACATACTTTCTTCCTCCCTGAAAAGAGAGAGGGGATTGTGGGTAAGGAATTTTGCATATGCTACCAGCTGCTGTTGCCATATCAACTGGTTCTGCTTAACTTTTTGTTACAAGGAAGGGTTTAGTAAAGGGTTGTATATGTCAAAAACTTATAGTGAGATAGATACAAAAACATAGATAAAACTTAAAATATATGTTATAGGTACATGCATATATATATATATACATATACATACACACAAATACAACACTGATAAAACTTAAAATATATGTGTGTATATCACACATATCACACACACACACACATACACACACACACACACACACACACACACACACACACACACACACACAAATTAGGCCCAGGAAATAGATTCTTCTCTAGAACCTGGCTGTTAACTTTCCCAAAAGACAGGAGGCCAAGGTTGAGAGCCAATGGGTAATGTGTGAATCCCCTTGGGGCCATCCTTACATAGAAGAGGCAAGTAACTCTCACACCCAACTAGGAAAGTAAATGTATTTTTAATCAATTGTTCTGACATTGTGCCTCCTGCAAGATAAACCAACACTAGATGCTTTTCTCAACTATCATGATGGAAAAGAACTCACAAAATTTAGATCAGTTGTTTTTCTAGGGAAAGGCAAATTGAAATACCCAGACTATAAAATAGGTTGGGTAGACCATCATGGAATAATTATTTTTCATAATGTCACATAATACTCAAAATCTACCATGTGAATTAGGAGTCTCTGGCTATATTTTATTTTATATCATAAAAACACTTCAGTTTGTGGTATTGTAACTGATTCATTTAACTGAAGGGGCACTTGCTCTAGTGGAAGGAGAAAAAGCCTGAAAATCAGGAAATCTGAGTTCTAGTCTGAGACATAGAATCAATTAGCTGTGTGACCTATGTAAATGTCTCAACTTTTCTGTACACTAGTTTCCTCTTCTACCAAATGGGATGATAGGATTTAGAGCCAGGAGGGATCTTAGAAATCAGAGTCCAGTTTCTTTATTCTACCAAAAAGGAGATTGATCAGAGAGACAGGCAGATTAGAAACCGGGGCCTCAAGGCAGAGCAAAGATGGCAGAGTAGAAGGAATCAATGCAGATGAGCTCAGGTACATAATTCCTCCAAACAGTTCTATAAAGTGAACTAGACTGAATCCTAAGGGAGAAATCCAGAATAAAAAAAGGCATAGTGAGTCCTTTGGCCAAAGTTAGCATAGGGAGACAAATGAAGAGGTCTGCAGTTATGGGGAACAGGATGGGGCCAGAGGACCACTCCAGGGTTTGGAAGAGGCTATACAACAACAGCACAAGAGAGGGTAGATAACTTGCTAAGATCATACAGATATAAATAGAGCCAGAATTCAAAACCACATCTTCTAATGCAATATCCAGTGTTCCTTCTACTCTTCTCCATTGGGATAAATACTATTCTTGTGTCTCCTGTATTAGCAGGCTGTTTTGCTTTTCTGGCACCACCATCTCATCATTTTGGGAATTCTCTCTGCTGATAAAAAGTGGGGGCCCTCTGTGCATTCTCAGGTTGTTGGGATAGAAAATGAAGCAACAGTGATAAAAGTGAAGTTAAAATATAAGGCCTTATTCAGGACATGCTTTAGGACATATTTTTTGGAAGTATTTCTTTCTTTCTTTCTTTCTTTTTGGTGACATTTCTATATGTTTCCAAGTATCTCAAGGGATGTCACAAAATTCCCCAACCAAAATTAGTTCCCTTTAACTAATTTAAGGGCATATGGCAACAAAGAAGAGAAAACAGTCACCATATCAAGTATTAATAAAATCTCTCACATCTTTTCTATTCCCACTAGCTTCATAAACTGGTTCTCATCTTCCACTACTGCAACAGTCTCCCAACTGGTCTTCCTACATCTCCTTCAACCCATCCTATATCCACTGGCCATACTGATCATACTAATTCAAAGCTTTGATCGAAATCTCTCCCCCACCACCATTCAAAAACTTCCATCAGCTCCCTCCTAGCAAAGCCTGAACTCAATTTAGCATTCAAGGCCCTCCATGTCCTGGCTTCAACCATCTTTGTAAACCCCTATCTCCCATTACTCCCTTCTTTTTGACCTAAGTTCCAATAAAACTGAGTTATCATTTCCTGAACCTAGCTCTTTTTTGTCTTCCCACATCTATGCTTTTGTTCACCCTGTTCTTATGATACCATGTTACCTTAGCTTAGAGCACTGTTTTGCTTTGCAGACTCTCTCTGTGTCTCTCCTAATGTTTATTCTGAGAAATCATACCCATTCTTTATGACTGCCTACCCTTTGAAGATTTTCTCATCCTCTAATCCCTGCCTCCTATGAACTCCCTTAAACACTTAGAACCTCTTTTATGATACCTGTTTAATCTTTTCTTGACTTCTAGTTATTTGAACACATTTTATTTCTTCTCATAGAATGTAAGATCCTTGAGGTTAGATACTGTGTCACATTCCTCTTGGCAACCTCCAAGAATGCCTATTTAGTGGTGTGCAAGGTTTAAATTGTAATCATTTTAAATGAATGAATGAATGAATGCAGAAAATTGAAAACCTCTGAGGGAGAAATGAAAAGATACTTTAAAACTAAACTTTTATCTACTCTGTATTTTAAAGATAAATTGATACAAAGATAAAATCAGAAACTATTCTTTCAAATATTTTAACTGGATTAAACTTTTAAAAAGATTTACTCAAAAGCACCTTTCCCCCCAAAACCTTCTTCATTATTTTTGTGTCTTGGCTGCATGAAGAAAATCAATGAACTGTTTCCCCCACTCCCACCCCAACCCGCCAGGGTAGGCCCCTTTATTGTGTCCTAAAACAGTTGCTGGAGCAAGAACCACGAGAAAACATTTGTCTTTTTTCTTTACAGCCAAAAAAATGAATTAAAAAAGGAACAAACAAAAAAACAGCTACAGATATTTGTAGGGGGAAAATGGTTTTGTACATGGGGTATAACATTATAGACTTAACTCAGAGACAAAAAGGATAACTCTCACATCTATCACCTGTCTGCAGAAAGTTAACATGGAACATCCAGCCAGTCAAAACCAACACACTCTCCCCCTTGAAATGTCATCCACGATTAACTATGTTTAGTGGGGGGGAGGGGGGAGTGTTAAAGATTTTAAAAAAGATTTCTGTATTTGGTATTTTTTTACGCTTTTTTGTTTTTCCTTTTACGTTATATGTTTTTTTCTTATTGCATTTGAATAATTAGATTACATTTCTTCATAACGCCCCTCCTTCATTCAGGTCCAAATTTTACTGTCATCCCAAACCAAAACAGTGCTCCGTCCAGCTGTGTGATGAACTAAACTCCCAGGTTTACAAGTGTTCAACACTTACTTTTTGGAAAGTCTTTTCTGATTGGCTTAGCTAATGTCAGTGACATCAGCCAACTTACTTTGGATTGGAAAGCTCGTTGCTGGGACTGTAGCAGTTGCAGCAAGGCATTTAACTGCTTAGGGACCGGAAATGGAAATCCAAATTATTGTGGTTAGAGAGACTCGGCCCGCCGACTGCGTGCGGTGTCACCAAACCACACGCGTTGAGTGGTGCGCGATCTAGCAAAGGGAAAGGGTCTGGAGAAGGCCCGGGAGGGGTCGGGCCCGAGTGCCAGACCCGCCCCCGCCCAGGCCATTACCCTTTTAAGCGCCGGGCAGAAGGGCTGTAGGAGCACGCGGCATTGAAACGGAACCGTCGGATTGGCCGCACGCCTCGGTTATGGACGCGCCCTCTCCTCCCAAAGACCATTCTGACTGGCGGGGGGAGAAAGTAAACAGACTTGAATCACCCTTCTCGCTGGCCAATGGGAGGGGGCTTGGGTTGTGACGTGATGGGATTCTGCGAAATTGTTACTGAGCAAGAGAATGCCGGAACAGTGAGGACCGGCCGGAGCGGGGGGAGCGGAGCGGGCTGCGCGCGGGGGCAAAAGTGTCTCCCAGCCCTCGGGTTTTTTCTGCTTCCTTCAGACGGTTCTTTTGCTTGGTTTGGGTGAATGCGTTGAGAAATCTAAAGAAGAAAGCTGGGCAACTTGGAATTGCGGAGCCCCCCTGCGTTTTTTAAGCTCTTACCCCTCCCGGAACGCCTTGGGTTCTTTTTTTTTCCCAATAGAAATCCTAACTTGAAATCGCCACGTGTGGCATCTTTCCAAGACAGCCTTGTCATCAGAGCCCCTGGCGCTCGTTGTGGGGATTGATTGGCGAGCTGGAGGGGCCCGCTAGTCCCAGGTAAGGGAGGGCTTCGCGAGAGTGAGAGGGCCCCCCACGCTAGCCCCGGGTTGTGGATGCTGCGCTTGGAGTCACTGGTTGTTACGTAAAGATGAGGGCTTGAGGTCGACTTCTTGCGCGGATTCCAGAGCGCACGGCTCCCTCGTCCCCGCCTCCTGGGCTCCGCGATCTCGCTCGTCGGGGAGAGAGGACGAGCTGCTTGATCGTTGGGGAAAATAATAAAGCTGATATTAACAATAATAATAACAGCCAGCCAACTCCAGGAGGGGGGTGGAAAGTTGGCGCCGCCGGACTTGGGGACGTCCTGCTCCTCCCTGCGCCCTCCGGCCCGCACCATGTCCGCAGCCGCCTACATGGACTTCGTGGCTGCTCAGTGCCTGGTGTCTATTTCCAACCGCGCTGCGGAGCCGGAGCACGGGGCCGCCGAGGTGGACAGGCTGAGGATGCCCGAGCGAGAGGGGACGAAGGAGCACGGTGACCCCGGGGATACGTGGAAGGACTACTGCACTCTGGTCACCATCGCCAAAAGCTTGTTGGACCTGAACAAATACCGACCCTTGGCGACCCCTTCCCTCTGCAGTGACAGTATCGAAAGCCCCGATGAGGACCTGGGATCCGACAGCGACGTGACCACCGAATCTGGGTCGAGCCCTTCCCACAGCCCCGAGGAGAGACCGGATTCTAGTGGGGTGCCCGGCTCTCTCTCCCTCCTCCACCCTGGAGTGTCTGCAAAGGGGAAACTAGCCTCAGAAAAGAGACACAAGTGTCCATACAGTGGATGTGGCAAAGTCTATGGAAAATCTTCCCATCTAAAAGCCCATTACAGAGTGCATACAGGTTAGCGGTGGTCTCTCACTTAACCGAAGGTGCTGTGGGGTTAACTGTTTGCGTGCCAGCCTCTGGCCGTGTGCAACATTGGTGGTAGTTAAGGACGCTGCACTTTTCCTAAAGGTTGCAGATATTGGAGAGGAAGAGAGAGAGAGACAGAGAGAGAGAGAGAGAGAGAGAGAGAGAGAGAGAGAGAGAGAGAGAGAGAGAGAGAGAGAAATTGGATAAGATGGTTTGTGCTATTTTGAACTCTTTAAAATAATTTAACTGTTTGCTTTTTAAACTTTCCTCCTCCCTGCTTTCATTATTTTTTAAACTGTATTTTCACCCTGTTGAAAAATCCTAAAATTAACCTCTTTAATGAGAGCCCACCTTTAAAAAAGTATGGCACGTTATTAAAACCTCATGCGCAGATTGTGTATTGAGTGCCAAGGGCGTTAAAAAGGCTTGTGAGGTGGCTTTTGAGGTGAGCAGATTGTTTGACCCACCCCCATTCCGACTTTCTTTCCTTCCCCCCTCCTTCTCTCATTTTCCCTTCTCTCCCTCTCTCCTCTCTTACTCCCAAGTCTCCCCACATCCCTACAATTGGAGTGACCTGCCTGGGTAGCTAAATTCAAAAAGGTAGTCAAAATAGCATCTTTCTGTTCTCCTCATCTTTCCCCTTGTGGAATTGGAGTAAACCAAACAAAATCGAAGGTTTTATGGACAGCCATTTAGGGATGCCTCTCTCATTTAGCCTTATGCTGGCTACTTCTCTGGGCTTGCCAAGATGGCTTTAAATTTGGCCGAGAGTCCCTGGAGAGGTTTAAAATAACACTGCTTAGGGCAGCAAAGCATTTTGACCAAATGATGGACAACAGGCCAACTACATTGCTGGTTAGCTCCTTACCAAATCAGATATATGAGTTAACTCTCCTTATTCAGTTATGTGTGTCACTCCCACCCATAAGTCAAGCAGTGAGACTCAGGGCGTGGTTCATTTCAGAGGTCCTGGCTTGGTAATGAATGTTAGGAGGCTCTTATTAGAAACAATGCCGAAGGGGCACTCCCAGGTGAAGCAAAATGAAAAATAGTAAATGGAGTAAAGAACTAGATCACTGAGAGTGAGAAGACAGACATCCACAGTATAAAATCCTCCTTGGGAGACTTACAAGTCCCTTAACGAGCCAGATCTGGCTCTGTTAGACAGACACACCAGGGAAAAGTTGTAAGACCTTAATACTATGAGACTTTAATCCACCATCTTTAGAGGGCCCCTGTTACACCTGCTGTTCTGATAAAATAGCCCAGGTCCTGGCCACTGTGAAATCATCTTTGTTAGTCACTATTATTGTGACACTGGGTTTAGAAGACTTACCTGTGTTGTGGAAGAAAGCATTTAATAGAGCTTTTTTTGAGGCAGTAAATGGAAACTGTGAAGGTAATGCTTTCACTCTTCAATTTTAGAATGGGAATAGATTGGGGTTTGGGGTTTGGTTTTTGTGTTTTGAAAAAAAATTTTTTTCAGAGAAAAACTAGGTAACCATTACCTATATTTTCATGATAAGGCTTCTCCCCACCCATGTTATCCTCCATGTTAGAGCTTGTTACCTAAGGTTTAAAACTGTTATTTCTTAGTTCAAATGACTGGGTTAAGTTTAGTTTTGATCACTGCATCACAGTACGGTACTGGCCAGAGGTGGTTTTCATTCAGCAGCTGTTTTGTTGGCCTTGCAGGCTCAGGCCTGTTCCCTGGTAGGCCGGAGTCAACATTATTACTAACTGCCACCTTTAACAAAGAGGCTGGAGATGGAATGGTCCCAAAGGTCCAAATTCCCCTTCTGGACACCCCTGTTAGGTTAAGTGGGAGGGTGAGAAGAGGCTTTTCTTGTTGTTTCTTAGGACTTTAAATGAGAGCACAAGAATTTCCATCTCTGGGACTGTCAGTGGAGTGGTTTTCCCAAATACTTATAGTTTCTTTAGAAATGGTTATTTCCTGTTTCTGTGTGCAACTGTTCAATTAGCCATGAGACCATACCTCAAGCTACCTGGGTAGGATGTTTTGCCCAGTGAAAAGTGTGAAAATGTTAACCCCAGTACATATATATACACACATATATAATATCTGCTGACAGCCATTTAAAATTTTCCAGGCAGTCTTTAAAAACTATAAATATGGTGATTGCAGGTGTCTTGTTTATAATCTGCAGGCCTGTAATCCTAATGCAGTCATTGAATAGGGCCATTGGCCCATGTAAATGGAATGTGGACTGAGCTCCCAATGCAGGAAACAGATTTAAAAATACCATAAGTAAGGGTCCTTGTAGTGGCCAAAGTAATTTTTGGTGGCACAACCCCCCCCCTTCCCCAAAGCTTTAAATGCAGTTTCAAGGTAAGATTAGCTGTTAAATTTCTCAGTCCTGGTCTCTCTTCTACACAGATAGATTGTCTAAGAATTGTGGTTTTTATTGGTGTTAGATTCTGAAGAAGAGAAATTAATTACATAATAATGGCCTACAAATTATGAGACTCTTGACAGAAGCCTCACTAGGAAATTCTTCCCTCTCTCAGCAAGTTCCAAGAGCTATGTCCCCAGCTCTGCCCAGCACCCACATTTCAAGAACCATGCTACACCCCAAATACTGAACCTGATCCAGCTGCACTACTAGTTGCTCTGGAAGGTGACACATTTAACACAGTTCATCTCTCCAGTGTCATTTGTATAAAAGGGTACAGAGTTTATTTTGCGTGCGCACACACACACACACACACACACACACACACACACACACACACACACACACGAGAAATAGATTTTGGGTAAGAGGACCTGGTTTTGAATCCCAGGTCTGCTACTTCCAACCTTTGTGACCTTGGGTCAGCCCTCTAGGCCTCATCTTCCTCATTTCAAAATTAGGAGGTCAGACTAGATAATATCAAAGGTCCCTTTTACTTCTAAGTCTATAATCCTATGATTAGGATATAGATATATATATGTATATATATATACATAATATATGCCTATATAAGAAATAATATTTCTATGTAAAGGCATATGTATGTATATATTATTGTTGTCTGGTTGTTTCAGCTGTACCTGACTCTGTGACTCCATTTGGGGTTTTCTTGGCAAAGATACTGGAGTGGTTTGCCATTTCCTTCTCCAGCTCATTTTACAGATGAGGAAACTGAGGCAAATCAGGGTTAAGTGGCTTAGACAGGGTCCTATAGCTAGTAAATGTCTAAGTCCAGATTTGAACTCAGACAGACGAGTCTTCCTGACTCCAGGCCTGGTACTTTATCGACAGCACCACCTTGCTTCCCCATATGTATATATTATGTAGTAAATATATGTGACATGTGTATCCTATTATTAGTAATCATATGTATAATCTGTGTAGGAAAGCATGCACAACCATGTGTGTATCTGTACACGTGTGTAATGCACATGTATGTATATGTGTGAGTGTGTGTGTGTGTAGTGCTATAGACCATTAAATTTGGAATCGAAGACCTCAGTTTGAACCCTAACTCTGTCCTTCATTACCAATGTGACCTTGGTCAAATAACTGAACCTCTCTCAGCCTCAGTTTCTCCATCTGTAAAATAAGGGAGTTGGACTAGATCATGTCTAGGCTTCTAGTTCTAAATTTATAACTCTTGGAGATTCTTAGATCCTAATTTGAAATTTTAAAAAATGACCCATACAGGCTGACCTGGGGGTCAGGCCAGAAGGACATTTGAAATCTTAAAGGTAGTTGCTGTTTTTTCCCCTTTCTCTTTATGATTATCTCTTTATCATTGCTGATGTGGTCAACAAAGATTTCTAGAAGGCAGTTTGGCTAGACACATAAAAAGCAGTGTGTAACCCTCATCCTGGTTAAGTTCATAGTTCCTTGAAAATATTACTTCAATTATCTGTTTTTATCTCTTCATCAGAGAGAAGACTCTTCTCTCTTCCCCACCACCTTTAAGTCAACAAATATGATTAACTACAATGCAAGGACCAAAACATAAATAATACTTACCCTCAAGAAGCTTACATTCCACGAGGGAATCTTTACAGCAAAGAAGTGAAAACAAAAATAATACATAGTAATTTCAAGTTGGGAGAGGGTAAATGTCTATGAGGATTTGGAAAGGCCTAAGGTAGGATGGAGGAGGCATCTGATCCCTATCCTAATGAGGCCAAGGATTCCTTTTTACCTATTTGTTCTATGACAGATATTGTCATCTGATTGAATGTTACTGACCTAGACCTGAAGAGAGCCATCTGAATAATACAGGACCTATAGCTTTAACCCGGAATCAAAACCCTCAGAGAATAGGACTCTCTTCAATCCTGGGCCCCAGATTTCAGGCATTCATTTTAAAGAAGGCCCTCAAGAATCAGTGTCTGCCAAGGAACCCTTCATTCAAAACAGAGGTGACCTCTTCCCCTCTAAGAATGAATATAAAGTGCCATGTATACATCAGGTGTACAATAAATGCTGGCCCAAATTGCTGTCTTCCCCCTTGCTATCCAGACAACTGTTTGAGGGACTATCCAATGCTCACTGCTTATATGACCTTGAGAAGTCCCTTACTTTCCTTGGACTTCATATGGCAGTGAGGTACCTTCTAGCTCTCAATCTATATAAATAATTCTTTGACTTTCTGACCCTATGTCTCTTATGCCAGCCCTCAGAAATGTAGCAAGACTATCCCATTACTGTGGCTTTATCGAAGTAGCACTGTTATGTCTTGGGGAAATAACTGAAGCTGAACAGAGGCCTTTGTTGTTCAGTCATTTTCAGTCATGTCCCATTTTGACCTGATATGAGGTTTTCTTGGCAAAGATACTGCAGTGGTTTGCCATTTCCTACTCCAGTGCATTAGGCAAACAGGTTAAGTGACTTGCTCAGGGCCACACCATAAGTGTCTGATGCTGGATTTGAACTCAGGTCTTCCTGACTCCAGGCCTGACTTTCTATCCACTGAACCACCTAACTGCTAGGTAATTCCTAACCTTTGCATTGTTATGTAAAGCTCTCTGAATTCTTTTTGAAAAAATAAGTGTATATTAGTGAAATAGAGCAAGAGACTTCAGGCAGGCATCGGGCTGCAAAGGGAAAACAATTGGCCAGCAATTGCAAGGTAACATTTACCTGGAGGATTTCTGCTTCCCCTTCTGAGTGTCAGGTTTGGAGTGTAAGAGCAACTGATTGTGTAACCAGCTTTGCAGAGCATAACTAAGGACCTGGTGATTTGTAGGAGGGCAGTGTTTGGTGCTGAACCCACATGCAAAAGACAGATAACCAGAAAAAGGGAAAGACCCAGCATCTGCTGCATCTGCAGCCCTGGGCTGGCTGCTCCTTCCCCAGGCAGGTGGAGTTGCGCCCTGAGGTGGGGATACTGAGGGGGACTTTGCAGCTCTGCTCCTGTAGTCAGAGGGGGCTGGGGGTGGGGGGCAGCAGGGCGTGGCTTTGAGTGGAAGTTCAGAAGCAGAAGAGTGACTGCTGCCTAGACCTGATGGTTAGTGGCAGGCAGCTGGCTACCACTTTCACTTAACCCTTTGTCATGGCAAGGACAAAGTGAGTTCTGCCTAAATGATTCAGTGAAGCCATTTTCCCTGATTGTCTTCCAAAATAGATGTAAAAAGAGGGAAAGTACAACTGTTGGGGGACTTGGAAAGTGGGAGGGTAAGAGGCAGTTATTAATTAAAGTACTAATGTGCTACAGTGGAGAAACCACCATATTTCAAGTCACCAATCCTAAATTTGTATCTCAGCTCAGTCACTACCTGTAGGATCTTGGGCACGTCTTCAGTTCTTCAGTTGTAAAATGAGGATTTTTTTTAATGGAGAATGGATTGCTTCAAGAATTGATGGGTTCCCCTTCCTTTGAGCTCTTCAAATACTTCCTTTCAAGTAGGCTAAGCAATGACTTATTGGGTATGTGATGGAAGCATTCCTTTAGAGTATAGTTGGACTAGATCGCCACTGATGTCCCAACTCTCAGATTCTATGATTCTGTGACCAGATTAGATCTAAAGTCCCTTCCAAATTTATATTCATGTTCCTGTATAGAAATTTAAGTGGGGTGGTGTATTTAGTGTATAACATCCATGTCAACTCAGGCACGTTAGAGGAAGACTGTAACCTGAGGAGAATAGATTTTTGGCCTCCTAAAATGAGTATCCATCAGATTTAAGTTCCAGGCTCAACACCATAGGCATATTTCAAGAAGTAACTATTCCATAATATCTGTGGGAAATTCCTGGGTGGAATTCCCCAGGTCTAATCACATTATATATTGGGAAAAGAGTGAACCAAAGGGTCTTCCTGAGCAATTTCACTGGGACTAAGGGGATGGGGGAAATGGCCAAATTATTTCCCAGCATCTGTTCTTCCAGGAGTCCTTAAAAACAATCTGACAGGCCTTGGAGTGAGCTTGTTTTCTAACCTATCAATCTGATGACTTGGTACTTTACAATCATTAGCATTCTGGATGGAATAACCTCCATGTCCAGTGATCATTACTTCCAGCTCTTCAGTTTTTCCTTCAGCTACTCTCACCCAGAAGGGAAAAAATGCACTCTAAATTTCATCCTATGGTTGCCATAACCCCTCTCCTCATAAGGCCCAACCCTCCCTTGTCTAATGTTTCCCTAGCAAGCCTATCAAATGAGATAATGTACATAAAAAGCCTGGTCAACAAAAAATTGCACAAATGTGAGTATTCTGTTCTAACTCCTGCTGGGACAGATTTTGAGACCATAAATCCTTACTGGGTTGGTCATTATGAAAGGGCATTTTTTGTGCTGTGAACCACAAGGCCAAAAACATGACAAAAAGGGAAAGGAGCAGGACCTTCAGTCCTGCCCCTCTGAGCTTCACAATACAGTTCTGGTCCCTTTTCTTGTTTAAAACTTAACTATTGTCTCAGAGGGGAAAAGGGCCTACTCAGACAGATGGAAATCTGTTCTTTTGGTAAAGACACTCCTGAGGAGGAGATTCTATAACAAGGGGCCTGAAATAGCCTAGTCCAGTCCAGAGTTTAATACACTGGCCTTATACCACCTCTTGTCAGCTGGGTGAAATGGTGATAGTTCAGCTGGCTGGGCCACAAAAGTTGAGTTAGAAGTTGTCACCCTGGGCCTGGTGGCCCCTGACCTCTGGGTATTTGGGCACTCTCTCTGCTGTCCAGTAGCAAACCTCACTGACCCCACCCTTCCTGAGGGCCTTCATTACATCAGAATGTCTTTAATACCATTTGACTGATGAAGGCAAAGAGAGTCCATTAGGATGCTGTTTTAAGCAGTTCTTTTTTTTTCTTATGTTTATGTTTAATGCTGGCCTCAACCTTTCCCTCCAGCAAATCGCTAGAGCAAATGAGAAATCAGTGCATTCTGACCTTCAAAGTTGGTGTTTCCCACCGAGAGAATGCATAAGGAGGGAGAGAAAGAGAGACATATATTTTTCATGCCTCCAGTAGGGAAAGCCACTTATTTCCATTTGCAAGTCAAGTGTATGCATGTGGTATGTGACTAGGAGTCCTTTTTCCTAAGCTTAGTGATAAGACTATCGGAAATCTTATGTGGCATGTGGGAAAGGGAAATTCAGAATTAGGACCTGAGATGGGAGGTCTAAGGATGTTGGACACTGCTGAGTCCAGGAAGTTACTATCTACCCATGATTAACCAGCCTTTCTGCTTCTGGGTAAAACTCAGCATAACAGGGCATTTGGACAGCAGGATGGAAGCTGTCTCTGAATAACCAAATTAAACCTTTATGGTGATTGAGAAAGTAAATATATAAAATCCAAAGCAAATTTAAGAATGACCTTTTAAAAAAAGTGGTGGGAGAGGAATTTTAGCTTTATAGAACCAACGAAATCTGAAATGTGGGCCATCTTGTTTTATGTTAAGGCAAGTATGAACAAATGTTAATCTAGGTTCTACCTTCTTCACCTCTGGCTTATACAGACAGTCACCTGGGAGAGAGAGTTCCTGCCAAGTGTGCCAGTGAGGCAGAAAAGGCCAAAATGGATGCAGAAATTCAGCATAAGAGCTCTCTTGCCAAGTCTGGCTTCTCAGGAATGAATGGCATATCAGACACGAGCTGTGTGATGATGGGCAAGTAATGTAACCTCTCTGGGCCTCATTTCTAAAATGAGAAGGTTGTGCTAAGTGGCCTCCAAGATCCCTTTCCTTTAAATCTGTGACTCCTGAATTATCTCATCCATAATATGAAGGATTTGGACTCAGTGCCTTTTTGATATTAAAAAGGGATGTAGAGACTTGAATAAGAGGGGTAGGGTTTAAGCAGGCCCTGGCCTAAGTTGCTGACACCTTTTTAAGATGAGTGACTCTTTGTAGTAGAGGTGGGATCTCAGAAAAAAGCTTCTTTCTCCTTAAGATTTACACATGCTAGGGCGGCTAGGTGGCGCAGTGAGTAGAGCGCCGGCCCTGGAGTCAGAAGGACCTGAGTTCGGATCCAGCCTCAGACACTTAACGCACACACAAACAAAAACCTAACCGTGTGACCTTGGGCAAGTTACTTAACCCCAATTGCCCTCCAAAAAGCAAAAAAACAAAAACAAAACAAGTATAGAGGGGGTGCAAACCTGTACTGGTAAAGAGAATTTCCTAATCTAGGAGTCCCTGTTGGGGAATTTCTCTGTAAGGGTTCCTGGACAACCCATAGATGAGACTGGAGGACAAATAACTTGAGAGATTGAAAGAAAAATTTATGGGGCAGCTAGGTGGCACAGTGAGTAGAGCATTGGCCCTGGAGTCAGAAGGACCTGAGTTCGGATCCAGCCTCAGACACTTAACGCACACACAAATAAAAACCTAGCCATGTGACCTTGGGCAAATTACTTAACCCCAATTGACCTCCAAAAAGCAAAAAAAAAAAAAAAAAAAAAGATTTACATATGTTGGCCATGGCCACTTCCTCATATTTTGATTAAGATTTCAAATATTCCATCCAGAACTTTCAGACAGTTCTGATAAAAGACTTTGGAAAATGTTCTTTGAGCAGTATGGAAAGAATATGGGCTATGGAATAAAAAAGGGCTTGGGGTCCTGTCCTGGCTCTGCCTCTTGCTATTTCTGTGACCCATTTAAAATTTTTTTAGGGGGAACAACTCAGTTTCCTCCATAAAATAAGAAGATTGGACTAAATGGCTTCCAAGTTTCCTTCTAGCTCTAAATCTATGACCCTGTGACTTGGGATGCCTAAGAAATCTTGAACTAAATAAGGGGTTTGCTGTAGATAAGTCATTGAGCAGTGGAAGCATCTGTAGTCTTTCCCAGGAGCCTTGGGATCCAGGTTGGATTATCTAGGCTTCCTGCCAATGGGGATAGACCCCATCCCTCTCTCCCAAGGCCCAGTTGGATCTGATCCCAAAGTCAGACAATCATTTCTCTGTTGCTGTTCTCTCTAAGCATGTTTTGCGGTTGTGATTGAAGAAGCTTGGTCCAATATAATCTTACAACTTCAGGCCTTGCCCACCCTTCCTTTTCTTTAGCTACTGAGTCTTGCCTCCTCCTTTGGGCCAGAGCAAAAGTCACCTCTTTTCATCCAAAGATAACCCAGTTGTGTGTCTATAGATCATTCATGGCTGTATATAATACAATTCAGGTATGGAGTAAAATAGAACTTTCCTCTGATGTTTGTTCTTTCCCATTTTGGGGAAAAGGAGGTAAGCAGGAGGAGGCGTGGAAAGATGGAAAGAATGCTAGATTTGGGTTTGAGCTGCAGTTCTGACATGCTCTGTTTTTGTTCCTGGACAGGTCTCTCTGAGACTGTCTCCTCATCTGTTAAATGAGAGCATTAGACTAGATGAACCCTGTGGTCCTTTCCAAGGTCATAACATTCTGCCATTCTGGATGCATTAGAGCTATAGGCCCTAAGATCAAGGAACAGTGTTTTAGTAGAAAAAGTAACCCATAGCTGTTTGAAGAGTTGTGTTTTGGAGGCCCCTACTGATAGGTTCTCTGGAATTTAGTTTCAAATATATAAGTAGAGTAAATGGCTAAGAGCCTTGGGTACTCTCTTGATCTGACTTTCAGATGTTTCATTCTTTTCTGTTTTTCTAATTACCTGGAAATATGGATATAAATATCACATGTTAACGTTAGCATTTGTTATCCTATATGCTAAGATAAAATATTATATAATAATACTTAATAGTACATGAAACTGAATTATTTATCTTGTGGTTTATATTGGAGTTTAGGAGGTAGCTAACTGCACTGTGCACAATCATAGCACAATATTCATCTTAAGAGGCAAAAAAACCCAAAAAAATCCTGCACATAAAAATAACTCCTAAAAACACCTGCAGAGAAATGGCTCAGAGGCCTACACTTGACACCATTGTGGGGCATTATGGTTTTTGATACCATTGCTTGCTTGTTTGTTTGTTTGAACATTAGTGATGAAGGGAGAAGAATGTGCTACAGAACAACCTTGTTTTTCCTCTCATTGCCAGTCTTATTTCCCCATCGTAATTAGCTATATATGCATATCTAGTGAAAATCACTCTTGTCTTATCAAAGGAGAGCATGGGTCCTGTTTGTGTGCTTACATGGCCTGCATTGTACCACAGGCCAGGCCAAGGGCACTCTAGGGCAGTGCCTCACTGAGCTCTTCTTCACCACTGAGGATGAGATTTAGTCCTAGTAAGCACTTTTGGGTCAAGTGTCCTCCTACCTTCTATCTAAGGGAGAAAGGATGAGAAGGAATTTCAAAAGAGACTCACCCGCCAGAGCTTTGGCAATTTGATATTCATGGTGCTTAATGACAGGACCTTGACTCTTTGTCCTGCTGTAGTGGGTAGAGCCCTGGGCTTAAAGTCAGGAAGACCTGTGTTGGAATCCTGCCTCAGGCACTTATGACCTCTAGGACCTAAAGTCACTTATACTTTCTGGGCCTCAGTTTCCTCATCTGTAAAATGAGGGGCTTGGACTCAGTGACCTCTACTGGCCTTCCAGTTCTAACTATGATCCTGTAAACCTCCTAGGCTATTTTCCTGATCTTGTTCTCTTTTTTATAAGAGGCATTACCATACTAAGAGGAGAATTAAAACTACACAGAGAAACAGTAAAGCAAAGTTCCTATTTGGAACTGTGCCTTGGACGTAATCTATGAAAGCTGGTCCTCGCCTCGCCAGGGCTTTTTCTTTACATCTGAATTACAGATGACTTTTGGCCCCTTGTTGAAAACTGATGGAACAGTTTAGGCAAGGCATCTGTCTGCCCTAGGAAAGGTTCAAAAAGTATAGGCCTACCTCCTTCCCCTCCACTGTCCAAGAGAGGCTTTGAGCTTTCTCGTAACGTGTGGAGCTTGATTTACTGTGGCTATACATACCAATATATTGGTATACAAATACCAATTTTTGTACCAACTGGTACAAACCAGTATCAAATGCTAGTATTATTTACATGTGTGTATACATACTATATACACATAGGAGGCCTGTAACTTTTTTATTACAGAGAATTCATTTGGAAATTCTCTCAACTAATGTAGTTGGCAATGAACTGTAACTTTTAAGTCTTAGAGAGTTATCTGGGGCACTAAGAATGTAAGTGACATCAAAGGACCTTGGAAATAATCTTATCCTCATGACAAATATATCTTTATAATTTATGCTTTTTATAGTAACATTAAAAAATGCCTCTTCAGACATACACCTTTGCCTGTCTCTAGGCAAGACACTATTTGGTGGTCTTGAGAAGCTTAAGTTCTGCATTATGGGAAAGAAAGAGTGGGTCCCCTAGGTGGAAAAAAAGTTGGAAAACTATTACTGTAAGGTCATTCTAGCCTTATAAACAAGTGCTTAATAATTTCTTTACCCATCTATCCATCAAAGCCAAAGGTCTTAACATAGCAGGTAAGAATAATAGTCTTTCTGCCCATTGATTGACCAACAACTTGGACCCTACCTTCTAGCAGCTGAGAAGAATTCTAGATTATTTTCTTCTTTGCCAAATGTCATTCTGGCTAGGGGTCCCACTCAGCTACCTCATTTATACATGTCACAGATGAAAACAATTTATATATTTAGGTGGTCACTAAGAATCATTTTGACCTTCGTGTATTATATGAAAAGAGAAAATCTTAGCATTTCCCTTGAGGAAGTCAGAAGAGGCCATAGTTGGAATCAGGGGTTCTTAACCTGATGTATCCTAATTTGTTTGATAAATATTTTGATAACTGTATTACAGTATAATATACATCATATTAGATAGCTAATATACATATATAATTTCAATATATTATACTTTGTGACAGCATAGTATATATTATATTAGATAGGTAATATACACACACACACACATATATATATATATATAATTTCAATATAGTATACTTTGTGATCCCCATGTATTTTATTTTATGCATACAAAAACATTTTTTCTGAGAAGGGGTCCATAGATTTCACCAGACTGTTGGGGGATTCCATGCAGTAATGTACTGGTAAATGTTTAACAACTGACTTGGGGGAGGGGAGTTATTGCACACTACACAATTTTAAGTTTAATGTGCAGCATTAACATTTTCTCCATCACAGTTAAGTCTAGACAATCAACAAAACAATAAATCAAGCCCTGATGTGCTGATTTCCAAGGTAAATTGTCACACTGAAATTTCTAGAGTGGTTGCCATTAGGCTCCACTACAAAGAAAGATAAGGAAGAATACTGGGTGGGGGGTGGCTAGGTGGCGCAATGAATAGAGCACCAGCCCTGGAGTCAGGAGGATCTGAGTTCAGATCAGGCCTCAAGACACTTAACACAAAAACTGGCCATGTGACCTTGGGCAAGTCACTTAACCCCAATTGTCCTCCAAAAAGCAAAAAAAAAAAAAGAAGAAGAAGAAGAAGAATACTGGGCCCTTGTCACTGTGCAACACATACGTGGTTACAAGATTGCCAGCTCCTCTGGGGCCTCTTACTGTGTTTTGAGACAGTGTGAAGTGAAAGAATACAGAGATGGGAGTACAGTGACCTAAGTTTTTAATTTCACCAGCTGTTTGATGTTGAGCAAATCACTTCTGTCTCTGATACTGTCTGATTGTCCTCATCTGTAAAATAAGGGACTTTTACTAGATGCTTTTGAAGGTCTCGTGGGCAATTCTCATAGATCATCTATAAAATGAAGGGGTTGAATTAGATGAACCTCATGGTTCAGTAGGAAGAATGCTGGATTGTCTTGCTGAACTTGGAATCATGGGACCTACCTGAGTTCAGATCCTAACTCTGACACTTAATACCTGTGTGACTATGGGCAAATCACTTAATCTCTGTGGGCCTTGGTTTCCTCATTTATATAGTGCTCCCTGTGTACAATTATTATCTCATTTAATCCTCACCACAGTTAAATGGAGATAGGTACTGTTATTATTCCCGTTTTACAGATAAGGAAATTAAGGTAAACAGAGGTTAAATTACTTGCCCAAGGTCATATAGCTAGTAAATATCTGAGGCTAGTATTTCTCTTTGTGTAAGTTGCTGGATGTGGTTCTCTCTATTTCTCTATTGATTTCTCATGACCATCTCTCCTCCTCTGTTCCCATTCAGCCTTTAGGAGAGGACACAGGCCTTTCCTCTCCCCCGAGATTTGCTTTCTGAAAAGGGCAGATAGCCCTCCTCTCAGTCAGTGAGCTCATATGTCTAGATCTGGAGGAGATCTGAGAGGTCATCTAATCAAACCTCCCCCATTTAATAGATAAAGAAATGGAGGCCCAGAGAGATTATGTGATTGTCCAAATGTCACATAGAAAACAAATAGAAGCATCAGCTTTGGAACTAAAGTAGGTGACTCCATGCTTTTTTTTCTTTGAGGGAAACAAGGTTGAGGGTCCGGGTGGGGAACCGTGTAAATAATAAACAGATGAGGTTACAAAGTTACAGAATTCCTAACTATTCAGCTTTGTCAGATTTGCAAATATGTGGAGAATTTAGCCCAACTCTTTCATAGTCCTTCTTCTCTGCCCTGGTTAAATGACTTCTTTCAGATCTTCTTGGGCCAGCTAATCATATCCCTTTGGGCAGAATGTTAGCTCTAGACCTTTCTTAATGTAGGTTTTAGTTGGGATAAACACTTATTTTCTCAACTTTTCCAGAATCTACTCTGCTGATTGTAGCTCTGGGTATGGAAACCCCAAGCTTATGAGAGCTCTCATTTTCTACAAGTACCTCTAAATGGTTGGTTCTTCTGGGTTTTCTTCCTGAGACTGAATGGCTACTTACTACCCGTAGGACACATTTCTTAACTTCTCTGGGCTTTAGATTACTCATTTGTAAAACCAGAGGCTTATACTAGATGCTATCTAAGGTCCCTGAGACAAGATTTCACTTCCCCGAGCCTCAGTTTCCTCTTTTGTAAAATAAAATTATTGAATTAGATGACCTTTAAATTCTTTCAGCTCTAGAGCTATCATGTTTTAATCTGTCCTCTTAGTCCTAATTGGTTTGCCAAAAGAAAATTTACTAGCCAGAAGCATCTTCCCTTATTAATGAAATGCCTTCTACTGTTATCCTTTGACCTTAAACTAAGGTCTTGACCTTCCTTATTCTATTTTGCAAACAAGGCTGCCATGATCCCTTTCCAGGAGAGCTCTAGAGTAAGACCCTATACAATCCCTTAGCATAGGCCTCTTCTAATAGCCCTCCCACCATATTATTTCAGGAATTCCCTAGTTCAGAAACTGTTTCAGTTCCTCTTATCAATCAGTGAATAAGTAATAAATGCCTACCATGTGCCAGGCATCATGTTAGGTGCTGGGGATGCAAGTACAAAGAATTAAATGATTGTTACTGTAAATGCCAATTTCATGTTCAGGGCATTCCATTGTGGTTCATGCTCCATTCCCATGGAAAGTAGCTTTCTAGGTTCCAATTTTGCAATTAGGAAAAAAAATAATATAAATATACTGTGAAGAAGGGCAGCACCCCCCCCAATATATACAAACTGCCAGATTAACACATGCATGTATATTATATATTTGTATACATGTGTGCATGTATGTACATGTGTGTATGCATACTTGTCTAGTGTAATTTTAAAAATAACAACAGCTACTAGTTCTACATACACATACACTCTCTACTGCCAATAAATGTCAGGTCTGGACCTACAAGGCAAGTCTAAGGTTATGGTTAGTGTTCTAGGATATTGACTTGCTAGAACCAGGCGTGGGAAGGATAAGGGAGGGAAATAGCTTGATATCCTGGGGAAAGCCCAGGCTCTGGAGAAAGAGGACCTGAATTTGCATTTCTGCCTCTCTTGCTTATACTCTGTGTGACTTTGGGCAATTAAAAGACTCCCTTGGCCTCAGTTTTCCCCATCTGTAAAATAAAAAGTTGGACTAAATTGTCTTAAGGTCCCTTACAGTGTTAGATCCCAAATCCTCATTAAACATCTGCATATGGGTTGTCTGGTTGCCCTACTGAAATCTTCATGTTATAGGGAAGAAAACTAAGTCACAGAGAAGATTAGATTACTGCACAAGACTGAATGATGAAATGGGATATTGGCATTCAGGCAGTGTTATTTTTTTTTAAAGCATATCAAACTATTTCATTCTTACATAAATATCTTTATTTAGTCAACTATACTTCTAGAAAAGAAGGTTTTTGTTTTCCGACAATGTTCAAAATTAGCATGAGTGGAAATGACTTCTTTAGCAAAGAAGTATCTTTTCCATTCCCAGAGGTCCTGCAAACTTTTTTTTTTTTTGCCATGAACTGGAATATTTTGCACTTTTAGGAGGGAAAAGTGACTACTTGAATTTTGTATCTGCAAGTAATGATTGCCTTTATGTCTAGAATTCCAGTTGTTGATAAATTGCTATATTTCTCTATTCTCATATCTACAAGCTATCTTGATGGCTTCGGGCACCTCCAAAGCTGTTTGTGAAGGAGCAGCCCTAGAGACAAGAACTTTTTAGTTCATATAATTCTCTGAGACTTTCTTGCTCGTCTTTCTTCCTCTTTCTGTTTGCTCATTTTCTTAGTAAGTGCTCTCCCTCGCCAGCTACCTTGGCACTGTTATCTTGGCAGCTCTGGTGTGAAAGGATTTCTCTTTTGCAGGTAGAAATACAAAAGAAAGAGGAAGGGGTAGGTAGAAAAAAAAAAGGAAATCAGAGGCACTAAATCTAGGAAAAGTTGCTTTGCAACTCAACTCATTTTAGAGGGCAAGACCATTCTGCCCTATCAAGAGGGAAGGTACCTTAAGGCAGAGATAGAGAGATTAGAAAGACAGATACACAGATACACAGGACATAGACAGAGATAGTTAGAGAAAGGTAGAGTTAATAAGCATTTATTAAATGCTTACTATGTGCCAGACATTTATGCTAAGCACTAGGGATACAAATGCAAGCAAGATAGTGCCTGTCCTGAAAAAAAAAAAACTTACATTATAATGGAGGAAGACTACATATAAAGGGAAACTGGAAAAAGGGATAAGGTGGGTACTGTGGTGGCCTGGAAGCAGGGCTTAGAGAGGCCTGGGCCCCAGAAAACCAAAGCAAAAACGGATGTTGTTTGCAAGAATAAACCCCAAAATATGAAGTAGTTTTAGAAAGAAATTTGTTAGGTTGTTTGGTAGAAGGGAGCAAGCTATAAAGGAGATGTGACTCCCCTTTCCTCTAGGCTCTGGGAGGTTTATATCATATAGGATTTGGACAAGAATACCTACCCATTAACCACAGGTACACAGTTAAGCAATTTTGCCCAGAAGGAAACATGTAAACAAGGCAGATCGAGATGGATATCAGAAAATGTAAACATTCAATAAAATCTGGGTGAACCCATAGCATGAGCTTGGGTAGACCTGTATTAAATAAGACCTGGGTGTGAAGACAGAATAAGAATATTTTGGGTGGGTCTGGAAACTGGGAGAACCCAAAATTCCTTGTAACCATGTATGATATTTGTAGAGAGTTACTGAGGTCAGGAAACATTCTGGGTTCAAACAATCTCTAATCACATAAAGTTAGATTTAAACAGTATGATAAATGATAAATAATAATATATATGGACCTATTAGAACTAAGGAATCCAGGAATGAAGTCCAAATTAACTAATAGGGAGGAGGTAGAGAAGGTGACTCTAGTCAAGGAGAGATAGCATGGTAGTTGGTAAGACTTGGGAAGTATCCCAGTTACATATCAATGAATTCATCCATGAATTCGTTATTGTGGGTCCATGACCACCAATACAGATCTCAATGCCTCCCCTCCTCTTGTGGTCTCCCCAGAATCATTAAGCAGCATGCATGGTAGAGTAGATTTGGAGTCAGAGCACATGGTTCATATCCCACTTGGATTTGGAGTCAGAGCACATGGTTCATATCCCACTTCTGTCGCTTAATTTCTCTGCTCCCTTTTCCTTGTGAAAAATGAGGGAGTTGAACTAGTTGACTTCCATGTACCCTCCCAGCTGTAAATCTATGACCCAATCTTCTGATTATAAACATCTGCAAACTTAACTGGCCTGGAACCTAGGTCATTGCTGGACTCCTATTGGACACTTTTCTAGATTGGTAGGCCCTTCCAGAACATGAATTCTGCTGGCATAGACTCAAAGAAAGTAGGATTTCCATCTACATTGATGAAGCTTTGGGGATAGGGAATAGATGTGATTCCAGTAATATAAGGAACTCCTAGTGAAAAAACTCCTTCTACTAATGTAGCTTAGCATCTTTTCTTCACCTTACAGCCTTACAGAAGTTTCTCTAGGGCACTCAGGTGAAGTGACTTTCCCAGGACAACACACCCCCAAATAAGGGACAGGATTTGAGGTCTTCCTGTCTTCAAGAACCATTCTCACTGTCTCTTTAGTAGCCTTTAGTAAATAAGTCATTTTTCTACAAAAGATGGACTCATCTTTTGGAAAATATATGTTCAGATGGCCCACATACCCATTTTGAAAGACCTTAAGGAACATCTCTGAACCCCCCCTATTAAGATCTCTGCAATGCATTTGTGGTTGATTTTAAGCAATTACTAAACACCAGGTCTTTTTAAAGAAAGTCTCATTCCTACATATCTGCCAGAAACAATCATTCTCCACAGAAATTGATGTTTGCATTCAAAGAAGTGCCAAAATCTCCATGGTTAAGATTTTTTTTCAAAAGAATGCTTCTACAGAATAGAAGTGGAAGCATTCAACATTTTCTTCTCCCTACCTTTACCAAAGTTAATTCTGACTTGAATTGGAGGAGGGAAAATTGAGGGGAAAGAAGAGGGAGGTAGGAGATGGTGATGAAGGTATGGGGAGACACTTCTGAAATAGTCTTGGCCTCCTTGATGGATTGCAGATGACTAAACCTGAAGAAAGCATAAGTATAAAAAAATCTTAGAAAAGAGCCTGCTAATTTCTTCTTTGAGTTTGTTCCACCACTAAGACATTCCCTGTAACCAAGCATTAAGATTTCATTTCAGGACTTTGACCAAGAGGAATAAGCTTAATTTTAAATCCAGTCAGCTAGTCACGAGGTAAAGTCATTTCTCTAAAAAAATCATGCTTTATTTGAAGAAAGTAGGGAAATCCTTATCCAGAAAAAGAATATGTCTTCCAGTTTGTCTGAACTTACTAAGGGCAACTGGGAACTAAAGACAAAGGAGTCCCGTGGGAAATAGATAACTGTAAAAAAAAAAAAACAACAAACAAACAAACAAAAAAAAACAACCCAGCCTATACTTGGTACAGCAAGCAACTTTCTCTATGAATTTTTTTCCCTTCTGCTCAGTCCCTGACTCTGCCACTGTTGGCTTATAACATTGGACAAATCATTTGATTTCTCTGGGCCTCAGTTTACTCATCTGTATCATGAAAGCATTGAACTAAATGTTCTCTACAGTACCTTCCTGAGTGCTAATAGTCTATAATTCTATGAAGATGCTATGACATCCTAACTCTCTTCTCCCTTCTTTAGTTTTCTAGGCTTAAAATACAAGTTCACTTATAGGTAATAATATGGCATATTTCTTTTAAAAGCATGTTGGTTTAGTGCTGTGTTAATTATATAAAGGGATGCACAAACTTCTCTCTTATTTAGAGAAATGGAGAGATTGGCCTTTAAATTGAAAGAGGATGTTTGCTAATTTAGGTATGTCTCCAAAAATTGTTCTTTCAAGAGGGTACCAGAAGGTGGATAAACATGCAATACCATTTTCTCTAAGATGTCTCTTGGGAATTTAGGGTTGTTTTGTTGTTGTTGTTGTTGTTTTCCAGTGTACTGAAAATCAGCTTTGTGGCTGCAGGGTGAGGAGGAAATTTATAAGTTATTCTTTTCCAAAGAAGCCTAGCAGAAGATGCTAGCGGACTTCAATGGCTCGTGGCTCTGTGGGTTTCTGCTCTGCCATATGCTTTGAGCATAGGGGATATGACTCAATGACAGTGGCTGTTTGAGAAGCAATTGAGTTTAGAAAAACAAACAAACATGAAATTACACCTGTTATGGGAGCAATCCTAAAATTTTAAACAAAATTTCCTAACTACTTGACTGACTGTAGGTCTTCATGAAACACCTCTCAATGAGATGCATATACACTTCTGATCCAGCATTTCATACAGCTCTTTCCAATTCATGGGAAATTTCTAATGGCTATCACTACTAAAAAGCTGTCTTCCTAACATAAGAAATTTAAAATGATATGTTCTCCATCAATCACTATTTTAGATTTGCGTTGTTAAACTGCTGCTGTTTGAGTGTGCTAAGAATTCTTATCTTTGGTCTCAAGATGAGATGATAACAAGTGGGATCTTTCTTGGTAACAATCCATGGAGTCTAGAGTACATTGGTAGTGGGGCACCGTCCAACCCTTTGCTCACCCTGAGCAGGCAGCACTGCAGGCAGAAACAACAGTTTAATTCAGTTTGGAGTGATCAAGTATTTACTGGAGCACCTCATCTGTACTCAGCACTTCTAGGCACTATGGGGTGGGGGTGGGGGGGGGTGAGGGAGAGACACAAAGAGATACTTGACCTAATCCCTGCCCTCATGAAGCCTACAGACGCATTGGGTAGTCTGACACACTTCTAGGCTGAGTAACACATAACACAGTTTAATCCCCTGGAGTTTCAAGAGATAAGAACTCTTTTAACCCTTATTGCCGCTATGAGTACTTTAAGGACCCACAACTGTCTTTGTTCTTATATTTATATCTCCAGCACTTAACGTTTAGTACAGTGTTTAGCACATGGTAAGCAATTAACAGATGCCTTTTCATTCATTCATTAACTGTTCATTTGTTCATTCATTGCTTTTGGATGTTCATGCCCCACTTCTACCATAATATCTAATCCTTCATATGCACAACTCAGGATTCAGAGATTCATGGTTGCCTTTTACTGGCATAGCTTGGTTTGGAGTGTGCTATGTGGCTGATCTGCAACTGTTTTTTTTTAAAGCAATTGGGGTTAAGTCACTTGCTCAAGGTGACACGGCTAGTCATTCTTTATGCGTGGGGGCTCATTTTCTGAGGCCGGATCTGATCTCGGGTCATCCCAACTCCGAGGCTGGCACTCTTACTCACGGCGCCACCTAGCCGCCCCTTTAGGGCAATTGGGGTTAAGTAACTTGCCCAAGGTGACACGGCTAGGTTTTTGTTTGTGCGGATTAAGTGTTGGAGGCCGGCTCCGAACTCAGGTCCTTCTGACGCCAGGGCCGGCGCTCTACTCACTGCGCCACCCAGCCGCCCCTGATTTGCAACTATTAAAAGATATTTCCAGAGTCACGAGGACCTGAGTTCAACTATCCGTGTGACCTTAGGCAAGTCACTTAATCCCAATTGCCCTCCAAAAAGCAAAAAAAAGAGAGAGAGAGAGAGAGAGAGATTTTCATCTTGGATGGAGTAAGTCAGTTATTATATCCTAGCCTGGCCCATCTTTTAGTCTGGATGAGAGCAAACCAATGGTAGAGTTCCTTGTGGTTAATGTCCCTCTTAACAAAAAATGGGAGAGGGGAACATGTAGTTAATTATAACTTGCCCCTAAGGTGATAGAGTTTATTATTATTATTATTATTTATTATTATTATCCTTATTTCTGCATCTCATTGGCACAGGTTAGAGAATCTGAGGAAAAAGAATGAATAATTTTTGGATGACTCAGATGCACCACGCTGGACAGCTCCCAGCCTCTGTGAGTCTCTCTGGGCTCCAGGAAGGTGAGGATGGGAGTGAGAAAAGAGTCACTCCTTGCACCTACCAAAGGAGCCTCTAGGAAGTTCAGTGGAGAAGAAGGGTCTGTGTATGCAAAACCTCCCATCCAAAGCACTTTTGACCATGTTTGGAAAGGCATGAGGAGTAGGCAGGCAGATGGGGAGAAGTTTTCATAAAAGGGGAGGGGGGTGGATTTTCCTTTATTAAGTTCCTTTGACCTCAGATGAATACCTCAACTCTCACTCCCACCCGCTATAGTGCTGGGGTTTGACAGTCCCATGGAGCTCTCTGGTGGTCAGATCACATCAGGCACATTGTTTTCCATTCTGGACAGTACATTTTTAAAAGGGACAAACCAGAGTGTACCCAAAGGAAGGCAGCCAGCTAATGAAGGGACTGGAAATTGTTTGATAGGGAATAGGTAAAGGAACTAGGAGTATTGACCCCAAAGTGTGGAAAATTAAGGGAAGAATGAAATTGAAACTGAAAATATTTAAAAGGGTTGTAACATGAAAAGGGAAGATAGATCCTCCTTGCACAAGGTGCAGCAAGGCAGATTTTGGCTCAGTATAAGAAAGAACTTTCTAACAGTTGAACAGGCTACCAATGGATGTACTGCCACAATAAGTAGTGCATCCCTCATCCCTGGTAACTATTCAATCACAGGACAATGACTATTTAGTAGACATATGCCTAGTTGGGCAGCTTGGTGGTGTGGCGGATAGAGAGTTTGATCTGGAGTCTGGAAGACTTGAGTTCAAATCCAGCCTCAGACATTACCCAACTCTGTGATCCTGGGAATGGCATTTAACCTCTGTCTCAGTTTCCTTATCTGTAAAATGGAGACAGTAATCACATGTACTTCCCAGGGTAGTTGTGAGAATGAAGGTGATATAATATTCATAAAATAGTTTACAAAACATAAGGCACTATATGAATGCTTGGTATCATTATTATATTGGAGGAAGGATTCCTACAGCAGGTGGCAGATTGGACCAGATGACCCATAAGGTCTGTTCCAACCTTAAGATTCTATGACTGTGAAATATGGTATAGGGCTACAGTTTTAGGCTCTCGTTAGCTGTAAAATGAAATAAAGACTCAGAAACAAACAAAAAAAAACCCAAACCAATCAAACTAGTGACTTACTCCATATGAAGAAAAAGGAGGAGTTCCTCAGATCTCCAAGATACTGTCTGACCAGGGAAAAGTGCTAAATAACAATTTCATTTAATTTCATTATTAATTAATGAATTAATGAAATTAATTTCATAATAATTCCATGAAGAATTTTATCAAGGTTCAGGAAGCTGGAAAAAATTAAAAGGGACTGTGTCAGATTAGCATTCTAATTCTACCATTTTCTGCTTCAGTCACATAGTCTGAGCCTTAGTTTTCCCATCTGTAAAGTGGAGATAATTATAATTGCCCTCCCTACCTCAGAGCTGTTATGAGGTTCAAATGAGAAAACTCTTCAAAAGCACTTAATTTGTGGAGGAAAAAAAGCCCTTTATAATCAGTAAAATGACATATCTATTTCGTTGCTTTTCCCAAGTTAATGTTATTAACCAGGCCATTGAACATACATGCATTTATGGAAGGCAGTATGGTACAGGAGAAAGAATACTTATTCTGGAGTCAGAAGACTTGGATTTATATGCTGCCTTTGATGCTTTTTACCTGTGTGACTTGAGTAAGTCACTTAACCTCTGCCTCAGTTTCCTCATCTGTAAAATGAGGGGGTTGGATTAGATGACCACTAAGGTCCCTTCCAGCTCTGGGTCTATGATCCTGTGACTTTGAAATCTTTTTTTTTTTTTAATTCATGCTGTCTTGATTCCCTTCTCCTAGGTGAGCGACCCTTTCCTTGCACGTGGCCAGACTGCCTTAAAAAGTTCTCCCGCTCAGATGAGCTGACCCGCCACTACCGAACCCACACCGGCGAAAAGCAGTTCCGGTGTCCGCTGTGTGAAAAGCGCTTCATGAGGAGTGACCATCTGACCAAGCATGCCCGGCGTCACACTGAATTCCACCCCAGTATGATCAAGCGATCTAAAAAGTCCCTTGCAAATCCTTTGTGAGACCCTGGATGTACCAGGGGAGGTCCAGGACAGCAAAAAAGACAAAAAAGAAAGAAAGAAAGAAAAAAAAGACCCTCAGAGGCAAACAGACAAATGGAAAAAAAACCCCAAGCCCCAGAGGTGGCCCACTTTTCAGCACAGGAAGGCAACTGCTGTACAGTCGACATTCAGAGGTTTTCTCTCCTTGCATTTTTTTAAGCACATATACCTGAGGTTGCAGAGTCAACAGTCTTAAACCATCTCTGATTAAGGAGGGAGAGCAGATGCATTGGGGGGGGGGAGAGGGAGGGATCCAGGGGGTGGGCTAAGGGTAAGGGGTAGTAATTTAAGGAATCAAAACACTGGTGTACATATGTTTGACCGGGTGAGTTGGCCTGTGGCTATCACGTAGTGATTCCAGGGCCATTATGCTTGCTATCTCTCCGAATTTTGTTTTTGTTTTCCTTTTTGATGTATTCCGCTGTGTGCTTAAATTTCCTTAGCAAAACCACTCTCTGAATCACATTAATTTAGGAGTAAAAATGGGTAGCACAGCCTTCTCTTCCGGAAGCAAGATCACCCCTCAAAAGACTTGAAAACAGAGACAGCTCCTAGGCGGTGGGTATGCACACGTTCAGCTTCTGCTGTACTAAAGACAAACCTTTCTCTCAGAGATTACGCTAAGTTCACCCCCTTTACAATCTTCTTTATATGAATTCTTCTCTTTTGAACCTAGACTGTACTTTTATTTGCTATGACAAAAGTCGAGTAAGTTAAGCTCATGCTTTAAAGTTGAGATCAAAGATCCCTTTGGCATCTTGTTATAAACCTGCTTATTTAGATCTGTCATTTGTTGCCAAGTACAGACTAGGAAATCGTGATCAAGATGGGATCACTGGTATGCAAGCAGCTCAGATTTGAATTTAACTCAACTAATTGGACAGAGTTTCCTATCCTTTCTGTTCACATCATCTTACTGTACCATAATGCCACGGATGGGCAGGGCTTTTCCTCTATTGTATTTTGTTTGATTGGGTGCCTAACAACAGCTACTTAGGTCTTGAAACCTGCTGGTAGGTTAAAGGTCTCTTCTTCCCATGTTCATGTAAAACCCCCACTCACAGGAGCAAGAGTTACCAAAAAAAAAAAAAGGGAAAATTGAGCTGAGATCTAGAAAGAGAAATAAATATTCTCAGCAGGTGATGTCCATGAAAATTGCTAAGGTGATTTCAGAGAGCACCCTACATAGCGACCACTTTTAGAGAGCATAGGCAGTTGGATTACCGTACCACCCTGAAAACATATCGCCATATTTTTACGGCATAAATTTCACCACTACATACTTTGTACTGAACATAGGTGTCTACAAAGGCTAAAAAACCACTATCTCGACAATAGAGCATGGACCTAAAAGCTGCATTTTTGGCCTTCAAAGCTAAGTAGTCAGGAAAAAAAAAACATCAGCTGCATTTTCAGATGGAAAGAGACACCTCAAAGGAGGAAAAACAGAAGCGACAGTGGGGAAATGTTTACATTTTTTTTTCATAAATAAAACTTTCTGAACATTTTGTTATCAGATCTTTAAAACAGGGAGCTAAGGTACACACTCTAACTTATCCATGTTTATAGAGCTTGTCATATAAGATTAGGGTGCATGCCTGTAGTGAACACATTATTTTACCTGACAGAAGCCTGCTTCTAGTGCAGAAGCAACAGCAACATAAGACTCCCAGAGAGGGGAGCCTCAAAGTCGCTTGCTTGGTCTGTTTACCAGTGTTGTCTTTGTAGTTCTGTAAGGAGAACTGCTTTTTTAACATTTGGGACTTGGAATAGTCCAAGGAATTAACAAAACAAAAACAAAAAAAAAAAAGGAATGAATTTTCCCCAGGGAAAGCATGTCAGGAAAATAATGAACACTTTCTACCTCTGTTTCAGCTTTTTGAAACACTTATTTTAAAACCAAACTTTCATTTCTGTCCAAACTGAGTTTTAGGGACATTTGTTCTTCCATATGAAATAGGCCTGTCGCCTATTTCCTGCTGAACTCCTAGAATGACTGTGCTCACTGACATTCTGCATGTGGCCTTTGGTGACTCAGGAGTTGGTCGTTGCCTAGCAACTCACTAACTTCCAAAACCTCATCTTCCTCCTCCCTCCCCCAGCCCCCTGAAAGAAATCAGGGAAAAGGAAAAAAAAAAACACAAGCCAAGTCAAATCGAGACAATCTTTCTAAAAATCTACTCGTGGCTTCTGTCTAGCACTTCTGTGGACAAATGCAGCACTTGTTAAAATAAGATGCACAATTTACTTCCCTACCCCATTCCCCCCAAAGTTGCCACTTACCTTTTCAAGTTGTAAGACACACATTTGATATTCTCTTACCTGTTACCATGACAAACCGGGTAAACTCAAGGCTACTTTTTATTCTTTGTGATAAATCCTGTTTTAAAATTCACAGACAGGAACCAGCATCCTGATTAGAATGACTATATTTTGATATAGTTCAAATAGGATTACTAGAGTTCATTGAACACTAAAACTATGAAGTAATTACTTTTTATATTAAAAAGACCATGGATTTAACTTATTAAAATCCAAATTCAGGATAGTAATTTTTGTTTACTTTTTTAACCAACTGAATTTTTGAAAGATTGTTGCAGGTGTTAAAAAGGAAGAAAAAAAGTGTTTTATCTATTAATATTGTATGTAGTTGTCATTCTGGGAAAACAGTAGTTTTAGCGTTAACTCCTCTCCTTGATTAGGGGAGGAAAAGCCCTTCCTCATGGTGGAAAGATGCTGTGGCTTAAAGGTATAGCTTATATCATGCTTCTTTTGAGAACTATACTTGGTAGCTTTATAATTACTGAAAACCGATTAGTTGTCAGTTTGCAGATAGATTTAGCACAGTACTCATTGTTCTGAATAGACTGTTTCTTTCACTACAGATGAATGATCTGTAACACTGTAAAATACCAATCTTGACAACTGTTTAACCAGTTTTATTTTTGTACAGTATTAGTGACCTAAGTTATTTTGCTGTCCCATTTTTTTGTAAATCAAAATGAAAATGGAAAAAAAGAGAAAGTATCCTGACAGTAGGGATTTTGTACATATGTATATAAGTTGTCAAATAAACTTAATAAAATGGTATGAATGGATTGACTGATCTGAGCCATTGGTGTCATGGGAAGGCTCAGGTCTCAGATGCTGTAATGGAGAAGGCACCAGTATCCATGGCTCTCACAGCACCCTTTATAGTAACTATGGAAGTCACCTTGGCTTTTGTACATTCCATTATAGGAAATATTTGTTCATATTTTGAGTTTTATTTCTACCTAAGGAGGTAGGTGGGATGGAGGCCACCACAACTATGGTATGAGCTAGAGGGAAAATTATATTCTCCTATCAACATTTCTCCTCCTTGGGAATGTCAGATCGCCGGCACTAGTCAGTGCTTATGACACTCACAATTGTGTGGTGGTGTGCTTGGTACCCTACAGAAAAAGGTCCAGAGACCTCTACCCTGTTCTCTAGAAGGCCACAATCTCACATTGTTTTTGAACAGCACTTTACAGTTTACAATGCTCTTGTCATGTACATTACTTAGCTCTTACTTAGATCTTAGGGACCTTGGAGATCATCTAATCTTATCATAGACTTCTTTGGCAGTCTGGTGAAGCCTATGGGACCCATTTCAGAATAAATGCATGAAATGTATAAGCTTACATAGGAAACCAATTAAAACATAGCAAAAAAAAATTTAGAAGTTAATGGATGCTAGGTTCTTATGGGGTTTTCCAGGATCCTTACCCTGATTCAGTCCCTCTCCCTCATATATGAATGAAGAAATTTAGACCCAGAATGACTGACTTGCCCAGGGGCACACAGGAAATAATCTTTTAAGAGTTTAGGATTTGAACCCAGGTCCAGGGGCTGCAAACTAAATGGTCTTTCTACTATGTCAGGTTGCATTTACTCAAAGTGATTGGATGTAAGCAGGACAGATTTTCTTATGTTCATTTTCAGAAAAGGGAAAACAACTCAGAAGATTGTCCAGAAAGCTACAGAGCTATAGTTGCTTCTAATCTGTAACCTTCTTCCAATAGGTAATAGGCCTGAATTCTTAGCTATACTTTATATTTCCCACATGCCTAAACTGGGTTCTTAGCATACTATGCTTAAATGTTTGTTGAATGAATGTAGTACCACAATGTAGTCTTTTAACTAATGGCCCCAATCTTTACAGCTTTCTTAGTTAGCTCTGAGGTGATCCTGATAAAAATTTTAGTTCCTTTCTGATTTGCTCAGGAAGAGAGGGCATGGCTGTATGGGAGGGAGAATTCACATTGATAAAGACACAGATTATAAATTGCTTTGCTAAGAGGCCTCAGGGCAGTTAAATAAGCCATCAGGTTGATAATATGGCTATAAAGGTAACACAGAGGTGATCAGTGAGATACATTAAACATGACATAATTAGAATTGGGATTAGGCAGTTCCTTGTCCAGACTGGACAGAAGAGGATAAAGCTTGTCAGTCCTCCAAACAGTCTGTGGAGGCTTTGTAGGAAGCAGATTTCAGGAGATAAGAGCTGACATTTATATAATGCTCTAATATTTGCAAGCATTTTTATGTAAAATCTCTCATTGGAGGAGCATATGCAACAACCCAGTGAGGTACAGTTTCTTGTAGATATAATTATCCCCATTTTCCAGAAAGAACGATTTACACCAGGATTACACAGAATTCTACAGTTTGAACCCAAGGCTCTTTCCATGGCACAAACACTTCTTCTAGAGTCTTGAGAAAAGGGTGTTTTGAGTATAGAGAACCACTTTGGAGAAACTTAAGAAGTTAGAGTGAAATGAGCAGCTGGAGAAAATAAATTCAACATTTAATAAGCAAATCATGTGGTGTTGGGCATTGTTGAGAGCATAAAGTGAATGAAAAGTTGTCTCACACTCAAGCTTAGAATGTAATGAGAGAGAAGCTAGGTGAAATAAAAATGATAATAAATAGTGGAATCTAGTAGGCATTTTAGGATAAAAGAATCGGCAGGAGCAAAACCAAAGCATGTTCAAGAAAGGCCAAGGTTCTCTTCAGATGGAGCTTTGAGAGCTGGAAGGGTCCACAGTGATGTCTAGCTCACTGATACAAAGAGGTTAAGTTATTTGCCCAAGGGCACAGAATGGGAGTGGCAGAATTCTAATCTTGGTCTTCTCATGTCTGAAGCCTGACACCAGGTAACTGTCTTGCTTATTTTTTTTTAAACCAAAAACCTTCTACAAAGACAATAGAAGTTACATTAAGGGAATGAATCACTGGATGTATCATTTCAAAGAAATTTTAGAATTAAAAATATGTATATAAGGCACCCCAGGCAACTCCCTGATACTATTATGTCTCAGTAAAGGTGCTGATTTTTACTGAGAAAGGGGGTTCCTCACCATCAGCTCCCTCTACTCATGAAATCACAGGACTTAACCCCTTCCCAACATGCCCCTCAAAAGGATGACCTTAAGTGATCAAGTAAGTGATTCAGCCCTCATATTTGATAGATAAGGAACAAGGAGATCTAAAAATATTTAGTGACTTGTCCAAGATCACCTTCCAGTTGACAATAGATCTGGGCCTAGAACTCAAGTTGTAGGGAAGAAAGAAACAAACATTGATTTAAGTTCTACTGTGTGGCCAGTACTATGCCAAGCGCTTTTGCAATATTATCTTGTTTGATTCTTGCAATAATCCTGCAAAGTAGGTGCTATTTTTGTCTTCATTTTACAGTTAAACATACAGAGGCAGCCAGAGGTTAAAAGTGACTTGTCCAGGGTCACACAGCTAGTAAGTTTCTGAGACTGGATTTGAATACAGGTCTTCCTGACTCCAGTCCTGGCATTCCATCCACTCTGCCACCTAGATGCTTGGGTTAAATTATAATAGCTAACATTTATATAGCTCTTACTATGTGCCAAGCTTTGTGCTAAGAGCTTCACAATTGTTACATCATTTGATCCTCACACCAATCCTAGGGATGGGTGCTATTATTATCCCTATTTTGTCATTGAAGAAACTTAGGCAGACAGAGGTTAAATGACTTGCCCAGAGTCACACAGCTAGTAAGTATCTGAAGTCATATCTGAATTTGTCTTCCTTACTCCACATCTGAAGTTCTTCCTCCAACATTAGCTGTGTGACCATAGACAAGCCATTTAAACTCTCTAAGCCTCAGTTTCTTCATCTGAAAAAGAATAATGAAAATAACTTCCCCTCACAGGGTTGTAGTGAGACTCAGAAGAGTAAAGTGTGAGTTATCATTATTAGAACTGTTATTGTTATAGTGGGAATAAAGACCAGGAAGGTAGTCCAGGTTAGATTTCAGAGGACCTTGGTGCAGTGGACAGAAATCTGAATTTGGAGTTATATTATCTGGCTCTACCATTTAATAACAGGGTGACCTTGGACAAATCATTTCCTCTCTTCTGTTTTCTAATGTATAAAAGGAGAAGGATGAGCCAGATAATATTTAAAGCCTTTTTCAAGTGTAAAGTTCTGTGATTTTATAACTCCCATGAAGACACTCATCATTGCCTTAGTATATTTTCTCATCTGGAATTTCTTTAGAAATTGAATATTAAACCCACATCTTTGACCTCCTGATTTCTACTAACTTCTGACATAGTACCTACCCCTGGAACTCTAGTGAACCTGGAAAAGGCAAGTAAAAAGTTTATGGGATGATGCTTTTTATTCTGTCTGAAGTATGTGGCAAAATATCCCTTTCCCCAAGAAGTGATTGTGAATTTAGGAACTGCACCTATAAAGGAAGCTAATGTATTTCCTATAAAAACGTAAACATGGATCCTAAGTGTTGTAAAGATTGTAAACACTGTAATAGAAGTTAGTGGGAACCCTCCAGGTCTAAGTAGGAGCACCCTTAGCATGCACATAAGTACTATATAGGAGGATTGTAAAGGGAGATATGATGAGGAGGCAGAATGGAAGATGACACTCTTATAATCTGGGTCAGGTAGGGGGAACATGGCCCAAGGAGCTGAATAGTGAAAAGCTACAGGGTGCTCATTAGGAAAATATGGTTGGAGAAAAGAGAAATTAAGAAGGGATGGGCAAATCCATGTTGTGCAATCAGAACTGCAGCAACTAAGTACAACCTTGGAGAGCCTAAGGGGGTGGGGGGTGGGAATTGAAATAGAATGAGAGATTGGGAAAGGGAAAGGAAGAGGGAGAGATGGGAAAAGGGCTGGGGGAGGGAGAGAGAGACAGAGAAGAAAATTAGGGAAAGAAAAAGAGGAAGGGAGATAGGGAGGGAAAGAAAAAGGAGAAAGGGAGACTATAGAAAGAGGGAGAAAAAGGGAAGAAGGAAGACTGGAAGGGGGAGAAAAAGAGGAAATAAGAGAAAGATGGGAGGGAGGAAGGAGAAAGAGAGAAAGAGCACTGAACAGTTATGTGAGGAGGTCCTTACTTAGGCAGCTAGGTTTAGTGGGGAAACATTGGATTTGGGGTCAAACTAAATCCAGATGCCCAAACTGCCTTTTACAACCTTTTGTCCTGGGCAAGTCACACTCTCTCTGGACCCCAGTTGTTTGGGTTTTTCTGGGAGGGGGCAGGGTGTTTGTTTTTTTGTTTTTGGGAAGGGGGAAGGCAAGGCATTTGGGGCTAAGTGACTTGCCCAAGGTCACACAGCTAGTAAGTATGTCAAGTGTTTGAGGTTGGATTTGAATTCATATCCTCCTGACTGCAGGGCCGGTGTTCTATTCACTGCCACCTAGCTGCCCCCTTTGTTTGTTTGTTTTTAATCTGGAAAAAAGAAAAGCAGCTTGAATTAGATATTCTCTACAATCCCTTCCTGCTCTAATTTTGATCCTTTGATTCCCCCCAGGGGCCAAAGATTAACTCAGTCCCAGGCAGGTTGGTAACTTGAGTTTGAGGGTGGGGGTGCCTATTGGAGTTAGTCAATTTATTAGGATTTGTGCTTAGTGAAGAGAATACAGAGGAAGTCAAGGAATTCCCTGTCTAATGGTGGAGACAACATATAAATGCTGAAGGCTATACATAATGGGAACTCTCCTAGGTAACTGTTTACAGCTCCAAATGGGAGTCGAAGTCTGTCAATCACAGGAGCTACTGAATCCAGGACCTGGTATCCTCCTTAGGATTTTATACCTACAGATTCAGTGTCCTAGAGTGTGTGGCATGGCTTCAGTAAGGTTTTGTTGGTCTGTGGGTTTTTTTAATTGTTGGAACCCTATCTGGGCTGTGTAGGGAGACCATTCTCATTCTAGGGAGAGTACTAATCTGGGGCAACAAAAACCTGGGTTAGTTACTCTGTTCTAGAAGTCAGGAGACCCAGCTTTAAAAGTCTCAGCTCTTCTCCCTACTAGCTGTTTGCCTTTGGGTAAGTCACTGAATCTTCCGGAGCCCTGGTTTCTCTATCTGTCAAGTGAGAGAGTTGGGCTAATTGGAAATCTAACTAATCTTTTAAAACACTTTTTAAATAGAGCTCACATCACCTTCACTCCCTGACTAATTAAACTAGGTATGTTTTTCACATTATGAACTTCCCAGATGCCCCATTTCCAAGATGCTGGTTTAAATATGACCTTAAAGAATCCTCAGGAGCAAACATCATGAAGAACCAGGCATATAGTAGGTGCTTCATAAATGCTTATTCATTCATTCATTCATTCAGGTCTTCTAGGGGTGACCTGGGGCTGTTCTAACTGCTTCAGCAACTTGTGTTCTTCCTGTTCTATATAATGCTATCTCTTCTTGACTGCATTTTGGCATGAGAATTTTTCTTTTTTGAGCTGCTGCATTTTTAACTATGTCCTTCCTGTCTAACCCTGGTTTCATTTAAGTCTCAGTGATTTCTTGCCTTCTGCAAGAAGCCTTTCCTGGTCACCCTTAATGCTAGTGCCTTCCCTCTGTTGATTATTTCCAATTTATCCTGTATATATCTTCTTTGTATGTGTATCTTGTTTGCATGTTGTCTCCCTCCTTAGATTGTAAGCTCCTTGAGGGTAGGGGTTGTTTTTGCCTCTCTTTGTATCCTCAGCACTTAGCACAGTACCTGGAAAATTGCAGGCACTTAATAAATGCTTGTGAACTTGACTAGCCTCTCCACTTCAATTCTGTACTTCTTAAGTCACCCCTGAAGATGATGTCTATGGAAGACCATCCATTAATTGAACTGAGTATATCAATTTATTTTGGTTTTTACACAACACTCCTAAACAGAAAGTTCCCACTTTCCAGGTTCATCCTCCCCCATCTCCTAAAAAAAAAAAATGTCTATGGGTGGTTATCAAAAAGCCCTGCTATGCCATCTGATCTTGGACAGGATGGAACAGCCATTAACCATTGTACTTCACCAGAGTATTGACGCCTCTCCACATTGACTTTACTACATTGTTGTAGTCATTTTGCTGTGTTAGTAGTGCCCTCATTCTTTGAAATACCTTCAAAAGAAATTTTTTTTCCATTTTCAAGAAAAATCACAACTGTAAGGTTTACAAGGCAGTCTCTTTATAACGATCTTGTGAGGAAGATAGCACAAACATTGTTATTCCTATTTCTCAGATCTGAAGTTCAGGGAATTTAAATAGATTGTCTATTGTCTTATAGCTATGTAAGTACCAGAGCAAGGATTCAAACCCTGGATTTCAGACTTTCCCTACTACACCATGCATCCTAGAACTCGCTATCTTTGGCTCCAAATGATTGCTTCAGTTGGAACAACAAAAAAATTTGGAGGGATAAGCAATGATGATGTGGCAAAGCAGTATAATGCATAGACCTGGGTTCATGTCTTGTCTCTTACATACTGACTCTGTGACCAGGAACAAATCACTTAACCTCTTTGTGTCCCAAGCAATGTCACATATGCGTTACTGCTTTGCATCATTAGAGAGAATTTCCATACCTGGAGTTCTCTGTTGAAGAAATCAAAAGTTAGAAAAACAATAATTACAAAACAGAACAATGATGAACTTCTGGACTACCTGGTCAACAAAATGAAGAATGAGACATTTCCTCTGATTACCATTTCTCACACTCTTCCAATACAAAAATTATGTGCCAAAGATAAAGCAAAATCAGCTGTTCCAATGGTCTAGGACATCCAACATCCAAAAGAGGTAAAAAAAAATTTTAATTAAAAATTCATGAACTGACACCTACCCTGAGCTCATTTCAGCACCCTTTCCCCACTATACACCAAGCTACTGCATTGAGGGTGCACTAGGCAACCCAAAGACCTAACACATGGCTTGCAACAAAACTCAACCTTACACCCAAGTTCCCCCTCCCTCTTTCCAGAGCTGTGGAGATTTGGGTACCAGTTGAAGAAGTTTGTTTGCTTGGGCTAGATAGATAGTGCTATAGTAGCAGCATTCTGTGCTGCAAAAAAATCTCTAAAGAAGAATGAGGAACAGAAGAAAAGGGACAGGATTCATAGATGGGTTTGAAATAGAGCTCAGGGGTGACTAGGTGGCGCAGTGAATAGAGCACCAGCCCTGGAGTCAGAAGGATAGGAGTTCAAACCCCACACTCTCCTCTCTGAGACTTGAAGACCTCATCTACAGAAATCAATGGGGTTTTTTTGTCTTTTTGGTGGGGGGAAACAGGGCAGTTGGGGTTAAGTGACTTGCCCAAGGTAACACAGCTAGTAAGTATTAAGTGTCTAAGGCAGCATTTGAACTCAGGTCCTCCTGACTCCAGGGCCAGTGCTCTATTCACTGTGTCACCTAGTTCCCCTAGAAATCAATCTTGTAGCACCAGCATGGCAAGTCTTTGAAATGCCAGTGCCTGACCAGAGAACTGAGGAAGAGAGGGAGGGACAAAAGAAGTGGGGAGAATAGGAGAGCAACTGTGTAACACTCCGTTAAGCCTAAGAGAGAGCTCAGCATCCAAACGGGGCCAGTTCTGTCCCTGCAAAAGTCACTTGGGGCAGAAATTGAGGCTGATGAACCACAAATTGCCCAGTTTGAGAGAAGACTGAGACATTTTGAGATGGGAAATGACAATCAGAGGAGAGGGAGTTTAAAATTGAATAATAAGGGAAAATAAGAGGGGAAAAAGACTGAAATTACCAAATATCTCAGAAAGAAGAAAACTTAAAGACACTGAACATAAACATATATACCAACAGAGAAAACATTAAAAGCAAAGGCAAATATGCCCTCCAGGAGTTGAGGCATCTATGAATAAATATTGCAAAACAAAGGAAAATGATCTAATACTTGATGATACAGAGGATGTTGTGGGATTTGAGAAAGTTGAACCACAACACACTATTCTTGAGTGATTTAAAAGAAAAAATGAGAACTGGGAGACTAAACTTTATGGCCTGTGTAGCAAAAATCATAGGCAGGACAGAAAAACTGGAATCTGGTATGGCAATTGTCACTAAAGAAACCAGAGAGAGAATAATAGATTGAGAGTGCAAATACATACAAGTGAAGGACAAACAAGAAGAAAGAAGTGCAAAACTATAACATTAAAAGAAAATATGCTCATTATCCAAGTAAAACATACTAATCTCAAAAACAGGATGTGTAGACAACGTAAGCCTCATAAGTCTCCTAGAAGAACACAACAGAACAAAAAGCCATAACACCATAAAGTAGGATAATTTAAGAGAACTGCTTAAAACAGAAAATGAAATGCCAATTGAAAGAATAAATAGATCACTTCCAGAAAAAACAAACAAACAAACAAAAAAACAAGGCTGCAAACTATAAGACATATCATGGTTAAATTTAACAATTCAATTTGGAACCAAATTTTGCAAGCAATCAGAAGAAAGACCTTCAAATACAAAGGAAATGAAATTTTAATACACAAAAGTATTCTGCACCTACCAGAAAATGCAGGAGGAAATGGAATAGTGTGTTCTGAAGAGCAATAGAATTCAAGATGACCTCAGGAGTGATCTACCCTAAAAATCTAAACTTAATTATAAATGAAAAAAGATGAACATTCAGTAATAAAGAGGCATTTGAATCATTCTTAGAAAACCTTATGTGAAGAGATTACTTGTTTCTCAAACACACCAAATAACAGAAATGCAGGAGGTGTGAATGAATGCAACAAAGGATAATATCAACAATAGAGTGAGAGTTTAGAGACAGTAAGAGATTTCTTTCTAAATATACACAAAGAGATGGGTGAAGCTGGAAGTCTCATGAAGGTAACAGTGAAGAGATTGCCTGGGGACATTATGGACAGTACCTGGCAATACCTTGTCTAGAGGTGAATAGGTGTTCGCGCGTGTGTGTGTGTGTGTGTGTGTGTGTGTGTGTGTGTGTGTGTGTGTAATTGCATTATAAAATAGGACAATTTATTGAAATGGGGAAGAGAGAAGGTGAGAGAGAGGAGCATGTGATGTATCTTAGTCAAATCAAGGATTAGCAATGAGGGAAAAGTGACTCCTGTGGTCTCAAGAAGAGAAGAACCTGTAGCAGACCAGGTGAGGAGGAAGGAGGTCAGATTGAAAAGGGCAGCAAAGGAGGGAGGACTCTGCTTTGTGCTGGAGTGGGAAGGATTCCTCTGATGAATTACCTTATGGGTAAAGAGAGGTATGAAGGGAGATAGGGATCTTGTGCTAGGAATGATATGGGGGATTTGGAGCTTGAAAAGATCACTAGTCCTTCTTCAGAAGGGGCAGAGTTAGAATTTCTAGAGGCAACTAGAAGCTAGAGGAGTGGGAGGGCAGGAGATTTTGAGGCAAACTGGGGAAGAGAAGGCAACCAGGGAGTGAGTATGGATGAGTGATGGGCTCTATAATAAGGGATGTGGTGTGTGTGTGTCCTTTCTGTCACCTGTAGGAGTTGGCATTGTTCTGAAAGAAAATTATAATGGAAAAGAGGAATCTGAGGAGCAAACTCTATGAGGCCATGGAAGAAACTGCCTAGAGGGGAAAGCCAAGAATGGATACCTCAGAAGTTTTGCTTCCATTGGGAATACAGAAAATACAGAATACAGAGAGACTAGATCATTACAGGGGTCATGAACCAGAGAATAAGCATCTAGAGTAGATAGAAAGAGAGAATGGACAATGGAGAGAGTGAGAGAAACCCTGTCTGGAAAGGGACACAAAGAAAAAAGAAAGTTTAAAAGCTAATGAATAATGAATACAACTAGCTGAAGGGGAGGAAGAGAAAATCTACTTGACTAAAATGAAAAAAGCCAGTGGAGAGAATTAAATAATCAGATAAAAGCAGGAAAGAAAAAGGGAACTAATAAGAAAAACTCTAAAGGGAAAGAAGTAATGAATCAAGGGAGGGATCAGGGGTAAGGAGAAGGGAGCCAGTGGGAATAGGGCCACTTTAAATAGATTACGCTAAAGTAACTAAAGGAACATAGTACTGTGTTCACATCAGAAAAAGGGAAAAGAAAACTTTAACTTTAAAAAATCCCTACTAATATTAGAGAAAATAGAGGAAAATACAAATATAGCTCCCATAACTTTAAATGTGAATGGATTAAACAATTAAATAAACAAAAAAAAGTGATGGACTGTATAAACCGTATAAAAAAACTTTATAATCTATTGCTTACAAAAACCACATTTTTTTAAAAACAGGCACACAAAATAAAACTGAGATGGATAAAAATGTACTATCTATTAAGTGAATCCAAAAAAGGAGGAGTTGAAATTATGCTGACAAAGCAAAAACAAACCTTCAAAAATTAAAAAGGGTCAAAGAAACTACATTATTCTGAAAGGAATCATAGAAAACAAGACAATATCAATAATAAACTTATATATACCACATGCCTCAACATCCAAATTCACAAAGGAAAAATCAAATAAGCTATAAAAAATCATAAACAGTAACACAATAGTGACAGGAAACTTTAATATCCCTCTGGCAGTTTTGGGTAAGTCTAATAGGAAGATAAATAAAGGGAAAATATGGAAATCAACAAAATGATGGAGAAACTAAAATAAAAGACCTACAGCATTTTCTAAGTGGGTTTTCTTTTTTTTGTAAATTAAAATAATTTTTAACTTAAATACAAAATAAGAAAAGAAAGAAGCAAACTAAAATACTAAAACTTAAATATGAAATAAGAAAAGAAAAAACTTCCATGTGTACAGCAAAACATAAGAGAGGATTCAAAATATAAAGCAATAAATTTCCATGTCAAGAAAGCCAATATAATAAATACTACACATTGTTTTCAGAGCTGTCCATATTTTCTTTACTTCTTTGTAGGTTTTGTTTTGTTCTCTGTTGTGAACTTTTTCCTTTTATTTTTTCTTTCTCCTTTCCTCCACCTCTCTCCCAAAAAGGAGACAATTAAGCAAGTATGTTTGTATGTGTAATATATGGATATGGATATGTATGCATATATGTATATGTGTATCTATGTATGTATCTGTATACAATAGACACATAGATACATGCATTCATATGTATGAATATACACACACACATACTCACATACACACAAACCTCTATATATACATATAGACATACATACACACACTAAGTGGGTTTTCAAAAGAATATGGATATTCCTCAGCACCTATGGAATTTGAACAATAATTGATTCTGTATTATAGTACAGAGATATTGCATACAAATGTAAAAAGGCAGAAATAGTTAATACTTCCTTTACAGATCACAATGCAATAAAAATAGTCATTGGTTAAGAGATCATAAGCAAAAGATATAGATCCAAATGGAGACTTAACAAGGAAATTCTAAGTAGTGATTGGGTAAAAGAACAAAATGTAGAAATAATTAACAACTATGTAAAAGAAAATGAAAAACAACATACCAATGAAACAACATATTAAGATTTCTGGGAGGCCGATAAAGCAGTCCTCAGGGAAAGAATCATATTCCTAAAAACACACGTTAGCACATTTTTAAAAAAGATGATTAGTAAACTGTACTTAGTAACTATGAATTATTAAATTAACAATTAATAAAATAAATTAATAAAATGAATTTAAGAATTAGAAAGACAGCAAGTGAATCTAGAATTAGAACAAAAGAGAAGATACTAAAATTAAAAGAGAAACAAAAAACATGAAAATTATTAATAAAATTAAAACTCATTCTTTGAAAAGACTAATAAAATTTATAAAACTTTAGCTAATCTGATTAAAGAGAAGAGGGCAGAAAATCAAACCAATAAAATGGCAAATGAGCAATGTGAAATTATAACAAAACCAGAAAAAAATTAAAAGATTAACAAGAACATATTATGAACAGTTTTTGGTAAAAAAAAAAACTGAGAAGAAAATAGAAATTGAGGAACACCTTCAAATATATAAAATACCCAAATTATTAAGAGGTCACAGATTTTTAAATGACCCAATCTCAGAAAAGGAAATAGATCTAGCTATAAATAAACTACAAAAACAAAACAAAAACTCCTGGTCCTGATGTATTGAGAATTTTTTTTATCAAACTTTAAGGAACAATTAGTATCCATACTTCACAAATAACTCTCAAAAATTGAGAAAGAAAGCATCCTAGTAGAATCTTTTTTATGAGAAAATATAGTTTTAATACCCAAACCAGGAAAACTATAGACCAGTATTACTCATTAAAAAATATTGATTAAAATTTTTAAAATAAAATCCAATCAGACTACAGTGACTTATCTAAGAAATCATTGATTATGAGCAAGTGGAATTTATATCAACAATGAAAGAGTGGTTCAACATTATGAAAATCAACATAACTAATATAAAAGCAAAGATCCAAAAACCACATGATCATTTCACTAAATGCAGAAAATGTCTTTGGCAAAGTACAGCACCTCTTATTCTAGAAGCCCTGCAAAGTATAGACATAAAGGAAACTAAAAGGAAGTACCATATTCAGTGGGGATACATTAAAACCTTTTCTAATAAATATGAGAGTAAAGTAAGGATGTCCACTCTCTCCACCATTATTTGATATAGCTCTAAAAATGCTAGCAACAGCAATAAGACGTGAGAAAAAAATTAAAGGCACAAAGATAAGTAAAGAGGAAATGAAATTATTCCTATTTGCTGATGATATGATACCATACTTGGAAATCCCAGGGAATTAGCAAAAGTACTAATTGAGACAATAGCTTTAGTAAAGCTTCAAGTCACAAAATAAACCCTCAGAAATCAACAACATTGCTACATGATAATAACAAAACCTAAGAGCAAAAATAGACAAGGAAATTCCATTTCAAAAAATTACATAATACATAAAATATCTGGAGATTGACTGACCATATTACACGAAAGTCTTGTGTAGATTTGATTACAAAGTACTCCTTAAAAAATAAAGAACAGGGGCAACTAGGTGTCGCAGTGAGTAGAGCGCCGGCCCTGGAGTCAGAAGGACCTGAGTTCCGAGATGGCCTCAGACACTTAACCCACACAAACAAAAACCTAGCTGTGTGACCTTGGGCAAGTTACTTAACCCCAATTGCCCTAAAAGGGGCGGCTAGGTGGCGCAGTGAGTAAGAGCTCGGAGTTGGGATGACCCGAGATCAAATCCGGCCTCAGAAAATGAGCACCCACACATAAACAATGACTAGCCTTGTAACCTTGAGCAAGTTACTTAACCCCAATTGCTTTAAAAAAAAAATTAAAAAAATAAAGAACAAGGGGCGGCTAGGTGGCGCAGTGAATAGAGCGCCGTCCCTGGAGTCAGAAGAACTGGAGTTCGGATCCCGACTCAGACACTTAACACACACAAACAAAAAACCTAGCCATGTGACCTTGGGCAAGTTACTTAACCCCAATTGCCCTCCAAAAAGCAAAAAAAAAAAAACAAAAATAGGGCAGAGCCAAGATGGTTGAGTAGAAACAGCACTTCCAAGGTGCTCTGCCCCACACAACTTCCAAATAATGTAAAAGGGGACTCTGAACAACTTCTGGAACCCCAGCACCCACAGAACTCCACAGAGAAGCTAACCTCCTGCTAAGGAGAGCCCAGCAGCCCTGCAGGGAGCGGCAAGGGAAGCACTCTGAAAGCAGGCAGCACAATGCGCTGGGAACCAACAGCTGAGCCCAGGCCCACCTGCAAGCCACGGTTTTAGCCCTAGGGCGGCTAGGCCAGCAACCAGCTGGAGGGACCCCAGAACACCAGCAGCCATGGCGATTCCAGAATTATTAGCACAGATATGCCTAGGACAAAGTAAGAGGTTAGTGCCCTATGGACTTTGGGACCAGTATTTGGGGAATGCTTTGGCTTCCTCCCCTGGGGGCGAAAAGCTGCTGAAGAAACTGCTGCACAGAAGCCATTTTGCAGTGTCAGTGGTGGCTCTAGCTCCTGGTCTGTGAACTGTAGGGAGATCCAGCAATCAGTCTGGGGGTTAATTGCTCTTGCTTTAAACTGCCTGGATCTGGATTGTGGTCTGGGGGGGGAAGTTTGGGGTGGGTATCCAATTTGCCAGAGTGGGTGGAGGCTTTACAGAAGCCACCCAACTGGCGGAAGTTGTGAAGAACCCATGTTTGGGATGGAAGCTCTCCTCTCTGGTGGCAGAGTCCTACTGTGGCAACAAGCCCCAAAATCAAGTAATTAAGTGGCAACATGCCTAGGCAAAAGAAACAAAATATACAGAAAAATTCAACATTGGACTCCTATTTTAGGGGCAAAGAGGATCAAAGCATGGAGGAGGACTGTGAGGTCAGAACTCCTGCACCAAAAGCCCCAAATGAAAATACAAGCTGGCTACAGGCCATAGAGGACCTTAAGAAGCAGATAAGAGAAGTGGGGGAAAATTTGGGAAGAGAAATGAAAAAGATGCAAGAAAAGTATGAAATGACAGTCAACAGCCTGACTGAGGAAAATAACACCTTAAAAAATAGACTAACTCAAATGGCAAAAGAAGCTCAGAAAGGCAATGAGGAGAAGAATGCCTTAAAAAGCCAAATTTGCCAGATGGAAAAAGAATCTCAAAAGCTCACTGAGGAGATTAATTCCTTCAGAGTTAGACTGGAGCAAATGGAAGCCAGTGACTTTATGAGAAATCAAGCTGCTGTTAAGTAGATCCAAACAAATGAAAGAATAGAAGGCAATGTGAAATATCTCATGGGAAAAACCACTGACCTGGAAAATAGATCCAGGAGAGATAACTTAAAAATTATTGGACTACCTGAAAGCCATGATCAAAGAAAGAACCTAGAAATCATCCTTCAAGAAATTCTCAAGGAAAATTGCCCTGATGTTTTAGACCCAGTGGGGAAAGAGAGGTTGAAAGAATCCACAGATCACCTCCTGAAAAAGATCCCAAAAAGAAAACTCCTAGGAATATTATAGCCAGGTTCCAGAACACCCAGATCAAGGAGAAAATGCTACAAGCAGCTAGGAAGAAACAATTTCAATATTGTGGAAACACAATCAGAATAGCACAGGACCTGGCAGCTTCTACACTGAGGGACTGAAGGGCATGGAATATGATATTCCAGAGGGTAAAATAGCTGGGATTAAAACCAAGGGTCACCTACCCAGCAAAACTGAGTATCTTGTTTCAGGGGAAAATATGGTCATTCAGTGGAATAGAGGACTTTCAAGCATTCTTGAGGAAAAAACCAGAGTTGAATAGAAAATTTGACATTCAGACGCAAGAAGCAAGAGATGCTTGAGAAGGTAATCAGGGAAAAGAAATCAAAAGGAACTTATAAAAGTTGACCTATTTACATTCCTACATGGAAAAACAATAACTGTGTCTGATGAAACCTTTCTCATTATGAAAATAATTCAAGAAGGGTATATGGTCATATGAATACATATGTGAATGTGTGTATATATGTTTACAGTTATACATAGATAGAGGGCACAGGTTGAATTTGATGGGAAGGAAGGATACTTAAGGGGTGAAGTTAATGGGTGAGAGAGGAAAGTGGCAAGAGGAGATGGGGAGAGACAGGGTAGGGTAAACTATCTCATGTAGAAGAGGCAAGGGGAAGTAGTTTCAGGGGAGGGGAAGAACAGGAAGACAAAAAGACATATTCTCATTGAAGTTGGCTCAAGGAGAGAATCACATACATACTAAATGGGATATCTCATCCTGCAGGAAAGTAGGGATAAGGGGGATGAGAGGGGTGGATAATGGAGGGGAGGGCATTCTAGGGGTGGGGGGAGGTTGGAAATAGCAGCTTTCAAAGAGGGACAGGATCAAATTAGGGAATAGGCCAGGTGGGAGGTGAGATGGGTGGGAGAGAAATATAAACAGTCTTTTACAATATATCTATTATGGTAATGTTTTACAGAGCTATACATGTACAACACATACTGAATTGCTTATCTTCTCAGTGGGTGACAAGGGAGGAAGGGAATGGATCTGAAAATTGAAGTTTTAAAATTAAATGTTTCATAAGATGTCCAGGCATTGGGGCTCAGAGATTCACCTTGCCCTAATGGCAAAGTTGAAGGGGGTATAGGAGAAGATATGGGAGAGAGCAGATTGGATGAGGGGATATCTAGTGGAACTGCTATTCTGGACTGGTGGGTAGGGAAAAAATGGGGGAAAAATTGTAACTCAAAATCTGATGGAAATGAATGATGTAAACCAGAAGTTAATAAAGCATTTGTTTAAAAAAAAATTAAATAAAATAAAGAACAAAAGAGTGATAGCTTGGTCACTTCTTTACCTAATTTGATTCCTTTGATTTCTTTTTCTTCTCTAATTGCTACTGCTAGTGTTTCTAGTACCAGATTGAATAAGAGGGGTGATAGTGGACACCCTTGTTTCACTCCTGATCTTATTGGAAAGGCTTCTAGTTTCTCCCCATTGCGTATAATACTTGCTGATGGTTTTAAATAGATGCTATCAACTATTTTAAGGAAGGCCCCATTTATTCCTATACTTTCTAGTGTTTTTAATAGGAATGGGTGTTGTACTTTGTCAAAAGCCTTTTCTGCATCTATTGAGATGATCATGTGGTTTCTGCTAGGCAGGGCACATAATAAGCAATGAAATGGAAGCTAGAAAGCATGGGACATGAACAAGTTTATTCATATGGTTGGTTGGAACATAGAATATAAGATAGGAAAGGCAGAAAATCTTGAATACCAAAATGAGAGGTTCAGATTTCCTTTGGTGGGCACAGTAGACATTAAAGAGATTTCATGAAAAATCACAAAATCTCAGAGTTGGAACTGATCTAAAAAGGGTCAACTTGGTCAAACAATACATAAACAAGAATCCTTGCTACAAAATATACTCAAGTGGTCTTCCAGCTTTCTTTGAACACCATCAGGAAAGGGTAACCTACTACCACCAGTAGCAACCCATTAAACTTTTTAGATGGCTCTTATTGCTAGAAAGTTTTTCTTTACAAAACAAGGGACTGACTATTGAGCCCAGTCCTTATGAAGACGTGCAAAGTGACTCATGTGGAAGAGAATAGAGAGCCTACTTCTGTAAGAGTTGAGATGACAAATAAGCTGCCTTGGAAAGATTTTGGAGCATGCCTAGACATTCTGTGACTCATTCTAGTCTGTTGGGGTTGCAGTCAAAAGATACTAGATGATGAAAATTTTGACCTTTCTTTCTTGTTTTTACTCCTTTTTGTGTGACTTCTTCCTGAGTGAATGCAAATCATGATAGACAATGCTATAAAAGGAAAGGCCTTGGACCTTCCCCCCCCCTCCCCCCCAGCTGATACGATATCCATGAATATAGGCCTTGGTTCTTTGCCTTGGGATTTGTTCTTTCATTGTTGGGGAAGGAAATTGGAACCTACGATATTCCACCCAACATCTCTGAGCTGGGGCAGTGCCAGATTTTTGCAGCTATCGTAGCACCAGGAACGCATTGGGGTTAGTATTAGAGGCATACATTGCTATAAATTGGAAATGTTAGATTTTTAGAACCTCTCCATGATTTGGTTTCTTTCTAGGAAGACTTCACTTATTTATTCCCTCACACTGTATTTATTTGAGTTTCTTCTTCCTCATGCATTCCTGCCTCTCCTCTCTCTCTCCACCAAATATAAAGAGGTGGCTGGTTGTCAGCAGCAACAAGCAAAAGAGTAGAAACAAAAGGTGATTCTACATCAGCATGGCAACTCTGCTCGACACTCCCAGGTGAACACCTGAAAATAACTCTCCTTTAAAAAAAGAAGTAAAAAACACTTTACAATAGCCATTAACTAGTATCTGCAAGTCTAAAAGAAAACTACTCTTGTCACCTAGGGCCCTGGCCCAGCAGAGTAAATTGCCAGCTATTATCACTGCCCTTTGAAATGCTAATTAGCTCTTCCTCCAAAGTTTACTTACCAGTCTATACACTTTTATTTTCAAACTTCCAAGTTTCTATTTGAAATAAAAATTTGTTTCACCATGAAATTCCGAAGGATATTTTGCAAACTTCTGAAAGATTTAGGATTAACCTTTTGAATATAAAGCAACTTCTGAGTGACAGCTTTGTAAATGTACAAAGGTACATCTGTAGGCTTATAAATTATTATAGGATGTGATGGGTTATTGTTCTCATCCAGTATTGTGACATGGTGGATCTTCTGGAGTTCTGCAATTGGAATCAGGAAGACCTCTGAATACAGTCTCAGATATTAGCTATATCTAACCCTGGGTAATTCATTAAGCTCTCCGAACCTCAGTTTACTTATTTGTAAAATAGGGATCTAGGTCAGGTGTTTGTGAGGATCAATAAGATAATGTACATGAAATATTTCTGCAAACTTTAAGGTGCCTTACAAAACTGAGCTATTATTATTAAGAAACAATTTCACTTTTTGGAATCTTTTCCCCCCATATAAAAACCCTGTTGGGGAGTCTTAGTGATTTATTTATCTATCTATACACATAAGCGCACACATATAGGCACACATATATGCGTATATGTGCATGTGTATGTATATCTCTTTCTAGTGTTGAGCACAACTCCACCCTTCCCTCCCCCAACTGATCTGTGAGCAGGAATTTCAGCCTAGGGTAAAAACCCAGCAGGATATTTCTCTCTTATCCCCCCTGCCCAACCCTGGCCCCTGCTACACCAGGCCAGATATTTCTCCATCCTCCCCCGTCCCCTTTCACCTCCAGATCACCGGATATTTCTTCACCAGATATTTCTCCATCCCTTGCCCCCTGACCCCCAGCGGATCCTCCTCATCTCTGCCTATTCTAGGTTTCCTGTCTCTCAGCATAGGGTAAACTTTGCACTTGTGGGAAATTCAAATATACACTGACCAATCACTGATTGTAGCTTTGGCTTACTTAACCTGAATATTGAATCTCTTTAAAAACCAGCACACTGTCTGTGCTAACTCACTGTCTGATCTGGGTATGTGACCCCGGCAGTCCCAAGGCAATAAATCCACTTCCAAATTTTACTCTCAGGGATCTTTTGTCTTGCTCTATTCTGGCACAACATTAGAAACATATTATATATAAATATACACACATATATGTGTATACACACATACTGAGGAATAACTACAAAAAAATTGAGAAGTTGGGGAAGGGATCCCTTTAGATTTTTAGATTTAAAAAAGGAACACAATTATTTATCTATTATACACACACTTCAAATTTTCTTTTCAATCCTCTTAGAAGTTCCTTTGTTTTTAATTTTTTAAATTATTTTTCCCAATGAACAATTTTCTTTCCTTTCCATTCCCCGCCCCCCACCTTAATTGAATGACAAAAAATGAAATAGAAAACCCGTGTAACAAATCTGCATAGTCAAGCAAAACAAATTCCTTTATTGGCCTTGTGCAAAAATGTATTTCTTCTTTCTGCCTTTCAAGTGCAATACCTGTCAGGAGTTGGGTAGAATGTTTCATCTTTGGTCCTCTAGAATCTTTTTTTTTAATTCCATTTATCAAAAGCCTTTCAAAATCACATTTATTTTTGTTATTGTCATTGTACAAATTGATCTACTTCTGCTCACTTAACTTTGCATCAATTCATAAAGGTCTTCCCAGTTTCCTCAGAAACTGTACATTTTATCATTCTTTATGGCATAATAGTATACCATTATGTAATAAATGTAATCCCATTTTACATTTTTATACCATTTTATTTAGCCACTTTCCAATAGATGGATACTCTTAGTTTAATTTTTTCTCTACAAAGAGCTGCAATATTTTTGTAAATGTGGGTCTTTTTCTTTTTCCTTTGATCTTTATATGCTTAGTAGTGGCATTGTTGGCTAAAGTGTATATGCACAGTTTAGTGAGTTCTGGGGCAAGGTTCCAAATTGCCTTGCAGAATGGTTAAATCAATTCATAGTTCCACAACAGTGGACCAGTTCTCCCTCTAACTACTCTAACACTTGTCATTTTTTTTTCTTTTCTCAACTTTGTCAACCAAGACAAAGGGACTTTTAGGGATTTAAAGGGACTAACATTTCTGGAGGTCACAGAATTCCCTTCCCCAAAGGGAAAATTCTTGTAGGATTATCAAGCTTGTAGGGCTTATCTTTGATAAAGCAATTCAATTCAATGAACATTTATTAAGAGCCTATATGCAAAGCATTATGATAGGTCTGAGAGAGTGTATACATTGTGCAAAAAGATCAGTAAGATATGGTGCCTATCTTCTAGGACAGTATAGTCTAGCCGGGGAGAAGTACACAAATAACCATAATACAAAATAGAATATAATAAATACACGAGGCATAAAGAAGTCCTGTAATTAATACAATTGGCTAGAGATAAGAGTGGTGGCTAGGGAAGGCTTCCTGAAGCAGCAACAAAGATACCTACACTGGGCCTACATTTATTTTTATGAATTAATTTTTAAAAATTAAATTATATATATATATTTTCAATCAGCAAAAATCCATCTTTTCTCTTCCCCTACCCAATTGAAAAAAAGAAAGAAAAACAAAACCCTTGAACTTCTTGACATCTTTTAAGTCCCAGCCCAAATCCTACCTTCTATAGGAAGCTTCCCCCAACTCCTCCTAATTCTAGTGCTTCCCCTCTTTAAATAATTCCCTTTTTATCCTGTATACAGATTGCTTTGTACATGTTTTTTGTATGTTGTTGTTTCCCCCACTAAAGTGTAAGCTCCTTGAGGGAAGGGTCTGCTTTTTGTCCCTTTTTGTATCCCCAGTTGGTCAGAACAGTGCCTGACACATAGTAGGCCCTTAATAAATGTTGATTGAAATATGTATAGTGAAGCCAAACAGATTTCCACACTGGCCACGTCTCACCTACTATCCCCAGCCACCCCTCCCCCGATCTGCACTCTGAGTTCCTCAGCTATCAATAAGTGGGGGGAGCAAGTTCTATTATTAGTGCTCTTGAGTCATAATTGGTCATGATGCTGATTAGAACTCCTAAAATAGTATAGTCTATTCATTGTCCTCTTACTTCTGCTTATTTCATTCTGCATCAGTCCTTAAAAATCTTACCAGTCTTTTCTGAAACCACCCCCTTCATCATTTCTCACAGCACAATTCTATTATCCATATATACTGTAACTTGTTCAGCCATTTCCCAGTTAATCAATATCCCTTCAGTTTCTTTGCCACCTCAAAAAGAGTTATATTTTTGTACGTCTTTAGAGTTTGTTTTGCTTAGGGATAATCTTTCCCTTAATAATCTTTTCCCTCTAATTTGCCCTTTCCTTCTTACTGGATCACTGGAATGTATTTTTGTGCCTGACTCCATGTATATATTCTTCTCTCCTTTGAATATATTGTTTAGCTCAGAATGAAGTTCAAGCGTCGGTTTCTCCCTCTATCCTTTCCTTCTTTGTATAGACTTCTACTTGTGCACCCTGATTATGTAAGATAATTTTCTCCAACCTTCCTCTCCCTTTTTGCCCTTAAGAGTATTTCTTTTCCCTTCTTTTCCATTCTTCTTTTTAAGAAAGATAAAATAGAACCACTCCCAAGCCTTCTGTTTAATTAGACTCCCTTTATGATCCTTGATGATGATCAGATTCAGAGAAGTATATACGTTTTGCATTATCTCTCCACATTAGAATGTCAGCATTTTATCCTTCTTTAGTCCCTTCTAATTATCTGTTCATGTTTTCTTTTAATGTTTCTCTTGACTCCTGTGTATGTACTATGTAGCCCTGGTCTTTTCATGGGAGGCAGAGAGGTGGTAGAGTAGATAAGAGTTCTGGGCCTGCAGTCAGGAGAAAGTGAGTTCAACTATGACTTCAGATACTTACTAATTATGTGGGGCAAAATTTCCTAAACTCTGTTTTCCTCCCTTTCCTCAAGTGTGAAATAAATAACAGCACCAACCTTGTAGGCTTGTAAGGATCAAATGAAATAATAGCTGTAAAGGGCTTGGCACATAGTAGGTGCTATATAAATGCTTATTTCCTTTCTAGTTCCCCCTTCCCCTTAGGAATGCCTTTAATTTCATCAAAGAGCCATGTTTTCTCCTGTAGTTTCATCCTCACTTTTGCTGGGTAAGTTATTCATGATTATAAGTCTATATCCTTTGACTTCTGGAATGTCATTCTAAACTTTCTACTTTTTGGCTTTAAATCTTGTGTAATCATGACTGATTCCTCAGTACTTAAGTTCTTTCTGACTGCTTGAGGTATTTTTTCTTTGACCTAGAAGCTCTAGATTTTGGCTATAATGCTTCATGGAGTTTTCATTTGAGGGTTTCTTTTAGTTAGTGACAGGGAGATTCTTTTTATTTTCACATTTCTTTCTGGGTCTAAGAGATCTGGACACTTTTCCTTTATGATTTCTTGAAAGACATGTAGGCTTCTTCTTCTTCTTCTTGCTTTTTTTTTGGGGGGGGGGAGGAGGGCAGTTGGGGTTAAGTGACTTGCCCAAGGTCACATGGCTAGTTTTGTGTTGAATGTCTGAGGCCAGACTTGAACTCAGGTCCTCCTGATTCCAGGGCTGGTGCCACTACACCACCTAACTGCCCCCCTCCCTTTTTTTTTTTTTGGTCATAGCCTTCAGATAGTCCAGTGATTCTTGAATTATCTTTCCTTGATCTGTTTTTCAGGTCAGTTGTTTTTGCTATGAGATATTTTCTTCTATATTCTTCAGTCTTTGGGCTTCTTTTTTTAAAAATATCTTTTATCTCATGGAATCATTAGCTTCTATTTGGTCCATTCTAATTTTCAGGAAGCTTTTTGCTTGGGCAAGCTTTTGTATCACTTGGGCCAAGCTGTTAATTCCCTTTGGACTTCTTTCTTCCATAGCTCTCATTTCTTTTCTAATTTTATCCTCTAGCATACTTATTATACATACATATATATATATCCTCATCTCTCAAAAAAAAAAACAATTCTTGATTCATTTCTTCCAGGAATTTTAGTTTAATTTATACCCAAGTTATGTTTTTCTTAGATATTGTGCTGACAGATGTTTTGGAATCATTCCCTTCTTCTGGGTTTGTATCTTGAGTATCTGTTATCATAATAGCTTTTTATGGAGAAATGCTTTTTAATTTTTGTTTTTTTGCTCACTCATTCTTTCATCTTACTTCCTATCTTTGGACTTCATATTAGAACCAGACTCTGACTCTGTGTACTTCTGGAGGGAATATCTGGGCTGGTCCTGCTCTTGCTTTCTTGGGAATATTGAATGTTATGTTATTCCAGAATCTCAGGGACGGTTCAGGTTGAAACCTATAAACTTTCATTGCTCCCAAAATGGCCTGATCCAGGGCAAAGTCTGATCACTATAGGGCGAGCTCTGCAAGTTCCTGACCTGAGTTTATCAACATACCTTTGAGTTTGCCCTATATGTAGTTTCAGTAGAATGCTGCTATACTCAGCCACTATCAGGCAGGTAGAAATTTCTGCTGGTTGAAAGTAAGAGAACTCTAGGCTCCTTTTTAGTCTGAGATTGCTGCCCTAGTTATTCTAATGGCAAGCTTCATGTCAGTTAGGAGACCCTCCATTCTCTTGGGACCAAAATAGCTGCTGCTTGCTTCTGAACTTGCTCATCTCAGTATACAACCTAGTGCCTAAAATTGCTCTTCACTTTGAAATGCCACCCATCTGCAGGTTCTCTCTTCAGTCTGCTCAGGATCTGTGATCCAGAACTAGGGACTGAGTGAAAGGACTGTCAGTTGGCACCTGTTTCCTGACCATAAATAAATTTAGGCTCCTCTTGTCTTGGTGCACAGGCTCTCCCTGAACTGGAGTGATCTGTTTGGGGTGCTCCCGGTCACACCTCATCCCTAGTGTCTACAAATCTATGGATCCTGCTGTCTTCTTATGAATACCTGGTTTGGAAAAATGATTGTGACCTTTTTTTTAAACAGGAATTAGTCTGGTGTATTTTCTCGATCTGTTGAAAGGAGAGTTCATTGTACTTCTCCCAGTTATTCTACCATTTTGGCTTTGCCCTGTCTTTTAAAATATCTACAGAAAATTAGGGTAATTAGACTAGTTCAGAAGGTAGTATAGTTATAAAATTATTTTTAAAATTTACATTAGAAAATAGGATATGCTTAAAAGATCTTCAATCTATCTGTGCCTCAGCCTAATGGTGACATTTTTTAGGGTACAAAACATGCCTTATTATAGCACCTGTGTACAAGGATCAAAATCAATTTAAGCCAAAGACACATTATGAACACTGAAATTTTGCTAATGTTTTAAGTAAAATGTGTTTTCATAAAGGAAAGGATAGAATTATAGGCAAAAAGGAATGGAGATAGGGAAAAATTGAATATTAGAAATAACATTTATTTGATGAAGTTGGAGAGATGGGAAAACTTTGTGAAGCAGATAAAAAGCAAGGCAGAGGAGTCTGGAAATTGCCAGGAAAAACATTGTAGAATATTTTTTCGAATTAAAAAAAATAACAGTTATGGTATAATGGATGCCAAAAAAAACCTGCTGAAAGGCTATATAGGACGTGCTTAGTCACTTCAGGAAGTAAGCATCAAGTGCAGCACAATCAATGGGCATTACTGGAAATTAACTTGGGCTAGGATTTTGACTAGGTTTTAATTCTGTCTCTGGTTCTATTTCTCTGTATGTCATAGGGCAATTTCCTTATCTCTTTAGTGTGAATAGAACTTATGCAACATTACTATGAATAATAAGAACTGCATTTGGATTTAGGGGGACTGGATTCTACTACTTTACTACCTGTGTGAACTTGGGCAAGTCACTCTACCTCAAGTCTCAGTTTCCTCATCTGAAAAATGAGCTTGGAATATTCCCTACGGTCCCTTCCAATTCTAAGTACTATGATCCTCTGACTACCTTTACAGGATTTTTTCCAGAAAAATTGTAGTATGGTCTTGCAGATATGTTAATAAGAAAACACATGTCAGACATAAGAAAAATAAAGTGTGAAAATGTATGATGAAATGATCCTGTTTGATTTCTGAGGACTAAGTATGCTAGTAAATGTTTAACAACTGCCTGGGGTTGGGGCAGGTAGGGGAACAGACAGGTATTCATGACACATTTTTAAGTTTAATATTCATTGTTAACATTTTCTACATTATTCTAAGTTTAGACAATCAATAAAACATAAGTCAAGCCTTGATTTGTAGAATTTGCCTGATTTCTAAAAATGTTCATGTTGAAAATTTAACTGTCAACTTCAGCACACCCCTGATTGAGAACATGTTTATACCAGTGCATACTCAACAGTTTTGTCCTTTTTACTTATTGTAGTCTGGATCTGCTGCTGAGGAAGTGTGGTGGTGGCATCGAAAACCTGGGCCAAGGATGCAGAATGTTAAGGAAGCTGTTGAATCTTTACCTGAGGACAAAATGTTCAGTCTCTTGGCTCATGTATCATCACATCAGTTCTGGTCATAGTAGTGAATTAAGAGAAAGCCCACCTGGGAGCACAGATTCCAAGTTAGAAAGCAATTTTGTTGGAGAAAAGCAGTTTGAGCAGTTATAAGGCTCCTAGAGGACTGGCCCCTGTGGTCTATAGTCTGCATAAGGGTAAATGGAAGAGGTGATAACTGGAAAGGATCTAAAGATAATGTACTGCAAGCCTCTTAATTTTATAGGTGAAGAAATTGTCAGGGAGGTTGTTAGCTGGGCAAAGTCACACAGCAAGGAAGTAATACTGTGGGAATAAGAACCCATATCTGAGTCCACTCTCCTGCCTCCATAGCAAGCTGATACTAAAGACCTAAGCAGCTGCTTTAAGCCAATTAGAAATATCTGCTTCTGGGACCAGCCAGAAGAGAGGGGCAGGGCAAGGGAAGAGTATATATATATATATATATATATATATATATATATATATATATATATATATATATGGGAGCTTCCTAGGGACTAGAGAATAGAGACCTCTAGATGAAAGAAGTGGCATGAAACCAACAATAAAGGTGGAGGTAAGGGGAAAAGGCATCACAGGCCACAGCAAGGTCTAGGTTAAGTATCCTGAGCACAGCCAACCTGAATTAGCTGTTTGCTAGGACCTACCTAAAGGCTAAAGACCCACCAATACATCTAAAGGCTAGAAAAGTAGATCTCAGTGGGTTTAAATGTCTCCCCCCAAAATCTACTGAAATGGTACTACTATAGAACTGTCAATGGCAAGATTGGGTAGATTCTGTGCTGATGTGGACTTATAGTTGGTTTCCTTAATAAGGATCAGGTTTTGGCTATGAGAACTTGTATAACTTGTGTCAATATTGTTTCCCCTGTAATATTTATCTTTAACGCACCAAAGATGAAGTTGTGCCCTTTCTGAGGGCTGCGGAGGAAGTACAGGAGAGATGGAAGAAACCTTTAGCCTCTCTTCATATATAGGCTCTGGGAATAGCTGAAAGTGGTGGTGGTGAAAACCAGCAGGTGGAGCTAGCCAGCTGGGTATTAGACTGGCTGGCACCAGAGCAGAACACATTAACAAAAACATGCCAAGTTATAAAAATGGAAGGTAAAGTAAAATTGATACTATCACAAGATTTAAAAGTCTAAAATGGGTCATGGTGAACCTCCTAACCAGTCAGAAGTAAAGACAGTTTAAAACAAAGAATCTGATATAAGAAAGCAAAGAAAGGAGGGAGAAAGGTGAATGTGTTGGGAACTTGGAAGGAATAATTAAGAAACAGTAAATCTACTCAAGCAATTTCTGGTGCTAATTTTCTGTTACGTATATGGTTTCCACTATCAGTTAACAAGCATTTATTAGGAACTCCTATGAGTCAGGATAGGTGTAAGGGATAGAATGGTAGGCTCAGAGGGAAGACCAGAGTTTGAATATTGTCCTAGATGTCTACCATGTGACTGCATAACTCATTTAACCTTTCTGGGATCATTTAATCATCTGTAAAATGAGGGGGTTGGACTCCATGGCCTCAAAAGTCCTTTTAAACCCTAAATCTGGAATTGTTTTGAATGAATGAAAAAGGGTTTATTAAATGCTTACAATATGCAGGGGATATAAATAGTCCCTCAAGGAGCTCACATTTTAAAAGGGGAAGACAGTATATATAGGTTACAGCTATAAGTCAAATGGAAAGACCCAATGGTCCTTAGAATGCAGTGGCAAAGCAGATAACAATGCACCTTCTTTAATGTCTTTTCCACTGATGAAAACATACATACTTATTTTATTTTGACATTTTTGCAGTTCAAAAGAATTTAGTGCTGAAAATGCTCTTTGGGGGGTTTTTATTCACTCTGGTAGCTGAAGTGAGGACCTAAGCATCCATAACAGTTGCAATGCTTTATTTCCTTAGGCGCTGTATCTTGAGATGGTAGAAGCAAGGACTGGAAGAAAGACTAGTGACCTGAGGGAACTGTCATTCATGGGACTTTGGGGCTTGTCTATCTATTGTTGGCATTCATCTATTATTGGTGAAGGTAGGTTTTTCTTTATAGGGATTGCTCCCCTTAACGATTGGGTAAGGCTGGAAGCAGGGTTAGCAGTTTGGGTTGGGATGCTTTTTGTAGAGTTCTTGGCACAAGATTCTAGCTGTTTTCATGGGCCTCTGAGAGATGGTGGTAGTAGCTTGGTTTACATATGCCACCCATATCTCTGTCTTTCTCTTGGGATCCCTTGCTACTTTGAAACATCACAAAAAGGATCCTGTGATCCCATTTCTATGGAGCACATTTGTGAACTTAAGGAGCAGCCACTATTATTGTAACAGAACTTACAGTATGATCAGCACAGGTTTTTTTTTTTATTTTAATACTTTTTGTGATTTTAAGCAGTCAGGGGATGACAATTGGAAGTTAATTTTTAATTCCAGATAGATTATCTTTGTATCAGATATCCCTAAGAGTCTGATTTAATAGCAAAAGCCATTGACCAATGAATGGATAAGCAGTCTAAAGATGTGAACAAGCAATTCTCAAAAAAATTGCAAACTTAATGGTATTGAAGATTGCTTAAAATCAGTAAAGAAAAATGCAAATCAAAACAACCCTACAGTTTTACCTCGTGTCCAGCAAATTGACAAAGATGAAAAAAGACAGGAATGGCCAATGTTGCAAAGTTTGTGGAAAGACAGGGTTGCTAACAGACTGCTGGGATTGTGAACTGATAGAACCATTCTGAAAAGCAATTTGAATTTTGGTAAAAAAAAAAAAAGTGACTAAAAACTCTACTTTTGACCAAGAAATTATGGTGATAGGCAGATAAGGAAGTAAAAGATAAAAAATAAAGATCTTTATATACACTGAAATATTTATAGTGGCATTTTCTATAGTAGCAAAGTATTGGAAATAGATATCCATCAACTGGGTAATGGCTTAACAAACTATGGCATGTGAATATTAGGTACTATACAATGGAAGAAAGAAATATGAGTAACACAGGGAGGCATGAAGAAACATATGAACTGATACAAAATCAGAATCAGGAAAAAAATATACACAATGACTATAATGTTGAATCAATAACAACAACAAAAACCAAAACTGCACACTGTGTTATTAGAATGAGCAAGCTTGGTCCCAGAGATGAGAATGCATTTCTCCCCCTTTGCTGAACTGGAAGACTATGCATGTGAAACACTTGATTGATCATAGCAGATCAGACTTGACTGATATATTGGTTACTTTTCTCCTCCCCATCCCCGTCTTCATTATTCTTCATGATAAGTGATTCTCTGTGGATGGAGAAAGTGGGAGGAATATAGAGGTGAATGAAGGTGGTATAAAACCAAAAAGATAGCAAACTTAATTTTTTTTTTAAATCGGGGCTCTACTACCGCCGTAGTGAGGCCTCTGGCCAGAGATGGATGTTGCCATGGCTGAAGCAGATCTGACTCTCTTCCCTGGCAGCCTTGACAAATGATGGAGGTGATCCTCTTCAAACTTATCCACCAGACGGGTCCTGTGATGAAAGTAAAATTCCAAAGGGATAAAGATGGTAAACCAAATCAGTTTAAATTTATTAATTTCAAACATTAAGAATCTGTCCTTTATAGAATAAATCTATTTAAGGCAGTGGTTGTTAATTTGGCATCCATGAGCTTGGATGGGAAAAATACATTCTTATTATCACTAATCTCTAATTGAAATTTAGCATTTCCTTTAATGGTGATTATTTTTTTAAAGGGTCCTTTGCTTTCACCTGATTGTCAAAGGGGTCCATGATACCAAAATAAATAAATAAATGAATCAAGAAACTCTGACAAAAGGGACCTTCTGGGAAGGTTCATCAAGGTAGTGTGTGGGATGACTTGAAGTTTCCCCATTCTGAATATGATATATACATTCTTATTATTCCTTATATTTTGTAACTAAGTTCAGTATTGTTTCCCCATATATATGTGTAAGTCATTGTGTATTTCAAGGTAGTGTAAGAGATATTGAGTATTAATACAATTGATTAGATTAACTATTGAGGCCAAATTAGAGGTGTTTTAGTTTGGGGAAAGGAATGGTAGTGTGAGAGGTAGCAAAGAGTTACGTTTCTATAGAACTGCAAGAATTGCTGAAACAAGACTACTGATAAAAAGTAACAGATAGTAGCCTTGGGAAGAGTTGAGGCAGTAACCTTGGGAAGAAGTTGGGTTCCTAGTTCCTAGTTCCCAGTTCCCAGAGAACTCTTAGATAATACTAAAAGTGAAATAATGTAGAACAAAAGGGAGCTGGCAGCAGCAGGTAGATTTGACCAATGAGAAAGCAGACAGCAGCCTTGGGACACTCGGGCCCAGATAAGGACACATCTAGGTTGGACTGTAGGGGGTTCAGTATTCTAAGGATTGTCAATGCGCTTGTGTAGTGGACCTCATGTATTATGTATGTTATCTAACAGAATTAGAGCCTCATTAGTAATAATTAGTTTAATGTTTGAGGAGGGGTGGGTAATCCTTATCTATTTAATCCAGCTTCTGCTTTTGTGCCTTTCCTCCCTGGATTTCCCAGAGATGGGACCACCTGCTTCTCAAGAGATTCTAATAAAACTTTCTACCTTCACTTTGAGAAATCTCTGAGTAGTTGATTTTGGGTTAGGGTCTTTATACCCCACACAGTTTTGGTGGGTCGTCCAGGATCACATGACTTGGCAGGGAATGGTCACCACCCCTATTTGGTGTCAGGCACCCATGGGACACTTTGTTCCTATAGTCTCCAGAGCAGGGTGGTGTTTCTCCTCTCTGCCAAGCAAAGTGCCCGAAGTGGAGAGACTCAGTGAAGGAGAAGACAAAGGTGACAGATCCGAAGTTCCATGTGCAGAGGCTGAGAGTGAGCTTCCAGTCAGGTGAACCTATGAACTCTGTAGCCCAGAGGTAAGCCCTAGAGAGTCTGGGGGTCAATTGGCTGGGTTGAGAGACATGTGAAATTGTTTGGTGAAAAGGAGTGCAGTCTCCAGGGGAAAGGACTCTTGGAGAATGCTACTGGGTGACTGCTGGCAGGTGGGTGACCCCTGTCGTGATAATTTGGAATAGAGAGGAGTCTAAGGGCAGTCCTTGTCAAATTATGGGGAAAGCACAGTCCAAACCCCAAAGAAATTTGGAGCAATGTCAGGAAGTGCTGGCCAATAGTCCTTTAGATAATAGTTTTCAGAATGTAAATTGTCTGTCTGTGTAATTAACAGCCTCTGTATGTCCAAGGTCAGGAAGGAAGGATGGTCCAGTTTCCCCCTACACCTGGGGATCTGTGCCTAGGTTATCTTAAAGCAAATCTTACCTGACTTCCACTAGCTTCTATCTGGAGGCCAAGCAAATATGTGATTTGTGCCAAGGATTTCTGATAATCCTCTGTGAGCTTTTGGAACCTTCCTGTCAGTTTCTCTATCTGTTCTGTTTTTGTGTTGCTGTGTGAATGAGTGTGAGTGAGTAATCTAACACCCTGTAAGGTTTAAACTGCAGCTGGATTGCTGGACATTTCTTTGGAATGCTGTAATCTCTTTCCCTCCTCCTCCCTTCCCCAGCTGCTAAATGCAGGCTGGAGAGGGAGAGAAAGAGAGGCAAATATTGTCCTGTTTAGGTTATATGATGGTAAATGCAAGTTTGAGCATGTAGCAAAGAAAGGAGTATGGGCAGGAAGTTAAGATAGGTATAAGTTATTTGCTATTGAAAAGTGTGAACAGAAGTTTTAAGATTTTTAAAAGTTTGAAAATCTCCTCTTCATTCCACTCTGGCCAAGTGGAGTGAGGAGAAGGTGATAAGAAAGGGAGGGAATCTTCTCCCCTCAGATCAAAGAGGCAGGCAGATGAGCATTTAACTATTTCCTGCCTCACCTAAATGAGGAAAGTTTTGTGTATCAGAATGCAACTGAAAGGCAACTGAATTCATTCTGGTCATTTTTGAAGAGTATCACTCCCAGTTCAAAGTTAAAGATAAATAGTATGGCACTGAGGCAAATTAGGAAAATACATACATCTGTAAAAGAGACACCTCAGAGGTGAAGCTTTGAGCTCTCCAGTACGGAAGGGAACACCAGGGTCCCACTCACTTGACTGGCAGATTCAAAGCTCTCACTTTCAAAGAAGTTTCTAAGGAGTGGATATATAAGTGAAATTTATGGGAGTAAAAGTTAGAACAGCTGAAAACATTTGAGTAGATTTTGTTAAAGCCTCTCCCACCAGATCAGATTAAGGAAAGAGAGTGCTGAAGAATAGTAGGGAATTTGAGTCACCCTCCCCAACTTGGGAAAAATGGGGGGAGACATAGCAGCTATATCAAGGGGCCCTACTGGCAACAGCCCTGGGCCCCTGGGTACCCTGAATCCCACACCTCTAGGAATGCAGATGACCCTCTCCCCTTTCAAACCCCCAGGTCCACAACCAGGTCCTGCAACTGTAGCAAGAGGAGAAAAGACTCTGCACTTGGTAAGCCTAATTTTCTATCAATAATTTTTGTATGTGATGATTTGGAAATGCAATAAATGTCATAATGTCATTGTGTTATTAGGGTATCTCTAAATTGTAAAATTCTCTTATACTGTAAAATTGAGTGACCATTGTAAGCCAGAAATGGTGTTAGATAAAGCAGTTTTCAATTTGAATTTTGTTGAAACTAAAAGATGGAGAAAAAAGTTGTGTAAAACCAGCTATGTCGCTTTATCAGTTCTGTTAACCCTATCTTATAATGTTTATTTCAGGTGAATTGGATTTTTATGTTATAAAATCTGATAATCTAAAGCTGTTACATTTGGGATACAAACAGGTAGTAATACTACTGCTGATATTTACTATGAAAGCTGATTGTTCATTTAACTTTTTGGCTATTCTGGAAATATACAGTGATTTAAAGTTATAGTTTCCACATTACAAATGATGAAATGAATGATTCTCTGTACAAGGTGAATTGGAAAGGTATTTTGTAGAATTCTTATTGAGCAAATGAGAAACCTGGGGGAAAAAAAGGAAAGAAAAACAGGGATGTGGTTTTCAAGCTTGCTTCATCTAAGGATATATTGATGTTAATCTGAAGATTTATGGATCACCACATTCACCATCTATGTGAGATTATAGAATGTAATTGATTTCTAGTGATAAGTTGATCGGTTATGTGGCACCAAGAAAATTTTAGTTCTGTGTAACTTCAAAAACTGGAGTTTTAAGGTCACCAGATTGGTAACTCATTTGTTTTTATTTCAGAGTTCAAATTTAAGAACATAATAATTGTTTATGATATTGTTACTGGTAAACAGTTGTATTATCGATGTTGTATGAAAAGTGGTTTCTCTTAAAGTCTTGGAGTATTGTAATTTGGGAAATCATAAGCTTCCAAGTCTGTCTTTGTTTAAAACGAAGTTTCAGTTAAGATTGTTTAAACTTGTAAGATTGTTAACCAAGCTGTTTGGTGTTATTACATAAATCAAGTATTTATAAAAGTATGCTTGTGAAAGGTAATTATTGGTAATTATGTGAAGAAAAGACCTGTGAAAACTCCTTGTGTAAATTTTTTTAATTATTTAGGAAAGATTTTATGACCAGAGAATTTAAGGAATTGTATAGTAGTTAATGATATCAGGATAAACTGTTTTTGAAAAAGGGAAATATTCTTATGAAGAAATGTTTTATAAGATCTTTGGTATGAGATGATGGGGAATAGATCAGCAGACAAGAAAATTAAGGAGGCTGCCCTGTCCTTAGAATCTGTGTTGAATCCCCAAATCCTTAAGAAAAAAGCAATACTTGTGTTCATAGAAGCTGAATAGGAAAATTTTATAATCCAGGATGGGATGGGGAAGCAATCTTATTAGTCCCGGGAAAGGAAGCAGGGAGAGAGAGATAGTAGGTAGAGAAATCTGCCCATTAGTGCATTAGATTTTATCTGTAGTTAATTGTTTATAATCAGAATGATTTGATGAAACTGTGGGAATTTTTTAGTGCTAAAACCTAAAATTGTTAATTGATTACTGTATGTGGAAAGGGGGAAACTGGATGAAAACTTTATTTTGACTAGTTTTGCTCATTCAGAACAGTCCTCCTGCATGATGTTGTCCAACTGCCAAAGCCCCTAGAAATTATCTCTATTAGGCAAGGTCATTCAGCCTGGGAAGGGAGCTTGTTTTAGTTATGAAGCTCCTAAACAATAAACTTGACTTGCTGAGAAGTAGCAAGTCTATGTAAAAAAAAGTTTAAAAGATCTCTAACAATTGGCTTTACCAGGACAAGTTCAAAAAATTGCGAAGGGAAAGATGTTAAAGGGCATCGCTTATGTATGTGAGTACTGGTAAATCTTTGTGGTATATTGCAACTCAATGAGAATAAATTGATGTTAAGGTAAAAAGGTTTTGGGACTATAGTGCATGTGGATGCTTTGTCCAATCAGGTCCCTATTTTTCATCTTTATGGCAATTCAATGGGAAGTTAGACATAAAGCAAATTATGAAATTTTGCTGTTTTAAGGGCATTCTTCCAGAATATTTTTGAGAATAATTGGATACATAATTAATTAGCTTGTGAGGTAGACATTAACTTCTTTGTTTATTTATTCTAGGATTCCAACACAGAAGAGTTAGTAATAGAGATCAGAGGGTTGAGAAAAATAAATGAAGATTTGGTTAGAAATAGGGATTACAGTGTGAGTTCAGATTAAGCATTGTCCCAGGAAGATAGGGAAGCAGATGCAAATCTATTAGAGCAATAATTTATAATCCTGATGGGGGATTTTATTTTTATGAACAAGAATAAATATAGAAATGAATACAGGTTATTTGAGGCTCACTTTAGAAATGTTCCTTAACCAATGTGAGATTATAATCATATCTTAAACTGATTGTTGGAGCTTGTTATTTAAGATTTGATGGGACTGTTAACTGACTGTTCCTCTGAGTCTAACTCCAGGTATGGATATTAAGAAAGGCTATCCAAGCTATCTGAGCCACTGATCCATGATGCCAGACCCTATGAGGTACAGGTATGGAAGGCCTGTGAAGTATGAGTATGGAAGATCGGGAGAACGACTGTTCCACATGAGCTGAGGATTCTCCTGATTCGACCCTCCCAGTGACACCTGGCAGACTCTGAGCTTGGCTCAATGCAGATTGCAGCTTGGTATACATTTTGCCTGAAATTGACATTCTGAAGTTGGGGAAATAATGGCCCCTGATTACAGTTTTGTCCCCATTCTTGGTGACAAGTTTCAATAATCAAAAGTTTTGAAAACACCACGACAAATCTATTGAATACTTGATTATGGGACATCTCAAATTACTATAAGATAAAAGCTATTACACTTAGGAATTTGTATTCCTGTATAAGTCAGGGTCCTTTAGTTCTTTGTAATAATGTGAGGACAAGTAGGCCAAGGGTTTGTGGGAATATTATTCTGTTATTTAGTTAGTATAACACTTGTCTCAGCTTTCTCATAATTAGTCAATGTTAAAAGGAGGATAGTTTTTGTACTTGGCAAAAATTTTAATTGTTTGAATTGTGAGCTTAATGTGAATCCCTTAGTGAAATCCCATCATCCTAGTGGAGGAATTAATAATGGATTAATGCAAAATATAAAACAAATAAACTGATTTTAATGTGTGATCGTGACAATTGACTACAACTCCAATTTTAATTTTGTAAGAATGATAAGGGTTCTGGAGTGGTCATTTAAATTGATTCCAAGGTTCCTTTTGTAGGTAAATGAATGAAAGAAGGTGGAAGAAAGAGAGGCTGGGATGCAGAACTGAAGATGGATGACCCTAAGTAAGGACTGCCAGACAACAGTACGAAAAACAGACTTTTGGACTTTGGAAGGGACAATTGTTTGTTATTGTTTCTTTTTGAATCTCTGTATCTGCACTCATAAAGGGGACTGCCCCCTTGTATGTTGTCAATGCAACAACTGGAATTAGAATTAAGAAAAGTGGGGAAACTTCAAAGGTATAAAAAAAAAGAAGTGGGGTTTGTGTGGGATGACTTGCAGTGAAGTTTCCCCATCCTGAACATCATATATACATTCTTATTACTTCCTTATATTTGTAACTAAGTTCAGTATTGTTTTCCCATATATATTATGTAAGTCATTGTGTATTTCAAGGTAATGTAAGAGATATTGAGTATTAATACAATTGATTAGATTTACTATTGAGGCCAAATTAGAGGTGTTTTAGTTTGGGGAAAGGAATGGTAGTGTGAGAGGTAGCAAAGGGTTAAGTTTCTATAGAACTGTAAGAATTGCTGAAACAAGACTACTGATAAAAAGTACCAGACAGTAGTAATGTTTGGGGAGGGGTGGGTAATCCTTGTCTATTTAACCCAGCTTCTGCTTTTGTGGGGTGGCGTCCCCTCCCTGGATTTCTCAGAGACAGGACCACCCACTTTTCGAGAGATTCGAATAAAACTTTCTACCTTCACTTTGAGAAGTCTCTGAGTAGTCAATTTTGGGTTAGGGTCTCCATATCCCAAACAGTAGCAATATCTTATAGAAAGTCAGATTATTTGTATTCACAAAACAGTTTCTTCAGAATATCAGTCTACTTGCAACCTTTAACAGGTATGAAAGGAATATAGATAATGTGGCATCTGGATATAATTTTTCATATGTGATATGAAAGTCTCTCATATTCAGATAATTAAAAAAAAACAAACCTTGATGAAAAATGCTCTGTAGGGAGGCAGCAGAAGGGACCATTCATATATATATATATTTAGATCTTCTCACTTGGATCAGCTGATTTTATCTCATTAGATTATTAAATGGTACAACCAATTGCTTTAACTGAACTTCACGTAGTACCAGTGTCATTAAAATAAAACATAACAAAACACAGAACTTCCAACTCTATCAGAAAGGCATTATAGATGGGAAACAGTTATAGGAAGATAGAACAAGCATTATTATAAAGGTTTCTGTTTCTATGAAGATCCTTGATACTGTCATAATAGAAGAAACAGCAGTAGAAATGGAAAATGGTGCCCATCTTAGCATTAATATGTATTCAAATGAACTTTAAAAAAGACGGGTCAGTTAGGCCCTCTGGCTAAATGACTTCTTTGAAAAACTCTACAAAGCAGTCTTGTGATGGGTTAGATTTATTAATTTTTTTCATTTATGGAAATATAAATTGAACAGGTGCATTAAGTACATTGTCTTTTAGCTCATGATTTTATGAAAGGTTTTTTACTTTGTTTTTGGCAAAATAAAGGGCCAAAACTTCCATCTTTTTTTTTTTTTTGCTTTTTGGAGGGCTATTAGGGGTTCACTTCTATCTTTTTTAATATTTATGATGTTCACATAAGAAAACCATACTTTTTTGTAGTGTGATATAATTAGTTGCGTATGGTAGAATACACAAAAAATTGGTGGTTCAAAGTGAATGTTGGCATTTTGTAATTTAACTGAAAAATACCACTCTTTCATAGGTCTTTAACAGTAGTATTCAAGTTTTTTGAATGGCTGAACAGAATGTAGCCCTAATGATATGTTCTTGGTCCCAAGCACATATAAAGCATAGTGAGCATCATTTTAAAATTTTGTAGATGTCACATAGCTAAGAGTGATAACACAATAGATAGCAGAATTGGAATTCCACACTCAACATTGGGCTGAGGTTAGCAAGATTAAATCTATTTCTATTAAACTTTAACTGTTACACTTCAATTTTTAAAAAAACACACCTTCATAAGATGGAGAACACAATTAGCATTATGTATGGAAAAAGAACTGGGTATTTTAGTCAATGACAAACTCAAATTGAAGTTAACAGTGTCATGGAGGCCAAAACAGTGAATGTTATCTTGGGCTGCACTGAAAGGCATAGCTTCCAGGAATAAGGAAACTGATAGTTGTATTACATTATACTCTACCCCGGTCATACCATATCTGGGGGTACTGTGATTGTTAAGCTAGAGAAGAAACAAAGGGGAACCAGAAAAGTGAAGAACCTCAAAGTCATGCTCTATGAGCAGAACATGGAGGAAAATAAGCTGCTTAAAGGGGATATTAGTTTCTCTCTCTCTCTCTCTCTCTCTCTCTCTCTCTCTCTCTCTCTTTCACGTTTTATGTGCTTAGATTTGTTCTGTTTGGTTTCAGAGGGCACAGACACATTGGGTGGGAATTTCAAAGAGGCAAATTTAAGCTTGATGAGAAGAATTAAAGCTATTAAAAACAGAATGTGCATTCTTGGGAGGTAGTGGATTTCCCTTTACTGGAGGTCTTCATGCAAAGACTGAATAATCAGTTTTCAGGTCCATTGTGGTGGGAATATTTTTATGTAGTCTTCTTTTAGATGGCCATGGATGTTCATTTCAATTCTTATGCTCTGTTAAGTATATATCCTGGTTAAAATATTCTATATCCCAATTAAGCACCAATTAAATTGGAAATACTGAAAAGAGAGATTAATAAAATTGAAAATAAGAAAATCATTGAAGAAATAAATAAAACTAGGAACTTGTTTTATGAAGAAAAAAAAAGAGAAGGGTGGGGCGGAGCCAAGATGGCAGAGTAGAAACAGCATTTCCAATGTGCTCTGCCCCACACAAATTTCAAACACTGTGAAAGGGAGCTCCTAACAACTTCTGGAGCCACAGCACTCACAGAACGGCACTGAGAAGCCAACCTCCTGCTGAGGACAGCCCAGCAGCCCTGCAGGGAGCAGCCAGCGCAGCTCTCTGAGAGCAGGCAGCCCAGCACGCTGGGAACCAACAGCACAGCCCGCAGAGCGAGCCCAGGTCCGCGGTTTTAGCCCCAGGGCGGCCAGGCCTTCAGCCGGCTGGTGGAACCCCAGAACACCAACAATTGTGGTGATTCCAGAATTGTCATCACAGATATGCCTAGGACAAAGTGAGAGGTTAGTGCTCTATGGACTTTGGGACCAGTATTTGGGGAACACCTGGCTTCCTCCCCTGGGAGCAAAAAGCTGCTGAAGAAACTGCTGCACAGAAGCCATTTTGCAGCATCAGCAGTGGCTCTAGCTCCTGGTCTGCAAACTGTAGGAAGATCCAGCAATCAGTCTGGGGATTAATCCCTCTTGCTTTAAACTGCCTGGATCTGGATTGTGGTCTGGGGGGGAAGTTTGGGGTGGGTATCCAACTTGCCAGAGTGGGTGGAGGCTTTACAGAGGCCACCCAACTGGCGGAAGTTGTGAAGACCCCACGTTTGGGCGGAAGCTCCCCTGTCTGGAGGCAGAGTCCTACTGTGGCAACAAGCCCCCAAATCAAGTAATTAAGTGGCAATATGCCTAGGCAAATGAAACAAAATAAACAGAAAAGTTCAACATTGGACTCCTATTTTAGGGGCAAAGAGGCTCAAAGCATGGAGGAGGACTGTGAGGTCAGAACTCCTGCACCAAAAGCCCCAAATGAAAATACAAGCTGGCTACAGGCCATAGAGGACCTTAAGAAGCAGATAAGAGAAGTGGGGGAAAATTTGGGAAGAGAAATGAAAAAGATGCAAGAAAAGTATGAAATGACAGTCAACAGCCTGACTGAGGAAAATAACACCTTAAAAAATAGACTAACTCAAATGGCAAAAGAAGCTCAGAAAGGCAATGAGGAGAAGAATGCCTTAAAAAGCCAAATTTGCCAGATGGAAAAAGAATCTCAAAAGCTCACTGAGGAGATTAATTCCTTCAGAGTTAGACTGGAGCAAATGGAAGCCAGTGACTTTATGAGAAATCAAGATACTATTAAACAGATCCAAACAAATGAAAGAATAGAAGGCAATGTGAAATATCTCATGGGAAAAACCACTGACCTGGAAAATAGATCCAGGAGAGATAACTTAAAAATTATTGGACTACCTGAAAGCCATGATCAAAGAAAGAAACCTAGAAATCATCCTTAAAGAAAATCTCAAGGAAAATTGCCCTGATGTTTTAGACCCAGAGGGCAAAATAGAGGTTGAAAGAATCCACAGATCACCTCCTGAAAAAGATCCCCAAAAGAAAACTCCTAGGAATATTATAGCCAGGCTCCAGAACTCCCAGATCAAGGAGAAAATACTTCAAGCAGCCAGGAAGAAACAATTTCAATATTGTGGAAACACAATCAGAATAGCCCAGGACCTGGCAGCTTCTACATTGAGGTATAGAAGGGCATGGCGTATGATATTCCAGAAGGCAAAAGAGCTGGGAATGAACCCAAGGATCACCTACCCAGCAAAACTGAGTATCTTGTTTCAGGGGAAAATATGGTCATTCAGTGGAATAGAGGACTTTCAAGCATTCTTGATGAAAAAACCAGAGTTGAATAGAAAATTTGACATTCAAACACAAGAAGCAAGAGATGCTTGAGAAGGTAATCAAGGAAAAGAAATCAAAAGGAACTTATCAAAGCTGGACTATTTACAGTCTTACATGGAAAAACAATAACTGTGTTTGATGAAACCTTTCTCATTATGAAAATAATTGAAGAACGGTACACGGCATATGTTCACAGGTATACATGGATAGAGGGCACAGGTTGAATTTGATGGGAAAGGATGATTATTATTTTTTTTTTGAGGGCAATTGGGGTTGGGTGACTTGCCCAGGTTCACGTGGCTGGGTTTTTGTTTGTGTGTTGGGTGTCTGGGGCCGGATCTAAGCTCGGGTCCTTCTGGCTCCGGGGCTGGCTCTCTGCTCACTGCGCCACCTAGCCACCCCAAGGAAGGGATCATTCTTAAGGGGTGAAGTCAAGAGGTGAGAAGGAAAGTGGCAAGAGGAGATGAAGAGAGACAGGGTAGGGCAAACTATCTCATGTAGAAGAGGCAAGGGGAAGTAGTTGCAGGGGAGGGGAAGAACAGGAAGGCAAAAAGGCAAAAGCATATTCTCATTGAAGTTGGCTCAAGGAGAGAATCACATACATACTAAATGGAATATCTTACCCTCACTCACTCTCCTGAGTAGGGGAAAGGGGGATGAGAGGGGGGATGATGGAGGGGAGGGCATTCTGGGGAGAGGGGAGGTTAGAAGTACCCACTATCAAAGAGGGACAGGATCAAAGTAGGGAATGGACCAGGTGGGAGGTGAGACAGGTGGGAGGGAAATATAAGCAGTCTTTTACAATATATCTACTATGGTAATGTTTTGCATAGATATACATGTACAACACATACTGAATTGCTTATCTTCTCAGAGGGAGTGGGTGACAAGGGAGAAAGGGAATGGATCTGAAAATCAAAGTTTTAAAATTAAATGTTTCATAAGATGTCCAGGCATTGGGGCTCAGAGATTCACCTTGCCCTAATGGCAAAGTCGAAGGGGATATGGGAGAAGATATGGGAGAGAGCAGATTGGATGAGGGGATATCTAGTGGGACTGCTATTCTGGGGTGGTGGGTAGGGAAAAAATGGGGGAAAAATGTAACTCATAATCTGGTGGAAATGAATGATGTAAACCAGAAGTTAATAAAGCATTTGTTTAATCAAAAAAAAAAAAAGAAAGAAAGAAAAAAAAGCCCAACAACAATGAAATAAACCATTGGTCAATCAGATTAAGAAAAAGAAAGAAGAAACCCAAATGACCAGTATCAAAAATGAAAGTGAATTTATGACAAATGGAGAAGAAATTAAAGCAATTATTAGGAGCTATTTTGCCCAATGATATGCCAATAAATCTGACAATTTAAGCAAAATTAATGGGGTTTTTTTTGTTTTTTTTTGTTTTTTTTTTTGCTTTTTGGAGGGCAATTGGGATTAAGTAACTTGCCCAAGGTCACATGGCTAGGTTTTTGTGTGTGTGTGTGTTTGACACTTAACGTCTGAGGCCGGATCCGAACTCAGGTCCTTCTGACTCCAGGGCCGACACTCTACTCACTGCGACACCTAGCCGCCCCAATGATTATTTTTAAAAAAATAAATTGCCCAGATTAACAGAGGAGAAAAGAAAAAAAAAAGAAAAAAATAACCCCATTTTATTTATTTATTTTAAAAATTTATTTATTTTTAGTTCTCATCATTCATTTCTACAAGATTTTGAGTTATAATTTTTTCTCCCTGTCTTTCCCCTACCTCCCCCCCAAAAAAGCAAGCCCACTGAATACCCCTTCCCCCAATCTGTTCTCCCCAATATCTTCCCGTCACCCCCCTAACTTTCTAGCAGGGCAAGACAGACCTCTATACCCCAGTGCCTGTACATCTTATTTCCCAGTTGCATGTAAAAAACACATTTTTTTTTAAACATTTGTTTTTAAAACTTTGAGTTCCAGATTTTTTCCCTTCCTCCCTCCTCACTCACCCCCACTGGGAAGACAAGCAATTCAATATAGGTTGTACATATGCAGTTACCCAAATCATTTCCATAGTTGTCATATTGTGAAAAACTGACTATATTTCTCTTTATCCTATCCTGCTTCCCACTTATTCCATTTTCTCTTTGACCCTATCCTTTTTCAAAAATGTTTATTTCTAACTACCCTCTCCCTTAATCTGCCCTCCCTTCTATCATTCCCCCCTCCTATCTTCTACCCCCCTATTTTCCTGTAGGGTAAGATACCCAATTGAGTGTATATGAATGATCCCATTTTAGAAAAATAAATTGAACAAGCCATCAATGAACTCCCTAAGAAAAAAAATCCTAGTTAGGGGGCAGAGTCAAGATGACAGAGTAAAAGCAAGAACTTGCTTGAGCTCTTCCCCCCAAACCCTTCCAAATACCTGTAAAAAATGACTCTAAGGTGGCAGGACAGAGGAGGCAGATCACTGAGGCATGAGGAAGGCAGGACTGCAAAGGACCAAGGGGCCACTGCTACCATGAGTCTTTTAAACAAGCCCAAGAGCAAGATGACCCCTGAGGAGCTATAGAAGCGGGAATAGGAGGAGTGCAACACTGGGCTCCTGTCAGTGCTCACCCAGACAGTGAAGAACAAGACCCAGGTTCTCATTACCTGCCACAACAAGAAACTTCTGGGCCAAGTGAAGGCCTTTGACAGGCACTGCAACATGGTCTTGGAGAATGTAAAAGAGATGTGGACGGAGGCACCTAAAAGTGGCAAAGGCAGGAAAAAGTTGAAACCAGTGAACAAAGATCATTACATTTCCAAGATGTTCCTGAGGGGGGATTCAGTAATTGTGGTTCTCAGGAACCCACTCATTGCTGTCAAGTAGTGGTGCCAGAATCCTTCTTCCCACCCCAACACTCAGCTCAGCCCAAAAAAGCTGAGGGGCCCACTAGCTTTACCTTTTGTAAATAAAACCTTTCTGTTTTTTCTAAAAAAAATATGACTCTAAACAAATTTTAGAGCTACAGCACCCGCAAAATGACAGAGTGAAACACATCTCCAGCTGAAGACAGCCTGGCAGGCCAACAGGAAGGGTCTATTATACCAGGCTGAGAATAGAGCATAATCCCATGTAGGTTGGGCCAACACAGACCATTCTGGAGCAAGGCCTCAGGGGACTGAATCACTGGCAGCTGTCGAAGTTTCCAGACTTCTCAACCCACAAATGTCAAAGACAAAATCAAAGGTCACTGGGGAAACACTGTTGGACCTTGGTGAGAGAAGAGTGTGGTACCTAGCTCCTGGGGTGCTGAAGGTGGCGGCAGCAGTGACTGCTTCTGGAACTCCAGGCCCACAGATGGTCAATGGGGGATCAACTGGCTGATGAGAGGGCAATTGCTCTTGCTTTGCCCTGTTGGATCTGGGTCACAGTCTTGGGTGGCAGTCCTATGGTGAGAAGGAGCACTGACCTGGCAGAGCTTGTGGCAGTTGTGAAGAGTGAATCCTCCTCACAGTTCTGAGGCAGAAAAGAGTGCCTGTGCCACTCACAGACCAGAGAACAGACAATGGGAGGAGTAAACACTTCTCCTTTGATCATATCACCTTAGAAGAACTGAAAATTCACAGGTACCTAGAAGGAGCTCTGACAGCAACTGCACAAAACCCCAGAAATTTAGGACAGAGCATTCTCCACTCTAGAAGCAGAGTCCTACTTTGGCAAAAAGCTCATAAGTTGGGTAATTGGCTGGGAAAATGAGCAAACAGAGGAAAAAATCAGACTATGGAATCTTTTGTTGGTGACAAAGAAGATCAAAACATAAAACCAGAAGACAACAAATTCAAAACTCCTACATCAAAAGCCTCCAAGAAAAATATGAATTGGTTGCAGGCTATGGAGGAGCTCAAAAACGATTTTAAAAATCAAGTGAGAAAAGTAGAGGAAAAACTGGGAAGAGAAATGGGAGGGATGCAAGAAAATCATGAAAAATGAGTCAACAGCTTGCTAAAAGAGACCCAAAAAGTACTGAAGAAAATAACCCCATAAAAAATAGACCAACTCACATGGCAAAAGAGCTTCAAAAAGCCAATGAGGAGAAGAATGCCTTAAAAAGTAGAATTGGCCAAATGGAAAAGGAGATCTAAAAGCTGACAGAAAAAAATAATTCCTTCAAAATTAGAATGGAACAAATAGAAGCTAAAGACTTTATGAGAAATCAGGATATTATAAAAACAGATCCAAAAGAATGAAAAAAGGAGGCAGAGCCAAGATGGCGGAGTAGAAACAGCTCCTCCAAGCCTCTCTGCCCCCAGATTCTCCACAAACTATGTAAAAAAGGACTCTGAAAATCTTCTGGAGCTCCAGCACCCACAGAACGACACAGAGAAGCTAACCTCCCGCTGAGGACAGCTAAGCACCCTGCAGGAAGGACCAGCGCAGTGATCTGGGAGCCAGCAGCGCGCAGAGCGCAGGAGCCGAGCCGAGCCCAGGTCCACGTGAGCCGAGGTTTTAGCCCCAGGGCGGCAGGGCCAGCAGCCGGCTAGAGGAACCCCAGAACACCAGGAACTGTGGAGACGCCAGAATTATCAACATAGACTTGCCTAGGACAAAGTAAGAGGTTAGTGTCCTATGGACTTTGGGACCCTTATTTGGGGAATGCGTCAGCTCCCTCCCCTGGGGGCTAGAAGCCGCTGAGGAGACATGCCATTTTGTAGTTTTCAGAGGCATTTCCAGCTCCCAGCCTACAAATCTTAGGGAGATCCAGCGATCAGTCTTGGGGGGTAATCGCTCTTGCTTTAGCCTCACTGGATCTGGATTGTGATCTAGGGTGGAAGTTGTGGGTGGGTTTACAGCTTGCCAGAAACGGAAGTTGCCCCCCACACGTTCGGGACGAAAATTCCTCTAGCTGGCCTTAAAGCCATAGTGTGGCAACAAGCCCAAAAGTCAAGCAATTAAGTGGCAACATGCCAAGGCAAAGGAAACAGAAAAATGCAACCCTAGACTCATATTTTGGGGGCATAGAGCGGGAAAAGGACTGTGAGGTCAGAAGTCCTGCTCCAAAAGCCCCAGGGGAAAACATGAGTGGGTTGCAGGCCATAGAGGACCTTAAGAAGGACTTTAAAAATCAAACAAGAGAAGTGGAGGAAAAATTAGAAAGAGAAATGAGAAGGATGCAGGAAAAGTATGAAATGAGGGTCAACAGCCTGACTGAGAAAACAACACCTTAAAAAATAGACTAGCTCAAATGGCAAAGGAGGCCCAAAAGGGCATTGAGGAGAAGAATGCCTTAAAAAGTCGAATTTGCCAGATGGAAAAAGAATCTCAAAAGTTCACTGAGGAGATTCATTCCTTCAGAGTTAGACTGGAGCAAATGGAAGCTAGTGACTTTATGAGAAATCAAGATGCTGTTAAGCAGATCAAACAAACAAAAAGATTAGAAGGCAATGTGAAATATCTCATGGAAAAACCACTGACCTGGAGAATAGATCCAGGAGACAATTTAAAAATTATGGACTACCTGAAAGCCATGATCAAGGAAAGAACCTAGAAATCACCCTTCAAGAAATTCTCAAGGGAAAACTGCCCTGATGTTTTAGATCAGAGGGCAAAATAGAGGTTGAAAAGAAATTCACAGATCACCTCCTGAAAAAGATCCCCAAAACTCCCCAGGAATATTATAGCCAGGTTCCAGAATCCCCAGATCAAGGAGAAAATACTACAAGCAGCCAGGAAGAAACAATTTCAATATTGTGGAAACACAATCAGAATAGCCCAGGACCTGGCAGCTTCTACACTGAGGGATAGAAGGGCATGGAATATGATATTCCAGAGGGCAAAAGAACTGGGAATGAACCCAAGGGTCACCTACCCAGCAAAACTGAGTATTTTGTTTCAGGGGAAAATATGGTCATTCAGTGGAATAGAGGACTTTCAAGCATTCTTGAGGAAAAAACCAGAATTGAATAGAAAATTTGACATCCATACACAAGAAGCAAAAGATGCCTGAGAAAGTAATCAGGGAAAAGAAATCAAAAGGAACTTAACAAAGTTGAACTATTTACATTCCTATATGGAAAAGCAATAACTCATGACTGATGATATCTTTCTCACTATGAAATAAATTGAAGAAGAAATTGTGTGCAGGTATATATATGAATATGTGGCCTTACATATGTAACAGTTTACTGAGTTATATATGGATAGAAGGGCACTTGGGGTGAATTTTGTTAGGAAGGGAGAGTACTCAAAGGTGAGAATACTAAGGGGAGTGAGAGAGGAAGTGACAAGAGGAGATGAGGAGGGCTTCATGGTAGAATTAAACTACTCATGTAGGGAAGTGGGGTGCAGCGAGGGGAGAATAAGGAGAAGGCTAAAAAGGCAAAACCACACTCACATTGAATTTGGTTTAGGGAGAAAATGACATACATACTAAATGGGATATCTCAACCTGCAGCAGGATAGGGGGAAGGGGGATGAGAGGAGAGATGATGGATGGGAGGGCATCCTTGGGGTGAGAGGAGGTTGGAAGTACCCACTATAGAAGAGGGACAGGATCATGTAGGGAATGGACCAGGTGGGGGGTGGGATGAGTGGGAGGGAATTATAAGCAGCTTTGTACAATATATCTACCATGATAATGTTTTGCATAGCTAGACATGTACAACATATACTGAATTACTTATCTCCCCAGAGGGAATGGTGACAAGGGAGGAAGGAAATGGATCTGAAATTCGAGGTCTTAACATTAAATGTTTCAAATATATATAAAATACTATTATTAATACTCTTTTGCCTATAATTGGGAGATAAGATGTGCAGGCATTGGGACACAAAGGTTCATCTTCCTCTAATGGAAAAGTCGATGGGGGTATGGGAGAAGGTATGGGAGAGAGCAGATTGGAGGAAGCGATATCTTGTGGGACTGCTATTCTGGGAGGTTAGGTAGGGGAATAATGGGGGGAAAATGATTGTAACTCAAAATCTGGCAGAAATGAATGATGTAAAACAGAAGTTAATAAAGTATTTGTTTAAAAAAAAAAGAATGAAAAAAAATAGAAGACAATGTGAAATATCTCATAAGAAGAAAAACTGACCTGGAAAATAGATCCAAGAGAGATAATTTAAAAATTATTAGACTACCTTAAAACCAGGACCAAAAAAAAAGAGCCTAGAAATCACCTTTAAGAAATTATCAAGGAAAATTGCCCTGATATTCTAGAACCAGAGAGCAAAATAGAAATTGAAAGAATCTACCCATTGCCTCTTGTTTTGTTTTTGTTTTTTCTTTTTCGAGGGCAATTGGGGTTAAGTGACTTGCCCAAGGTCACACAGCTAGTTTTTTTTGTGTTAAGTATCTGAGACCAGATTTGAACTCAGGTCCTCCTGACTCCAGGGCCACCTAGCTGTCCCCCGACTACCTACTGCCTCTTGAAAAAGATCCCAAAAAGAAAACTCCCAGGAATGTTATAGCCAAATTTCAGAGTTCCTAGGTCAAGGAGAAAATATTACAGTCAGGAAGGAACAATTTGAGTATTGTGGAAACACAATCAATATAACACAAAATCTACCAGCTTCTACATCAAGGGATCAAAGGGTTTGGAATATGATATTCCAGAGGTCAAACGACCTGGGATTAAAACCAAGAATCACCTGCCCAGAAAAACTGAGCATAATATTTCAGGAGAAAATTGGATATTCAATGAGATGACTTTCAAGCATTCTTGATAAAAGGACCAGAGCTGAACAGAAAATTTGATTTTCAAATATAAGAATCAAGAGAAGCATGAGAAGGTAAATAGGAAAAAGAAATTATAAAGAACACATTAAAGTTGAACCATTTACGTTCCTACATGGAAAGACAATATTTGTAACTTATGAGACTTTTCTTAGTATGAGGATAGTTGAAGGGGATATATATGCATATATAGATGTATACATATATATGTATTTACATATAGGAGGGTATATGTGTGTATACATATATATGTGAGTGTATGTATATGTGTGTATATGTATACATAGACAAAGGGCACAGGATGAGTTGAATATGAAGGGATGATATCTAAAAAATAAAATTAATAGGTGAGAGAGGAATATATTAGGAGGAGAAAGGGAGAGAGAATAAGGTAAATCATCTCCTATAAAAGAGGCGAGAGTAAACTGTTACAATGGAGGGGAAGAGCAGGAAGGTGAAAAGGAATAGGTTAAACTTACTCTCCTTGAATTTTGCTTAAGGAGGGAATAACATACACACTCAGTTTGGTATCTTACCCTACAGGAAACTAGGGAGGAAGGGAATAAGAGGGGGGAATAAGAATAAGAG